>CM037090.1:31668195-32268195 GCA_020916435.1 Oxytropis ochrocephala | reverse complement strand
GAGCATAGGCGATCCTTTTCGGATCTCGATCCTCATGTCCTCGCTCTTGATACTGCGCGTCTCTGGGTAGCGCTTCGGTATGGTCGTGAACCACGATCCTCGGCGATGAATGTGGATCATGAAGTCGCGCTCAAATACGCTCGCTTTCGCTCGGTTCCGACTTCTCTTGTTATTGAGTAGCAACCGAACGTAGAGTTGACGTTACCTGCTGATTTTGACCGTTAGTAATGCTTTGACTCCGCCCAGGAGTTGCGTTTGGCTCGCTTTGCAAGCGTTTACGTACACTTTATTAATGCTCTGCTTGTAACTTGTTCTCTTACATGAATCGTTCCTCTTCTTTGTCTATAAAAGGGGACCATGGGATCCTGCGTTTATTACTCACTTCCTTTCCTTTGAAATTCTTTTTTCCTTTCTTTAAACTGCTAGCGATATTTATGGCTTGTTGGTTTTGTCAGTCGCCGCTCCCTTTTGGGGCTCTGCACACAATCTTAAAGTCCTCGGTGTTTTAAGATTGTTGGAGGGCTCAAAGAAGGAGTTAGTAGACTTTCGGCATTTGTGGATGTTCTTTCTTTGTCGTTGATCCAGGTGATTCTTGTTTGAGATTGTGTGGAGAGCCCAAAGGTGGTCTTTATGCATGTGGGAGGGTTCTTTGCGCTTAATGGTTAATTTCTCCTTCTCCAATGTGGATGAATTTTCCATGAGGTCCAATGTTGGGGATTTTTCCATGGACCACTCCCGCAGATCTTCTTAGACCTCCTGCTTTCCCCGCGTGCCTGCTGCTTTCTTCTTCCGGTGGATCTGAGAAACCACTGTCGGGCTGCAGGCTTATTCGCTTCTCGAACGCTTGACTTTCTCTCGTGAGGATCTCATAGGTTTGGTGACCGCGGATTATAGCTCTGTAGTAAAACCTGCAATTGTAATTTTAGCTTTTGTTGGACTCGGTCTTAGACCGGCCACTTATGTTAGTGAATCTTGTAACCTGAATGCCAATGAGTGTATTTATCAATGAAGATATGTATGAAAATATGTGTATGCTCATATTTGTGAATGGTGTTTTTTTCAGTTATTCCTTCGTCTTTACCGATTCTTTTTGACTATACCGCGACGGTGTGTGACGTCATTATTGATGCGTGTACACATGCTGTATTACGTGACCTTTGACATGACTGCTAATTATGCCTTGATCCTCTGGAACTGTGTCAACCACGTGTTGCGTTGGATGGCGGCCACATGGCCTTACCCTATCCGTTGAAGTTGAAAAGCTTCGCATCTCCGCCATTGATTGTTGCCACTTGAACGGTTAATGTATTTGAAAATTTTTTACACCTACCACACTTCTCCACTTTCGCTCTCTTCCTTCCCCTCTTGCTCAAACGACGTTTTGCTGTGTAAGGAGGCGCCAACTCTTGCACCTTCCTCGCTTTGAGTAATTCCATAATCACCAGGTACGTCTATCCTCCTTATTCCTGGTAGTTTCTATTGCTTTTTCCCTTTTGTCTTTTGGTGAACTTCATAGATATTCCTGCAAAGTTTATTCATGGTTTCTATAATAAGCATTAGTAGCGAGAGTGAGGGAGAAGTTACTTCTGAAATTAGGTGTAGCAATGCTTCCTGCGTTGGTGGACAATGCCCACACTGTCGTTTAGATTACATTAGGCAAACTGTGCAGGCTATGAACACTGTGTTTGCCTCTGATGATGAACCCTCTCGTTCCACAGGGGCAATTTCAGACCGATCTTCAATGGCTGGGGAGGACGTTGAAGACCATAGCAATTATTCAGAGAGCATCGATTTAGAGGTATTGGATTCCCGTTCATGCTTGGTGACGGAGGAGTCATTGAACGCAATTCGATCGCTCCTTTGTCATCCAGTTGGCTGACGGCTGCACCGCTGCTTGATTGAGCCAAATGAGGCAGTATGTGATTGCCCGGAGGCCGGTACTAGGCCCTACACTTATATGTATACAACTCTATTTGAGCACCTAGGTATTAGAGTTCCTTTCTCCGAATATTATCGTGCGGTACTTCGGTTACTGAATGTGGCTCCAACTCAACTTCACCCGAATGGTTGGGCTTATGTTCGCGCTTTGAGATTATGTGTGAGTGTATTAATGTGTCGGTTCACCGCACGAAGTTTCTTCATTTTGTGCGTTCTTCGGTTAAAGATTCTCCTCGTTGGGTATCCCTAGGTAACCACACCCGTAGGCCTTTTATGAAAGTGTTTAAAAGTAGTTATAAGTCTTTCAAAGACACTTTCTTTTACCGGGCGGACCTAACTGATCCTTTTTGTTAGTTGATGAGAACAATGTCGAGTACTTTCCCCTTTACTGGACCCCGCATCCAAACAACAAATTTACAATTGAGAGGTGTAGTTTATCCCCGGCTGACCAGGAAGATGTGGACCGGATTTGATCATATGTTCAATCGGGTAACCACCCCTGGGCGTCCCAAATTATACAGAAAGTTGACGACTCGGCCGGACTTATAACATACCTAAGTAAATACTTTGACTTTGTGCATTTTACCCCATAACGAGGTTTCATGATTTGATCTTACGTTTGGTGTTTTTCTGCAGGACTCTTTGGTATGTCGACACTGAGCGTGGAGGATAGACGCCGTATTCGTGAAGAGCAAAAACGAAAGCGGGGTATAACACCGATGTTGATGTCGCGAAGACTCTCGCGCCAGAGATCTCATTTCTTGAAAAGAGAAAAGGAAATCCAGTTCCCATCGGTCTCCTCAACTACCTCCCCCTAAAAAACCAAAGTCTGTACGTGATCCCCCGGTCTCTCCAGCTTCGGCAAAGGGTAAATCTAAATCATTTGAGTCTAATACTCTGGCTGGCGTTGAGGACATGGAAGATGCATCTTGGCGGAAAGTTTTAGAAGTAAAGAGGGTAAAGGATGGGACAACAAGTGGCTCCATGAAAACTGCTTGGGATGTGCGGTATCCACTGACAAAGGCTCTTAATCAGGTTTCTCTTCCTGGTGATGTGGAGCGGGTGCAGAAGATGGGGCCGCGACAGAGCTTGGTAGCCATCAAGAGTTATAGTCTTTGGACCTCTATGCTCGCTCACCATTTCGAGAGTGCTTACGGGGAATTGATGGCTGAAGGAAGCAGTCATGCAGTCCGGCTGAAGTCTGTGGAGAAAGACCTGAGTACCTGTCAGCAGGAGAAAAAGTCTCTGGAAGAAGACTTGAAGAAGCATGAGCATAATAAGAAAATAATGGATTTGAAAATCAAGAGCTTGTCTGAGGCCAACGAGCAATTGAAGAAGGATTCGGCGGCCAAAGAGCAATAATTGTCTGAGCACAAGGCAAAACTCATTACAGCGTATAATGATCTGAAGAGAGCAAAGGGGAAGCGGTGATTATGCTTCCTGTGTGTAACAGAATTTGACCGCGGGTTTTACTTGGCTCTTGCTCAAGCACAAGTTCACTTTCTGCTTTGGATCCTCGGATATTTGATCCGATAATGTTGTGATCGACGGCCAAATCATGGCCCCCATCATCGATAACCAAACCTCGCCTTTGCTAATGGAGCCGTGAACACCAATCATCGCTCCTGGACCTGGATGGACCGGACAAAGTTTTGAATGATTTGTCGCCAGTGATACTCGGCGAATGAGATTCCGCACAACCGGTGATGGAGAGGCAGCCGATGACTCGAGAAGACTCAATCGAGGGTCCTCATGCTTGATTTGTTTTTATTTGAACTTTGTAGCCGCGGTTTGTAATTTGAATATTTTGAAGCGTTTATGTATTTTGATACTTTACCTTTTTACCTTGATCGCTTTTTCCTTTCCTTTACGATAACTTTGAAGTTTATCATAACTTTATTTTGTGAACACGTTCGTCCATACTTGTAAGATATGGCGGTCAGCAATATATACCCGCGCCTAGTGTTTTCACCACGACTTGCTTTTACCGCATTCTTCTGGGTTTATTTTTCTTCCACACGACTTGCATCATTTGGGTTAATGCTTCCCTCCTATACTATTTAAGGAGGAGGTTTCGTGAAAGATCGTCCAGGTTTATGCCGCGGATGCTTTCACATCTACCATGGTCTTGTTTTAGGCCCTCTTTGCTAGAAACTCGTTGATTTCTTGAGCAAACGCGATCCCACAACTTGTTTTTCAGCGAGTCATGGTCGGTGTGTTGCCATACAGAGAGGGTTTCTTCGCATGTCTCCGCGGTTGACTTTTCAGCTAACCGCTTCATAGTCATGTGAAGTGCCTCCAAGAGGTACACGAACTCGTCAGTTCGGACCAAGCTTGGCAGGTCCTTTTGTCTTGGTGCCCGGTCAACATCGAGCCAACTACTCGGTCCTTGCTGCTTTGGGACTTTGTTTTTCAGACGCATTCACATGTTGCTTATATAAATTTTATTGCAAATAGATTTGGCACTTCAAACATATTTGTAATCTTCGATTCTCTTTATTCAATAAGTAACGGTACATTTGGGGAGCTATAGGCTCCCTACAAAAATACATTTATTGGTAATACAAAAGAATAGAGAATCGGTTTTTCTTCCTCGGCCCTGTTGGGAAAACCGAGGGTTTTGTCATCTTCAGCTATAGTAGAACCGAAGGTTAGTGGCGTTCCATGATCTCGGGATATTTCCCCCGTTGAGTTTCTCCGGCTTGAACGCGCTCGGCCGAGCACGGCTTTGACTGAATGGTCCTTCCCACTTGGGAGACAATTTACCCACGACCCTACTCTTGTGGTTGGCGCAAAAACTAAATCGCTTTGCTTTGAATGTCCTCCTTTCACTTTAGAATTGTACCTTTTAGGTCGCTCTTTGTTTGGCTGCCTCCTCTTTAACCTTAGCCATTTCTCGGGTTTCCTCGAGCGCATCTAGATTGACACGGTCTTTGTTGGATCAGTGCATCGTGGTAGTTAATATTCTCCTTGGGCTAGGCTCCATTTTCCACGGGATGAGTGCATCACTACCATATGTCACCGGAAAGGAGTTTCGCTGTGAGAAGATCAAGCGCGTAGTATTGTAAGACCATAGCACTAGAGGCAATTCCTCGGCCCAATTTCCGCCAGAGTAGTCTTCCAATCTCTTTTTAGACCGGCCAATACCACCTTGTTAGCGACCTCTGCGCCGCCCATTGGTTTGAGGTGTTCTACCGAGGTAAAGGCTTGATAGATATTCCAAGTGTTGCGAGCTCGGCCACCGATTCTCGAGGCAAATCTGCGTTCCATTGTTCGATTCTGATGGTTGCGAGGAATTCCAAATCGACATATAATTCTCCTCCAATAGAACTTCTTTATTCTTTCTGGCGATATGGTGGCCACCGGCCCGCTCTATCCATTTTGTGAAATAGTCGATACCCACTACTTGAGAATTTTACTTGACCGGTCTTGCGGTGGAAATGGACCGAGAATGTCGACACCCCAAACTGCGAACGGCCAAGCCGAGGATACTGATTGCAGATTGGTTGGGGGGCTCTTGGGATTTTTGCATGCATCTGACACTTGTGACATCGGCGGACATATTCAACCGCGTCCTTCTTCATTGTGGGCCAATAATACCCTGCTCGTGCAATCTTTGAAGCCAATGCTTGGCCTCCAATATGGCTGCTGCACACTCCTTCGTGCACCTCCTTGAGTATTTCCTGAGCTTTTGCCAGTGACACATTTAAGGAGCGACATAGAAAGCCCTTTATGCACGGCTCGACTCTATCATCGTGTAATTGGTAGCCGCTTTCTCTAGTTTTCTTTTCTCATCATCCGGCACATTCAGTTCTTCACCCTGCAGGTAAGCAAGAATCTTGGTCATCCAGCAATCAGGGTCAATCTCAGTTGAGAAGACTTGGATTTGTTTGATGCTGGGTTGGGTTATCATTTCTTGTATTACTGAATGGTTATTGCCAGGTTTTTTAGTGCTTGCCAGCTTTGCTAATATGTCGGCCCTGCTATTTTGTTCTCTAGGAACATGTGTTAGCTCAAAGAAAACAAATTTAAGTTTTAGCTCTTGTACCTTAGACAAATATTTGGCGAGTAGCTCGTCTTTGGTCGACGCGCCCGCAACTGACTGGCGGTGACTAGCGAGAGAATCACTGCGAACTTTGAGGTGCTTCACTCAGATGTCTATTGCCAAGCTCATACCAAAGAATTAAAGTCTCGTATTCTCGCTTGGTTGTTGCTTTGCCTTGAAACCGAACCGCAGTGGATCGCTCTATGAGTATATTGTCGTCCTCCAATGTGACTCGGCTCACGCCTCTCAAATTAGACGATCCATCAACCGATAAAGTCCAAAGAATATTCGAATGAGATTTGATCGCCGGCTCTTCCCCGCTATTTCCACCACAAAGTCGCTAAGGCTTGCGCCTTGATTGCTCCCCAGGTTGGTACTTGATATCATATTCGATAGCTCAACGGACCATGCCACCATTCTTCCAAAGAATATCCGGTTTGGAAAGTATTTGGCGAATAGGCAACTGTCTTGACAATTATTGAATGGCTCATGGCATCTTGCTGAAGTTTCTGCCACCAAAGTGACTGCATAAGCTACCTTCTCAATCTTTTGGTACCGTTGTTCAGGACCTCTCCACATTCGGCTGACATAGTAAATGGGGCATTGCTCTTTAGCTCTTTCTTCAACTAAAACTACACTTCCTGCATGTTCTGTAACAGACAAATACAATAACAAAACGGCCCCTGGTGTAGGGGGGCTAGAATGGGTGGCGCAGCTAGGTATGCCTTTATGACCTCCAATGCTTCTTCACACTCTGCCGACCATTGGAACTGGGCATTCTTTCTCAACAATTGGAACATAGGTTGTATTTTATCAGCTGCTTGACCGAGGAATCTTGAGAGTGCCACTATTCGGCCAGCTAAAATTTGGACCTCCTTTGCGTTTGTTGGGCTTCGGGTTTCTCGAATAGCTCGACACTTAGCCGGGTTGGCCTCTATTCCTCTGTGAGTCAACACGTAACCTAGGAATTCCCCCGCTTGAACTCCGAAAGAACACTTGTCAAGATTTAAACGCAACTCATGCTTTTCCAAAGATGAGAAAAGTTTTTGGAGGTTCGCCAAGTGAGACTCCTCGGTTTGACAGACTTAACCACCATATCATCCACATATACTTCAATAGACTTCCCAATCTCTCGCCTCAAAGACTCTATCCATTAGATGCTCTGATATGTAGCACCTGCATTTTTCAGTCCGAAAGGCATTACACGGTAGCAATAGTTGTACTTGGCAGTCATGAACGCTGTTTTTTCCTCGTCCTCCGGACTCATTTTAATTTGATTGTAACCGGAGTATGCATCCATGAAGCTCGAAAGCTTATAACCGTAAGCTTCGTCCCACTAGGCCGTCAATACTTGGCAAAGGATAAGGATCTTTGGGACATGCTTTGTTAAGCGTCCGTAATCTACACACATTCGCCATTTCCGTTGGATTTTTAACCATTACGGGATTAGCCAACCACGTTGGATATTTGACCTCCTTTATGAATCAGTGCGGCTACTAGCTTCTTTTTTTCCTCCCGTATGGCCTCGATTTTCACCGCCCTGCTTCCACTTTCTTTGGGCTACAGTGTATCATAGATGGGTTCAATGATAATCGATGACAGATGAAGTTAGGATCAATACCGCATATCCCGAGGGACCATGCAAATATGTGAGTGTGGTGAGAGGAACTTAACCAACCGGGTCCTCAAGTTCACCAGAAGACCGTGCCAATCCTTGTTTTCGATGTTGGGCGGCCTATCACCACCTCTTTCAAAGTATCTACCGGCTTCAACCTTTGCTCCTCCTTTGTCGTCATATAACCGAGGGTCCAAATCTAGAAACCGCAATTGAACTAACCCTTGCCCGCTTTCCTCCGAATTGCCTTTACTTTTGCGCTTTCTGCGTAACACTTCCTTGCAACAACTTGATCACCTCTTACCACACCTACCTTACCACTAGGGGAGAGGATATTTCAAACACGGATGAGGATAAGAAACTACCGCCATCAAAGCATTAAGTGTTGGCCTTCCCACTATTATGTTGTATGACGAATCTGCATCAACGATCATATACCTCGAGTCACGATTCTTCGCCGACTCTCCTTCACCGAAAGTTGTCCCGAGGTCCATGTATCCGCGACTTCAACCTGCTTCACCGAAAAATCCAACCGAGTTCCAGGATAGCTCTTTAGTGCTTCCACCGTAGTTTTAAACCCTCGAAACACGACGATTACATGACGTTAATTGAATCGCCTCCATCCACTAGCACCCGAGCTATTGAATAACCGCCGGGTGGTGATAGAGATTACTATTGGATCATCCGAGCGTGAGGCCGCACACCTTCAAAATCTGCGCGTCGAAAGAAATCGCGGGGTATTCGCGTCGATTCTGGCGTAAGTGGCTTCCGCAGAGAGAAACCGACAAAATAGATCCGCATATCTCCCGCGAGATGAGGATGTAGCTCCTCCGGAGAATCCGCCCGATATATAGTGTTGACTCTTCCTTTCTCTGCCGTTTCGTGTTCGGCCGTGTTTGCCTCTTTCACTCTTTTGGCTTGTGTATTTGATCTTTGGGTCATCGGCTTTGGAGCCACGCCCGGCTTCCCATCATCACCTCCTCGCTTTGACATACTTTTTCGATTGACCGCTACTGGATGAGTTGCTCAATCTGGCCGTTTGAGAGTCCAAAGAATTGTTATGCGTGTGTCATGTCCTTCGGTCCGGTGGTACCGCAATAAGAAGTTACATTCTTACCCATGACGCCAACGAAAGGTGTTGGCCGGCGTATCGACCCATCATGAAGTCCTTCGTCTAGTATCACCGACGGTCCCAGCCTTCAAAGGTGTGAAGGCTATTTCTGCGTTGGAGGATTCGGGTGCGTCGCCGCTTTGATTTTCCCTGCGCGCGCCATCACGCGCCGATCATAGGGTGCATGCCGGGACGGGTGGAGAACGCCTCGTGAAATCACACGCCTAGGTGGTGCTTGCATGTCCTTCTCATCCTTCCCGAGGCCACGCTATCTGCGTCGATGTGTTTCTCTCTGTGGACTCTAATCTCATCCATTGTCTGCGGCTTCCACGGGGAAAGGGCTTCACCGAAAGTTCCATTGCGAATACCTTTCATAAATGCCTTTACCAAAAATCGCTCATCAGGATCATCTACCAGACCGTCGACTTGTTGAAACGCTCAAGTAGGCTTTCGGTGACTCCGGCTCTTGGCGCACATCGAACATGTCCTCGGCTAGCATTCGCTTCTTCTTGTTTGCCGAGAATTTGCTTGCCGCAGCGGCTGGCGCCGATCTTCAAAGCTCGTGGATCGAGCGTTCGGAAGCCCTCAACCATTTCGAGCTACATCGGCTAAGGTCCCGCGAACATTTTGCAAATCGATAGCGCTCGGTTCCCACCGATCATCATTTGCGTTTGGAAGGCATCGACGTGGCTAAGGGGTCCCAGTGCCATCATATGTGGCAATGGGCGGCTCCACTGAAGCGTGGGAAGCCGAGCGATGCGGATGGCGGCAGAGAATGGTTGAAATACTCGCAGGTGTTCGGTTGCATCGATGACACAGGCGAAGTGTCTCATCTCGGTGGTGGGCTGCACCGCACCTCCTCGCTTCCAAAGCTTGGGCACGGATGGCTTGCTCTTCATTCGACGGGCTTGAGTCTCGCGACTCTGGCTTGCAGGTGTTTGAACGAATGCAAGCAACCGCTTCAACTCGGGATCCCCAAGACTAGACGAAGCACCACCATTACCTACATTTCTCGTGGTCACCATGGTACTAGTGACAATGAACAGTAAAAATTTGTAAAGTGGGACGTAGGAAAAGTTTTACCAGGCCCCACGGTGGGCGCCAATGTTCTCAACTATTTTTGGGAATGAATTAATCAAGAACACAATGAACAATCTCGCGTAAGTAGAAAAATTGATCAACCCTCTATTAGCCTCTCTGGGCAAAATATATAGTGATACAATACATTCAAGGTCATTGATTAGGGACCGTTACATAATTAAAGCTTCATTTACATAATAAAGCGCGATTTACAAAGAGAGTGCCTCGGCTTAGCGGATAAAACCGAGTGTATGAAATGGGGACCGACTAAGGAAGATCAGGCCGAGCATAGGCAGTCCTTTTCGGATCTCAGTCCCTCATGTCCTGCTCTTGATACCGCGTCTCTAGGGTAGCGCTCGGTATGGTCGTTAAAAAAGTAGTTTATAAGTATAAAATTACGTAAATAGACATAGGTAGTTAATGCTTAAAAAGGAGAGAGAAATTCATTTAATGGTGGATAAATGAGTAATTTAAATAAAGTAGTAAGGATAAAATTGAGAGAAAAAATGAAACGCTATAAGCTCAAACGCTATTTCAAGTATCATTTCAAAAAATGCTATAAGCTAATAGAAAAACGCTAAAAGTTGGTATTGCCAAACACTTACAACTAGCGGATCCGCTATAAGCTATCCGCTATAAGCTAACCGATCGGTTTCGCCAAACAGAGCCAATATGAAAACCCTCAAATACCCCTTAAAAACGTATTTTTTTTTTAAAAAAAACAATCGTAAATATATTATGTAACATTTTGTAGGATCGTATATACGTTACATAACATATATACGATAGCAATAAGGATCATCAACAAATTCTACCATCGTATATATGTACCTGTAACATATATACGATGACCAACATATTACTCTCGAGAATTATCCCACTCAAGAATTATCCCAACATATATACGATGCAAAAGTGCTACACATTAACTGTAAAAGTGCCATCGTATCTTTAAATTGTATGCGGCTTGGCATAGGCACTCAATTGATTTTAATTTAGCCGGGAATAATTTTTTGCTGGATGGCCTAATTTTTTTGCTCATAGCTTGCCTTATTAGTAATGCTTATTTTATTAGTCTTTGTGTGTTTTGGTCAATTGCCTTCTAATTTTTTGGCCAATTTGCTTTTTTTTTATTTTTTTCACTTTGGTTTTTTTTTCTTTGTTTCTTTTACATTTTTTGTTACCATCTCATTAGTGTGCAGTTTGCATCAGTTTTATTGATGACTAATGTACACTGGGAAAGTTGGTTGGCGAGTACTCGGTTTTGTCGGCGTGTGTGGTTATATCCTCCCAACAGAGTTTTGCCGATGACTAATCAACATTTTTTTTTATATTTTTATATTTTAAAGTGGAATGCTAAATAGTGTGCTTTAGTGTACTTGATAGGGACAAAACTATTTTGTAGCAAAACGCGTAATGTGAAATGTTAGACAGTGTGATTTGGGTTACTTTAGTATTCAGAAATTTTTTTAACTATTGAAATACTTCGTTCGTCAATAATCTACTTGATGGAAAAACAATTTAATGACAAAATACATAAAGTGTGATTCTAAGCAGTGTGCTTTGGGGTATTTTAGAATCATAAAAAAAATTACATGTCCAAATTGGTATTTTCTTCTTTATTTAGATAATTTCGCATCAAGAAGTATTAGAAGCATAATTAAATGCGGCTTGGCATGCCACTTCAATTTGGGGGGAAAGATTTTTTGGTCAATTGGATTCCAATTTTTTGGTCAATTGGCTTTTTTTTTACCTTTCACTTTGGATTTTTTTTGTTTCCTTTCTTTTACTTTTTTGTACCATCTCATTAGTGTGCAGTTTTCATCGGCTTAACGATGACTAATGTACACTGGAGAAGTTGGCTGGCCACGAGTACTCGGTTTTATCGGCGTATGTGGTTATATTCTCACAACAGAGTTTTACCGATGACTAATCTACATTTTTTATATATTTTTATATTTTAAAGTGGGATGCTAAATAGTGTGCTTTAGTGTACTTGATGGGGACAAAATTATTTTGTAGCAAAACGCGTAACGTGAAATGTTAGATAGTGTATTTTGGGTTACTTTAGTATTCTTAAATTTTTTAACTATTGAAATAGTTCGTTTGCCAATAATCTATTTGATGGAAAAATAATTTGGTGGCAAAATACATAAAGTGTGATTCTAGGTTCGATTGCCACGTACACGAACGGAAATCTGGAAATTAACTTCATATTTCCCCTTCTGTGTCAACGTAAAGCTTCTCCAAGTGTTTTATTTATCCACATTTTGTAAAATGCATATTATTTTTCCCTACCCTTCTCTTCCTAGCCAATCAATCTATTATTTATCCACATATTGTATAATACATATTCTTTTCCCCTACCCTTCTCTTCCTAGCCAATCAATCTAAATTAATTCTTTGGAATACTATGGTCCTATATATATCAAAGTTCCTTTCTACATTTACTCATTCAACAAATACCGTTTTCTCCTAGGTCATCAAGCTTGAAGGTCTGTGTGATGTTTGTTTTTCTGTTTGTTTAGCTTCTTCACTTGTGTTCTTCTAATAGTAACTATATGTTCCAATTTATTGTCTGTACATGCGACAATGAGCCGTTCCACCCCAACGTGTTTCTCGATCGTACCATTTCAGCCTAGCAATCAAGTTTGAACACTTTGAGGTTGAATGTGTTCCAGATGTCGTAAGTATATTTTTCTTTTAGTTGTTCTCTTTTAAAATTTCCAACAATGTCGTTCCTCACCTATTCCTTTTCCTGTAATGTAGTTGGAAGTTAGACTACCATCTCTTTTCTCTATGCAACATGGACACCAACTTTCTGAGTCTGTTGTTCTTTTTGATCACAGTGGTAATGAATTTGAGGTGGTTGTGGTGAAGCGCAGTTTTGATGTCTTTCTTACCCAAGGTTGGCACCATGTTGGCCGTTGTTTGGGATTGAATGATAAAGGGTGGTTGAAGATGGTCTATGTTATTCCAAGGCGTTTTTATATTGACCATCTTCAACCACCCTTTATCATTCAATCCCAAACAACGGCCAACATGTTATTCCTTTCTAAAATCCTTTCTGTCATGTTCACTATCTCCTAAGTAGTCTGCATGTATTAAAACTCTTTATTTGGTTTAATTTGAATTATTTTTGTATGTTTCAATAATTCCTACCTTACAGTTATATATAGTTGATTTGTGCTAACCTTATCAACAAACTTGATTTTCATTATTTCTTCTTATGTCGATCTTTCACAGTCAGGTTTTAAGCTTATTTATAAATATTAAAATGATTTACATTCACTTACTTTTCCAATTTTTACTTTATTTGTTTAAATAGTGCTGATCCATAATATATTGAGATCAGTTCTTCATCTTCGGATGAACATTCATCCTCCACTTTGAACTCCACTGATTTTTCTACACTAGGTGACCCACTGGATATTATGATTTGGAATTGTAAGATTTCTTCATATATTAGCAAAAGATCTGGTGCAATGGTAAGGCTCAATAATTGTTTCTGCTATTTTAAATTTAATATCATCTGTTTCTGACTAATTT
The DNA here is from genome assembly GCA_020916435.1 of Oxytropis ochrocephala. Taxonomy (NCBI): domain Eukaryota; kingdom Viridiplantae; phylum Streptophyta; class Magnoliopsida; order Fabales; family Fabaceae; genus Oxytropis; species Oxytropis ochrocephala. The sequence continues at coordinate 32,254,857 of CM037090.1, read as the reverse complement.
TCCCCCTTCCTGTTGAACTACAACCAGTACTTACCTAGAACCATTGCAAGACTCATACCAAATTCTGAGGAAACAATAATACTCCATGACAATTCAACTTCAAAGACCTATCAATGCTCACTTCACTCTGCTAAACGTTCTAAGGATGAAAAGTATATATCTGGCAAGACATGGATAGACTTTGTCAAAGAAAATAAACTTAAGGCTGGTGATGTTCTGAAACTCGAGATTGCAGAGCCACCAATCACTATCTTTGTTGACATAGAAAGAAAACCTTCTAAGAAGAAAAACTAATTCTGCTGAACCCGCTTTGGTCTTACTCATTGTTGTGTTATGTTTAATTAATGAACTCAATGATCTTATGCTTTGTACTTTAGTTGTACAACTTAACGTTAACGCCTTTGACTATTACTATTGTACTTCCGTCTTGAAATGTGATGTTTAACTTGCCAATTTGGCGTTATGCATCAGTTAGAATTTCATAAATTATATATTATAAACCCATAAAATTCATCAAATGCATATATTTTCGACCTATTTTAAATCACTTACACAAGACTTCCAGAAAATTGAAATACTATTTTGTTCACACCAACTAATGGAATCGTATATATGTAGGAAGAGCTATAGACGATTGGATTTCACCGTCGTATTTATGTAAAAAAATTGTATATATGATGTCTATTATTAAGGCATCGTATATACCCACACCATATGTATATTATATACGATACCCCCACCATCGTATTTACGTACAAACAATGTATATACGATGCCTTATTTTTGTGGGTCGTATATATGTTCCAAAACATATATACGATTGGTATTTTTTTTAAAAAAATACGTTTTTTAAGGGTATTTTTGGATTTTTTTAAATATGTGGGGTAGATGGGAAGGGTGGGGGTACAAAAAAAAAAGACCCTCATCAATATCATCAATTCTTCATCTTTCGGCTAGTGAATTACTATTAGCACTCCTTGTTTTTTGCTAATACACTTCCAAAATGTACCAGAATACTAAGTCACCCCTGAGAGGATTTTAGTAACCTGGGTTCGGCCCATGTACTGATGTACCAACATCTTCCACAATGAAGTAATTTGCTCGAAAAGCGAGGGATTGAAACGTTGAGAAAGTTCTATTTAAGGAAATTTCTCTCACTGAGGAAGAGACTTCACTTATTCTCTACACAAAACCATAACTTGCTAGACGAGCTCTACCTTCCACTTCTACGCAAGAACACCTCAAAATCAGCCCCACCTTTAAGTTTTGTGATGTGGAGAAACGATGGAAGAAGCTGTAGGGAGAGCGTGAAGAAAATGATCTAAATTTGGTGATCAATAATTTGTTTATTGTTTGCTCTTATCCCCAACAACGACAACAAGGGTGTAAGTAGAGCGAGCCATTGTTACCGATGATTTCCCTATGTGTAGCCCTCTTTTAGGGTTTTTCCTCCTTTCGTGGAAGCCACCTCCTTCCTCTTCGTTTGGGGTTTGTTATCAGTTTTGTTCCTCACCATTCTTGCCTTCAATGCGAGACCACCATAGGTCATTCATGCAAGCACTCCAACCAGTGGCAGATCTAAGATTCACAATCAGGGGGTCAACTTTGTTTTTAAAATCGCACATCACTGAAAATACAATATAAATAATACTTTTGTACATTTAATTAGATAAATTACACAACTCATGATTGTCATCTATGCACACGGGAGGGAGAGGAATTGATGGGTGATTGTGAGTTTGGTGTAGTGTGTACTGGATGCAAAATTAAATACTTGGGTGCAACTATTTTTTTTATAAGCTTATACGCTTGACTTTATTTTTTCAAGGGGTGCGCTTGACCACCCTCATTAGAGGGTATGTCCACCTTGACTCCAACCCTTCTCTACCTCTCCTCCTCATGCCTCCATCAACAACCACCACGTACCCATTTCCACCAACTACCAGAGGTCAAAACCACCATGAGAAATAATAGTCTCATTCTTTGTTCCACCATGGCAGTGATCTGGCTTTCACACTGCCTCCCCCACCTCGCAAAAATTCCTGTGTCATTTATTAGGGGTAAATTGCCTTATTGGAAATATCCTCCTCGCATCTCCTCTTGAACCATTGCCTCTAGACAGGGTGAAGGTTCTAGAGGGAACAAAACTATTTGCAAGTCCTAGGAACTCCAAACCAAAGGATTGACTACTGCCTCACTCTTAGAGCTAGTACCACTCTGTCCACCTACAAAGCCACCATGGCAATGTAGTGGTTTGATCTTATCGTTAGACAGTACAAGCTCTAATGATAACCTTATTGTTGATGATTTTGTGGCCTCTTTGTTCTGCAATTTGTGTTTACGTTTGAAGTCGCGGTGCTTGATAAAATGCCTCATAAGCACTTTGCCTTTTTATTTTAGAAGCGTGCTTTCGCACATATCTAGTGAGTAAAGAGGCGTCTAACGACCCTACCCACCCACCCACCCCCTCAAAAAAAAAAAAGCGGCATCTAGCACCTATTACAATATCTCCACCAAGTATAAACTGAGATTTCCCGCTAAGTATCAACTTCTCTGTCCCAATGGTTCTGTTTCCGAAAATTTCTTTTGTCACTTGTTCAATAAACTTCAAGACCAATATTTCAAATGAAAATGAGTTAAAATGTTTCTAGAAAGCAAACAAGCATTTATTTTTCCAATTTCCATTTTGAAGAAAATAACAAAGAATAACCAATGGGACATTTTTGTTATAGAAGTGAAAACAGAAATGTAAAAAGATACCATACAAGTTTTAAATAAAAGATTAAAAGTTAAAATACACCTCAAAAAAATTTATAAATAAACCATGTTAAGGTCACAAAAATATCCACACCTAGCAAAGGTTGCCATACTTCCTTACGAGCAGATTCACCAATCCATACTTCCTTATTTATTGTTATTAGCTAAGTTACTGATTTGATAATGCCATAATGGTTTACATACCAAACAGGGAGAAGATGCATCTATTGAATCAGCAGTTATGGCCATTTTTACTTGCCTGAGAGAACCCGTTGGGGCTAATAATTGTTCTGAGGTCAAATGATTTTCAACTAGGAGGATACTATACTATATTTCATGTTTTAATTGTTTTAATTATGTGGAGTTTATAAGGATCTTATATACGTTGATGTTAGTAAATATATGTTGGGTCATGTAAAGTATTTTAATTTTAATTCCGTTGCTTAAGTAGAAGGGAAGTAAATATTGTACATCAATGGATATGATTTGTTTATATAAAGTGTATGGCGTCTTAGTTTAGGTTTTTTTTTTTTCACCACCTCCTCTCCCTGACCCCCGTAATTACATAAAACCCAAAATTACCCCTGAATTTTTTTAAAAAATTTTTTGAAGATTCCCAGATTTACTTCAATTTATGGTAAATTCGGTTCAAAAAAGTGGGTTTACGTTTGGGAATTTCGGATTTACCTCATACGTAGGTATAACCGGATGTAAATCCGGTACATAATTATGAACCGGTTATACCTGTGTATGAGGTAAATCTGAAAAAAAAAAAATTAAATTTTTTGTTTTTAAAAAATTTGTATATTAAATTGTGATTTACGCACGTTTTATTTTTAAAATACGATGCGAACGCTTTACGATTTAAATAACAATACGAAATATATGATCTAAAATACGTGGAAATATATAAAATACCCAATATAAAATACGAGTACAAATACAAATAAGTCAAATACAACTACGGGGCAGCCTGAACCTCCTCCTGAACCTCCGCCTGAACCTCCGCTTGAACCTCGTCCTGAACCTCCTCCTCCTGAACCTCCTCCTCATCCTGAACCTCATTCTCCTGATACTCCCGCTCCCAAGCCTCCCAACCCTGACCAAGAGGGTCTGATCTGACTACCCGGGTGGTCCCGGTAGTGGCGCGCGTCCAGTCTTTCTCATACTCGGGTGGTCACGGTATGGGCCGCTATCTAGAAATTTGAGCTCGCTTGGCCGAGGATGCTCAAAATCTGGCTGCTGCTGATCTGCAGCCATCTGTATGGCTCTGGCTCTCTGGCGCCTGTCACGCTCAAAAGCGTGTTCAGCAAGTTTGAGCCTCTCTAGGTTGTTCGGAGAAGGAGTGACACTCCTACTGGACATACTGCTACTGTTGGACTCCCCAGCATGTTGTGGTCGCCGCCGTCGTCGGGTGCGTGTCTTTGCTCGAAGACTTCTGCCGCGCTTACACGCCTGGTCGCCTACTCGCCATTAAAAAAAAAAAAAAAAAAAAGGAAAATGTAAATAAAAAAATTAATAATTAAAAAAAAGGAAAAATAAAAAGAAAAAGGGGGAATTTCGAATTTATCAGTAAATCCGAAAAGAATTTCGGAATTACCGCTCCCTTAAACACTCACTTTTTTCCGGAAATATGAAATCTGATTTGTGAAATGTGATTTTTGTAAGTTTTCAAGGGTATTTTTGTCCAATACTGTAATTATGGAGGTCTGGGAGAGAATGAGGGGTATGAAAAAAAAACCTTAGTTTATAGATGTTGCATTGACGTCTGAAATCTGCTGCCTAAATCCAACATAGGAGTAATCTCAAACATTAGTTTAGAAGCCGGGGGAGGACTTGAGAGTTATTGTTGCAGTTTGTTTTCGTGTAAAATAATATTGGTTCCTTGAATGGATTATGTGCCACAAATTTAAGTAGTTGATCTACTAATTTATTGTCTATATCCCAATAATATGAGTTTGAATCCTCTCAAATACTTGTTGTGTCAAGAGAGAGAAGAACTCTACAGAAAGAAGTCATTGATTGGAATTGTGCTCCCAAGACACTGCAAGAATAAGCCTATATTGCCACCAACTTTTCCCACAGAGAACTGTCAGTGTCGCTAATTTGCAACGAAAAGGGACTTTGGAAATAGGCGGTAAAAATCCTGCTCATAATTTGCGACGAAAACGGATGTTGGTCGCTAATTTGCGACGAAGAGGGATGTTGGTCGCTAAGTGCGACGAAGAGTTGGTCGCAAGCCTGTCGCAAACAATAAAACCCAAATAAAACCCTCTTTCTCTCGTTGTCTCCTCAGATCCGTTTCTTCACTTTCTTTCCCTCACTCTCCTCCCACGACCCTCGTTCTCTTGTTGTCTCCTCAGATCTGTTTCTTAACTTTCTTTCCCTCACTTTCTTTTGTTCACCACCACCATCTCTAGTTCGCACCGCCTACGTTTTTGTCGTCTTCCTCCCTCCCACTCTCGTCATCACTTCTCACTGTTTGTCTCCGTTGTCGTCTCGCCTCTCACTGTCACGTCACCTCTCTTTCTTGTCGTCACTCCCTCTTCTCAAAGACTCTCTGCTTCCTCCAGTATTTTCCTCTGTCACGAACCCTAAGCTAAAGTTGAAGCTCCACACAGATCTCTCTATTGTAAGCCTCGCCTATCTCATCACTCTAACTTTTCGTCATTGGATCTGTTTTCACTCCTCTCTTTCATCATTGGATCTATGTATAGGAGGGAATGGTATGCGGGGGATGTGCTGCGATTGTTAAAAGTATTATGGAAAGTCAAGTAAGTTTTTAGTACCGAGGTTTTATTTGATATTGATGCTTCCTTTTTCAAATTTCTGAGGTGATTGATGTAATTTTGAGGGTGTTTTTCTAATTTATACATTTAATTTGTTGAAATTGGATAATCATTAAGTGTTTTTCTAATTTTCTCTCTCCATGCGTTTTCTCACTCTCGACCATAGGTATTTGTTTGTACTATGAGTGATTTGTTGACACTTTTAAGCGCATTAGTAGATAGAGGTTCTTGAAAAATCTCTCCCATCACCCCCCTTATGAATTCTCTCCTTTTGTAGGGATGTAATTCACTTGGACTCCCCTTACATGTAAGGGTTGATGTACCTTGTACCCTATGAATTTCTAGCTACCAAATTTTACTTGAAAACATACAACATTTAATTCATGAAGATAAACAACTGATTAGGTGAATGCATAATATATAAAATTAAAATTGAACTTAACATGTCTCCACAACAAACTCTAAAATGACGCATATCTATCGCCGCAAATACAAAATAAACCGATCTTATAGTCGATAGATTAATACAACTGAAATTAATTGGAAATGTTTCGAAAAATCTAACATTATAGATAACACACGACAATCATCAATAAAAACAAAGAGGAGGAACACAAAGAGCTTTTAAGTCCATCAATTTCTTCATTCCATGCGATATAGTCTTCCTTCTTAACAGCTACATAAAGTAAATATAATAATAAGTCATTAGTGTATAAGAATGCTAAAATGGAGAATAAGATCACTTTATTGTTTTATTATTATTATTATTATTATTATCACCTTTAGTACTACTGATCTGAAATTGCAAGCCGTTGAAAGTCTCTTGGATGCTGCAAAAGCAAAAAGAAAATTAGTGATTCCAAAATTATTAGAGACCGATATGGATCATCTCCTTCTCACTCTCTATACGTCTCCATCCATCCTCCTTATCTCTCTCTTAATTTCACACTATCCCATCATTAAAAAAATTAGAAATTAGAATGATGAGATAAAGTGAAATTAAGAGAGAGAGAGAGAGAGAGGATGGAGGAAGATGTACGAGAGTGCGAAGGAGATGGTCCAAAGTAGAGACCGAATGATAAATATATCACAAAGTACTTAGATCCTCGAGTGTTTAACATTAGCGTGATATCATCCACACGAACAATGAACTTAAAATATAAAACCCTACACATGATAAGACTAGAAAAAACAACTAAAGAATTCATCAAATAACAAATAAATAAATAAGTAAATAGATCTAGGATTAAGAAACTAAATACTACAATTACCTCCTTTTTCAAGGTGCAAGCAAAAGAGATTGAGCATTCAAGCAAAGGGAGTCCACATTTTCGAATATAATCATATGCGTTTCGATCAAACATTTCAACCATTTGAGGGTATGCATTCTTGCGTGCAGTTAATAGTACAAATAGGAAACTTTTGTGCTTGAAAAATGCCACTTGATGATAAGGGTGAAATGACAAGAACTCGCCATAAAAATTCAGATCTCGCAAACCCAAGTCATTGATACTATGAATCTTCGCCCAACTGTAGGTAAGAACACCCCCCTCAACACTTTCAAGAAGTTCAAAGATAAAAAAATACGCACCCAAAGACATAGAAAACAAGATCTTGTCACGTCTAACACCTATATCCCAATAGCAATAATCTAAAAGACAAGCAGGTGGAAGTGTTAAGGCCACCGCTTGTTCCTCAATAGTCTCTTGAGGATCAACCATAAATTTGATTAAGTGCCCTGACCAAGCAAGCCTGTAAATTGCACCCTTCTTGTACACAGACTTTCTAACCCAATGGGCTTCATTAACATCTCTAGGCAGATCAATGGACAAAGTTATCCAACGACCGATCTCTGAGGAGAAAACACTGACATGACGAAAAACCTGGAAACACATCATTACCTTGAAAAACCAAGACTCAGCAGGGTCATAAGCTAGGGCAGCATAGGAATACCCTCCTGATAATGTTCCACTGGGCTTCAAAATAGCCACACATTGTTTTGTGACATGATTCACTACATAGTAGTGATAGGCGCCATGTGTGAGGTTTTCAGCTTGACCATGTTTGTGGCAAAACAAGAGTAGTCCATTGCAAGTATCGATTAGATCTTTTGGTGAAACCGAACAACACATCACTTTTGAGCACCACATGAAGATTTGTTCCAAATCCAAAAATTGATCAGGGTACCTACGAGCTGTCGCCGCATAGGGTCGTGGCTCATTCGGTAATGTTGTGTGTAGAATTATATATCTCCATGAGCAGGAGACACACATGAGTTTTGCTAAAGTCCTCCCATTCACCTTTCTCGAATATGTTCGTTTGAATCTCATGAGGGAGATTATCGAATGAGGGATTCACAGTCCTCTTCTCTCTGACATTCCAAATCTTCATTGCAAATTCAATTGTGATTGTGAGAAAGAACAATTTTGAGAATTGAGAGTGGTTGGTTGATGGGGATGTTGAATTTGAGTGATATCTATCATTCTATTTTGACCTCTATTCTTTTTTCTATTGGTCAACCTCGATCCTTTTTTCTAAAACTAGTACTAACATTCAAAATTACCAATGCATTTAATGTTGCATTTATTAAATAACCTCATACTATTTTGAAAACTGCTAACATTTATTTTGATAGTTTTTCCATTTATGAATAAAAGAATAGATGGAGAAAGAACAATTTTGAGAATTGAGAGTGGTTGGTTGATGGGGATGTTGAATTTGAGTGATATCTGAAATTTTTAGGGGCTCATTCTTATAGAATTATCATACATGACAGGTGGCACACGACCCTACCAGGTTAAGAAAAAAGTGTGTCTTCGATTTTTGTTGTTGTTTTTCATAGTCAAGTGATAAATCCTAATTAATGCTCTGTTTGACAAATCTCATTTGCTAGCGGGCAACCGATTTGACTAGTGGATGATGAATAGAAGTGTTTGGTAAGCACTACCACTTAGGGTGGATTCTTTAAGGCACTCAGTATACGTGCATTGTATGTTTGAATAAATTTTACTAATCTCATTATGAATATTTGAAATATTAGAATTTGTATTAAAATCATTTAATACTGTCAACTAACATATATTGTTTTCCAACAAAAAATAAACTATAACATATATATATATATATATATATATATATATATAGTTTTTCCATTTATGAATATAAGAATAGATGGATTAGAATCTATAAATTAACACAAATTATGTTTTTATACCATTTGTTTTGTTTTTAATTGTTTTGGACTAAAATTTTAGTTAGTAATTGTTGATTTGAATTTCATTTTTACAAACATTGATTTGAATTTCTTATAAAAAGATTAATGTAAAAAGCTTGGAAGGGAAAAATTGTCAATAATACCAGTCTTTATTTTGACCAATTGTCAACCTCGATCCTTTTTTCGAAAACTAGTACTAACATTCAAAATTACCAATGCATTTAATGTTGCATTTATTAAATAACCTCATACTATTTTGAAAACTGCTAACATTTATTTTGATTGTTTTTCCATTTATGAATAAAAGAATAGATGGAGTATACTTATATTTGTTTTAAAAAAATTCTACATTCTACATATTTAATATAACATTTAATGTATTGGTCAAAAAAAATATTCTACATATTTAATTATTCTACTTATTTCGTCAAAAAAAATATAACATTTAATATGGCATCGATATTCATTAATATATTTTTTGTCCTTAGTACATTGAAATTCACTAATCTATTTTTCGTCCTTAGTACATTTAATATGGTACATTGATAGCAACATCACAAGTGGTAGATATTTTGATCCTTTAACAATTTGGTCTTGAGTTCAATCCTTAATAGGTACGTATGGAAAAACATTTATTAACAGAGGTCAACTCTTTAAATGAATTTCCGATAGTACGAAGGATTTGTCTTCACAGTCGTCGTGGAGGATACCTTAGTCTAAAAAAAATGACATTGTTATATTCTCTTTCTTCACTAAATAGTAGTAATATCGAACCATTAATATAAATAAATGCAATTCCACTATTAATATTGATATTATGAATTACATTTAATTTTGTCAATATATTGAATGAGTATCTAGTTTTATTTTCAATGTATTTAATGCTGAATATTGAATGGGTAGTAACCTCTAATATTTTTATAATATAACTTTTCATTGATATTTTAAGAAATTTTATAAAAATTATAGCATTTAATATTTTTAATAACTTATTTATAAACAAACTTTTGAGTTATATAATTCCTACTGAAATTTTCATATATAAATGTTATTGTTATTGTTAAATCTCTTGAGAAAGAGTTTTGTCGTCCATTGTGGTCTTATTGAATTTTGGCTAAATTATAGTTTTAGTCCTCCTATTTTGACAAATCCGGACATTTAGTCTCCCTATTTTAAAATTTAGAGATTTAGTCCCCCTGTTTTGAAAATATCTTAAATTTAGTCCAAATGGGGCTTTCTCAGATTTAATTGCTGACGTGGACGCCACATCAGCATTTTTTTAATCAAGTTGTAATTTAAATAAGTTATAATAATAAAATAGTATAATGATGACATGGATGTCCAGCTGTCTCATTAAATAATGTGGCAGTGATGTGTGCAAGCTAAGTCAGCTGCCACATCATTTAATGAAAGCCAACTCAGCGTTTTTTTGTACACGCGTTTGCAGCTTTGCCATAATTGTCTTCATACTATTATGTTTCTTCATACTATGCATTGTGTCAGTTGGATTATTGCTATGAGAGGTGCATTGTTTAATAATCACATAGGGATTACTTTTTTAACTGCAAGCGCAACCGTTTAGGTAAATATAAATTTTACCTATTACTTTATATTAGGAAGATAGTGGGAATTTATATATATATATATATATATATATATATATATATATATCGCTACTAGGGTCTCACTTTAAATTGACACAACCACCCCTAATCTAAGATAAAGTGGCAAATGGAACTCCAAGACACAACCAACTCAAGAAGAATGTCTGTGGTAAGGGTAGACGTTAGGAAGTATGGTCGTGTCTTAGGAATGAATTGTAAACCGCTTTTGAGGATCGGGTCAAATCACACAACACACTAGCACTCACAATTAACCTAACATTGATAAAAGCATGCTAAATAGGCTAGGAAAAAATGTCAAACAAGCACAAAATCGATTCATGAGTCATTGTTTTTAATTCTAACAATCCATTTATGTCTTGATGGTTTTAAAACAAACAATCGATTCATGGCTTCTTATTTTAAAGGAAAAATCGATCATGGCTTATTGTTTTTAAAAGAAAAATTGATTCATGGCTTCTTGTTTTAAAGGAAACAATCAATTCATGGCTTCTTGTTTTTAAAGAAAACAATCTATTCTTGTCTTAGTTGTGTAAAGCACAAAATCGATTTTAAGCTTCACTTGGGAAGCAAACAATTGATTATTGGCCTATTTGTTTAAAGCACACAATCGATTCTTATCTTGTTTTCCTTAAAGCATATAATCGATTTCAAACTATGTTTTTATAAGCAATCAATCGATTTTCCACTTATCAAAACAATGTTAGAAATTGTTCCAACAGTCATATTTTTACAAACTCTATAAATAGAGACTTAGAGTTTCACAAAACACACAACCTACGAATCACAGAGCTAAACGCGCACACTATCGCACACGGTCACACTGCTTCACTGTTTCCATCTTTTTGAGTTGATCTCTCTCAAGGGTCAGGTTGGGAGTCTTCAAGTTATTGTATTCACCTTCTTAGAGGTATTGCTATTTTTCTTGTAATTTGTCTTTACTGTAATTGGGTTACACTAGAGAGTGGGGTATCTCTCTGGGTTTTGATTATAACAAGGGTGGGGTATCTCTTTTTTGTCAATTGTTTTGAGGGCTCTTGCACATAGGTGGGGTATCCTAATTGTGAAGAGTGTCTGAGTTTTGTAAGGGTTTGAAAGCACCCACTTTAAGCTTTGTTTTGATAGTGAAAATCTCACAAAGGGTTTTGTGAGGACTTTGGAGTGGAGTCACTGGGAGGTGGTTGAACCAATATAAATCTCTTGTGTTCTTTACTGTTTTTATTTCTAATTCGTTCATTCCATAAACCTGCGCAAAAATTAATCTAAGTCGTTAAAAGGGGAAAGGTTTTCTAAAAATCTCAATTCACCCCCCCTCTCTTGAGACTGAAGCCACTTGGTAACAAGTAGCCGATGCAAATGTAGTGGAAACAATATGGTGTACCAATCCAACAAGACAAAGTGTGACGACACTTAGCAGTGCCACATTGGCAACATAAGACTACTATCTGCAAACGCAACGTCTTTGTAAGATTGGTGTTTCCTCGATCGGATATCGTACAAAGCTGGGGGCACCTAACTTTGTCGCTTTGACATTGTGAGTCTACTGCTCTTTATGTATTATCCTTTGACATTTAATGAAAGTCTACTTTTGAAGGGAGTGCAGAGAAGAAGGAGGAATGCAAATGGTTGTGTTTGCAGCTGCGTTTACAGGAGTGAATAACCTTACAAGTGTGCACATGAAGCTATAAACTTGTTTTCTTTAAAACTTATTCACTTGATGCAAATATATAGAGGATGAGAGTGGCCGAGGGGTTAGAGTAAGAAAGAAAATATATTTTGATTATAAATTTAGTCATTAAGAATGAGAATGGGGATGTGTTCAGAAGGTTGAAGACAATGGGAGATTGTTGAACAGAAGCGAGAGTGTGGCTGTAGTAGCAAAATTCTACTTAGAGAGAGAGAGAGAGAGAGAGAGAGAGAGAGGGAAGAAGGTAAGTGATTGTAATGAAGAAAGAAGACGTGCACGTGTGTGTGAGAGACACACAAAGATCACAATTAACTTGTTTTGTTTGAGGTGATTGTTGAACGGAAGTTTGAACTTTGAAGTGCGAATATGTCATCGCATTAATGTGTGATCTATAGTTCTGTAATTCTGTTTGAGGATCAGAATTTATGAGGGTTGGGTGGGGATAGAGAGATATAGTTGAGAATGTTAAAGAGTAGGTCCGTTGGATGAGGAGAGTAAAACAAAATTAACTTGAAAGTGATTTGAGAGCATTGTTTTGTAGACAAGTGATTTGAGGGAAACAATGAGTGGTGATCATAAGGGGGTGCCACGGTTTGGGAGGGATAAGGGGGGATGGAATTTTTTATTTTTTTTATTTTAAAAAATGAAAACTTGGTGGTTAAGGTTAGATAAATATCTTAGATATTTATAGTTATATTATATTATTATAAAAAATACAGTTTAATTTCGCCCGACAAGTCCAAATCACGTCAAAATTTAAACCTCAATCCACTACAAAAAAACACAGGATTAACGACGGCCAAATCCCTCGCTAATGGCCCAAAATCCGTCTCAAAGCTGGGTCTGATAAATGTGCAAATTGGTAATATAAAGTAATATAAAGAAGGGAAAAAGTAGTTGACTATTGGTTATTAGAAAATCCACTTATTTCAATAACCATAGAGTTGGTTTCTCCTACCAATAGTCAGCATAAAGGGATTACTTTTTTAACTACCAAGTGCAAATAGCCTTTTAAAATGATTAGTTATCTAGTTATCTTGGAATAGTATCTAAGTAATTCACCAATCCATACAGATAGCGGATGGCAAAAGCTAGCTCATGGTGTATCTCAATTCTCAACCTTCAACCTTATGAGAAGTAATATGCAAGTCGAGCATACCTTACTGGTCATTCATTACTTTTATCTGAACGCTTTGTATTTTAATTTCGCATTTAACACACGTATTAGTTATCCAACAGCATCATGTGGACACTGGACAGAGCCCAAAAAACACATGCTTGTAATTGTTTTCAATCACATTCAAAATGGCATAATAGAGAGTGCATGAAAGAGGAAGGAAGGAGCATAAACATTTTCCAGGTTTGCAGCCAAAGTAAAGATAACACAACGTCAGCAAGGGGAAAATACAGAAGGGACCTAAGGGAAGTAAAGAGGCCAATTGAAGTAGTATGAATCTCGGGTAGCTCTATCCCATGTCTTGTTCCACTGCAACATCACAAATTTTTATTACATAACCACTTGCTCATAATAAATAAAGCACAGAGTAAAAATAGTTTTAGCACTGTTGAACTAAAGCTATCAAGAAAATTAGGGAGAGGGAAGTAAAATAGCATACCATGAACTCATATGGCTGTTTCTTCTTCATTGCCCTTTTCCAGTGATATTGCTCAAATAGCATTGCTCTATCATGCCAACTGCGCATTAGAGGATCATAGAATAAAAGCTGTAAAAATGGCTTGATGCAAAAGAAAGCTTCACAAAGCAAAATCATAAGCTCAAATGTCAGAAACAGGACAAAGGATAAACAAACCAAGAACTGGTGCACTTTGTGCATTATAATGAATCTCCAATAGAAAGTCATTGATTCATATAAGTGCGACAGATAGGCCCTGACATTACTATCAAATCATTTCAAATTCTCTGGCAGTATGCACTTTGAAAGCATGTGGCTTCTAAATCATTATAGTTGCTTATGACTAAACATATGTGTACTGGGGGTGTCCGGTCTGGACCACCGAATAGGGGAGCCTAGAGACCGAGGAGGACTTCCGACGATGAACGTAGGCAACCCGAGGAACGCAATGGACAACTCGGGCAGTACTACATGGGACATCTGTACTGCTCGTGTCGTCGTACGGACCACGCACAGACCAGGATGTCTCTTACTAGCTAGAATACAAAGAAGGAAGACGTGGCAAACAGCTGTTGGCTCGTACTAGGAGTAGTGGCCATCCCACTACTTCGGTGGCAAAAGATGGACACCACTACCCTGCATAGTAGAACGCGGTAGGGACCTTTATTTAGTATAAATAGTGCATCCCTTAGCAAGATTATCACCTTAAGGGTTGCACCGCCAATATGCAATATGATTTCTTTTAGTTACAGATATGTCATACCGAGCTAACAGATCAATAGACAAATTTTCATTCAAAAGATTCCCTCAACCACAGCCATTGAAGATATATAAGAATTTCCACACATAAAACAATCAACCTATTCAGAAAGTGGCCTCCTCAAGGGGATCATATATATAGAGAAATCGACAACATCTAGAGACATCAATTCCTTATGGCTAATACGTCAAAATTGTGCTTAATGATTAACCATGATTTTGAACTGCATTAACCAGTATTCCATTAAAAATTGTCTGAAAATGTTGTCAAAATGTTATGTTCAAATAAGTGACCGTATATATAGGACCACAAGCATAAAACTATAATTTATCCTACAAACTCAATGGTATCAGATTTTCCATAAGTTTGATTCGCTTGATTTTGCTATAGTGGATGAACAATTGAGTATTGACCCAGATGTGCATAGATAATATGATTGAACTCAAGTTAATAAGGTCCCAACCCAACCAAATACCTGAGAAGATAGCTAAATATTCAACGTTGAAAATAATATGTTAAGAACAATTTTCAAAATTCATTTCAGCCTATCACCATACCGAGTTGGCAGAAAAGAAAACCCTAAAATTACAGCAAAAAGATAAATAGCAAAAAAAAATATAGCATCATTTGATTTTAATCATAGGTCACGTCGATTATCGAATAATAATAATAATCTGCACGCTCCAAACTATCATCGAAGAAAGGCTCATATTGAAGTTTGAATTAATTGAGAGAGAAAAAATAAGGAGGAAGAGAGTGATATACTTGAACATAGTGGAGCCGTGTTGCCATATATGGGGATGGAAATAGGTGAAAGCAGAGAAGGCAATGGATCCGACCCAAATGTTGACGAATCGGTGCGGGTCGGCGTGGGGAACGCCCGGGTCACCGCGATACGCTGAACTGAAATACTTGTCCATTCTTCTCTCTTTTCTTTCTCACAGTCACAGACACAGTTTGCACACCACTATCAACTCTCTTCTCTTCTTATCCACTCCCCTCCTCCTATGTGAATGTAAAACCCGCATAATCAGACAAAACTTTTTACGACGTCGTTTTTATGAACAATATTTTTTATGAACAATATTTTATTTTAGACAAGAGTTTTTTTTTTAGATTAGACTAAAGGTTTAAATTGGTTCCTGACAATTTCTTTTACCGATCAAATTCGTCTTTGACAATTTTTTGGGATATATTATCCTCCCATTTTCAAAACGAGACACGTTATTCTCACCATTCATCAAGTGTTAAAAATGTGAAGTACCGTCTCCAACGTGGCATGTTATGTTCCAAATTGTCACGTTACCCGACACGTCGTACGCAGTTTCACCCCAAATTGGTCCGAGGTACCTATTCTAAAATTTTAAGAAAAGGGACATATTGATCCCTATATTGTTGGGACAAATTAGTCTCTGAACAACGTCTTCTTCAAATGGTTGATTTCTGGAAACCAAACAACTATTTACAAACGCAGAAGGAGATGTAGCAACCAGTGAAGGAGAAAATGAAACTCATTTTTTCATTTGGTTCCATGTGTATGTGTGATTTCTATTTGCGAGAAACCTTTGAGGTTTAAAGACACAATTCTAAGATTGGGGGGTCAGTTTAAGTCACCACACATGTACCTGAATCCAAACGTTTCATTCAAAAGTTTCATTCAAAGGTTTCATACAAATAGAAATCACACATAAATATGGATCCAAACGAAAAAAAATGAGTTTCACCTTCTCCTTCAATTGTTGCTCCCTCTCCTCTTAGTTTGCAAATGGTCTACTGGTTCCCGGTTTCCAAAAACCACCCATTTGAAGAAGACGCCTAGGGACTAATTTTCCCCATAAGTGTAGGGACTAATATGTATCCTTTTTTTAAAAAATTCAGAATAGGTAAATTCTGGGAACAATTTGGGTTGAAATTACGTATGATGTGTTAGCTAACGTGACACGTCGGAACATAATATGCCGCGTAGGAGATGTTGCCTGACGTTTCTAACACTTGATAGACGAATGACTGATGTATCCCATTTTGAAAATGTGAGGGAGTAATGTATCCCCAAAAAATTGTCAGGAATGAATTGGTCCCGCAAGGAAATTGTCAATGCCCAATTTGGGTCTTTAGTCTTTATTTTAAGAAATGTGCTATCAATACCCTCTTTTCAATACTCTTTTTAAGATTGGACTTTAAGGCTTAGCACAATTGGTAAAACTAACATTGTTAGGTTGAACATTTTTTGTGGTCACCCGTATTCGAACTCGGGATCTCCACTTTGTGTGTGAGTTTATACTTTATAGACATTGTTTGCCACTACAAAACTCTTTTTATGATTGATCAATATTCATATACTCCCTCGTCTCATTTAATTTATAGTTTAAGGTTTTAACACATTTCTTAAGAAAAATAATTGATAGACTAAATTTTATAAAAATATATTGTTTAATTTAACATTTTGTCTCTACTTGAATAAATTGTTGGGTCATTTATTGAATTTAAAAAAATTCTCATAACAAAAAAGGTATTAGCAGAAAAATATTAAATGTTTCAATGAAATATAAAACAACGATCAAATTAGCACAAATTTATGTTGCAAAAACTACAAACAATACGAGACAGATGGACTTGGAGAGTAGCTCAACTAACATGCTGTGCTACATGTTCAAAAATATTGCACACCATTTGCAACTTAACCAAGCTCAAGCAAATTTCCAACTGGATAAACTATATCATTTGTTTTTTTTTTTGAACATTACCATTCTATGGTCCTAAAGTTACCTCAAGGTTTGAGCAAACCATTCACGTAACAATAATGTTATGTAGCCAAAAATTTCAGTCAAAAATAGACAAAAAAACAACTTACAACATAAATTAACCAAGTTTTTTAGACCATTAACCAACCTGTTTTTTCACAGTTTTCGAGGCATTGATTAAAAACTTGGTTAATTGATCACTTGGTTAATGACCTAAAAAACTTGGTTAATTGATATTGTAAGTTGATTTTTGTCTATTTTTGTCTAAATTTTTTTGTCCAAATAACATCGTTGTTCACGTAACATAACTAGTAGCAACATCCTGTCAAAATTACTGACAGATGCCCAGTACATAAAATCTAACGTATGAAGCTACAAAATAAAACTGCAAAAACTCGTACATCAACAAATATATCAAATACCCAAATAAATTATTCTGTTTTGAAGAAAAGAAATTCCATCCTTGTCTAAGAAAGGAAGGTGGTTGATTCAGTTATACAAGTCCTCAGTGTCTCAGCTTCGCATTCATTTCCACAGGGAAAACTTTGCCTCGGTGGTTGAAGATCATGAAGTCCAGGTTGGCAGGTAAAGAAACAATCCTGCATCCAAGTAATTCCATAACAAGTCGCATAATCAGTAAAGTCGGACACTCGGACTAAGAGTATGAACTACATCATGAAGTTCTATACACAAGTGCAACAAAAGAGAGCAATTGTTGGATTTGGTCCCTACACTTAACATCCTCTCCGTGCAATGTTTTCTGATAAAAGACACTTTACATCACTCAATTTTATATCTCATGTAAAAGCAAAAAAAACCAATAACAATAAAATAGGTGTAAAAGGGTGTCCAAAAAAAGGTGTGTGAAGTACTTGGTAAATTAATAGGCAACATGCTTTTGTACAACAATATTTATATATCAGACATCCTGTCATATTTCAATGGAGAGTGTAAACCAACAATTAAATGACTGACTAAGTAGAAAACTTGTTCCTGTTTAGTAAATTGTTTTCTCACTTCAATGAAATAAATCATGATGTGGAGGGGATGAGCAATGATTGAATCACTGGAGCTTGAGCCTTCTTGCAATAGAATAATTCTTATGAGCACTGTGCTCACTGGATACAACTAATTAAGTGCAAGATGATATTAAAATAATTTCAGTGTGATTTTTTGTCTCTTTTATTATTATTATTATTATTATTATTATTATTTAGTGCATCTTGTGTTTTTAACTGATTGCGTCGGAAAGGCAGGTGCTCATGTAAGAATTGATGTAGATCATATTGATCTCATGATGTGGGACAGTCAAGATTTCCTTTGCCTTTTTTCTTTTTGTTAAATAATACCATCTGAATATGTTTGTTAAATCCAGTTACCTAGCATCTAACAAATGGATTATGAATGAAGAATCTAACAGAAGTGGCTTAATAGTCCTATGCATGGTTGTCAAAAACGATAGGCTAGCTAGCCAGACTTGTGAGCATAGGAAGACTCGACTTGAGTTTACCTAATGTTGAAAATAATATTCAAAAAATCTATACCACTAAGACAAAAAAACAATATTTCAACCCCATAATAGAGCACAAGAAAAAACATAGCACAACACAGCAAGCTCCGTATGCGTATCACATAACAGAAAAACAAAAAAAGATGCAAAACAAAATCATGTAGAAGTCCCTGTTGTACGAGTCCAAAAAAAAGAAGGGAAATAACAATGGCATGGCATGTTCACAACAGAAGAACAAAATAAAAAAACGATGAAAAAAAAAACAAACAAAAGAATTAAGAAAATATGCTCTGTAAAATTCCAATGCCGCGTGCATGGTTTTAAAAGGTGTGAAGGTTGAATATGCTGATTGTGGTTTTAAAATGTGGGAAGGTTGCATATGCTGACTGTGGTTTTAAAACGTGGAAGGTTGAATAGGTTACAACAACTAGATGAAATGCAACAGGCCCATGCATATTGAGTCTTTTTTCAAAAAGCACACTAGACTTGCATGACTGATGTGAAATCGCAAATCCTTCCTCCGAGTGTGCACGATTCCATGCGACAGGTACTAGTTTGTGCAAAACTGAATCAAAGACCAAGTCGACCAGGTTGGGCAATGTAGAAACGTGAACTTGTTGACTCTCGTAGTCTCATCCAACTCGCGAGTTTGATAACCATGCTCCTACATGAAATTAATGAACCCTTGTGATGAGAACAATCCTGCTGCTGAGAAAGAGATAAATGAAGGGCAGAGTGGTAAAAGGACTTTAGTGTATGAGAGGAAGAAGTGGAAACCAATTAGTTGGGGACCACTAGCTAGTGCACACACTCACACATAACCGAATTGCCTAGGTGGCAAGGAGGGATTGGTGAGAAGATATTCTGCTTGATTTGGTAAGAGAATCAGGGGCATATAGCACCTGATGCGTGTCTTTTCTGTTTTCAGGCTTGGATTGGGATTTGTAATGGGAAGGGCTGAGTAGTAGGACTACTCTATACTGTTCTATTGCTTTCACTCTTTCTTACTTCATCTTTGTGTATTTCCTTCTTCCAACTCAAAGAGATCCTTTGAGTTGTGATTAATAATACAAGTACAATCCCATTTCCATCACTTTATAGTTGTTTCTATCAAAGTGGTATTCAGAGCATTACGATTCTGCGGTGTATGGTAGTCACGAGAACTGCAATGGAGAAACGCATTGACGGCATCGAGCAACAACTAGTGAGTGAAGAATTTGTTCATCGAGCGTGGCAGATCTCGCAGAGGTCGTCCCAGAAAACGGCGACCTCACCGGCAGCGTAACCCGACCCGAAACCAAGACACGCAAATTGATGGCGAAGTTGAGACTGAAACCGACGAAGGCTCTCGTTCCAGCGCACGAAGCTCTAATGAGACTCTTCGCGTGATTTTGGAGGAAGGAAATTGAAGATTCCGATCTTTCGGGAGATGACGATACGGTGGATAGTCCGAGTTGAACGATACTTTAAACTTAACATGGTGAACGAAGATGAGAAGTTAGACGTCAGTAGTTATCGCTTTGGAGGATAAAGCGCTTAACGGTACCAATGGTGGGAGGCGAGCATGAGAATCAACTGGGAAGATTTCAAAGTCGCGTTGATCCGTCGCTTCGGCCCGGGCTAGTCTGAGAATCCTTTTGGACCACTTCTGAGTATCAAACAGACCAGCTCTGTTATGAAATACCGAGAGAAGTTCGAGAGAGAGTCTGCTCCGTTGAAGAGGGAGGAGAGAATCATGCTAAAAGGGATCTTCATCAATGGATTGAAAGAGGAAATCCAAGCCGAGTTGAAACTTCATGCTGCAGGGACTCTAGATGAATTGATGGACCGAGCGTTGCTTCTGGAGGAGAAGAACAATGCCTTGAAGAAAGGGGGGTTAGTGAGTGTGGAGAAGAAAGGAACTAGTAGCAGTGTCAGAGGTGTGATGAAGAGTTCGAAGGGGTTCACGCGTTGGGAGAAAGGGACTATCAAGGAGGGTGCTAGCAGTGATAGAGAGTGGTGAAGGAGATGCAGGGGGAAGAAAAACACGGGAAATAAGCTTTCAAAGTGAATTGAGGAGAGGAGTAGGAAGGGACTATGTTTTAAGTGTGGTGAGACATGGGGGAGAGACCATGTATGCAAATTGAAACATTTTCAATTTGTATTGGTGGAAAATAATGAAGGTGAAGAGACTGAGAGTAGTGATGGAGAGGGTGCAGAAACCTTGAGTTTGAAGGTAATGCAACTATCCTTGAAGAGTAAGGAAGGACTAACTTCTAATAGATCCTTCAAGGTGATAGGGTCTATTAGAGGACAGCAAGTGTTGGTGTTGGTGGATCATGGCATCCAAAGAACTTCATTTCTCGAAGAATTGTTGAAAAACTTAGCTTGGAAGTGACTGAGACATCTGATTTTGTAGTGGAAGTAGGGAATGGAGAAAAGGTGAAGAATAATGGAGTGTGCAAATTAGTGAGGTTGGAAATACAGGGTGTTCACATTGAGCAACACTTCTTTATTATGGAGCTGGGAGGGACAGATATGGTATTGGGAATGGATTGGCTAGCTAGTCTTGGGAGATCAAGGCAAACTTGAAACCCGTAATCTGTTGGGGTAAGAAAGGAGAAGAGAAAATGATGAAAGGGGATCCTCTTTGAGCAAGGCTCAGTGTCTTGGAAATCATTAAAGAAAGCCATTCACAATGAAGGAGAAGGTTACTTGGTCATCTACCAAAACCGAGGAGCGGTAGAAGCAATGGACAACCCCACGGATCCTTTGGAAGAAGTTTTGGAGGAGTTTGAGCGGTATTCCGGAGAGCTAAATGATCTGCCACCTAGAAGAGCATGTGATCATGCTATCACCTTGAAAGAAGGATCTAATATTCCTAACATTAGACCTTATAGATATCCTTACTATCAAAAAAATGAGATAGAGAAGTTTGTTAGAGAAATGATGTCTGGCGGCATTATAAGAACTAGCAACAACCCTATAGTAGTCCTGTGATTCTAGTGAAGAAGAAGGATGGAGGATGGAGGTTTTGTGTGGATTATCGGCTCTGAACAAGCTGATCAGTATCGATAAATTTCCAATTCCAAAGAATTGATGAATTACTTGATGAATTGGGTGGTGCTCAAGTCTTTTCCAAGCTGGATTTGAAGTCAGGGTATCATCAGATACGCATGAAGGAGGAAGACGTGCACAAGACAGCCTTTAGAACTCATGAGGGCCACTATGAGTTCTTGGTGATGCCTTTTGGACTTACAAATGCGCCCTCAACTTTCCAAGCTCTAATGAATCAGGTACTTAACCCTTATTTGAGGAAGTTTGCTCTAGTGTTTTTTGATGACATACTAGTTTATAGCAAAGATATGACCACTCATGAAGCACATTTGAGGACTGTCTTACAAGCCCTTACTGACCATGAACTAGTAGTTAATAAGAAGAAGTGTTCCTTTGGTCAAAATAGTCTTGAATACCTCGGCCATATCATCTCTGGACAAGGGGTATCTCACGATCTGCCAAGAGTGCGCAGCCATGGTGAATTGGCCTGTTCCTAAAGATGTTAAAGGGTTAAGGGGATTTCTTGGACTCACGGGCTATTACAGGAAGTTTGTAGCAGGGTATGGAAAAATTGCGTGGCCATTGACGCAACAATTAAAGAAAGACAGATTTTTTTGGGATGATTCGGCTCAAAAATCTTTTGAGCAATTGAAGCTAGCCATGACTACGGTACCTGTGTTGGCTATACCTGACTTTGAGAAGACTTTTGTGGTTGAAACAGATGCTTCGGGCAGGGATCGGGGTCGTGCTTATGCGGGAGAGGTCAACCCGTGGCCTACATCACCAAACACTATCGATAGAGCTTTGAATAAGTCCGTGTATGAGAAGCGAGGCGATGGCGGGGTGGTCTGGCAATTGCAAAAGTGGAGGCACTATCTCCTGGAGGCATTTCATCATACATACCGATCAAAAAAAGCTTGAAATTCTTGGTCGATCGAGGTTAATGGGTGAAGAACAAAGACAAGTGGATCTCTAAATTCATCGGGATTTGATTTTGAGATCAAGTACAAACCCGGAATTGAAAATAAGGCAGCTGATGCTTTGTCCAGGCAATTACAGTATTCAGCTATTACCACTGTTCAATTTGTTGATTGGGAGGAGTTAGAGGCTGAGGTAACTAATGATGAGAAGCTGAAAAGGATAATGCAAGACTTAGTGTTGAATGTTGATGCTCACAAGGGGTATAGGGTGCAGAATGGCAGATTGTACTACAGGGACAGGCTTGTTATACCTACGGGCTCTGCTAAAATTGGAGTAATATTGAAAGAGTTTCATGATTCAGCTGTAGGTGGTCACTCTGGGTATTTCAGAACGTATAAGAGGATTACTAGCTTGTTCTTTTGGGAAGGAATGAGGAAGAGCATTCAAGAGTATGTAGAGAAATGTGAAGTATGTCAAAGGAACAAGTATCAAGCCTTGAGCCCACCGGGTTGTTTCCTCCTCTTTATTCCAAAGCAAATTTGGACTGATATATCTATGGATTTTGTGGGAGGATTACCTAAAGTCGGAGGCATGGACACTATTTTAGTTATAGTGGGACGGGTTCACTAAGTATCTTGATTTCATACCTCTCTCTCACCCCCCTACAATGCCAAGGATGTTCTTTGAAGTGTTTCTTAAGGAGGTAGTGAAGCTTCATGGATATCCAGAGTCAATTGTATCCGATGAGAGACAGAGTGTTTATTAGCTCTTTTTGGAATGAATTGTTTAAATTGGTGCACTAAATTGAAGTTCGATTCCACTACCACCTCAAACCGATGGTCAAACCGAGGTGGTAAATAGGTGCTTGGAAAATTATTTGAGATGTATGGTGGTACTAGGCCTAAGCAAAGGGCATAAATGGCTTAGTAGGCGCATTTTTGGTATAATACCAACTATCATTCCTCTACTAAGATGACACCCTTCAAGAGCCTCAGATGGCGAGACCTCCACCAAAGATCGGGGTGATACTCAAAGCGACAACTATGGAGGAGGTGACAAGGATGATGGAGGGCGAAATGAGTTGCTAGAGGACTTGAAGAATCACTTGAATCAAGCACAAAAAGCGGAGAATGAAGCGGCGAGCGGATAGACATAGAAGAGAAGTGGAGTATAAGGTGGGGATGTGGTTTACTTGAAGATCCAACCATACAAACCGAGAAACTAGCCAAGAGAGTCAACCGTAATCGAGTCCTCGCCACATGGACCATATGAGATTGAAGAGAAGATTGGGGAGGTGGCGTATAAGCTCGAGTTACCGAAGATAGTAGAGTTCATCCTGTTCCATGTATCTCTCATCAAGCTCTGCAATCACTCAGCGATATCGTGGTTCACCCATCGCTTTCTTATGTTGCGAGAGGATTTGGAATTACAAAGCCAACCCGACGACATTCTAGTCGAGGAGATAATGAGCTGAATATGGAAGTGTTAGTGAAGTGGAAGGGATTGCTGATTGTGAGAATTCTTGGGAGTTCTTTGTCCAAGATGAAAGAAACTTATCAGAGCTTCACCTCGAGGACAAGGTGAATTTTGAAGGGGGAGGTGTTGATGAGAACAATCCTGCTCTTTGAGAAAGAGATAAATGAAGAAGCGTGAGTGGTAAAAGGACTTTAGTGTATGAGAGGAAGAAGTGGAAACCAATTAGTTGGGGACCACTTTAGCTAGTGCACACTCACACATAACCGAATTGCCTAGGTGGCGCGGAGGGATTGGTGAGAAGATATTCTGCTTGATTTGGTAAGAGAATCGGGGGCATATAGCACTGATGCGTGTCTTTTCTGTTTTCGTGCTTGGATTGGGATTTGTAATGGGAAGAGTTGAGTAGTAGGACTACTCTATACCGTTTCTATTGCTTTCACTCTTTCTTACTTCATCTTTGTGTATTTCCTTCTTCCAACTCAAAGAGATCCTTTGAGTTGTGATTAATAATACAAGTACAATCCCATTTCCATCACTTTATAGTTGTTTCTATCACCTTGCCAATGCACTTGAAATATGATATACTCTACATTTGGATGCTCTTTCTTGAATGGAAGAGAAATAAATGTAAAGGATGGAGAAGGGTCTTGAGGAAGGGGAGTTACTTCTTTGTTTGGGTGTTTAATTTAGGAAAGGAGGAAACGGTGACAAAAACCCAAAAAAAACAACACTTATACAAAAGAAAATTCTACAAGCACTTCTCCTATGCTTGCTTATATGGAGAAGTTACTGGACTCAAAGCGGTTTGTACAAGACCAAATAAGAAAACTATGAAACAGACAGGGGAAAAGTACAGGCACAACAAACACTTTGAGGGGATGGCTTTCTCCCTTCCCAAACTTCACTCACAATTTGCTTACCCTCCCCCTTTCTATTATCCCATTGCCACTACTACTCAGGATTATTTCCCGCCACATTGGGTAGGTTGATATGTGTCAAAAAATGCATGTTTATCAATATGGAATCCTACAAGTTTCACAATTGTTTCCAATCCCAAACACACCTAGGATTGTGTTAGGAACCCAAGTGGGGGTGTGGGCCCAAGTGGGCTTAACAGACCAACTGTTGATGTGGCAATATTCTATTGGGGGGCGGGTATAATAGGTAGAAGAGAATGGAGTGAAGGGCATTGGGAAGTTTGCTAGAAAGTTGGTTAGTAGAGAATATCTCTCTGGTAGGAGTCTTGGACTCTGGTTTAGTTTCAGTTTTCACCATTGTAGAGCTCTTGAGCTCATCTTTTTCATTGAATAATGTACTGTTTCATTCTCTTGAATCTACAGGTTCTATCATATTGCAACCAGGTGAGATCAGCGTAGGATTGCCCAGAAAACTCGTAAACTCAGTGGGTCAATGATTTGGACCCAATCATTCTTCAGGACCCTAGAAAGAATTTTTCACTCTAAACACTCTTATTTCACAACTCACCCATTATAGTAAATCTAACACCTCGTACATAAAACTATCTATTCCATGATTAATTTCTAAAATCAACTCTCCTCAAAAGTCATGGTGAGGCAAACTAGAAGCTATTTTTTGAAAATTGGCTTGTTCATTTTATATTGACCTCCCTTTCCAACTGTCCTAATTTCCAAATCTTGTATATTTCCATTCCTCTACTATGTCATTGTCAGCCATGGTTGTCAAACTCGAGATCCCACCAAAGATCGTTTGGATATAGAAAAATCGTAAATCGTGAGATCGTAACACGGATCGTAAGATCCCACCAACAGAACTTGGCAAGAGCAACAGAACTTGACAATGGCATACTAAGCATACAAATACAATTACAAAGACAATGCTATAAACTGGCAAGAGCAACTTATGTCAAGTAAAAATCACTAGGTTACATTCCCATGGTCAAAGAAGTGCATCAGATTTTGCTGGACATAGATGCTATCAAGCTGCTAGTATCACAATAAACTCTTGCTAATGATAATCAGTAAGATGACAAAATCAATCAACAACGAGCTTAGATTCACATTCACTATAATCAAACTTTCAAGAAGCAAAACAAACACGACTTACCTGTTCTCTTCAGAGTCTGGGTGGATGCACAAAAACTTCCCTGGCACTGTCACCGCAGCCCACATAGAAAGCACTAATCCTAGAAAAAGCTCAATCACCACCTGCATACAAAATTCGAATATTCAGAAAGTTCCAATAAACACGAACATAGATCAAACTCACCTTTCCAAATCAACCCAAAAGAAAAAACCTCACATTCAAAGGGGCTCCTGCAAACTCTTCCTCGGTAATCTTCAGCAAAGTTCTGTCTGCAACCAAATCAAATCCAATTTTCAGATAATATGCATCAAACCCATGAACCTTTTTTTTTTTCTCAACGAAGTTAAAATACATGAAATAAAAAAAAGGGAATCAATATTAATCCTAGCGAGTGGCGCATACATTGGATGGTTGAATAAGCGGCGTGAAATAGAATCAGAATCCCAACGAATCCGACAACAAAACCTAAAGCCATTGTTTTCGGTGCGATCTACTTTGGCGATAATTTTCTTTCCTCGGACGGCGATAACTACACAAAGGTCGGAGATTTAGGAGGTGAACACTCGGAGAAGTAAATCACAAAGGTTAGCACCAATGGGACATCAAAAAGGGCGAATTGCAATTTTTTTTCTTTTTAAAATTAAAATTGGGGTGCATCGGTTGAGACAGCAAATCAAATCTATCACTAATTAATCATTAATTATGACAGTAGGATATAGTATAAAAATTCATCAACGATCAAAATTTAATACTAGTTGATTCATTTTAAACCTCTCATAACATTTTACACAATATCCTACGATTATTTTTAGGAGTGCAGATCCTCACAAGTACTTGTGGGACCGTTTCGGAGAGAGAGTGACACAAACAAAAAGATAATGTTATTTAATACATTCGTTATTATATTGTATGTGTCACTCTCTCTTTGAAATTGTCCCACAAGTACTTGTGAGGATTTGCACTCTATTTTTAGTGGTTCAGAGACTTGATTTGCTCCATCACCCTTATGATTTGGATTCTCTAAAGTCACATTTCTCTCGGTTCACCTACATTCACCTTCATGTAGGCTAAACTAAAGGGTATTTTGGTTTTTCTCCAACTAATCAACTCTTTCTAAATATTATCTCTCATCACATTTTATCTCTATGAAGGTGAATGGGGTGACTTGAGAGAAAAATGACTTTGGAGAATCCAAAACCCTTAGAAGCACCCTTAAAATTGAAGTTAAATTAATTTACCAAAAAAAATTAAAGTTAAATTAGAGATTAATTAGTTTCTTTTTGAAAAAAAAAAGTGAGTTCCCTGATGCTCATTAAGTTTTGTTGGGTATGATACTTACAGTCAATCACTCAATAACACCTCATTTTTTATCTTTAAATATTGTACTAATTTTGTTTACAATATATCATACCCACCAAAAACTCAGTAGGTATGGTAGAATTCTAAAAAAAAAAGAGGATAATTGTTATTATACCGTCAACAATTATTTTTAAGGCACACTTTGTGAGTGTGAGTTTATGTGTTATACTTATCACTTTGTCTGTAAACTTGACATTCTTAATGATCTAATGATTAGAATTTTTTTGATTTGGATCATTGTTGCTTATTTATGGAGTGTTTCAACACTTTCAACTAAAGACTAATCTCTGCCCGTGCTTAGGATCAAATTTCACATTAGCTAACACTAAGTTTGTCAACTGCGATAATGTATCCGGGAGCACCAGGTCGACCTCCCATGTCTCAGGATAGATTAAACCACCGGACCAACAATGTTAATTATCTAGTGATTAGGATTGAGTGAATGTTGTTAGTTTTATTATTGTATTTACACCTTTATCTATTTCAGGGATCTAGCTATTTTGTAACAACATGGGCCCTTTTCATTCTAGTAGGCTACTGACAACATCGTACATCATCACGACCTTCTGTACCACCATGTAGAGTTTTTGTCTTCTGTGGGAATCGAATCATGTACTCTGGGGCTCAAGTACATGCTTAATGCATTCCCACGTGTACTTGAGCCACAAAGTACCTGGTTCGATTCTCACAGAAGGCAAAAACTCTACATGGGAGGTAAAGAAGGTCATGATGTACGATGTTGAAGTAACTACTAAAAAAAAATAACACTGATCTATTACAAAAAAAAAAAGACGCCATATCCTAAATATAGCTAGATCCCTCATGTTTCAATCCAAACTACCCCTTCCTTTTTGGGAATTTGTTGTTTCTCAAGTTGTGCACATCTTAAATATCATTCTCTATACTCCCTAAATAACCAGCCCTCTTCTTATATTCTCCACAATACCTCTTCTGACCTTTCATACCTTAGAGTTTTTGGCTCTTCATGTTATGTCACTACCCATTTTGCTCATCGAACTGGATTTCAACCTCGAGCACGCAAATGTGTCCACATTGGGCATACCTTAAGTGTCACATGTTAACTCGTTTATCACTTGCACAACAACAAATGTTGTTACTCCGGACACATCTCTTTTATGCAAACATTTTTCTCTTTGTCACCCCTCACTATCCTAATTTTTAACCCATTTCATTCCTCTTCCCCTCAACCTTCCTTACCTAACATCACTGGCCCGGTCCTACCTCCATCATCTACGCTTCCAACAATCCCTATCCCTTTAAATAACAATTCAGAACCTCCCTCACATGAGCCCTCTCCCACACCTATACATTCATTTTCTCTCCCACTAGCACACACACGTCCCAACATTTGCTTTGCGCTTCACAAGTTAAGTCAATTCATATCTGCACTACGCCAACCACATTTGGATGTTGCATATCACGTTCTTCGCTAACTTCAAATATGAAACCCAAGGCCTTCAGTGATTTTGATTGGGCCTCATGTCCAAATACAATACGCTTTGCCACCGAATTATGCGTGTTCTTTTGCCCTTTCCTCGTTTTGTAGAAATCCAATAAGTAGAGTGTTGTCTCACAGCCTTCCTTTGAAGCTGGATACAGGGCACTTGCCTCCAATACATGTGAGCTACAATGACTCATTTATCTTTTCGATAATCTTCATAGTCCATTATGAATATTGGTTCCTTTATATAGTGACAACCTGTCAGTCATTTAGATAGCTCAGAATTCCACATTCCACAAGCATGCCAAACACATTGAGCTAAATTGTCACTTAATTCACGACAAGGACCAAGCTGGCATCATTCATCCCATGCCTATTCCCACCACTACAAGCTGACATTCGCACCAAAACCTTCGGCCTACTCCCTTCAAATGTTTGTTCTCCAAGTTGGACATGCAAGATATATCTCTATCTCTATTATATTAAACCATGAATCTTTCACCTATACATCCACATGTCCAATTCCACGTCACTAATTACGTCACCTTCCTTTTAATCCACGTCCGTTTTGTTTTAATCCACGTCGGCATGCTATTTCGAAATATATCACCAAAAAAGCAGAAGTTGGGGATCGAACCCATTCCCCCACGCTACCACCTCCTGACGCTAACCATTTGAGCTACCCATTCGAAATACATAATGTTTATCCTATTCATTCTTTTATTGCAAAACCTTTTACCTACTTTTTATATCTATTTATTATTTATTTTGATGCATATATATTTGTTATTATATATTACATTTATATATTATATTTACTTGACATCTAATATTTTGTATCACATTCCATAGATTTTATTCTATATAATTACTAACTAGAATGTTATTAAATATGAGTAATTTTATTCATTTCAACTTTTTTTTTAATTCTCATCTTATAAATGATGTTATATATTAAAAATGTTTGTCACATATTTTTGTATTCAGCTTGATGCACATACAATTAGAATCAATATACAACTTTGATCGATTAGTATATTTGCAGTTTACAACGTTTGTGCTTAATATTCTTCTATTCACTACGCTGCACTTAGAAAACAATTAGAGAGAATAAACAAGATGAAAGAGAACATTGATCCCGCGGTTGTCAACGTCAATCACCTTAGTCAAAAACAAGCTAAATGTCCTTATGCAAAGGTATATTTGCTATATATTTGTAAGTTACTATTTACTATTACTATTTTGGACCGTATAATACTTATAACTAATTGTTGTTGTAATAACATCTCAATATGAAAATACCCCCAAAATTATATACCATGGGTTGTCACTACTAAATTTTTGAGTACTATTATGGCAGAAACATTGATCATGTGGGTCTCTCATAATGTACTGTGGTACTCTTGCTATTTGGAATTTTGAACTTAGTGGTACAAAGAAAAATACCCTCTTCTTCACTAGCTACTTTTGTCATTAATTTACATGTTAAATGAGTGGTATCACAAAAAGTATAGATTTTGCATTCTTTAGAGTCTCTCTTCTCTTTCCATTCGTTCCCTTCCCCAATTTTTACTTTTGAATCTATTCAAACTACTGACATAACCATGTTTTTTTGAATTTGTTTTTGTCCCCCAATGTAATTTTTCATCTTTAGGTATAAATATTATTCATTTGGGGTATGGTCATGTGGCAAAGTCAATGACACCTATGTTATTCGTCTCATTCATGATAAGACTGAACTCAATTACACAATCTTATAAATATTTAATTAAATCATATCACGATAAACAATTGTATTTTCTTTTGAAGCGACAAAGCAATTGTATTAGATAGTAGAGATCACTATATATAAACACTATTTTATGTTGTTGGGTTCCGTCTATAATCATAGAAATCGGACTACATGAATGTATTACATCCAACCATTTTTAATCTAAAGTATGCAACATGAGCCATTTTCGCAAAGAAATATCGATAATCCTTTTAAATTGCAACACACATATTTCTTGATAGATTTTTGGTAGATTATTTTTTGATAGATTGTAAGCCATATATACGATGTAGTATAACCCTTTGAGGTATTGTATTGTGATTGATGGATTTTTTTTAATGAGCAAAGTTATATTATAGCGGGTATACGGGGTAGTCAAACTCATTTATTAGATATCATGCTAAATTAGAGTTTATTATAACGGGGATAGAAATATATTAGAGTTTATTTCGCGCTGCTATTTCAAAGTAGTGTGAGGAAGTATTTAATCTTTTGATTGTTTGTTTTTCATAAAACAAAATAAAGGAGAGTACAAAATTCCTTAATGAGAAACTAACACTGTTAGATTCAACAACATATCCTACCATCAGAGAGAGGGGTCGTCTTGATCCTCTCAAGGGTCAGGGGAAATGATGTCAAACATATCTTAAATTAATTATTAAAATGCATTTTTAAACAAAATAAATGTGGACACAAATGTTTTATAAATTCTTAAAAAATTAATTTGTCATTCTTAATATGTTATATGAAAATATATTTATGAAAATATATTTTTAAAAGATGCCCAAATATCTATTTAAGAATATGGAATCAAAAATAAGATTAAAAATAATTTATTGGGCATTTTTAAGGTATGCCAAAAAAAGTGACTTGTAATTTTATACATACTATGCCTATTTTTATCTATCATTAGTATTGTCACGGGTCATGCGAGCTAACTAATAACGCATCGATCCGACCATTAACCCAATGACTCAGTGATCTAATCGGGTCGATCACCGGGTCATTTCTAATACCATTGATAAATAATATAGAATTATATTATTTGATTGTTCCAAATTAGCTTATGGATTTCAAATATTTATTGTCATATGAGTTACTTAGCCAATATTTTTGCAAGCACATAATCATCATGTTGGATTTCAACATATTTGTATCATATGTTTGCATAGTGTATCTAAGCTATATGTATTAACATCGGAGTTATGAATAATTAATACCTATTAACAAATCTCTCCTTGAAGGGTCCGTAAATTACGCAAGCTATCATTACTTTTATACTTACATACACGTGTTATTATATGTATATTACGCATATATCTTATTTAATATCTAATAATTTGTATCATATTCCATAAATTTTAGATTCTATATATATATATATATATTATTGAGTATGAATAATTATTCATTTTAAAATTTATATCAACATTCAATCAATTCATATTGAAAATATTGACATACGAAATTAGATATTTCATCAATTTTTAGTAGGTCACGGGTCATGCGGGCTAATTAGTGACCTTTCGGTCCGCCCAGTGACCTGATCGGGTCGATCACCGGGTCAGTTTTAATAACATTGATCTAATCTATTTGTTTCAATTACCATGATTCAATTAGATTGCGGCATTGTATTAAATTCTTGGCACATCGCGATGCAAATCGGATACGCTATATCTTTGAAATCAAATCCGAAATTACAGAAATCGTATATTTTGTATTAAATGCATTCAAAACAATTTAATAACTCAATGGTCCCACAATTATAATATATGGTGTCAACTGCAACCACAATAATAAAATAAACGAGATCTTATTTCAAATAATAAAATAAACCATTTTGTATTAGAAAAGAATAGTTGTTGATATTTTAATATATTCAAGCGTTTTTATTACTAAGATGTTTTCCTTATGACTTAAATTCATGAATGTATTCTTTTCTGCACAATAATTTCTGCAAAGTATGTTAGATAAAAACAAACGAACAATTTGTGGAAAATGAGTGTTGTAGAATTTGTTGCAAACACTCTATTAATGTATCTTTTGAAAAAAGTGGCACCTCATTATGAAGTTTCTTTAATATAAAAGGTTTTGGAAAGAGCATCCATGGAATTGCAATTACGGCCATAAGCAATAACAAAACCTGAATATCATGAGCAGATACTTAGATTGATGAAAACCTGAAAATAGATCAACAACTATTAACCGAAAATGAAGAAAAGAACCAAAACCTATGCGTTTTTAGAAACCAGACTTGGCCCCGGACATTTGAAAGAAAATTTGAAAGAAAAGATTGATAAATATTAGTCATGAACATAGCGATTAGGATTGTAAATATTTAGTCATTAAACATGGAGCTTCTATGGTTTCAGTTATAGATATGGAAAGTAAAATCTTTCTTATATTAGGGATTTAAGAAAGGAAAGTGAAGATTAACATAAAAGCTAATTTATAAAAATACTGCTGATTGTTTAGTTGAAAAATAAAATCTGTTGTGCCAAGGGCAAACATTCCTTGTTTTGAATGATAACAAATTACAAGTTACTGATAATTTACTTGAGGTAAAGCGCAGGAAAAATATAAGAGCGCAGGGCGATGAACAAGAGAGCTTCAGAAGCTAACTCAAATTTGTAGAAGCTCGGACGAAAAGCTGCTCAAGCATTGAAGACTTATATCGACTTGCGTAGGACACGTGTAAGATCGCTTTACTCAAGCTTTTATAACATTCGTAATTGAGAGATGATCTTTTAAAATAGAACTGTTCTTGTCAAAATATTTTATATAAAAGCATGATTAAATAGGTTAGGCACAAGTTGTTTTTAAAGAAAAGTTTTGAATTATGATTTGTTGTTTTTTATAAAGAAACTTGATTCATAGCTTAGTGTTTTAAAAGAAATTGTTTTTGAAGTAAAGAATCGATTCTTGATTTGGTATTTCAGGCTAGAAATCGATTTCCTCTTATTTATAAAGCTAGAAATCGATTTCATTCTTCCTTGATTAAAGCTATCAATCGATTTGTATCTTGATTGGTTTTGTTATAACTTGTTTTGGAAATAAAACAATCGATTGATGACTTGGTTTTAAAAAGAGAAATCGATTCATGGCTTGCAACCTTAGGAGCTAGAAATCGATTCATGTCTTGTAAGTTACAAGCTAGAAATCGATTTATGGCTTATATTTCTAAAGAGATCAATCGATTTTCCACTTATCAAAATAGTGTTAAAAATTGTTTCAACGGTCATATTTTTACAATCCCTATAAATAGGACATAGGGTTTTCACGATAAAAATACACAACCAAAACAAGCAAGCACTGACCGCACAATTTTTTTTGGAAAGAAAGTGAGAGAGAAATTGACCATATTCTTCATCCTTGTGAGATCAAAAAGAGAGAGATCAAAACCGATTGTGTGTGCATCAAAATCATCATCTGTTGCGACATAAGGAGTGATCAAAAACATAATTTTTGTGCAGCCACACATCTTCATCAAATCGCAAAAAGAGATAGACCGAATCCCTTATTTGTGCAACGCATGATTTCCTTTCATATCGCAAACCAAATTCTTCTAATCGCATATCTTTCAAATTCATATTGCATATTTTCATCCTTCAAGTTGTGAACTAATTTTTGAAAACCAAACCCTAGCCGCTTTCAATTTTTGTTCTTATTTGCGAAGTGGGTTGTTGAAAGATTGCGAATTACTTTTGAGTTCAAAGACTTTTCGTATCATCTTATCTCTCAATTACAAGTGCTATAATACTTGGGTAACTCGATCATAGTTTGTATTGTATTGGTTAATTCACTTGGTGGTTTGTTTATTGTGTAGAAATCCTGGGATTGCATTCTTGGGTGGTTCGTTCGGGGAGTTCGAATCGTTGAAATCCTAAGCGGGGAGCTCGGGTTCTCAATTGGGGAAATTGAGAGGATTGAAGTGTTTGTAACGTGGTGTGCGTTGTAAGACTCTGAAGAAGCATCTTCATATTATAGTGTTATCTTTCCCAAAGTCCAAAGGTTGCAAAGCGGAGGCCGGGGGCGTAGGGTTTTAGCCGAACCTCGCTAAATTCGCGGTGTCCTTCTTTCCACTTATCTCTTTATTTATTTACGCACAACTTAATTCTTTGTTTTACTTGCTGATCTTGCATGATTGTTTATCTATAGTGTTGATTTTCGTTTAGTTGAATTTTATCTCTAAACTATTGCTTACATGCAAGTTGCTAGTTCTCAAGCCATTTCCGCATTATTTTTAAACTAGCTTTAAACTATTTTCAAAAATCCAAAAGGAACTTATTCAGAACCTATAACCTTATTCACCCCCTCTAAGGTTATTGCATTTTCTAACAATTGGAATCGGAGCGAAACTGCATATAGAGCTTAACATCTCGCATTTTTACGATCATGGGGTCTTTATTAAAGAGGAATGTCTTTTAATAGGCCACCTTTATTTGATGGAACTAACTACGACTCTTTGGAGTAATCGAATGAAATGTCATGTGCGGGCTATAGATTTTACAACTGTGGAGGATTATTGTTGATGGACCGCTCACTCCAATGAGGATCAAAATTACAAAACCGGTGATCTTGATGTTGGTGATTCCACAAAAACTCAAGCAACCGTGTAAGCGAGAAGAAGTACTGTTGAAGACATCTATACCATTGACTTGAGTGAATTGAGAAAGTCCGAACTTGACAAAATCTCCTTGAATGCCAAAGCAATGAACATTCTACATCTTGCACTATGTGAAGAAGAATATGGTAGGGTAAAGGTTGCGGTGCTAAGGAAATGCAGGATTGTCTAGAAGCTACTCATGTAGGTACAAGCCAAGTAAAAGATACAAAAATCCGAGTTCTTACTTACAGTATGAAGCTTTCAAGATGAAGGAAGGTGAAAGCTATTCTTTGCCATGCACGGAGGCTGAATTTAATTGTTAACAACTTGAGAGCACTTGGTAAAAAGTATTCTACAAAGGACTTGAATGGAAAGATACTTGCGTCGTTGGTGGTGAATTTTTCCTAAGACATGTGCTATCACTTTGAAAGCTAAGGATATTGGTACTCTTCCCTCACGAAGACTTAATTGGGTCTCTTCTAGCATTTGAAGTGGTGTTGGGTGCTAAGAAAACCCGGGAAAAAGAAGCGGTAAAAGAAAAGAGGTCTCTTGCTCTTGCGGTGGAAAGTCTTCTAAATCACGAAAGAAAGTGGTTGAATCGATGATGAACTGATGAAGAAGACATGGTTATGCTTGCTAAAAAAATTCAATTCATGAAGTTCAACAAGTTTAGGAAAGGTGATTTTCAAAGAAATCGGGTATAACAAAGGTGATAGTCATGAGAAAGGAGGCGACCAACCAAGATGTTTTGAATGCAACAAACCGGTCATCTCAAGGTTAATTGTCCAAAACTTAAGAACAAATACCCAAAGAAGAAAGCAATGAAGGCTACATGGGATGACACATAAAGCGAGGGTGAAATAGAAGAAGAAGAGGAAGTTGCTAACGTTGTTGGTCTTGCGTGATTACTCTCTGATGATACATGGGACAATCTCAGTGATGTGATGATGAAACCCGATGATGAAGTGATTGCTTCAAAGCTTGCGTGTCTCATGGCGAGTGACTCAACTAAGGTAACAAATTCTAATCCTTCTTTTACGATTACGATGATTCTTGTGATGATGATAGTAGTTGTCAAAATGTGAGTGAGGCTTTTGAGGCTCTTTATATTGAACATGAAAATCTTTTGATAAAAACTATGAATTTGAAAAAGAGCAACAAAAGCATGTCTACTCAAATCGAGGCGCTTGAGAATGAGATAGCTAGATTGAAAAGGGGAGCTACAAAATGCCAAACCTTTCAACCTTGAATTTCTAGAGCTTAAACAAATTTTTGAAAAAATCAAGATCGAAAATGAAAATTTAAAAGATTCTTTAAAAGGTTTGAGGTTGGTGAAAATACCTTGACCAAGTTACTTCACTCTCAACATGAATATGTTGATAGGAGAGGTATTGGTTATAAAGGTGAGTCCAGCTCCCCAAATTTAAAAGGGATATGGTATTTGTAGTTTGCTTCTTCAAGTAAGACACGTAGTTCATTCTCTTGCACTTATTGTCAAAAAGGAAATCATAATTCTCTTAGATGTCCTATTCGCAAACTATGTGAGCTTGGCAATCTTATACACCTTGCAAGAAACCAAGGTGGATTGTGAAAACAAACCCTTGAGAACTAACCTCCATGGACCCAACCAAATTTGGGTACCTCGCACTAGTGTTTAATTTTTCCTTTGTAGGTGCGTAGACTATCCAAAAGGGAAATGTATGGATGGTTGACGATGGGTGCTCAAGGCATATGATCGGTGATGCTTCACTATTCTTGAAGTTAAGCAACAAGGCTAGTGGATCTGTGAAGTTTGCCAATAATGAAACTGCTCGTGTAATAGGTAAAGGTTGTGTGGGTAAGGAAAACACAATCAAAATTAGAAATGCTTTACTAGTTGATGGTGTTAAATTTAATTTACTAAGTGTAAAGTCAACTATGTGATAATGACTTTGATGTTTATTTCTCAAAAGATAAATGTCTTATTGTGCATGAAGCTTCTAACTTTCACATTGTCGGTTTTAGTGAAAACAATGTTTATTATGTTGATTTTGACATTTGTTGGTGATGATATTGTATGCATGCCTTCTTTACTTGATGATGTGGATGTGTGGCATAGGCGCTTAGGACATGCTAGTATGGAACTTCTATCTAAATTATGTGCAAATGAACATGTTAGAGGTTTACCCAAACTTAAGTATGAAAAGGTCAATTATGTGATGCATGTCAATTGGGTAAAATGCATAAAACTTCTTTCAAATCAAAACACATTATTTCTACCAAAAATGTGCTTGAATTGTTGCATCTTGATTTATTTGGTGAAATTGATGTTGTAAGTCTAGGAGGAGCCAAATATGTGTTTGTAATTGTTGATGATTATTCTAGATACACTTGGACTATTTTACTTGCTAATAAAAGTGATGCCTTCAACAAGTTTGCTAAGTTGTGCGAGAAAGTTCTGAGAATGAGAAAAACTTAGCTATCAAGGAAATTAGAAGCGATCATGGAGGAGAATTCGAAAACTCATCATTCAAAACTTGGTGTGAAAAGCATGGTGTTGATCACAATTTCTCGGCTCAAGGACTCCTCAACAAAGCGGCGTGGTGGAAAGAAAAAGCAGGACCATACAAGAGATGTGTAGAAACAATGCTAAATGAGCACAATCTTCCTAAATATTTTTGGGGTCACGCAGATTGATCTGACATGTCATGTGCTAAATCGAGTCTATCTAAGGCCATCTCTCAACAAGACTCCTTATGAATTGTGGAATGGTAGAACTCCAAATATTTCATACTTCAAAGTTTTTGGAAGTAAGTGCTACATTTTAAATACAAAGGATAAGTTGGGTAAGTTTGATGCAAAATCAACGGAAGGTATTTTTATGGGTTATTCTAGTCATAGTAAAGCTTACATCGTTTACAATAAAGTTGATAAATGTTTGCAAGAATCTATTCATGTTTCTTTTGATGAGACTAACCCTTTGCAAAGAAAGTTGATGATGAGGATGAGGTAGTTGAAGTGGTCAAAAGAAGAATGCACGAACCTAACGGTGAAAGTATCAAAGAAAAGGAGATGCAAGCGAAACCTCAAAAAACAGTTGAATTGGGCGAGAGCCCCAAGACATCGGCGATCATCTCCATGGGAGAAACGCATGATGACTTGCCTAAAGCTTGGAAATCGGTTCGAGATCATCCCATGGAGCAAATTATTATTAGTCCATCAAAGGGGGTAACAACATTTGCGCCCAAAAAAGTCCCCGGGGGGTTTTTCTTCGTTCACAACATTTTAAAACAATGAAGTCGCCACCAATATTTTTTATAAGGAAAATATTGAAAAAACCTTTTTGGGAAGGCAGATGGTCTTTTGGAAAACTTAAAGATTTGGGTTCGAAATTCGGTTAGGCATGGGAAGGTATTAGCACCCCACACCTCCTTTCTACGAAAGGAACCTTTAATTAAATGTGTGGTTTTAAGTGTTGATTTGAAAAGTACTTAAATTTGCCTCTTGATTGAAATAAAAAGACTTAATGAATTTTTATTTGCAGCGCTTGACAAGAGTTAGCCGCTTTAGGGTTTTTTTTGAAGGGAAAAATATTTTTGGTTTGTTGTGCTTGACGGAGGGATCCGCTCCTCACGTATCTCCAAAGCGATGGAGAATTCAAAGCTACGTAGTTCTAGGTTTTTGGTTTTATTTTGTTTAAATGTGAAAATCGAGCTTTCATGATGATCAATTGAGCAAAGGCTCCAGTGACCACCATTAGCACTCCATTGTTAACAATCATGCAAGCAAAGGCTTCGCGGGACCAATAACAAAGTTTTTTTGACTTAATGAAAAGTTTTTAGGAGAATTAGGCGTTCATGATAATCAATTGAGCAAAGACTCAAGTGATCATCATCGAGTTCCTCATTGTTAATGATTATGCAAGCGGAGGCTTATGAAAACCATTAACAAAGTTTTTGATTTATTGAAAGTATTTAGAAAAATTAGGCATTCATGATGATCAATTGAGCAAAGGCTCCAAGTGATCACCACTAGTTCCTCATTGTTAATGATTATGCAAGCAGAGGCTTCGCAAAATCATTAGCAAAGTTTTTTTGATTAATTGAGAAATTATTTGAGTTGAAAAAGAATTAAAACGAGAAAAAGGTGAAAATTGCAAAATGGGGTGTTATTAGTCGTAGGGGTTGTATGACCGAGCAGGGGTGCAAGTAAAGGGCCGGTTTGCGTTTTTGGCTGTTCGGTATTCTTGGCGAGAAAAAGGGAATGGGCGAGTGTGCGCGAGTAACAGAGGGGGTGGGATTAATAAAATTTTTATTATCTGAAAAATAAAAATAAACATAAACCTAAAGAGGGTATATAAGGCATTTTTAGGGTTTTGAAACCCTCATTTATTCCTTCCACGATATTGCGCCATGAGAGCTCTAGAGAGAGAAATTGGGTTTCGACCATGGGAGAGGAGAGAGGTAGCGAAGAGAGAGAGAGAGTAGCGAGAGAGAGGTGAAACAAAGCGAAGGGAGGAGCAGCGGGCCAGAGCGGGAGAGAGGAGGAGAGGCGGGGGCCTTGAGACGGAGGGTGGCTCGCGACGGTGGTCTCGCGGCGAGGAAGCGTCGGAGAAGGCGGCGCTGCGGTGGGGTTTCGCGGCGACATCCATGCTTCGGTTTGCTTTTTTTTTTTGTCTATTCCCTTTTTTTAGCCGATTTCCTCTCTTCTCTTTGTTTACGGTGTACAAAAATAAGCGGTTTGTTCTTCCATCTTTACGTTCGTTTTTTCAAAACAACGAGTGAAGGTAATATTCCACAAACAGGGCTGGCTCGATGCTTTTTGTTAGGTCTTATATGTTTTCAACAAACAAAACATTGAACACACATGTGAAAATAAAGAAAGCGAGCTAGCGATTTACTTTCTTTGTGTCTACATAATTTTTGACATATAAACACCTAATGAAGCTTAAAGCATGGCGATCTCTGCATTATCTCGGTTTATATTTTCGTTTTTCCATATACATCTAAAGGGACAAGCGTAAAAAAAAAATGGCACCAACTTTGGTTTTACGAAAGGTTTACGAGTAAAGAATAAATCTGTGTGATATTAGGTCACTTTGCTTACGATGTTTTACATTCTTGCTGTGGATCTGTTCAATTTTCCCTTCTCGGATCTTGAAAAGTGGCGTTTAGGTGATTAGGGTTTTAGTGTGAAACCACAATCCTTTTTTTTGTGATTTTACCTCGAAATTAGTATGCATCTCTCTCTGCTTTGTTGACCATCCTTTTTATATTAAAATTCTAGGTTTAGTCATTAATTGCTTTGGTAGGTTTTGACTCTTTTAGTGCTGGACCCAAGCCAAAGACTTGGAGAGCATTTCTTTGGAACCCAGACTCTATTCTTTATTCTTTCTTTGCCTTCTATTATTTTTGCATTTTCGAATTTATTTATTTTTGTATATTTTGTGTTATTATTTTTTTGTATTTTTGGACATTTGGACATTTGGACTCTCCTAAGTTGTAATAAAAATTAAATAGTATTTTTTGACATTTTGGACTATTAAACACTTTTAAATTGTAAATAAAACTAAATAGAATTTCTTGACATTTTGGACTCTATATATATTCTCAAAATTAAGCGCACAAAAAGGAATAATAATAATAAAAAGTGTCCAAACAAACACAAAGGCGAGCGGGCGGACTAGGCGAATACGCTAAAGCGAGACTCGAATAGGAGAAATGAGCTCATTAACTAAAGACACTACTTACGTGCGACTAAACCCAAATCACGGAGACTAAATTGAAGAAAGCACGAAAAGATTGATCATTCGCGTGCATGCTTAATTTAAACAACGGTATTTCAATTTAGTTGAGCTGGATAACTGAAATTGACTTAAATTAAAAAAGGCGGACAAAATTGGGGTATTACACAACTCGTTCTTCTCTAAATCTTTTATGCTTTCATAGTGCCTTTGTCTCTCAAGCGGTTCGGTAACATAAAAGAAGCTCTAGGTGATCGAGAATGGGTTGTGTCAATGCAAAAAGAACTCGAACAATTTGAGCGAAACAAAGTTTGGCATTTAGTCGAAAAACACATTGATAGAACTATTATTGGAACTAAATAGGTTTTTCGCAACAAACTTGATGAAAATGGTGTTATTTTATTAAACAAAAGTCGTTTAGTTGTTCAAGGTTATAATCAAATTGAAGGGGTGGATTTTGAAGAAACTTTTGCTCCAGGTGGCTAGGTTGGAATCCATTAGTATTATACTAGCCTTTGCTAGTCACATGGATTTCAAACTACACCAAATGGATGTCAAAAGTGCCTTCCTCAACGGATTTTTAGAAGAGGAAGTATATGTAAAACAACCCCGGGTTTTGAAGATTTTGAAAATCCAAATCATGTTTTTAAACTTGACAAAGCCCTTTATGGATTGAAACAAGCCCACTAGAGCTTGGTATGAGAGATTAAGCAAACATTTAATTACAAATGGTTTCAAGAAGGGTAAGATTGATTCTACCTTATTCCTTAAAACCAAAGGCAAACATCTCATTGTAGTTCAAATTTATGTTGATGATATTATATTTGGATCTACTAATGATGAAGCTTGTGTGCAAGAGTTTTACGACATGATGACTAGTGAGTTTGAAATGAGCATGATGGGGAGTTAAACTTCTTTTTGGGACTTCAAGTGAAACAAATGAAAGATGGAATATTCATCGGTCAAAATAAGTTCTCAAAGGAGTTACTAAAGAAATTTGGCATGAGTGATGCAAAGGAAATTGGCACTCCAATGGCGGCTGCGACCAAATTGGACAAGGATGAACAAGGTAAACCATTAAATGAAACAATGTATCGAGTATGATCGGTAGTCTTTTATATTTAAGCGCTTCCCGAGGCACGATATTATGTTTCTTTGTGTGCTGTGTGCTCGATTTCAAGCATGTCCAAAAGAATCACGTTTAAAAGGCAGTAAAAGCGGATTCTTAGATATGTGAAGGAACCACGGAGTTTGGATTGTGGTACCGAAATCGAGTCACTTTGATTTGTTTGGATTTTCGATCTTGATTTTCTTTGGTTGTACCTTAGATAGAAAAAGCACTAGTGGAACTGTCATTTCTTAGGACCTTGTTTAACTTCTGGTCTAGTAAAAAGCAGAACAGTGTTGCTTTGTCCACCGCTAAAGCCGAATATGTGGCGGTTGGAAATTACGTTGCACAAGTTTTGTGGATGAAACAGACTTTGGAGGATTTTGGTTTGGTATATGAAAATGTACCTGTTCTTTGTGATAATACTAGTGCCATTAATATTGCTAAGAACCCCATCCAACACTCTAGAACTAAGCATATAGAAATTAGACATCATTTTATTAGAGATCATGTTTCTAGGGGAGCATAGAATTAAAATTTGTAAACACTTGATGACCAACTAGCGGACATCTTCACAAAACCTTTAGCTGAAGCTCAATTTTGTAAAATCCGAAGAGAGCTAGGTATGCTTGATTTTTCTAGTTTGTGATTATGTGTTATGTGGTCCCCTCCTTTTTGATGAAAACAAAGGGGGAGAAATAATTGCTATATAATTGCTTTATGCTATGTATGTTTATTTTTATTATTTTTCTTTATGCTTATGCTTAGGGAGCGTATGCTAATGTTTCTTGTTTATCGCCTCCCATGCATAAGGTAATTTGTTATCATCAAAAGGGGAGTTTGTTGTGCCAAGGGCAAACATTCCTTGTTTTGAATGATAACAAATTACAAGTTACTGATAATTTACTTGAGGTAAAGCGCAGGAAAAATATAAGAGCGCAGGGTGATGAACAAGAGAGCTTCGGAAGCTAACTCAAAGTTGTAGAAGCTCGGACGAAAAGCTGCTCAAGCATTGAAGACTTATATCGACTTGCGTAGGACACGTGTAAGATCGCTTTACTCAAGCTTTTATAACATTCGTAATTGAGAGATGATCTTTTAAAATAGAACTGTTCTTGTCAAAATATTTTATATAAAAGCATGATTAAATAGGTTAGGCACAAGTTGTTTTTAAAGAAAAGTTTTGAATTATGATTTGTTGTTTTTTTATAAAGAAACTTGATTCATAGCTTAGTGTTTTAAAAGAAATTGTTTTTGAAGTAAAGAATCGATTCTTGATTTGGTATTTCAGGCTAGAAATCAATTTCCTCTTATTTATAAAGCTAGAAATCGATTTCATTCTTCCTTGATTAAAGCTATCAATCGATTTGTATCTTGATTGGTTTTGTTATAACTTGTTTTGGAAATAAAACAATCGATTGATGACTTGGTTTTAAAATGAGAGAAATCGATTCATGGCTTGCAACCTTAGGAGCTAGAAATCGATTCATGTCTTGTAAGTTACAAGCTAGAAATCGATTTATGGCTTATATTTCTAAAGAGATCAATCGATTTTCCACTTATCAAAATAGTGTTAAAAATTGTTTCAACGGTCATATTTTTACAATCCCTATAAATAGGACATAGGGTTTTCACGATAAAAATACACAACCAAAACAAGCAAGCACAACCACACACAATTTTTGGAAAGAAAGTGAGAGAAATTGAACCATATTCTTCATCCTTGTGAGATCAAAAGAGAGAGATCAAAACCGATTGTGTGTGCATCAAAATCATCATCTGTTGCGACATAAGGAGTGATCAAAAACATAATTTTTGTGCAGCCACACATCTTCATCAAATCGCAAAAAGAGATAGGCCGAATCCCTTATTTGTGCAACGCATGATTTCCTTTCATATCGCAAACCAAATTCTTCTAATCGCATATCTTTCAAATTCATATTGCATATTTTCATCCTTCAAGTTGCGAACTAATTTTTGAAAACCAAACCTAGCCGCTTTCAATTTTGTGTTCTTATTTGCGAAGTGGGTTGTTGAAAGATTGCGAATTACTTTTGAGTTCAAAGACTTTTAAGTATCATCTTATCTCTCAATTACAAGTGCTATAATACTTGGGTAACTCGATCATAGTTTGTATTGTATTGGTTAATTCACTTGGTGGTTTGTTTATTGTGTAGAAATCACGGGATTGCATTCTTGGGTGGTTCGTTCGGGAGTTCGAATCGTTGAAATCCTAAGCGGGAGCTCGGGTTCTCAATTGGGGAAATTGAGAGGATTGAAGTGTTTGTAACGTGGTGTGCGTTGTAAGACTCTGAAGAAGCATCTTCATATTATAGTGTTATCTTTCCCAAAGTCCAAAGGTTGCAAAGCCGGAGGCCGGGGCGTGGGGTTTTAGCCCGAACCTCGCTAAATTCGCGGTGTCCTTCTTTCCACTTATCTCTTTATTTATTTACGCACAACTTAATTCTTTGTTTTACTTGCTGATCTTGCA
The DNA here is from genome assembly GCA_020916435.1 of Oxytropis ochrocephala. Lineage (NCBI taxonomy): Eukaryota > Viridiplantae > Streptophyta > Magnoliopsida > Fabales > Fabaceae > Oxytropis > Oxytropis ochrocephala. Next base: position 32,210,127 of record CM037090.1, on the reverse strand, counting down.
TGATTGTTTATCTATAGTGTTGATTTTCGTTTAGTTGAATTTTATCTCTAAAGCTATTGCTTACATAAGTTGCTAGTTCTCAAGCCATTTCCGCATTATTTTTAAACTAGCTTTAAACTATTTTCAAAAATCCAAAAGGAACTTATTCAGAACTATAACCTTATTCACCCCCAAAGGTTATTGCATTTTCTAACAAAATCTACCTTTTACCACGTAGTCATGGCCAAGCATTCAAATTCATTAAGATAGATCTATCATCACTCATTTTGGAAATTATGGATGTTTTAAAAATAATGGTAATGTGTATAAAATGAATATACTACTGACTATTACAAATACACATTCGATTTGTTTGAATACTTTTATATTAATTTTTAAGTAAATTAATTATTACATAACATTATCGACAATAAACAAAATCTTTTACTTGACCAAACCCACATCCCATTTAAATTAATAAACTAATATTATATCATATATATTTATATAATACTAAATTTAATTTCATACTATTATATATATATATATATATATATATATATATATATATATATATATATATATATATATATATTTATACTACTTTTACTTAGTCTATTGAAACATAATGAAATATATGTATTTGTCTAAATCTGATGGTTGGAGTAGCTATCTTACGGTGTCTAAACGCATGAATATTGACTCGTCTTTGTGCGGGTGAATTATACTAGTCTACGGTCTAACTTAGAATGATTGTTACTTTTGGAGGGTTTATCCATGTAATAAAAAAAGGGTTTATCCATTAAACATAAAATCTAACTATTAATATTTTGGATTATATATATAATTATGTATGTATTATAAGTTACTATACTATAACTTTTGTCCAAAAAAAATTACTGTAGTGAAATTAACTAAAATTAGAGCAAGAAAAAGAATAAGAATATGTGGAAATAAGAGAAGAACATAGCTCTTGTTTTATAGTCTTCGAACTGCCCTTAAATAGGCTACAATTTGGCAAGTGAATGATTTACTGTAAAAAAACTACTAACCCATTGTTAGCCAGTATTTTCAACAGGCTAAATAAATGCAGTCAATAAGGTTGACTCATGCGCTTTAAAGAGAAGATTGGTGGTCTTCGACGCTCAAAGATAGCTTTCGACCATCACAAGGACTTGGCGAAGAGCGAAGACATGAAAGCTACGATTTGACGAAGAACTAAAAGTTAGAAGTGAATTCACGCAAGGGAGACACCGTCAAATTGTGTTTTGAAGATGCAGTCGAGGGGCGTGATTTTCACGTTGTCGAAGCACTAAGCAGTTTATTTAATCAGTTATTGTTTTCAAATTCAAAATTGTTCAGTTACTTTGTTTCCTCTGTATATATACGATTTTCCATATGGAAAAAGCGGGTCACAATCCCAACATACAATTTCTTACGCTCAAACTTCCAGTATTTAGAAAAATCGATCACAAGAAGCGAATGTATGGATCTATGCACCAACTCTTTACATTTTTATGCAATTTAAGTTTCTTTCTTTGAACTTTCAGTTGCCTTTTCTTTAATTTTCTCTTTACGAATTCCTTGGCGTTCAAAGCAATTCCTTGTTTTCTTTTGTTTCCTTTTGTTTGGTTACGCGAAGAACATCATTTTCCTGCTACAAATCATACAAGAACTTAAGCACAATATGTCGTGAGATTCACTAGTTGATCTCGCAAGTAATTAATTCAGACCAGTGGTTGTTTACCAAATTTCACCGTAAACACCCATTCAATAACATAAATGACTTAGTAGAATATAGGAGCTTAAGGGTGAACATTCATATTATTCATAACACTAATTATTTATTACTAGCTAATAAATAAAAGAAAATAAACAACATGTACCAAAAAAAAGGAAAATAAACATCATAAAATAAACAACTTCTATCAAAATATTCAGATTCAAAAAATATATTAGGCCCCGTTCAGGGTGGTTTTTTGTTTTCTGTTTTGAAATTTTCAAAAACCAAAACCAGTTTTTGTTTTGAGTTTTAAAAATTTCAAAAACTAAAATCAAAACCAGTTTTCAATTAAAAAAATTTCAAAAATAAAAATTCATCATAAGCTTATTTTAATCAAAACAATATATAACATTAAGTTTGAAATAATTAAAATATTACAACTATATAATCTATTTATTATTTAATAATACTAATAACAAAGGTTGAAAGTACTAATTATCGACATACGCATGTTAGAGTGGTAATCGGCAGTGGTCAGATTGGTGGTGATGGTCATAGCGATCGTAAAAGTGATGTTTGACAGTGGTTAGAGTGGTGGTTGGAAGTGGTCGACGGTGGTCAAAGAAGTAATTGGTGGTCACCAAAGTGGTGGTTGACGGTGGTCAGAGTGGTGGTTGATGGTGGTCAAAGTGGTGGTTGACGGTGGTCGGTGGTGGTTGGTAGTGGTCGGTGGTGGTCGGCGGTGGCTGGAGTGGTGGTCAGAGTGGTGGTTGGCAATGGTCGACGGTGGTCAAAGAAGTAGTTGGTGGTCGCCAAAGTGGTGGTTGATGGTGGTCAGAGTGGTGGTTGATGGTGATCAAAGTGGTGGTTGACAGTGGTTGGCGGTGGATGGAGTGATAGTTGATGGCGGTCAGTGTGGTGGTTGGCGGTGGCCAGAGTGGTGGTCGGTGGTGGTCGGAGTGGTGGTTGACGGTGGTCGGAGTAGTGGTTGATGGTGGCAAAATGGTGGTTGACGGTGGTCGATGGTGGTTGGCGGTGGTCGGAGTGGTAGTTGGTGGTGGTTAGTGTGATGGTTGGCGGTGGTCAGAGTGGTGTTGGTGGTGGTCAAAGTGGTGGTTAACGGTGGTTAGAGTGGTGGTTGATGGTGGTTGGCAGTGGTCGGAGTGGTAGTTGGTGGTGGTCAGTGTGGTGGTTGGCGGTGGTCAGAGTGGTGTTGGTGGTGGTCAAAGTGGTGGTTGATGGTGGTCGGAGTGGTGGTTGGCAGTGGTCGGAGTGGTAGTTGGTGGTGGACAGTGTGGTGGTTGACGGTGGTCGGAGTGGTGTTGGTCAAAGTGGTGGTTGACGGTTGTCGGAATGGTGGTCGACGGTGGTCGAAGTGGTGGTTGGCGGTGGTCGGAGTGGTAGTTGATGGTGGTCAGTGTGGTGGTTGACGGTGGCTGGAGTGGTGGTCGGTGGTGATGGTTGGCGGTGGTCAGAGTGGTGTTGGTGGTGGTCAAAGTGGCGGTTGACGATGGTCAGAGTGGTGGTTGATGTTGGTCAAAGTGGTGGTTGACGGTGGTCGGAGTGGTAGTTGGTGGTGGTCAAAGTGGTGGTTGACGATAGCCGGAGTGGTGGTTGACGGTGGTCGGAGTGGTGGTTGGCGGTGGTGGTTGGCGTGGTCAGAGTGGTAGTTGGTGGTGGTCATATATATTGATGATCAGAGGTGGATGAAACAAAAATAGAAACAAAAATTATAAAACCTATTTTTGTGGTTGAGTTTTGATGAAAAATTATTTTGAAATTAAAGAAAAAACCAACTCAACTTCATTTTACACGAACATGTTTATGGTTTCATCAGTCGGTTTTTTGTATTCCGAAAGATCTCAAATATTCTGGAACATATAAAATTCTAAATCGAATTTAACAGCATGTAAGTAAAGTAAAACCCTTTATACTTTATCTTTGGTAACACGAAACGGAGCTTACCCCACTTCTTAAAATATCCCCTAAACCTACCGAGCCTCTGAAACTCCCTTTCTTATTTCACTTCTTCTTCACATCTCTCCTTCCTCTTCAATCTTCAATCATGGCTGACCAACCTGAATCCTCAGATTCGTAAGCATCTCCTTCCGTCTCAGATCTCAATTCTTATACTTCTTATTTCGATTTCGATTGTTTTCTTATGGATTCCGATTGGTTGTTGACTTTTGTTTATTTTTTTCAGCAAGGGAACGAAGCGAGACTTTAGCACAGCGATTTTGGAGCGCAAGAAGGCACCGAACCGTCTCGTCGTTGATGAGGCCGTCAACGATGACAACTCCGTCGTCGCGCTTCACCCGGATACCATGGAGAAGCTCCAGCTTTTTCGCGGCGATACCATTCTGATCAAGGTAAAACAAAACTCCTTCAGTACTGTTCGGAACTAGAATTAGGGATAAATCTCAAAACCCTTCCTTCATGGGAGGATCTAAATTTGTTACTTTAAAGTGGATGTTGCCTAATCTGTGAATCGTAGTGTTAGAAGAAACGAAATTTGAGGTGTTTCCTTCACTAATTGCAATTGCAATGAGGTATTTAGATTTAATTGATTAAGCTTTTGTTTTTGATTTCTTTAGGGTAAGAAAAGGAAAGATACAATCTGTATTGCTCTCGCTGATGACACGTGTGAGGAGCCAAAGATAAGAATGAACAAGGTCGTGAGAAACAATCTTAGGGTTAGGCTTGGAGATGTTATTTCCGTTCATCAATGCGCAGATGTCAAATATGGAAAACGAGTTCACATTCTTCCTGTGGATGATACCATTGAAGGAGTTACTGGGAATCTCTTTGATGCCTACTTAAAACGTGAGTTACTGTTTTGGATGTTTTTGTTGTTGTTGTTTTACCCCTCGTACTGATTTTTAGTGCTATAATAAGGCTTTGTACTTCACCATTATTATCTGCATTTGGCCACTTTTGAAAAAAGAACTGCTATTTCATCATATCATTGTTGTTTTTTGGGTCTTCTGCTGATAAGATAGTTTGATAATTGCTCATTCATTGTCCAGAAGAATACTTCAATCTTCTGAGCATGGAAAATAATGACCCTCATACCTGTTCGCCTCCCTATTCTTAAAACTCTACAGATGTAAAAACTATTTTCTTTTTTGAAGTTCAATGGCAGCAGCTCATATTATAATAACTCGCGTTCTGTTATTTTTAATGGCTTCCGTTTGGCTACCTAACATATACTCAATCCTCATTTTCTTTTACAGCTTACTTCCTGGAGGCATATCGTCCAGTAAGGAAGGGAGATTTCTTTCTCGTAAGAGGAGGGATGAGAAGTGTGGAATTCAAGGTTATTGAAACTGATCCTTCTGAGTATTGTGTTGTTGCACCTGACACTGAGATCTTCTGTGAAGGAGAGCCTATTAAAAGGGAAGATGAGAATAGATTAGATGAGGTTGGTTATGATGATGTTGGTGGTGTTAGAAAGCAGATGGCACAGATTCGGGAACTGGTGGAACTGCCATTGAGGCATCCACAATTATTTAAGTCCATTGGTGTTAAACCACCAAAAGGAATTCTGCTGTATGGACCCCCTGGATCTGGTAAGACTTTAATTGCCCGAGCTGTGGCAAATGAAACTGGTGCCTTCTTTTTCTGCATCAATGGCCCTGAGATCATGTCAAAATTGGCCGGTGAGAGTGAAAGCAATCTGAGGAAGGCATTTGAGGAAGCTGAGAAGAATGCACCATCAATCATCTTCATTGATGAGATAGATTCAATAGCTCCAAAGAGGGAGAAGACTCACGGTGAAGTTGAGAGGAGAATTGTTTCCCAGCTCTTGACCCTTATGGATGGGCTTAAATCCCGTGCACATGTAATTGTTATGGGAGCCACAAATCGTCCCAATAGCATTGACCCTGCTCTTCGGAGGTTTGGAAGGTTTGATCGGAGATAGATATTGGTGTACCAGATGAAGTTGGGCGTCTTGAGGTTCTTCGTATCCATACAAAAAATATGAAGCTTGCAGAAGATGTGAGAATCAATCCTCCCCCGAGTTGTGGTTTGATTTGGATACTCTGTAATCTGAGAAGTTTTTTTGTTGTCTAATTTGCAGGTTGATTTAGAAAGGATTTCTAAGGACACTCATGGATATGTTGGTGCCGATTTAGCTGCTTTGTGCACTGAAGCTGCACTTCAGTGCATTAGGGAGAAAATGGATGTGATTGACCTGGAAGATGAGACCATTGATGCTGAGATACTAAACTCAATGGCTGTCACTAATGAGCATTTCCATACTGCACTTGGATCAAGCAATCCTTCTGCTCTTCGTGAAACAGTAAGTATTGTAGCGTAATTTTTGTGCCAATGTTAAGTTTGCTGTTCTCTTGTTTTCCCTTCCTTTGGTCAAATTTTTGTTGTTGTTGTTGTCATTGCACCTTTCAAGCTATGTATATTGAACTTCGTTTTTGCTAATGAACCAGGTTGTTGAAGTGCCCAATTGCAGCTGGGAAGATATTGGTGGTCTTGAAAATGTTAAGAGAGAACTCCAAGAGGTAACTCGAGCTCTTGCATCGAACTTGTTTCTTCTTGTCATCCTTTGGGTTTTATAGTGTACTTTCTTTTGCAGACTGTTCAATATCCAGTGGAACACCCAGAAAAATTCGAGAAATTTGGAATGTCCCCTTCAAAGGGGTTCTCTTCTATGGCCCTCCTGGTTGTGGTAAAACCCTACTGGCAAAAGCTATCGCCAATGAATGTCAGGCAAACTTCATTAGTATCAAAGGTCCCGAGCTTCTCACAATGTGGTTTGGAGAAAGTGAGGCTAACGTGAGGGAAATTTTTGACAAAGCTCGTGGTTCTGCTCCATGTGTCCTATTCTTCGATGAACTTGATTCTATTGCAACTCAGGTTTGTACTGTACTAAGCTATGATTTGAAAATCAGATAAAGTTTATTGGGTTCTTAAACTTTTCTGTGCTCATTTTAAATATAATAAATATGACTAATTACTTTGCCTCGAGGCTCCTGTAGTTTTTTTTTTCTTTTTCTGATTAACTACTAAATTAAATCTTCATTGTGCTTTATCTTGTAGAGAGGCAGTAGTGTAGGAGATGCTGGTGGTGCTGCTGACAGGGTCTTGAATCAACTGCTTACAGAAATGGATGGAATGTCAGCAAAGAAAACCGTTTTCATCATTGGGGCAACTAATAGACCGGACATTATAGACCCTGCTCTTCTACGACCTGGTCGTCTGGATCAGTTGATTTATATCCCCCTTCCAGATGAGGATTCCCGCCATCAGATATTTAAAGCTTGCTTGAGAAAATCGCCCATCTCTAAAGATGTTGACCTTAGAGCTCTTGCCAAGTACACTCAAGGCTTCAGTGGTGCTGATATTACTGAGATTTGCCAGCGTGCATGCAAGTATGCTATAAGAGAGAACATTGAGAAGGTACAGTTCAGGGAACATTTTCTGTGTAGTTCCATAAAGCTTGCTTGACAAATTTCTGCTATAGAATTTTTTTAATTGAATTTAGTGTAAAGCTAATTTTTCTTTCTCCCTCAACTTGTCTGGGCAGGATATTGAGAAAGAAAGGAGGAAAAGAGATAATCCGGAGGCTATGGAGGAGGATATTGAAGATGAAGAGGTAGCTGAAATCAAAGCAGCACATTTTGAAGAATCAATGAAGTATGCACGAAGGAGTGTAAGTGATGCTGACATTCGCAAGTACCAAGCTTTTGCCCAAACATTGCAGCAGTCAAGAGGGTTTGGATCTGAGTTCAGGTTTGCAGATACCAGCGCCGGTGGTACAACTGCTGCTGCAGCAGCTGACCCTTTTGCAAGTGCTGGTGGAGCTGATGAAGATGATCTTTACAGCTAGATCAACATTTGTTTACTTTTATTCAGGAACGGTAATACTGCCTAATATATGTACTTTTCAACTGTTGTTATGGAGTCAGGCTTCCATTGGATTATTTTATTGTCATTGCTCCGTAAAAGGCGTCGATTTACGTGGCTAGCATTAGTTTGCAAGATTCTCTGAAGGTTGGAAACAATTATTTTAACAGCTGGGGCCTTTTTCTAAGGCTCTCATCTCTTTGGGGCCACTACCGTTGTATTTCTGATTCTACACATTTTTAACTGCAATGATTCTTAAATTACTTAAAGAATAAATCCAATAGTTTGCATTCCTTATATAAAGATGTCTATTTCAAATACTCTGTAGTCTTGTTTTTGTTTCATGTTGCCTATTTTCACGAAAGCAATTTGGGTTTTACATATCTTCTGTTTCCCTCGTAGACTTTTTATGAACTTGGATCCAAAGCCCTAGAAACTCATTTACTAAAACTGGCTCGTGTGACCCAACCTGGTTCCCTCTTTAATCCATGACTGGATAGAATCGCGCAATCCAGATGGGACGATTTAAATACTATTTTGTTTGGTGATACATAGAGCGACTCGAATGCTAGCTATGTCATACAACTTTCAACTATGTGATCTGAGTCGGCTAAGGCAAAAATTGTACTATTTCACATTTTAACTAGAGTGAATTGCATGATACTTTTAACCATGATTTGGGACTATAACTAGGTACTAACTAAACTAGGCTTATATTTGGATCCACCGTGAGAGAGCCGTTGCATTCAATTATTCATAAGCTATGAGTTGGAGCTTCGTTATAGGAGATTAATTTAAAACAACTTAGGTGATCACTTTAAAGCCTGAAATCTCTGTGAGCTGGTTCTTATAGGAAATTAATCAGAAGCTACAAAAGAAGCTTGATGGACTCCAAATACCAAACATAAAGTTAAAGGTCATCACTTGCATGTTCTATACTTAACAATTATAGGATTAAAGTGTAGCATCGAAAGACTGTCGTGTCCACAGTATTAGAAGCTTGTGATCATGATACTAAAAGGCTATTTACAGAACCACAAGGGATCATTTAGACCATCCAATGGAGCGCAACCATCATTTTGGTGCTTAAGTGAGATTTACTTGTACTCATCACTCATTTATAAAATCTTAACATTATTCTTAATAAGCACTTAATCTCTCTAACTCAACAGTAAAAAATTTATTAAGTAAATCCCACAAACAACTCCACATAAAGTAAGAAAAGAGTAGCTGCTATAGAAGGACTTTCGCTGATTAAGCAAAATTATCCTCATAGTAATCCTTATAAGATACTCCCTCTAATTAGCAAAAATCGTCGATGCTCTTAATCACTTTAGGAACTACCATTTATGCACGTTGTTGGTCAAATTTCATGTCTCGTACTATCAATCATTTCTCTTGTTATTTTTTTGTTGTGGAAAGAAAATAGTAAAAATGAAAAAGGTCATAAAAATCATCTCAAATTTCAAGACATCACGCTTTATTTTCTTTGTAATTATTATCTCCAAGACTCAATTTCCTTTGAATTTTTCTCCCTCGGTTAGTCCTGTATGTATGCGTAGAATAATTGATTTGTGTTGTACTTTTGCTGAGCACCCGCACGTGCGTCTCCATTGACGTAACGCATGAAGACACGAATGGAACCAGCGACTCAAGCACAGTAACACAACAGTACACTAATGAAAAATATATGTTTGCAAGTTAATTAATTTGTCGAAGAAATATAGGAGGTGTAGAAGGCCAAAATAATTTGCATGTGTATTTGGAATGTATTTAAAAGTAGAAGTGATGATGGAGGGTAAGTAAAGTAAGCTAGTGATGGTGATTGGCATGCACTGAAAGAAAGAGGAGATGGATGGGCACACGAGGGGAGCATCTGAGAGCAGAGCATAACTTATTGCTCATTTCGATTCTTGCTGTCGGCTCACCGTACGTACGTACTTCAACATCTACCCACTTCACTCACACATTTCACACTATGGAGTATGGACGGTGCTCTGTCACTCAACTCAACACTTGCATTCCTTACAAACCCATTATCTAAAAAGGATAACTTTCATAATCTTCCACCTCGTGAACGATGATGAGAATATAAGAGAAGAGAGGAAACTCATATTTGTAATGTTTAATTTTGTGGGTGGAGTGGAGATATAGCATAAGTTTTTTGTTGGTCCAATTTATCGGCTAACTCATTGTTGCTCCCCAACAAGTGGTATCACAACAATGGTTCGTCTTGATGGGTAGCAAGTGGAAGGTTTGGATCAAGTCAAACGATGTGTGTGACTCGCACTTGAGGGGGAGATTATTGGGAATTCACGTGTAAGTGGTTGGTCTTACATCTGCTATGAATGAGTTATATGAATGATATATAAGAGAGAAAACTCGTATACCTAATGTTTTAAGATTTTGAGTGAAGATGTGGCGTCCAAATTTCTTAATAATCCAATTCGTCGACTAATTTGGTGTTCTCCTAGTGCTCTCCCGAACTCCCAATGCCACGTGAAAAAATATTGATAGTATGTTTTCATGGAAAAAAATCACACGTCCTAAAAAAACTTTACCTAATTTCTTGAAAATAAAAACATTTGGGCTTTCAGATATGATGATCAGTTAAAAAGCAAGCACAAATGGTTTTGGTGTCAGTCTGACTCACAGTAAATCCCACAATCATGTGATATGATTATGAATTTCTGCCACATAAAATGGAACCAAACCTTATCATTTTCGCCATATATAACAACTGTTCCAGCTTGTAAGTTTTGGGCAACCAAATAAGTCCACTAGTTACCAAGGCATGCATTTATAGAACAAAAGTTTAATTTACTTGAAATTGAGGTTTACGTCATATTTGTTGCTTGGAATGAGACATTAATCAAGAGAGATGGGGAGAATTTTAAGGACAAAAAATTGTTAAAACCATAAAAAAGAGGAAAGTTTTAGATGGGGATGGACCCAAGAGCATAATTTAATTATTCACTTTTGTTGTCTGATACTCCTCCGTAAAATCAAATTTGTTTGTTGTTTTAAGAAAATCAATTTGTCACAAATTGATTGTTATTTTAGAATTTCAATGTAATTTTTAATATTCTTTTTCATTTATGCCCCTATTAGTGATGACAACTTTTTACGTTTATTAAATGATTCACATTTTCCTATGTAGATAGATAAATGGTTAATTGGTAAATTACACAACATATTTAAAAAAATCTAGACTCCTAATCATTTTCTTTAAAGGGTATGCGAAAACCTTAAACTACAAACAATTTGGGATGGAGGGAGTACTTCCTCAGCACATGAACAGTCTTAATATTCAGGTTATGTTTGATAGTACTATTATACAGCTATCAAAAAATACAGCTAGTATATAGCATTATAAATACAACTAGTTATAGTGGGGGTGCACAGGGTCTCAAATTTTTGGTGGCACCAATTTTTTTTTTATATATTATATGTACATATATATTTCTATTATATATATTTGTCAAAAAAAATTAAAATGTATATATATATATATATATATTAAAATTAAAAAATTATATAATTAACATACACAGTTTTTAAACAAAATTTGATAGATAAAAAAGTAATTCTACTAAAATTTTGATTTGAATTTTTCAATATTGATGTAAACTTTGACATTTATTCCATAATATTTTCTTACTTGAGGTTGTATTAAAACAAATAATTTCAATAAATCCGACTTATAAAAAATAAGGCACCACATTCAAATTCCGCACAGGACACCCAATATCTCAAGCACGACCCCGCAACTAGTATATATAGCAAGTATATAGTTTATCATGGATAAGTTGGGGATTTAATAACCAACATGATATGACACAAGTGGTGGATATTTGGGTCTTTTAATCATTTAGTATTGGGTTTGATCCCTACTCGGTTCGTGTAGAAAAATATATTTAGGAGAGACCAACCCCTTAAATAAATCTCTATTACCTCGAAGAATTAGTCTATATAAAATTACGAGGATTACCATAAAAAAAGTTATCATGCATTAAATGAAATAAAAATTTAACTAATAACTCTCTCTCCTCTCTCTATTATATATATATATATATATATATATATATATATATATATATATATATATATATATATATATATATAGAATAAGATCTTTTATATATTTTATATTTATCATTTAGTTCAATCGCTAATTTTAGCTAATATACTAATGCTCTGTTTTGACAAGTCTCATCCGTTAGTAGATAGCAGATTTAACTAGTAGATGACAAATAGACGTGTTTCGTAAGCACTAACGTTTAACGTTTTTTGCGTAGCGTTTAACATTTTTTGAACACTACTTCAAATAGTGTTTTTTCAAACCCTACTTATAGCTTATAGTGTCTCACTTTTTTGTCATTTTTACCGAATTATTTTTATTAAATTCTTTCTTTATCCTCATTAAAATAAATTAAACAAGTTTAAATCCATAACTATTATGTCATTTTATATTTATTAGTTAGTTTAACCACTAGTTTTACCAAACACATAATTTGTTATTAGCTAACTTATCCGTCATCTACTAGCTCATTTACTATTGACTACTTTTTGCTTAACAGAGTCTAAATTCGATCTGCTAGCTTTTGGCTATAAGTTGGTTTACTATTTGGCTGGTTTTTTTTTGCTATATACTATAAGTGTTCTAATTGAAATACCAGTTTGTCTCAATTAATTGTCACTTTTAGAATATCAACAAAATTTAATTACTTTTATCTTTTTGATATAAATTGAGTGTCTTTTACGCACAACTGTAGAGATTAATTTTTCAAGTCGGGTAGGATCACAGTAGACGGTAAAACTTACTCTCAAAAGTTTTAACGCTGCTGCATTAATAATATATTTATTTTGTTTGTATTTTAACTATTTATAGTACTACCTCTAGTTCTATATATATAAGAAAAAAAATACAGTTTTAAATTTATTGAATAGCTGATATATATGGTCTACCTATTTTCTTGTGGTATTAAATATAGGTTATTCCCACCCAACAACAAAAAAAATTATCTTAATTTTTTAAAATCAAAAGGCAGCTTATAATAATAAAAAAAGATCAAAATCTTAATACTTTAACACTTAAAAAATCACACAACAACTAAAATTTGCTTTATATCTCTCACTCGTTAATAGAGATTTTCTTGCAGGACATGCTCTGCATATTAGCGGGAAGTAACCTGTTCCTAGTTCTAATTTTCATTGAATTATTTACAATCTTCTTCTTTTTTGCCATCAATTGAAAGTTATATGCAAGAATGTTAATCATTGGATATTGCATTATGATAGGTGGGAATAGTAGACAAGAGAAAATCATATCACACTGTTCAACAAGCTGGTGTTTGGACTCATACATGAATGAACACAAATTGTAAAGGATACTCCTGACCTGAAAAAAAAGGGTCCAAAGTTTCTTTATACAACATCATTCAGCAGTTATAAATCAGAATTTCATCTGAGAAACTTGAGCTTTGCTTTGAGACTCAAGAATTGAAGCAGAGAGATGCTGATGCAAAAAAAGAACAGACACCCTTAACATCTGAAAAAGAGGATGTGTGTTGAAAGTTGAGACAGATCTAATGATCCATCCATCCATTTAGCATGTGGCTCTACATAATTATATTTTACACAAACATATTCAATAGAACAATCAACAATGTTACCTAGTAGTAGTAGCACTTGTAATTATTGTGTGGTTCAGTGGTCACTGCGTTCATGCCAACACAGAAGCATCATTATGCAACGGCGAAGAATATAGAATTTGGCTCGCTGATTCTTCACCAGATGACTGCACTTCTCGCCAAAAGATTTGCAGGGAACACAAACTTCTTGTTGCTGCTGTTGACTGTTTTGGCTTGTGCTGCTGAATTCCTTCACTGCCATGAATGATTTGTTTCTGCTTAATTGCTTGCTGCCACCATATAGAAGTATATATATATATAGTGATAGAATTAAACATGGAAGGTTTTGCTTTCACTATGTATTTATAATATAGCAGAGAAGATAAATCTGTTTGGGTAAATACTAAGAAAGCCAGTAATTTTTTGGATCAAAGTTTACTATTGCTACTCATAAATTGTCAGAAGCATATATGGAAAATAGAATGGGCCAAGGTTTTAGTTACTGTCTATTTATATTTTACCATCCTATCCTAGCCACCACAAAAAAAAAATGGAAGTTACTTAGGCTGCTTGGTTGTAACTGTTAGCATTTAACGTTTTTACACTAGCTTATAGAGTTTTTTGAAACTCTACTTGAAGTAGCGTTTGAGCTTATAGTGTTTAATTTTTTACTCAATTTTACCCTTTACTTTAACTTAAGTCTTCATCTATCCTCCACTAAATGAATTTCTCTCTCATTTTTAAGCATTTGATTACAAAAAGTCTATTTACGTAATTTTATATTTATAGGCTACTTCAACCGCTACTTTTACCAAGCATTTTAAACTTAATCCGCTAGTTTATTGACTATCCGCTAAAAGCTCATCCGCTATCTGTTAGTTTATCAGCAATCCGTTACTTACTTTTGTCAAACAGAGCCTTAACGTCTACTTGATTATGCTATTTAAAAACAGTTTATTTCTTCCATTGTCAAGGTTTGTTTTTATGTGTGTGGAGGGAGGGGAGGGGGAGTTGAGGAGGGAAAGGGTGAGGACATTGTATGTTATTCTATTGAAAGCAAGACAAAGTAATATGATGTTGGATTTGACATAGTTGCTATGCATTGTCATTCAACTGCTGGTCCAGGCTATGTATGTTCCTTATATATGCAAAAAAGTTTGGTGTGTGATGGACTTGGCCAGCGGAAACTACGTATTTATAAAGCCTATTCAGCCCCTACTACATATATTGATTTTTACTCTTAGATTCTAGTGGATGCAAGAATAATGCATAATGGAGCTTTTCTCTTTCCTCTTGATGCTCTGTGTTTTTCTTCTTGTTGATGCCATGCTGTTTGTGACATCGGATGGCCTTTACTTTTCCCACACCCCCTCATACTCAAACACACCCCTTCAATCTTTAAATCCCCAAATTACCCCCAATTTAAAAAATTAAAAATCCCCCTTTTCCCCCACACACCCTCTCAGTTTCTCACTTCCCTATCTCTCACTCTCCCTCCTTCGAACCCTATTTTTCACTCTCCCTCTCACTCAACTTCTCCCAACTCACTCAATCTCCCCAAATCTCTCACTCAATCTTCTCCACAAACACCCTCAAGAGCACCTGGGTTTTTTTCGCGTCCTCTCACACTCTCTATTCGTTCCATTTTCGTTAAGGTATGCCTCTCCCCCTTCACCGCATTTGGGTTTTTTTCCTCTGCAACTGCATTGTTCGAACGACATCCTTCGAACAAATGAAAACGAAGGTGTTCGAATGAGGTCGTGCGAACACCGTACGAACGACCTCATTCGAACCGTTGTGAGTTGGAATCTGAATCGACTTGTTCGAGCGGGGTTGTCGCGAACATGTTCGCATGTGGCCGTTCGAATAAATCGTTTGACAAAGACGATTCATTAATTTGTGATTGGTTCTCTTAATTTGGTTTAATTGGTTCTCTTGATTGTTGTTTCAGATATGGTGAGGAGCAGAGGTGGTAATTCAGCACAACCATCCGAGCGAGCCGGTCGGCCACCTCCTACGGTTTCAAACTGCAAAAGGAGGGAAGAAGCCGGTGAACCTTAGGGGCAGGGTTGACGTCCCTCCTCCCCCGCTTCCCGAGGATATTGGCCAGGATATTGAGCGTGATGCTCAATTTCCGGCATATGATTTGGTGACCGCTTCTCATCGATGTTGCTTCATCATCTGACATCGTGAGGAGGAGGTCGCTGCTTGCTCTGGCGACATTCCCATTTCCTGGTGGACCAGAAGATGGTTCTGTCTTGCCAACATACGGGGCACATATTCTTACTGATTTCTATTCTGGCCGAGGAAGTTATTATTTTATAGTTGACTGTTGTAAATTTGTTTCTTATGCTGTTGAATGTTTTGGCTTATTGTGTCATTTCGAATGCGAGTTCGGCGGATTTACAAACAATTCCACATCGACTGCGGACGACAAGAGTGTTTCATGCTAGGATTAGGGACACTCGACAACTTCGTGGTTGGTTCCTCTGGTTGGGCTTGGTTTCCCCATTCTCCACAAGTGTTGACGCATTCATGTAGCGTTGGCGGCGGATACATCATCATTCCACCTTCCCGTGGGTGAGATGAGCATCACCTTTGATGATGTATCCCAGCTGCTACACATCCCCATCACTGGCCGGTTCTATGACATGCCAGACTTGACTTCGTGGCAGGGAGAGCAACTGCTGATTGATTTATTGGGGGCCACCCCCGAAGATGCAAACGCCGCACTTCGGCCGGGTCGGTCGGGCTCGTATGGTTGAGGATAGGGGTCTACCACCCAACCATAGGCGAGGCGGCGGTGGGCTCATCTTCGCTAGGGCCTACATTCTCTATCTTTTGGGTTGCACCTTGTTCACGACAAGTTAGGCAACAAGGTTAAGCTTGGCTACCTTGGTATGCTGACTGATTTGGAGGCTGTTGGAGACTTTTGCTGGGGGGGGCGATGGCCTTTGCCCATCTATACGATCAGCTGAAGGATGCTACAAGAAAGAAGACCAAGAAGATTCTTTGGTCCTCTTCCTTTACTTCGTATAAAACATATTCTTAACTTTTAAGTTTGCTTTAGGGTTACTTTCAGATTAATAATCAACCAATGATATGTTCATTACAGGCTTGGATCTTTGAGCACTTCCAGATCGCGAACTTTTCCTCTTGGGTGGTGCACCCGCAGTATGATGAGAGTATGCCACGCAAAAAGAAAAAGGTTGTGCAGGTGATGGCCCCGGGGCCATCAAGTCACATGCCATGAGATTATCACTTGACCGGCTGGGCCGCGAGGAGGTCACCTAGGACCCCTACACAAAACTCATGGGAGGAGAGACCGCTTTCGAGGAGCCGGCCGTTTCGAGATGGTTCATTCGAGAGTGGTGGTCGCATGATGCGCCATTTGCCGATCGAGTGCTCGAGATGCGGTTTGGGCGTGTCCAACACATTCGGAGGATCCCACACTGCTACTAGGGTCGCCCTGCACTCCTAACCGAGTGTGATGAGAGGTGGACACAGTTCGAGGACCACTTGGTGGCGCGGGGGCCTCCCTGTGTGCCTGTTATACCCCAATTTTGTCCGTATTCTTTTTTTGGTTGTAGTCGTTTATTTTATTATTTGTTCTGAAGTCGCGCGATTACGAGAATTATTAAAAAGGTGTCTCACTTAAGCCAATCTCAACTAACCAGTTCGACTAAGTTGAAATGTCATTATTTAAATTAAGAATGTGCGCGAATGATCGATCTTTTCGCACATTCTTTAGTTGAATATTTGTATTTAGGCCTAGTCGAACTTAGTTGGGTTCATCCGAGTCGTTTCCTTACAAACGGGCTTATTCGAGTTGTTTTCTCGCAATTTGGCTCATCATTCCGACTTCTTTTATTATTTCGTCCTTATTTTGAGCAGATACATATATATACAGTCCAAAAATGTCAAAAATTCTAATTAGTTTAATTTACAATTTAAAAGTGTTTAAAAGTCTAACATGTCTAAAAATGTCAAAAATTCTAATTAGTTTAATTTACAATTTAAAAGTGTTTAAAAGTCTAACATGTCTAAAAATGTCAAAAAAATTCTATTTAGTTTAATTTACAATTTAAAAGTACTTAATAGTCCAAAAAGTCCAAAAATACAAAAAATGATAATACTAAAAATACATAAAAAATAGAATACGAAAATGGGCATGCAAGGAGCAAAACTAGGGTTTTCAGCAAAGATTCCCATCTCACAGAATCGCTTGTTGGGCTTGGATAAGGACCTGAAAAATTATTCAAAGCCCGGTCAAAAATCATAAATGCCTTAACCTAGTTTTCTACTATAAATAAACAGTCGATAAGCAGTCAAAAACACACAGAAATCAGCACAGACAAAGATGCGAAAATCACTAGAAAAAAATAGGGATTAGAGTTTCACATTGAAACCCTAATCCACAAAACATCGTTTTTTGAGTTTCTGAGTTTTAAGAGAGGAACAACAGCAACCAAAGGAGCAGACACAATAGCAGGTCAAGAACAAAGACACACGGTGGGAACACAATACTAATCATATCGAGGCCCAAATCTGAAGCTGGAATAAAAGGTTAGTCCTAATTTGTCGTAACCTGTCTTTGTAAAGGACTGATAGGTCTGCTAGTATGAGTTTAGAGGGCGATTAATTTTTTTGAACAAAATAGAAATTGATAAACTTTTGCTTAAAGATCAAATCTAATTCTTCTAAAAAATAAAAGGCTTTGTTCAGTATGTTTACAGCCTCTATTTTTGATTAGGAGAGACTAAAAATAAGCACCTAAAATCTGATCATTAGATTCAAGATCGGGCCAAATAATGGATCGAATATAGTATCGAAAAAGTAGAAAGGTGTAGAAGGAGAGGGTAACAGAATAAAAATATAAAAAAAACTAACCTTCTAACTTGCTCGCCGGAGCTCCGGTCGTCTTCTCCGGCGAAGCTCCGGCGAGCTCACCTGCAAACCGACCCAACAGCCACTAACCCTCCAAAATCGAAGCTTCCTTCAAACCAGCTACCACCAAAACCGAACCCAGAAGTAAAAAAAAACACATCAGAATTCGATCTGTGAGCAAAAAAGGAAAGAAACAAAAAAACAAGAGAAAAGGAAAGAAACAAAAAACAAGAGAAAAGGAGAGACAAGGAAGAACAGAGGAGAGGAAACGAAACTCACCACACTCTCGCCGGCGGGATTCCCGTCGCCGGCGTCGCCTTCACAGTCACCGACAACGTTGCCTTCCTCTCCCTCTCAACCCGAAGCCAAACGACCCACTCCCATGGAAACCGGCGAATATCTCGCCGGATTTTCTCTCTCCCTCACCGTAAAAGTAGGCGGATTTTCCGCCAGGGATGATTCCCTCTCTCTGCGGCGCCGTGAGCAAGAGGTAGGAGGGATTAGTCTTTAGGTTTTTTAGTTTTTAGGGTTTCTGTTGTTTTAAGCTTATATAGTGTGTTTTTTTTTTTTTATTCAGAACGCTAGTTGCACTCCCATTATTAACGCGCACGCCTCTCTCTCACTTAAGCCCAGTTTCGCATTCTGGGCTCCCACATGCGAACTGGGCTTCCTTTTTACACCTCCTATTAATTATACAACCCCCTGCGACTAATAAAACCCCAATTTATAATTTTCACCCCCTGTTTTTCTTTTTAATTCTTTTCCAACTCAAACCTAAATAATTTTTCTCGCGAAATTAAATAAATGGCTGAGTCGGTTGTACAACCGGGTTAGTCATTATTTTAGGGCCAATGAGCTGTACAGTTCAGTAACCCTACAAACCTAACAAATACGAATAAACTATTTTTTCTAAAAATAAACGGCTAAGTCGGTTGTACAACCGGGTTAGTCGTTATTTTAGGGCCAATGAGCCGTACAGTTCAGTAACCCTACAAACTTAATAAATACGAGTAAACCCTTTTCCTAAAAATAGGGGATTAAGTCGGTTGTACAACCAAGTTAGTCAAATGTTCTAGAACTAATGGTCATGCATAGTTCAGAGTTCTAGAATACCTATTCTAAAATCAACCCACCTCACACCAGACCACTTTCTTTCAAAAACTCTAAAATTATTTTCAAAAAGTAGGGGACTAAGTCGGTTGTACAATCGGGTTAGTCAGTGTCCTAGGGATCAGTGAGCTGTACAGTTCAAGGAACCCTAGGACCCCTACACTAAAAAACACCAACCAACAAACCTTTTTCAGGAAGAACTACGTAGCTTTGATTCCTCCATTGCATCTGGAGGTACGTAGGAGCAAGACTCAACCCTTGTCAAGCATTAAAAAACAAAAATCTAAATAAGTCACTTTCTTTACAAGTAAAAGGGTAACAATTAAATAAATCTTAAATTAATTAGACAATAGGATGTCGTGGGGTGCTAATACCTTCCCACACATATAACTCCTCCTAACCCTAACAACGCCTTATCTTAAAACCTAAAGGGATTTTCCGAATTTGCCCTTAAACTAGAATTTCGGTGGCGGCTTCCTAAAGAACCTTCGAAGAATCCTTTCCCGGATTTTTCGGTCGCTACAGTGCCGTACTCCTCAAACACGGTGCCGAGCTACTTTCCATGGTACTCCAGGGTCTCACATCCATTTCTCTTCCCTCAGAATTATGTATAGCTTGCTGATGAGTCTGATGTCAGTGTGGTACGTGTCTTTTATATTAATTGCAGTGATAAATTTCTTAATCTTATACTTATTTAAATAATAATGTTATGTTATTTGGTTGACAGATGCTACCAGAGCTGCTGGATTTGGTTGATGAGATGGATAATGTCCCAGAGCCAACCAGGAGCATCTTTCAGCGCATCAAGAGGCTGCTCAACCCCTTCCGTATTAGGAGGAGGTTCGGCAATGTGTATAATAGGAGGGGGCGCAACACCCAGTAGGATCATGTCTTAGGGGGGATATATGTTTGGAATTTTTGTATAATTTAAGTACTTTGTTTCATTCGGTTTTTTAAATTGAAATTCCCTTTACGTTGGCGCAAATTTATTGTCATGACAAAATACGAAAGACATGAAATACGAAAGACATCAAATACGAAATACATCAAATACGAAAGACATAACACCAACATAAGCAAACAACTAACTAATAAACTAGTGTTTCGGTAGATCCCTGCTCCGTAAGATAAATGACCTCTTCGAGTTCGTATTGTGTCCACGTCATGTTTTCTAAGATTTGTCGCCCCATCTAACGTTAGCTAGATGTTCCATCATTGCGCGGACGTCGTCGTCGCTTTGGATCTCCATGATCGAATCTTTGGAAAGTCCCATCATCTCTACAATTGTACTTTTTGAAACGATACGCTCCACGCCTTTACGCCACGCCCCTCCGGGCGAATCTTCCTCTCGACTTTCCTTCCTTCGGGGCGAAGGTGATGTCCTTACTCATCCTGCGAGAAGACATGGTTAGGACAACGAAACACAACACCATGTTCGTCGGTGGGTGACAAATCCCATGGTGATAAATGATCATAGGAATTTGTCGTTTGAGTCTTGGGTTGGGCACAATTGCCATTCCATTTCGTGAGATCTCGAGGATTTTGGTGAAGAAGCGATTAGGGTTTGGTGAAGAAGATCGAGGATGTGAACCCCTTTTATAATAGGCATGGTGAAATGTCAACCGTTGATTTCATTTTTAGATCACAAATCGAGCCGCCGCTAAAATTATCCGCTCGTGCACATTTTCCAAATGGAATGACATCCACTCTTTTATCTCGACACATTTGATGATTGTAAACCGCTGATTAAAACGCCGCTTGGGAATCGAGACGTCCAATATCTGTCATTCTGCAGCAATGGTTCGAACACCCTCATTCGAACATGTTCGCATGACCTCATGCGAACATGTTCGCTATTCGAACAGGTGAAAAACGCCCAAGAGGGTGTCTGTCCATATTTAACATACTCGAACGGCCTCGTTCGAACCTGTTCGAAGGCCCGTGTTCGAACAGGTGAAAATTTGTGAAAAAATAGGTTTTGTCTGGTCTTTTGGTCTTTTCACACTCTTATGGGGTGTGTTTCGAGTAGGAGGAGGTGTGGGAAAAGCAAGCGCCCATCGGATTGGTATAGCCCAATAGGCCCACTTCCTGGTTACCCAACCAGGACCCAGTTATTGTAAGCTTATCCTCCAAAGGCCCGTACTTCTTACCACCCCAGCTACTCAGTGCACACCATTAAGATGCGCGAAAAGACAAAAGTACCCTTAATGAAACCAAGGCCGTTCCAAACAACTTGGAGGCCTTGTGCAAATATTAAAAATTGGGCCCTTAATTATACTTTTATCATAAACTGATTTTTTTTCATGAATCATATACTAATTGTTTTCATAAGTACTCAAATCTAAAGGTTTTTCTGAACACTAAAATACTTCAAAACACACTGTTTTTCAGCGCATGTTAGGTTTTTCGCCACAAAATTATCATTTTTTCACCAAACCTGTTATTGTTGAATGAACTTTACGTATTTGAACCCTTAGAATTTTTTCTGAACTCTAAAGTACCTCAAAACACACTGTTGAGCATCACACTTTACATATTTTGTGACAAAATTAAATTATTTTTTCACCAAACCGGTTATTGAGGAAGAAACTTTGCATACTTGAACACCTAATTTTTTTTTCTGAACTCTAAAGTACCTCAAAACACACTGCTCAACGTCACACTTTACATATTTTGTCACGAAATCAAATTCTACTTTCACCAAACTGGTTATTGTGTAACAAACTTAGTGTATTTAAGCATCTAAAATTTCTTCGCAAGCTAAAGTACTTTTTGGGCCCCCTAAAATATCGAATTAGGTTGAGGCCCTGTACGGTAGCACGCCTAGAACCCCTTAAGGGCCGGCCCTGAATGAAACACACGTGTTTCGTTTTTTTGGGGGATAACGATGGTTCGGTAGTTATGCAACCATCAAGTATGTTATCTTCAGAGACACTCCCAAATTTGTTCTAATCTGGTTCAGACCTAATCTATTGAACTGGTTCGGACCTAATCTACCGAACCACGATAACTTGTTTAAAAAAACGAAAACCGAAACAAAGTTTACATAAAAACTAGTTCTAAAAAAATATTTCTCAAAACCTATTCTAAATAAAGTGTTTGAAAAAGTAAAATTCTAAAAATTTAAAAAGGATTTAAGAAGAAACTTTTGGGGAAAAGAAATTTTCAAAATAATGTGTGAAAATAGCTTTAAGAACAAGTTGAAAATAGTATATAATAGGCAAAATTACACCAGGGGTCCTTTAAGTTATTTAATCGTAACAAGTTTGTCCTTTAAGTTTTTTCGTACCACTTAGGTCATTTAAGTTAGATAAGCTGTACAACATTAGTCCTTTTTTTTCATTTTCCGTTACAAAAAAAGTCCAATTCGCACTAACAGAGTTGACGCTGCTGTGACAGAGCTTATATGTCATCTGTCTTGTAACAATTTTGTCATTTGTTCCCGGGTGTATTAGCAATTATGAGGATCGCCAACAAAGAATTGGACTCGCGGCCCACCCCATCACGATCGGCGCCCAACACGCCGCTTGAGCGCACTTCTCGCCGGCCGAAATTCTCGCATAACGGTCGGACATCGCCAGATATATACGCCATTCGCATATGGTATCGTGCACGCTTCTCTAACCTTGTGCTATCTGCCTGAGCGACCTCTCACTAGATCGTCGGAGTGTCTTTGCGTACCACCCGAGGTGCTTAACGCGTGAAGCCGTGGACCGGCCCTTTCACCCATTCAACGACCGCCCATGTAGCGAATCAATCAACACTTCAACACTTCATTGGTCAAGGTACGATCAATTGGCGACCACGATGGGAGGCCCGTGCGCTATCCTACCACATTCATGGCTCCACGCGACCGCCCCGCACGCGGGCCGCCGACTCCATCCTTCCGGCGGAATCGCCAGAATGACCCGGGGCGGCGCGTCCGCGGTCCCACGAGTCTCGAGACTTCCACGACAAGAACCTTTCGGTGCACAACGGTCGTGGACCGGGCTCTCCGCCAGATCCATCCGGCCGCTTCTCGAGATTTGCCGCCCGAGCCGGGTGGAAGCGGGCATTCGTGAACCTCTACCGATCATTTAACTCAAGCCGCTTTTGCAACTCCCGCAAAACAAGAATCAGTGATCGCATCGAGATGCACTCATCTCCCAATATGAAAGAGGTTCAATTCCGGGCGCCGCGCGTGCGAAGACGGAGAACCTTCACCGCCACGCCGACCAGTAGCGAAGACGCCGCTCCCTCCCCGAAGGAGCATTTCACGCCGAGAGAACACTACTCATCGTTCTCCGGCCGAAAAGCGAGGGCACGCAGTCGCCCCGGCGAGAACGCGCGACGCGCCGCTCGATGTCCGATGACTATGAAGATTCCAGCTACCGCCCCGACACCGGCCGCCGCCCACCGATACTCCTCTAAATGAGTCGTCCGGTCACGCTCGGTCGGCGCGCGATCTTGGGATTCCCGTGAAGAGCCGGAAGATTACGAAAATGGAAGAATTAGGGGCGTTCGCGCGGCCAAGGAGAGGCCCAAGCGAAGCGACCGTGAAGGCCTCCTCAAAGATCCACCAACCGCCCGTTCGGAGGATTCTATGGAATGCCGCAACGAGGCGTGCCTCGCAATGCAACCCTTTGGGTCGAACGGCATTCGTAATGAACACGCCCGCTTTTCCGTGGGAGATCGGGCGTTACAAGATTCCGAGAGACTCTCGCAAGCCGCCCAATCTCAACAAGTTTGACGGCGAGGAGATCCGCACAAGCATCTCCGTTACTTCAATAACTACTGCTTATAGGAATTGGGACCGACCATGAAATGCGTGCTTTTTCCCGATCTCTCGGACGGCCGAGCATTGGAATGGTGGGAGTCTCTCGCGACCCAATTCCATCTCCTCTCGGGACGACCTAATCGAATATTCTGTCTCACTACACCGCAAACCGCCAATATCGGTATGAAGAATACTTGGACTCGTTGTTCAAGGAGATAATGAGACGCCGAGGCGATATCGACCGGTTTAATACCGAGGCCGAGTCCGTTCGTGACTTGTCGATAAGGACAAGCTAAAATATCTGAAGCGTGGTATCCGACCGACCACCGGTTCGTGGAAGAATTCACTCTTAACCATTACCAAGATCTCGCCTACTTAACGAGGCTAACGTCCCACATGGCGTCTAAGAAACCTTTGGCGAGCAAGGAAGGCCGTCCGCGCCACGACCTAAAGAAGAAAATGGCAAGCCGGCGGCGAGGGCATGAAGGTCGCCGCGACAATCGGTCCGACTTTCGAGATAAGACGTTCGATCATCGCGACTCGGCTAAACGCCTCTATTGCATGTGATCTATAGCGAGTGCCAAAACAATGAATTTGTGGGAGTAAAGCGCCCGATCCACTCGTGCTCAAGAAGGGGGCACGACCGACTAAAAGATACTGCGCCATACCACAAAAGCAAGGGTCATGATACTAACGATCGTGTGGCCTCAAAGATGATATTGAAGAGCTCATTCGAAAGGAAAGTTGGGAAAGTATGAGAGCGGGAGGAAGGCGGCCGACCTCAAGAGAAGCGAATGAAACCGATCTCCCGACAGAGGAAGGGCGCTCTACTTGTTTCAAGCGTCCAAGAAAAAGACCGGTCTGAAGGTCGAGAAGCCCCGCGGTCCAGAGGTCGCAACGTTGCTATGGTCATCCACGGTGGCAACCCTTGGGACCGTAGAGAATCAAAGAAAGCCACCAAAAAGAAGTGGGACGAGCTCCTGATGGTCGGTTCAACATCAACGATCCCCACCGGTCTCGAATGACTTCCATCTCATTTGGAGACAGCGACCTGCACGATGGCAGGCCAAACAATTATGTTCCGTTGGTAATCAGGGCAGTCATGGCCAATACTGAAGTTCAAAGAATCCTGGTCGACCAGGGTAGCTCGGCCGACATCATGTTTGAAGGCTTAATTGACAAGATCAAGGTTGGCCGAGCGAGATAATTCCCGTGCCGAGCCAACACCGACGGGCTTCAATGGAGCGGTCACCTACCCATTGGGAACGATCGAACTCATGGTCACATTTGGTGACGACACCGAGATAGCACTTTGCACAGACGGTCCGCGGCGTTCCTCGTGACTCCCCCTCAAATCATGCTATCGATTGCATCATTGGTAGGCCGACCACGGGCAAGCTAGAGGGCCGTGGTATCAACAATACACCAAGATGAAATTCTACAAAGAGACGACCTCGTGTAGTTACCCCGGCGGCGACCTTGAGGCTGCAAGACGAAGCCACGACTGCACCAAAGAAATTTGTGATGAGGTAGACCTTGGCCCAAATGTTCGGCAGCGTGATGGCCATCAAGTCAATGCCACCGATCCGGATGCTCGGTGCCACGTTTGAATGTAATGAACAATTTGAGTGTAATGAATGACCGACCTATGAATGAAAAGCGATGCAGCGCTCTTTTTCCCACCGGGTTTTTTACGAGGGCCCGACCTTTAGAAACATGGTGTTCTTTACTTTCTCGCAAGAATGTATGACCGGCCGCTCAAGATCGCCCACGCGAAGGAGCGATCGAAGATTATCAACTTGTCAAACATAAACGGATCGCCGGGCGATCTAAACCGAGCGACCATCGAAATGGTCCCAATCGAGCGCCATCGAAATGGCCCAAGGATCGAAGGACCCACAAACGAGTAGGCCCCCGAGCGGTCTACAATCGAGAGATCATCGAAATGATCCCAGCGGTTGCCATCGAAATGGCCCGACAACCTTAGATCGTCGAACGATCCGAAATCGAGCGACCGTCGAAACGGTCCCAACCGAAAGTGCCATCGAAATGGCCCGAGGTTAAAACCCGCAAACCTTAGGTCGTCGAACGATGCGAATCGAAGACCGTCGAAACGGTCCCAACCGAGCGCCATCGAAAATGGCCCAAAGGTTAAGTAATAACCCATCGCGGTAGGCCGTCGAAACGATCTACCTTAAATGCCATCGAAAGGGCCTGATTGAAGGTCGCCGAGCGATCCAAGGCCCCGTTGGGATATTAACTTTTCAGAAAATGGATGCTTTCGAAATAAGCGCGAATGACGACCGAACGGTCTTAAAGCTCAAAGACTTAGAGAAAAATAAACATACAAGGCGCGCAAAGAAAAGCGACCGAAAACGAGCGCTATCGAAGTAGCACGAAACGGCCGCCGAGCGGCCCACAAGTTCGAAATGAATAAGGCGAATAAATGCAAGAAGTACGCAGACATAGCGATATAAATTTGAACGGGCGTAGTTGAAAGCAAGTAAAGATTGTCATTACAAATATGGGACGCCCGGCCGAAGCCGAGCGCCACGACTAAAGAACGCACGGCGCGTAAAAATTGTCGGGCCCGAAGGCAAGTTAAAGTTACAAAATTACACCGCTCGCAGGCGGGCTTCAAAAGAGAACGGTGGCCGGGCGAATGACGTTGCCTTGCTCGTCATACTCTGCAGGCAACATGATCTTGTTGTTGTCGACGTAGTGCGTGGGCTTGATCATCTTGTCATCAAAATTGATCTGCAGATCGGTATTCAATACCCGCACCTGCCCGAGAGCATTGAAAAAGCGCTCAATTGCAGCCTCTGACCGGCCCGCCACCTTTCGGATCGTTCCTCCACTCGGCCTTATCGGCCGCCCGTGCACTCTCTCTTGGCGTAGCATCAAGATCGCCTTCAAAGTTGCGACACGAGCAAAGAAGCTCCTTGTTCCTCTTTGCCAGCTTGGCCCGGTCTTCCTCCCCCCGTTTCAGGGCCTCCTTCTTCGACTGGACGAGCTTGTCATATTTTTCTTTAGGTCGTGCGCGGACGGCCTTCCTTGCTGCCAAGGTTTCTTCGTGACGCCATGTGGGCGTTAACCTCTCGTTAAGAAGTAGCCGAGATCTTGGTAATGGTTAAGAGTGAATTCTTCCACGAACCGGTGGTCCTGTCGGATACCACGCTTCGGATATTTTAGCTTGTCCTTATCGACAAGTCACGAAACGGACTCGGCCTCGGTATTAAACCGGTCGATATCTTGCCTCGCGTCATTATCTCCTTGAACAACAGAGTCCAAGTATTCTTCATACCGATATTGGCGGTTTTGCGGTGTAGTGAGACAGAATATTCGATTAGGTCGTCCCGGAGAGAGATGGAATTGGGTCGCAGAGACTCCCACCATTCCAATGCTCGTGATCCCGGTAGACTCGGGAAAAAGCACGCATTTCATGGTGGTCCCAATTCCTATAGCAAGCAGTAGTTATTGAAGTAACGGAGATGCTTGTGCGGATCTCTGCGGAGGTCTCTCGAGAAAGCGCAGAGCGCCATGGGTTTCTTCTGCATCGCTCCGGGATCGGCCGTACCCAAGCTTTGGTGAATGATGGGAATCTCCTCCGTTTGGGGCGAGACTCGACAATCACGCTTGCCCGCTTGGGCGGCGATCGGCAGACTGGAGAGGCGAGCGAGAGGCCTGCCGACCGCTTTTTCCCCGGCTCTTGGGAGTTTGGTGGACTTTTGAGGAAGATTCGGGTTATCCCCTGGCCGAGGACCGTCGTATCTTTTAGCCCCTCCTTCGGGCTTCAGGACGGAAGCGAGCAGTTCCAAGCTTTTGCCGGCCATCCTTTCTACGCAAAATAACGAGTCATGAGTTAAAAAGAAAAAGAAAAGTCAACAACAGAATATAAGGACGAAAAAGTTCAAAAGCGAACCAATCTCGGCCTCGGCTCATAGCCATTATAAGACAAAGGGCCGGCAAGGTATGTCGCCCTTAGGATCTGGACGCATCATGCCCGCCAAATGACTTTATCATCTCCAAAGTCTCCGTGTCGGCCTCTCCCGGATCTTTCATCAGTATAGATGTAATCTCCGGCCGCTGCAGAAATGAGCCTCATTCCACATAATCGGAAGTAAGGGGACCCAAAGATCCCGTCTGGTTGAACCTCACAAACGGCCTTGTCGGCTCTTGATTGGAACGATCCAAAAATCATCGCTTTTCCGTGCCGCTCCCAACGACTCTGGGCGCTTTGAAAAATCGGTGATGGGTCTTCTGCATCTTGAAGGAGACTTGTTCCCTTTTCTCCTTGTTGGCCTTCTCTCTGAGCCAGCTCAGCTCGAAGATAGCAAAGAAAAGCATCATCGACACCGGCCGACCCAGCTTGGTGAGCAGCACTTCGAAAGTCTTTAAAAACGCCCATGCGTTTGGATGGAGCTGAGAAGGGGCGACCCCAATATGGCGCAGAACATCGCGTTGGAATTCAGTAAAAGGAGGCGTAATCTTCATCTTCTCGAACACGAGCCGATACATCGTGAACTTGAAGTTGGCAGAATAAGTCGCGATATCTTCGCCCTCCTTCATGCCTCTTATCCTCCAGCCCGGTGAGTCTTCAAGGAGGCTCCGTAGATCGGGCAAAGCATCGTGACCGACCGTAAGAATGCTCCTGTTAGAGCGAAGAGTCTCCGACACCCAAGACATGTCAGACACCTCCCGAGCTACGTCAGCTTGGACTTCGACCTCAGCTTGAACCTCGGCCGACCCTTCGTTCGACCCTCCGATGTTGGCTTCCAAACCGAAAATATTGACTTCGGCCGAGCCACCTCTTCTCCTTGGACTTCTTCGGCTGGCGCGCCGCCTCCACCATCTCCTCGCCCACGGCCGACGGCACTCTGCGCCTCGTCATCATCAATGATAATCACATCGGCGTCTTCTTCTTCTCTCCTTCCACTCGGGATGCAACATCCTCGGGCGGTGGAGTGCCGCTTTCGCCGCTTCGGCGAAATGGACGGACTGGAACCCGATACTCTTTGGGCTGGCCGATCCTCGACCGGAAGAACTAGAACTCGAGCCCGTCTTTGCTCGAGGAACCGCTGAAGAGCTAGAATCTTTGTCGCCCAAGACGACTTGGACTCGCCCGACCTCGACATGTATGTGGCGAAAAGATCAGCGGTTTTTCGAATACGGCGCGAACTTTGTCCGTGGCATACACAAACACTGTGATAAAGGGATCGAGTCGGTCGATCGAGCAAAGCACTCATGAGAGGGGCGAGCCGCCATCCTCGACTGACACCCCTATCACGAGGCGTGGAAAAGCACGAAGCACTTTAAAGAAAAAGCTCAAGTTTAAAAGAGTAAAGGGAGCGGTCGATTCGTACTTTAAGCGGATGTTGAAGATCGGTCGCAAATAGACGAAACGACTTGAATGCAAGTCGGCAAAAGAAACGAGTCGGCCGTTGGCGAGCAAATCTTGGAAGTGTGAGAAATGAACTCAGCAGGCGGCTATTTATAGCGCAGACCTGCGCGCGAAGGGGGACCGGATACGAAGAGTCACAACGCTTCGCCTTCTCACCAATGGTTGTCTCGAGCACGGCCTCTAAACACCAAACGTCACGCCTCTCGGATGTCGGGAAAGACCAACCGTCGCGACAAAGACGGCCGATGGTTGACGAGCGGTCGACACCGCCCGTGAGAAAAAGCAAGCGGTCGCGTCCGTTTCATCAAAGTAACTCCACTCCCGGGGCATCGATTCAAGCCTCACCGCTTCTCGGCGACCTAGGCTTGGGGGCAACTGCTTCTGGGTGTATTAGCAATTATGAGGATCGCCAACAAAGAATTGGACTGCGGCCCACCCATCACGATCGGCCCAACACGCCGCTTGGAGCGCACTTCGCCGCCGAAATTTCTCGCATAACGGCTCGGACATCGCCAGATATATACGCCATTCGCATATGGTATCGTGCACGTTCTCTAACCTTGTGCTATCTGCCTGGCGACCTCTCTCTCACTAGATCGTCGGAGTGTCTTTGCAGTACCACCCGAGGTGCTTAACGCGTGAAGCCAGGACCGGTCCTTTCACCCATTCAACGACCGGCCCATAGACGAATCAATCAACACTTCAACACTTCATTGGTCAAGGTACGATCATCATTTAAGACTACCATCATGTAACAATTTGATCCTTTCAACTTAAATGAAAAATAAGATGAACATTTCTTTAAAAAAATTTAAGTTGAAAGTTCCAAATTGTTACATGACAGTAGTCTTAAAGGAGCGAATTCTTACAAGATAGATGATATGTAGCCTCTGTCACGACTACATCAGCTCTGTTAGCGCGAATTGGGGTATTTTTGTAACAAAAAAAGAAAAAAGGACTAACGGTGTGCACATTATGTAACTTAAAAGACTTAAGTGGTACGAAAAAAACTTAAAAGACCAACTTGTTACAATTAAATAACTTAAATAACTACTGATGTAATTTTGTCTATATAAAAACATGTTTCAAAAAGTATTTCTCAAAAACCTAGTCTTGATGATTTGCCTATGTGTGTCGGTTGCTATGCTATGTGTGTCGATTGTTGTGAACTGTGAAGCATAATGTACAAGTTAGTAGTTAGGTCATTACAATATATAGATTTCTAACGGATTCTAATAATAGATAACCATGTCATTTTACAACAACAAAAATCATAAAAATCAAATGAGATGATATCAATCAATATATCACAATGTTTTCAAGTCTAGACAACACAAGGTTTGTGATTCTACGTTAGTTTGGCTTCTCAATGTTCACAAACTAAACCAAACAAGTTCACATGCAATAGCTCTTAAAATTGGATCAACGCATGCAATTCACAATCCCCTCATAGCCTCTCATAACTCCACTCATCTAGAGTAGAGAAGAAACAAAACTTTCAAAAGAACTCGTTTGAGAAGATGGTATATTTTAAGATAAGTGGTGGGGAAATTGAACCTACAATAGAAATTTCGAGATCAGAACTTATTTTTGATCTAAAATGCAAAATTGAAGACGAATTAGAGGTGAAAGTGCACAGACAAAATCTCTGGTACAATGGCATAGAGTTAGAAAATGAGAAAAAAATTGAATTTTATGTCTCGGGTGGAGAGGAAAGCCATCAAATAGTTACCCTCCATGTCAACCCATTGCCGCCCGATGTGAAAATACACGTTCTGGTGAGGCTTAATGGTCATGGAAGTGATGGCTATGTAAGAGCGTGGGAAACAGATAAGGTGAGGGACTTGCGCGATAAAGTTTCACGATATTGGGGCATTCCTCACGACCTTATCACGCTTCGTCGTCTCAATGTTGAAATGAGGGATGAACATCCTCTTCATGCATATTATATCAACGAGGCTTCTGAAATTTATCTTTCTGTTGGCATTGAACCTCGTTGATTTATATGTTTTTCTTACTAAGGAGTAAAACAAATAAGTAGTGTGTGGTTGGAATAGTATGAGTGATAGTATTATATACATTACACAATTCAAGATTAATTTGTAATAGTGTGTTAACTTATTTAGTATCAACACAATTGTATCAATAAGGCTTCTAAAGTTCAATTTTTTGTTGAAACGAACATAATTGATTTACATGTCTTTCTTACCAAGAAGAAAAACCAAATAATAGTGTGGTTTGAACAAAAAGAGTAACATGTATTATTTATAATAGATATAGTATCTAGGTTTGTAATGGTGCGTTAGATTTTCTTAATACCAATGCAATTTATTCACCAAAATTTTCAATTGAGTGAAATCTATAATCTTATGAATCTAAATCAATTGTAGATTATAGATTCATAAGGTAGTCCAGATAGTATCTTATTTTATAAGGTAGCCCAGTTTGATAATCTGAGTGAAATCTATAATCTAAATCAATTGTAAAATAAGGTAGCCTAAGCCCAGATTATTCAATAAAAAGAAAATACAAATCCTCATTATACATAAACAAAATGCCATTTATTTATTTAATAATAAATGTCACAAAAATAATTTCAAGTATAAATATCCTCATTTGTATAAGCCCACATGTTTAATACTTCGATTTCTTCTGCCAACTAGTAGCCATTAGGCTCTCTGATTTGTCCTCAATTGCAGTTTGCCTCCCAAAAATCGATCTAATTGCTACCATTAAAAAAAGTAGCTAGAAAAATGTCCATATAAAATGAAATGCATAACCTTAGTGTCTATCTGATACTCTCTATATAAGCAAGTTTGCATATGCATTAAGTCCTTGACTCACAAGACGCTTCTTGATCTTGTAGAGCGCTTTGTTCTCCAAGTGACGTACCCTTTCCCTTGATAAACCAAATATTTCCCCAATTTCTGATAAAGATTTTTGCTCTCCATCCTCAAAACCAAATCTTAACCGAATTATCCTTCTTTCTTTGGGGCGTAAGATACTTAAGATGTTGAGCACATGTCGTCTCATAACCTGTTTTGCAACTGTCATATCTGGGCTCTCAACTGTAGTGTCTGCTGTAATCTCCTGCAATTGTAAGAAATTTGTGGTTAAGTAGGAAAATGAACAAAATTCAAAATGCTGATAAAGCACTTGCTTTTTCACCGATGATGCACAGATACGATACAAAGCTAGGGATAGTTGTTTTCTCTCTTGTGCTTATATATCACTCAGGTTACCTTTGTTCTCGTGCTTATAAGGTGTACTACGGAAGGTGTCCTTCCGACATATAGGGACTTTTTTTCTAAAAAAAAATAAGAAATCTTTTTTAATACTACTCTGAAATATACTCATGACGTATCGTGGAAGTATCAAGAAGCATTGGATACAATACGTATACGGATACGGCAACAAAAGTATCCGTGCATCATAGTTTTTCACTGTTACACTTTATATATCTAAGAAGTTGCAACTTATTAGGGGGAAAACACATGAGCTAGCATGTAATACCTGAAATGTTGTATCTTGGTCAGCCCACACAGCTTGGTGCATAGAAATTGGAGTTCTTGCGGCACACAGCACACTGTCAATCTTGTCTGCTGGAATTCCTACCCGTCTTGCTAATTCTTCTTTGGTTGGTTGAAGATTTCCTTCTTGAATGTACAATTTCTTTGCCTCCAATATCTTACTCAGTTGGTTATATACTGTCTCCTGAAGATAATACAAGGAGTATGAGTGTAAGCCAAATAGAATCTATTAAAAATACTAATGCACTGATAACATCAGTTTTGTTCCCTATCAACTTCAGAAAAGTTTTCATGAACACTGCTAAATTTACCGGCAGACGGATTGTCCTGGAATGATTAAATATGGCCTTCCTTATTGCTTGTTTTATCCACCAGTATGCATAAGTACCAAATCTGCAACCAGCTTGGGGTTTAAACTTTTTTACACTCTTCAAAAGACCTGTACTTCCCTCCTGAAGCAGCAACATAAAATAACAACGTAAAATACATATATAGCCTATGAAGCACCGAACTGCATACGCACACGCCAAGGAGACGCAGACATCAGTTTTAATTTGAAAAATACAAGTAATTGAAGTGTTTGAGTCGGTGTCGATGCTTCATTAATATAGCTGGTAATTGTCATTGTAATTGACAACACAGAAAAGTGAAGACAATTACAATTCTAGTCTAAGACTACCTGTAGTAAGTCCTCATGGCTGATACCACGCCCCTGGTAAGTTTTCGCAATTGAGTGTACCATACGTAAATTTGCTTGAACTAGTTTATCGCTGCTTCTGTTACCACGACGAAGCTGCGCTTTCAGTGCCCGACAGTTAAGTCCTGCACTGTCAGCCCATTCAGCCATAGTTGCTTCCCTTCCAAATTGAGATTGAAGACTGATCTTCAATTCTTCTAATCTCAATAGTTCCTGTTACATTACATAGTCCACATTAATAGAGCATTCCACTTATTTAAGAGAGTAACGGATTCGGGGTAACGAACACAACACCTGTATTTGAGCAATCAACTGAGACTCTTGTTCAGAAGTCAAAAGTTGTTTTGTATCAGGACTCTGCAATAACAAGTTCAAGGTATCCTTTTGATCAGATCCTTCATTTTTCTTCTTTTCTACATGTAGCCTTTCTTCATGAGCATCATTCTTTCCAGTAAGGTTTGTTTCATTGTCTTTAACTTTTGACTTTGATACTTTTCTCTGCTTTAATCGTCTCTCTAGACGCCGTGTTGACCGCACAGTTTTATTGCTTTGAAGTGAAGGGTCAGCCAAACGGGCAGAAGCCAGACTGAAGGGAAGGTTTTTTCAGTTTAGGCAATAAACTCCAATGAAATTAACCTATCAACAACAAAAATAAATTGAGGATATCAGGTTTGGTAAAGTAGATAGAACTAACCCAAAAGGAACTGAATTATCAGCATCCTCATCAGCTTTAATTGATGTTGAATCTTCAACTACTGAGGCTGCTTTTTTTGAGGGAGACAAAGCTTTCCTACCAACAGAAACTGCGGGGCTTTTTGAGTCAACAGTAACACGCGGTAGAGTTGTTGTTGAAGCATCACTTTCTTCTGTTTCTGAGGAAGTTAATCTGCAATATATCGTTAATAAGCCTATAAGGAAACAGCTTAGGATGGGAAAAGTTTCCAATCAGTTATGAAGCACCAACACATACACTGACACCGGACACGACACGTACACGCATACACAGGTTTTAATATGAAAAATACAAGGAATTGAAGTGTTGGTGTCAGTGTCCACACTAGACACATCAGTGCTACATAGCCAATTAGTAATCACTAACTGATAAAAATGACATGGAGGTACAATTTTATTAATCTTACAAATTCTCTAAACGAGGCAAGAGATGCAGGTGCTGCCTAAAGTCATGAGCTACCTGATCAGTGTTGCCAGTGTTATTCTCTTCATGAACTGATACCATATCCATCTGCTTTGTATTTAATATTGCCTGAAGTAGAATAAATTTATAATTTAGAACCTATGAATCAATTCTAATTGATTTGAGAACAAAGTACAAAATAAGAAGAAATAACTTCCTAAGTTTGATGAAGTAAAGTGAGTATATGAATAAAATTGGAACCTGGCATGTCCTGCCTTCCTTAGAAATGTGCAGTAGAGGCCTATATTCATCACGCTGCTCCTGTAAAAGAACTGAGGTAGGAAAATTCTGAGCTGAAAAACTAGTAGAACAAGAGGCCACCGTAGACGCAACTTGTTCGCGAAGCATCGAAACTGCAGGTTTATGAGAATATATAAGCATGTAACAATATTTTTATTGAAGCATCAACACGGACACCGGATATCAGACAATACACGGACACTCAGACATGATTTTAATCTAAAAAATACAAGTAATTGAAATGTCGGTGTCAGCTGGACACCGGAGATTTTCAATCCAGTCTAACAGGGGGATTGGGGCACACATTACTTAATTCAGAGTTAAATTTGTGCATGTGAAGATAGTATAGTAGGAGTTAATGGAAATCCACAAACAGAAATGCTAATTGTAGCGAGGGTCTCACGAATTGTTTTTATTGGCTGCTTAACACATTTACTCATCATGTTTTCCATAAAATAAAATATGGGAATTGAATTAAACCAAATATAACACAAATAAGCAAAATGAATTGTTAAAGATACCAGGAAATTGAACTCGCTTTAACATTAAAAATGAGCAATGTATCATAATTGGAATGCAAAACATGGATTGAAGGTGAGAGGTGAGAGGTGAGTAGTGAATTGTAATTGAAGTGTAGTAATAAGAGTACCAGAAGATGAAGGAAGAGCGTTCCAGTGAAGAGTTCTTGGAGGAAACGGTGGAGACGAACAAAACATGGTCCTTGCAGATTCCATAGCTGAAGTAGGAGGATACCATACTAGTACAAGAATGATAGCATAACGTTGTTGTTGCAGTGTGAGTTCATAGTGTGTAGTTTTTTCTCCATTTTGGATAGAATAGAGATATCAGATATGGATAAAGCAAGCAAGAAGGAAAAGACTACTAAGTAAGTACCGACGTAGCCTATTTCAAACCTTTGCTTTGCTTTGCTCGTTTATTTATTTATTTATATATTATTAAATTAAATAAACATATTATTTAATATGATAATCTGGGCTTGGGCTGCGTTTTCAGAAAATATACGCTACTTTATAAAATGACTGGGGTCACTTTTTGCACTCCTATTTATCTAATACACCCCATCTATGCATTTTGTTCATACATAAGTTGATAACTTTATACACATTGTTCATCTTTTCTTTTAGGTTGTGTTACTTTCACTATAGAGATTAAAATTTGTTTTTCAATTTAGACACAGGTTCAATTTGAATTTCAACCAACAAGAGAGTGTGTTTTTTTTTTTGACTCAAACAAGAGAGTGTGTTGGAAAAATTGATTTTTAGAAACAAAATTAGAGTATAGATATTGTGTTGCAAAGAGATCTCATGTTTTATTTAAAAACACGTTCATTTGTTTTTTTAATTATTACGTTGCATTTATACTCATTTAAATTTTTTGGTCCCAATAAGATTTGTGAATTTTATTTGTAATCTTTATAAAAAATTTCACTCACTTTTAGTTTCCAGTTTTTCCTTTGCATATACTTTTAGCGCCTCATGAATTTTCATACAACTGAAGTGCTACAAAAGATCCAAAAAAATGCTATTAAAAGTCATTAGGGACTAAAAATATTAATGAAGAAAATATGATGATTAAAAGTGAGTGAAGTTTTTTTAGGGACTAAAGCAAAATTCTTAAATTTTAAAGGAACCAGAATTATATTTCACCCTTATTTTAAAAAATAAAAGTCATAATCAACTCGAAATACTCCCTCCGTTCCTAATTTTTTGTATTTTTTGTCTTTTATTTGGCAAAATTATATCAATGATCTTTAAAGTTATTTTTGTGTAACAAGTTGGGCTTTTATATTTTTTTAGTACTAACTAAGGATCTTTAGTACACACACACTCTAACACACAAGTCAGTAGAGAGAAGTTTATGTGAGGGCGAACTTGGTGTGATGATCATCAGAGTATTTATTGACATCGTAGGTATTCTTACGTTGCCCTGTGTCGTTGGATTGGCCTGAATTCCTGTTCTATCGGGGTGCCCCCAACTCAGCGCTTCAACGGTCAAGAGCGTGGCGCGTGGTGACTTTCGGATGCGTGACAGATAGGTTGTTTGGCCATGTCGCTATAATGGTGCGACTTCTCGACTTCCTTATATTTTTTCTCTTTCTTCTTAAGCTCTCTTTACTTCTTTTCACTTTTCTCTTACACCATTTTTCTTCATTTTTTTCTTTTTACTTTACTTTTACTTTTCCCATAAACAATTCCTCTCTTCTCTTATCACTTCACTTTAGTTTTTTTAACTAAACTTCTAATCTATCTATTTATACAAACAAACCACCTATGAAATTACCAATTTAGATCTCTTATTAACAAGACACATATCTAATTTAAGGGTAAAAATGTCATTACCCTCTCTTTCTTTATTTTTCTTCTTACACTCTCTTTCTTACTTTTTTCTCTTTCTTCTTACATTCTTTTTCTCCTTTTCGGTTTCTCTTACACTCTCTTTCCTCTTTTACTTTTTTTTACAGACATTTTACTTTACTTTTACCATAAACAATTATTCTATTTCTCTTATCATTTCACTTTAGTTTTTTTTAACTAAGTTTCTATTTCTAATTTTATACAAACACTACTTTACTAAAATTACCTATAAAAATATAAATGAGGGGTATTATTTTTCGTACCCCCCTCATTCCCTCCCACACCCCCATTTTTCCATAAATGCCAATAATACCCCTGTGTTTTTAAAAAAAAAAAATGAAAATTTTCTAATTACCTCAAAATAAGGTAATTCGGTTCAAAAATCAATGAAATTTTCTTTTAATTACCATTTTTAGAGGTAATTCCGGTTCATAAAAATTTCGGAATTACCTCTTAAAAATGGTAATTCCGAAATTTGTATTTTTTTTTTTGTATATTAAATTAATATTTAAACGCGTTTTATTTTGGAAATATGATACAAACGGTTTATGATTTAAATAACAATATGTCAAAATATATAAAATGAGCAACATAAAAAAATATAATGTACAAATACAACTACTATGGGTCCAAAATGTTTAACAATGATCAAAATAAGCACGTGATGTGGGTGAACGAGCGACATCTAAGGCATCCCGGTCAATCTGGTGCTTCTCTGCACCTCTCTCATATATGTCTCTCGGGACAAAGAGCTCTCCGATGATATGGTGGATCCCGAGTCGGCCGTGGCTCGCTCGCCGATGGGTCCGCACCGAGTAAGACGCACTCGTTTACTCGATCGTACCAAGGAAGGTAATCGGATCGCACTCTCGTGGTAGCCCGCCAATCTACTAGCCCGCCAAAATGTCGCGCGCCGAACTCGATACATCAAGAACCCTCGTATGATCCTCGTCGCGAGAGGAGCATTACCCAAATGGGTGCTCTAGGGATCCTCTCAGAATTGCTCGAATCGCCAACGCACTGCTCGCATGGCATGTAGGAACAACGTCATCGCCCAAAGCAACCCGACCTGCGCAATGAGATATGTTCGACAAAGGAACATACCGCTGTGGTCATCATAAGGGGTGAGGATGACATCCCCACCGCAGAGCATCTATCCGCGCCTAAAGTCCACCAACTTGACTTTATCCAAACTTCTTGTTCCCCACCGGTGGCACGTGGTCGATGCGTCCCTAGCTAACACTTTCCGACCAACGATCGTGGGAAAGTGCTCGTAGATCCAAAGATCAAATAGTTAAATTAAAAAAATAATCAGTTATTAATATATGTTAAATTTAATTAAAAGTTTTAAATTAAAAAAATAAATAAATGATTACCCGGAGGAGTGTCGAGTATCCGCCGAACTGCTTGGTCGTATAAAAGACCGCTTTAGTCAGCTGGGTGTAGAGGTAACTAAGAGCGGCTATACCCCAAGACTACTAGCCACACTGCTGAAGATCCTGAAGCAGATACATCCACCTCACCGCACTAATGTGTGACTCTTGTCGGCCGTAATGGTGGTGCCTATCGTGAAGAGCATGTAGCACCGTGCGCGGCTGCTTTCATAAGCACCCTGTGCCATGTTCGCCTTGTAGCGTCCTCTACACAGAGATCCTCGATATCGCCTCGTTATCCTTAAGCTCATGGATGACAGTAGCCTGATCCATGCCCAAACGATCCACAGCCATGTGAAAAGCCTCAACAGAATCAAAATCTGGCTTGTGGTCCAATGGGGTGCCATCCAATGCAAGAAGTGGAGCAAAGACGGCCACATCATCAAGGTGACCGCTATCTCCCAAAATGGCATGTGGAATGAATAGTCTCGGGATGCCACCTCTCCACAAAAGCGTATATCAACTCATGGTTGATTCCCGCCAGGTGTGATGTCCAACTCGAAAGCTTAGCCAGACGCAACCAAAGGTTTCACATGGGTGGTGGTCGGAGGTCTAATTTTAGAAAACTTCCGCCGTGAGATACAACCTTTAGTTTCCGAGGTCAAAAATTCAAATTAAACCAAACGTTATTAAAAATAAGTAATTAATTGTTGTTAAGTAAAATTAAAATAAAAAATTAAAATATTACCTCGCCATCTATCCAAGACGCGCAGTGCGTATCCCAAAGTAAATATAAGGGTGTGTGCTCCACACCGGGCGGTGAACCTCCTCCTCCTCCTCAACCTCCTCCTGAACCTCCCCCTCCTCAACCTCCTCCTGAACATCCTCCTCAACCTCCTCCTGAACCTCCTCCAAAGCCTCCCAACCGTCATGATACAGCTTTGGGTACTCCTGTTGGTGCCGCATATTGTACTCATAATCGTGGTGGTCCTCAGATCATTGCTCATACCGGGCCGAGGTCAGCGAGGCCGAGGCTCGAGCTCAACCATCTCTACCACTCGCACGCGCTCGCTCTCTCGCGCTCTCGCCGTGAAGCATGCCCAGCAGCTCCGAGCCTCGTAAAGTGTCTCGAGAAGAGTATCGCTACTACACGCCTCCCTGCAATCTTGCTCGCTGCGTCGTCGGTGCGCCTTTGCTCAAGACTCTGCCGCTCTACGTTGTCCGATCGTCCTACTCGCCATCATAAAAAAATAAATGTAATTAGAAAATATTAAAAATTGAAAAATAAAAAAAAAAAAAAATTTTTTTTGAATTACTAGGTAATTCGAAAGAATTTCGAAATACCTCGAAGTGAGGTAATTCCGTTCATATTTCTGAACCTAATTACCTCACTTCGAGGTATTTCAAATTCTTTTCTAATTACCTAGTAATCCAAAATCCCATTCGAATTTACTTACTTTTTCCGAAATTGTGAAATGTGAAATGTGAAATGTGATTTTTGTAAATTTTCAGTGTATTTTTGTCCAATTGGGAAATTATGGGGGTGTGGCAGGGAATTTGGGGGGTACGAAAAATAACTGCCATAAATGAGTCACACTATCTACTATCTACTTTACTAAAATACTAATGACTATTTAAACTAGGGTAAAATATGTTTTCAGTCCCTACAAAATTTTGTTTTTTTAAATTAGTCTCTACATTAACGAAATAGGTGTTTTGGTCCCTACATTTTTTTTCCGTTTCCATTAAGAGTCTCTGTCGTTAACTTCCAAATTGAATAAAGCAACTAAAAGTGACGTGGCATTTACACGTGGGTATTTTTTAATTACGTAGCAAATTAGGCTTTGAAACGTGGGATATTGGCCGGCAATTAGGGTTAAATAAACAGCCTAACGGGTTCAACCCGTACCCGATCTGGTTTAAATAAATCCCCAAAAAACTATTCGAACAACATAGAATCAAAACCACTTGGAACAAATTGTTTACCTTCCAAAAAATACCCACATGTAAATGCCACGTTACTTTTTCGTTGCCTATTCAGTTGGAGTTAACGACAGTGACTCTTAATGGAAACAGAAAAAATGTAGGGACCAAAACACCTATTTCGTTAATGTAGAGACTAATTTAAAAAAACAAAATTTTGTAGGGACTGAAAACATATTTTACCCTTTAAACTACAAATAATATTTAAAACAAATATTTCTTGTTGATAATCTACTATGTAACTTTTACTATCTACTATAATCTACTAGTCAACTAAATTATTAATTGAAACTACAACATAACTACAATGATATATAAAAAATACGAAAATAACTACAATGATATGTGTATATATATATATATATATATAAACACGGGATAATTGCACTGATATATAAGAAAAACACGGGATAAATGAACAGATTGTTTTTAAATGATACTTTTACATTTTTAGATTTTAAAATTTTTCTATTTTTTATTTGAAACTCTTTTTTTATCTATTTTAAATTTGTCTTTATTTTCACAGGTAGTGTTTAGACTATTTAAATACTGTTTAAGTTCATTCATAAAAAGAACACGAAAACAACCGTGCAATTTTAATAATTAAATAATTTTTTAAAAAAGTATTCCAGAAATACCTTTTTAATTGTTGTATTAATTAAAAAGTCAAAGGCAAAGTATCCATTTGTGAAACAGACAAATAATTTATTATTATCTTTAAATAATGAATTAAATAAGTTTGATAAAATATATTAAATAGTATTTAATAAAAAAAATTTTTGACCAAAAAGCATTTAATAAAAGTTGTTTTTGATCAAAAGTATTTGATTACATTTATTCTATTACATTATTATGGGAATAATAATCCATTGTTTTGTGTAATTTGGTCAACAGTAGAGTTAATTTGT
This sequence comes from Oxytropis ochrocephala, assembly GCA_020916435.1. NCBI lineage: Eukaryota > Viridiplantae > Streptophyta > Magnoliopsida > Fabales > Fabaceae > Oxytropis > Oxytropis ochrocephala. The sequence continues at coordinate 32,168,472 of CM037090.1, read as the reverse complement.
TGGTCAAATTGTGATAAGTGGTGACGAGGCCTGGCCCACTGAGCTCCAATCCGCTTTACTATATAATCCCTTCAAACTTACACTGGGCCTCACTCATTGTGGGGTCATCATAGTCATTATCAATCTAACTCGATTTTCGCTTCACACACTCTTTCATTCTCACTTTCACCAAAAACCCTAAATTCACAATCTCCAAACCCTACCATGACTTCTGAAGTAATCAACACATTCTCTAACTCAGAAACTAAACCCTCCCCTACCGCCACCGCCACTAACGCCGTCGCCACCACCGGCTCCGGTTCCAATGCGAAACTCGCCGTCGTCAGAAAACCTTCCACCACCGCTTCTCGCTCCAACAAGGACCGTCACACTAAGGTCAACGGCCGCGGTCGCCGTGTCCGTATGCCGCCACTCTGTGCCGCCAGAATTTTCCAGCTCACTCGTGAGCTCGGCCACCGTTCCGACGGTGAGACGATCCAGTGGCTCCTCCACAAGGCTGAACCCTCGATCATCGCTGCTACTGGAACTGGCACCGTCCCCGCCGATCCTATCTCTTCTGTCTCAGCAGCTGTATCCTCCTCCGCTCCCTCCGTTTCTTGCCATGTCCAACCCGTTTCATCGGTTGGTCACGGCGGCCAAGGAACGTTCGTCGTGCCGAGCGGCCGTATCGACCTCTCCCAGCCGCCGCCAATGGAGTACGCAACGATTGGATATCGTCACATGCCGTTCACGGCGCTTCTGTTGCAACCGGCGACAGCGGAGAGTCAGAGTCAGCAAGATGAGGCTCTCAGTCTTGGTGGACAATGACAGTGTTGTTGCGAATTGTGAAGAATCGGAGGATTGGGTTCTGTATGATTGTGGGATAGCATTGAGGGTTCCTTTTTCTTTTTTGTGTGTGTTAGTTAATTTTAAGATTAGTTTTAGAGTTGCGTAGAATCAATGTGGTTGTGTTTCGTTACGAGGTACAACCATGAAGCGTGTGTGTTAATCTAGTTTTTTTTTTTCCATTCGTTGTTGGATAAAAGAACAGGGCGGAAAAGAGAGATATGTAAATGCTCTAGAAACCGTATGAAATGAAACAGGAGTATAATTTATATTTTATTGAATTAAAATAGTCAAATTTTGTTTATGTTATGTTTCATTTCAACCAACGTGGCCTGAAATTTTCTTTTATTCCATTTCATTGTTGTGGGAGTACAATATTTAGATTCGGACCCACCTTTGAGCAGTTAATGAATTGATTTGTTTTTTGTTCTACGATGATTGGGAAGGTAAAATGATGCGAAGCTAAACCTGTGGTGTGTTGATGCGAATCTAAAAGCTGTGTTGATGTTTTTTTTTAAGAAAATAAAAGTATGGTTCCTTTTGACAGGCGAGATTGTCTAAAGTCTTTTTTTAAGATTGTCTTTTAACCTTGTTTTGGAACTCTGATTAGATTATGTTAGAATAGTAAGGCAATTCAATTCGGCTACAAAATGGTTGTCATGAACATGATTTTTTTTGTGAATACAAAGCCTCAAAAGAGGCAAAAAAAAAAAGAGAAAAAGAGATTAAGGGATGATATCTTGCAACACGTCTTCCAAATCACTAGGAGGGGTTAACCAACTAGTTACTCTTATGGCGCGAGAGCACTCAAGCTTAGCCATAAGATCAGTCGGATCATTACCTTCTCTAAGAATAAAATCAAATCTCAAGGAAGAGAGGATATCTATCGGTGAAGTGATGTGCATCAGTAGAGATGTGTATGCATGGTAGCAGTGTTGGTCACGATTTTGAAGCAATCGAGTAACCTCTACACAATTAGTCTCGCGTACAACCAGAGTGACATTATTATTTAACAACAGGACTTAGGTTGTGATATACTCCAAAGAGTTCAACAAAGGGTCTCCTTTGCCATTACTAGAGGAAAATCTAACAATCCACTTCCCATTACTATCTCTAACCAGCACCTATCTTGCTAGTCTCATTGTAGCTACCATCGGCATTGAGCTTCAAAACTCCCACAGGTGGGGGGGGGGGGGGGGTCCCATTTCACCTTAGATTTCAGAATATGATGATCATTTGAGCTTAAAGTAGAAGCAGCCATATCGTCCTTCAGGCCATTGATGTGGCGCCTCACATCACTAACTCTCCATCGACCATCCCAAGCTCATGGTTATTATGAAACCTCCAAAGCCACCACAAAGATAGCCAGAATAAGAGCTAGACTCTTGGTAGAAAACCCTCCAAACCAAGCTTGCACACTATTGTAGATATAAAACTTGCGCTCATCAATCACATTAATGTGCTTCCAAACCTCCATTGAGAAACGACTGTCACGAAGGCAGTGAATGACATCTTCATCACCGATACCGCATCTTTGGCAGGTTGGAGAGTTGGCTAAGTTACAGTGATGTCTACGCTTGTTAGTGGGTAGAGCATTGCGAAGGCAAAGTCATATGAAGTGCTGGACTTACGCGGGCACATGCAGCTTCCAAACCCAATTCCAATTCTCATTCTCATTAAACACTCCATTTTTGGCAAGGAGCCAGCTGTAGGCATTAGAACAAGAGTACACACCACAACTAGAAGCAGCCCAAACCCACATGCAGGGAGACTAATATTGAAGGTCGTAGGATGGGGTGTTGATTAACTTGCAGCTTAAGCGCATCAGGGATCGTAGTGCTCATCATGTTCCAATTCCAAGAACGAACAGTACTCACATCCTTAAGTTGTAACTGAGTGTCCGAGATGTTGACAAAATCAACCAAGTGACATAGCTCTCCTATTTCGCTCTAGTTGAAAAACCAAAACGAGGACGAACGGTCACTTATGTGGAATTGGAAGCCCTACTTAAGATCATCCAATGCCTTTAATATGCTTCTCCAAACCAGGAAGATGTTACCACCTTCTTTCATTTGAAGGATACTGCCATGAAGGACTTAATATACTTGTAATGAAGGACCTTTACCCACAATTTGTGCCACAGTTCTGATTCTATCTATATTTCTAGTAATTTATGTTCTTTTTCAGAATTTAATTTGTCAGAATTTAAGATCGTCAAATTTGCTAGGTATAAATCTTGTTCTCTAAAAGCAAATTTCCTATATTTTTTATGCTAGAGATAAAACTTAATCTATGAAAAAAAAATCCTCATAATAAATTGTTAAAATTCAGTATTAAAAGGTTCAATTCATAAAAGAAATACTTGTTTCAATCTAACACTCTTTTTTCTTACCAAGTTTCAATAACACCCTGGATTCGTTTGATTTGCAAACAGGTAAGTAGTGAACTGGACAGTATAGTATCAGACAGTTTTTGGTTTCGTACACTATTTGGTGAACAATTAACAATACAAGCAAAAAAGTGAAATTTTCTATAATTCTTTCTAATGTGTATAATGATTTTATATAAAATAATTAGAATATTATTAAAAAATAATAAAGAAAATTGTACGATGGAGAAGATAGAAGAGAGAGAGAGATAAGGGAAAGAGGTCATGAAATGATCAAATATATGAGAGAGAGAGAGGGGGGTGAGAATAGAGGTTATGAGATGAGAATATATAAGAGATGAGAGAGGGAGAGAGGGGGAGAGGTCATGAAATGATCAAATATAAGAGAGAGAGAGAGAGAGATGAGAGGAGAGAGGAAGTGAGAATAGAGGTCATGAGATGAAAAGATATAAGAGAGGAGAGGGAGAGAGAAAGGAGAGAGAAGAATGAGATAGGAGAGAGAGAGAGAGAGAGAATTGAGTAGAAAATAAAAATAATATTTTGGTATTTTTTAGGTAATCAGAAGTTGCACAGTGAGATAGAAAGTTGTACTGTGGTTTTGTAAGGAACGAGAATTCGGGTTTTTTGTCCAGATCTCCAGTCTTGTCTAGTACCATTAATATTTTCCAAATCAAATAAGATACAACTGGAGTTGTCCAGTCCAGTCCCTTACTTTTTAACAAATCAAAATCAAAAGCACCTGATGGACAATACCAATACCAATATCAATATGATATTTGATGGATCCGGTAAATAAATAAAAAACACAGTAAAAAAAGTCAATTATTTCACCTAATCTATTTTATTTAAACCATTTATTTATAGGAACCGGTTTCTTTCAGAAAACATTCAAAATGCCACTGAGATGTAGCTGGGTAAGCATACCCAGATTTATGTTAATAAAAAGGAAAATCAAATTAACCATGCTAAAATCACCATCAAAGAAATGGGACAATGGGAACATAAATTAAGAGCAATTCTGCAGACAGCACCCAAAAGGTTTGGTATCCCTGCTGAGTTGGAAGGCATCCTTATTGGCCGTTGGCTGACTCTTGGATGAATCCAATGGTCCAAATTGCAGGGAGAACAAAAAATTTGGGTACATAGGCAGAATGAAAATTGATGCTCTCTAGGCTTGGCCAACCAGATTATTAATGCTTGGTCCCAAAGCTCCACCACCTTTTCTTTTTTCTTGACTCACTTGAAGGTAAATCTGCACCAAACACCTCCACTGTATTTTGAAAATAAATAATCAAATATCTATATGCTCAGAAACTTGATTTGTCAATTCAAGCTAAATATAAAAACTTTGTAAAAATAGTAAAATACCTCCTTGAGGGTAGATGGAATTGTAATGCACCTCTGCCCAAAAACTTATAAAAATCACTGCAAAAAAAAACACATTGTGCAAATAATTATATGATGAAAAATAAAGAAAAGGTCCTATAGTAATAGATGTCCCATAAAAAATGGCACAGTCATCAGTGATCCAAAAAGTCTACAAATCTATCATACAAAATATTGTTCACATGACACATGAGTTTCATTAAAACAGTTTCCATTATTAAGATTCCAGATTTCTACCTATGCAAAACAGATACTAAAGTTACAGTTTCATTCACTCATTTGCATTTTATGAAGGCATGATGCTTATAGAAGAATATTAAATTGTGTCCAATGTTCAGAAAGATTTCAAGAAACAATGTAATGTGAACAGATTTAACCGAGAGATAAAAATATTTATGAAGCATAAAAGACCAATTTAGAACATGAGGAACACTAGCAGACGTAAAATCAACTTTCACTAAATCGAAGCTTGAGGCGAAAATTGGATAATGTCGACGGATATGGTAAATCCTTTACTTGAGGCCTCACTACTAAGAAAATCTTACCTCCTTTTGGCTTCTCAAAACTAGGAAGGATCTCTATGCAACAGGTATCCTTGAAAGAAGTCATCACAAATATTCCCACACCATACTGGAGGAAAAGAAGAAAAAATATTCAGAGCATTAGTCACAAGTAAAAAGGCATATAAATATAGTATAATTCCATTACATTGTTAATTTGAAATATTATTATAAACTTGAAAATGGCATCATTCAAAGAAACAGGCAGCGGTTGAAAATGTAATCCCAGCACAAAAGGAGATAGAGATTTAACAGACCTAAACCAAGCAACAAAACATATTCAAATAAAATTTCTGTCAAAGAGAAATATAAAGTTTTATAAAAGCCATGTTGCAGTACAAGCAAGTCCAAACGGTAACCGAGTTCGGATTCCACCCCAAGGTCTCAAGTTCGAGTCTTGGGTGTGGCAAAACTCTATTGGGAGGGGAGGACCATACAGATCGGCAAAACCGAATACACGTGGTCAGCCAGGTTCCCCGACGTAGATTAGTCACCGGCTTTGCCGGTGGATACTACTTGACAATAACACAATAACCAAAAAAATGGAAAAATAATGGATCATATTCGATCACAATTTCATAGAAGAAATGGTAAGTTGCAAAACTCATACCGAATCTGCAGCTGCTTGAAGAGTGACATGATCACCCCATTCACCACTCCTAATTTCATTTACAATGAAAGTAAAAAAACTATCGGTTAGCATATAAGAAATATTTTATATAGGTATGTAGATACAGAAGAGAGTGCAAATTATTACTTAGACATCTTCTCCAAATATTTGCTATATTCCATGGGAACATATCCTTCATAAATATCTGGATGAGACTTCAACTGTTTAAAAAGACCATTCAATTATCAGAAACAGCACAGATCAAAATTCAGGTAAGGATAATAAAACACAACCCAATAGACCAACAAACCTGGTTCACAACTTGTCGTCTCAAAAACTTGTGGTGATCAGGTGAGTTATACAACTGATCAGATAATGCACGGAACTGGCGAGAAATAAAGAGAAAAGAATTATCAATTCATACTATCTAAAACTTATTTAAGCGGCTCTGCATATGTGGATGAACAAGAAAATGGAGAAGTGAATGCTAAGGCTTAAGAGCAACAGACCTGACAATTACCATCACCTTGTACCTGATGCTCCACAAAGTCATATAACTGCAATCTGTTTGAAAATGAGTGGATTACTTTGGCATGTTGAGTATAAGTATTAAGAAGAAAATGCACACAAAATAATTGTTGGGTTAAATAAATATGTTTTTAGGTCCCTATAAAACACCCTCCTATCAAGTTTAGTCCCTACAAAAAACTTCATATTTAGTCCACTATTTGGTGATTTCAGGAACTAAACTTTGATGAATATTTTTTCGCCAAAATCACCAAATGAGGACTAACCATCAGCGGATTTTTTACCACCAAAATCACCAATTTGAGGATTAAACATCAACGAAAATTTGTTTAGGGAATAAACTTGATAAAATAATATTTTATCTAAAAAGATATTCAACCCACATAATTCTTTAAACCAGCCTAAATTTTACACTACAAATGAACAAAAAAGTACTTTGTCGGCGCGCACGCATACACAAAATGAAGCCCATCTATGACAATGGGTTTGCTCTAATGGCAATTTACAAATTACAGGACAATGACACATACATCATGATTCATGGCTGCATTTTATTAGCTTTTAACCAGGGAGGAATAGTGCTTATACCTGTCCCGAAGCCTTTCATGATCCGAAGTTGCTTCATCAGTAGAAGGAATTTCTCCATTGATTTTTGGAATGTGCTACACAAGAAGGTAAACAAGAAATTTTTAAGCAGGTCATACAACTGATCAAGAGAAATGAGTTTTCTAATATCATAAGACATGTTAGGAACCCAGAGAAAGTGAAACAAAAAACTCAGAAAGAATCAAAAGAAAAGTGATTTTACTAAATGAATAATTCAGAGTTGGGTCAAATACATGGGATGCCACTAGGGGCCATAGGCCTAATTACCATTGTTTACCCAAAAAAAAAAACAATAATGACTTACTCAGTTGAATGTGTAGTTCGGAAACAAGATAATCACTATATGTCTATATCTTGACAAAAATAAACATTGTGAAGAATCTTTTTGATACATAAATGACAATTAAAAGGTGCATAGTATATATCTATTAATCCAACAGATAAATCAAGGCGATAAACATACAGGAGTTGGAGTTATCTGACTCAATCTCCTCTCTATTTCATCATCAAGTGGATAATGGTCAATAATCTGCAATGAAATTTCACCCACTTCACCTGGACTACAACATGAACTAGAAGGTTCTATGTCATGAACTGCTTCATGGGTATAATCATGACCTGCATCTGTAAAATTCTGATTCATTTAACCAAATTTATGCTAAAAGATAGATTTCAACTATAAACAAGCACTCAGCAGCTAACTCATACCTTCTGAACAATAATAGTTCGTCATCGATGTGTTATGCCAATCATATACAGGCTCAGACGCATGGAAGTGTTCTTCATCTGCCTGTGAGTAACTTGAACACTCAGCAATCTCTAGCCGTGAAAACTCTTCTTGAAGTGTCCGTGCAATGATCTCATCATTCTCTGTTTGGTTACATTCAGTATCGTAATCGCTGTGAAAGTAGTGTTCATCACAGACATCACAGACATCACCAGTATCCTGTTGAATTATGTCACCATAGTACCCAGGAGGACTATAATGAGGATCGGCATCAAAAAGGTTCATACCCCACTGAACAACATCTGAGTTCTCATGTAAACCCATCTTTGAATTTTAAAAATCACAGAATCTGAAAGTCTGTGAAATGTTTCCACACCAGCAAGAGTACACCTGCCAAAATAATTAAGATGTGAATTAAGAATAGAGCTTTATCTGTAATTAAGACAATGACATGCTAAGTCAATAACAGATTACAGTATTAATACATCAGATCAGTCATATTTGTCAAATTAAACTGCATTAATGAGGACATAAATTAGACGCGCCAATGCAAATCTCAAGAGAATAAATCCCCAAATTACAAAAATAAAGCAGCAAGCAAACTAATCATTGCACAAGTTTCCCTCTCAGAAATAGGAGAGGGTAAAAGGGAAATAAATCTTCTAATGTAAAAACTTAACATGATGTTGTTAGGTGAAAATTCTCTCTATCTCTCTTCATAAAATCAGATAGGATCTCAACTATTTAGTGTTTATAAAGAAAGAAATATCAACAAAATTTTCACATCATAAGGTCATGTGGAGAGGATGATTCAACGGTAAAACACAAAACCAGTAGCACCTACTCCATTCATTATTTTTAAGATCAAACAACAATTACTTCTGTAGTCCTCCTACCTAGAATTGCATCAACATCCAAAAGAAAATCACAACTACTCTGGGCAGGTTGTTATTTGGATCCCAAATTCCAATCTCTAAATTATTATTAAAAAAGAACAACATGCACAAACTACTCCATGTCTATGACTCTATTCCCCAACACTTATGTGTGTGAGACACAGATAGTGGTGTTGCATCTCCCAGCAAGACCAGACAAAATTGAAATCCAGAGCATCCAATTTTGTTTTTTTTTTTTTAAATACCAATCAAACCAGAAGAAAAATTCACTCCAACACATGTTCCAAAAGAAAAGGTTTCAACTTGATATGCAAACACAAAAAACAAATGATCCAATCCAATTCAATCGCATTAAAAATAACCAGAAATTGAACAGCAGAACCAATTAACTAAGCAAAAATACAATACATCAAAAATGAAAACTCACACACCTTGGATTCAGCACCACCTCAATTAAACAATAACATCATCAGCAACAACTAGCTAGCTTCAGAAATCAAAGTTTACAAATGAAAGAAGGAACCAAATGCAATAGATAAAGATGAAGCATTGAAAATGTGTGCTGAGAAAAATGGGAAGAGAAGAAAACGCACTTCACATCACACGTTTATATACAGTTTGCCACGCCGTTAAAGGTCGAGCACCTTCAACCTTTCTTCTTCATTTTCATTCATTGTTTTTGTATTTTGTGGCATTGAGCCGCATTTTTCTATTGCCTTTCTTTAATTTAACCCGAAAAATTCGTAAAATCTAAGTCATAAATCGCCTACCTTTTTTCCCATTCATCACGATTCGATTCAATGAATAAGATTAAAATTTGATTTTATTGCTTAAAAAAATATTAAAATTTGATATGGGTCGGAAGGAATCTTACGAATGTTTTTTATGTATCGGTGACCGTTGATGTGAGGTTAACGGTTCTGATTGGTTGCTGAATGAAGAAGGTATTGAAAGCAAGGTTTCTGATTGGTGCAGGATTGTCTAAAACTCCACTATTTGTAACTTGAAAATACTAACATTTTTTTTTTTGCTGTGAAGATAACATGTTTTGGGAGATATATATATATATACGATATTTTTGAAAATTAAATCAATTAGTCAAAAAAAAAATTCAAATATGTCAAAAAAGACAAAAAAAAATTAAATAAATATTTCTCCTTATTAAAAATATATTTTTTCGTCTTATGTGCATGTGTTTTTTTTTGACTCAATGTGCATGTGATTGTGTGACATGCTTTATTTTTGACAAAGTGTGGCATGCTTCATGAGTTCCAATTTTTTTTTTTTATAAATTTATTATTTGTTATTGTATAGTTGAGTTTAATTTTAAAAAAATATGGACTGCAAAAAAATCTAGTATCTCTAGATTTTCTCTCTATTCTCTTACATGATTGAGTTTAGATCCTCACAAATACTTAAAGGAATAAGTTAGGAGAGAGAATAACGTATAATATAATAATAAATGCAATATAATTATTTTTTTGACCAAACAATATAATTATTATTATTCCCCTTTTCTCTCTTATTACAATTTTTTTGTCTCTTCTTTTTCTCTTTCTATGTCGGAGTTCCGAAAGAGGGTGATGTCATGAAAGAAAAAATATGGGTGAATCCAAATCCCTTTTCATCCCTCCAACAAATAAACTTAAGTGGCTAAAACGGAAAAAGCGTCAAGGGGCATTTTTGTAATTTCCTCTTGGAGGGAAAAGCACCAAGGGGTATGTTTGTAATTTCCTCACTATTTTTTGTTGCATGCCAAACACGTGTCTCTCTTTTATTGGTCTTGTTTTCTTCCATCTGCCACATGTCAAAGTATCTTTGTTGCATGTCAGCCAAGTGTCTCCATTGTTCATGAAGTCCACATGTCATGATGCATGTGCTTCTAATAACAAGTGTCACTAGATTGTTGCATGTGTGACACCCTGCCTTATTGCATGTCATACTAATGGCACCTTGTATGTAGTTTCAATAACAAGTGTCCCTAAGTTTATTGCATGAAAGACACGTGTTCTTCACTTCAATAAAGTGGCGCCAAAACTTCAACATATGTGCCTCTCTTTCATTGGTTTTGTTTTCTTCCATCTGCCACATGTCAAAGTATCTTTGTTGCATGTCAGCCAAGTGTCTCCATTGTGCATGAAGTCTACATGTCATGATGCATGTGCTTCTAATAACAAGTGTCACTAGATTGTTGCATGTCATACTAATGGCACCTTGCATATAGTTTCAATAACAAGTGTCCCTAAGTTTATTGCATGAAAGACACGTGTTCTTCACTTCAATAAAGTGGCGCCAAAACTTCAACATATGTGCCTCTCTTTCATTGGTTATGTTTTCTTCCATCCGCCACATGTCAAAGTATCTTTGTTGCATGTCAACCAAGCGTTTCCATTGTGGATCCAAGCCCTTGACACCTTACCTTTGTTGCATGGATTACACATTACCTTAGTGCATGGAGTACACATGTCATGATGCATGTGCTTCCAATATCAAGTGTCACTACATTGTTTCATGTGTTACACCTTGCCTTATTGCATGTCATACTAATGACACCTTGTATGTAATTTCAATAACAAGTGTCCCTAGGTTTATTGCATGAAAGACACGTGTTCTCTCACCTTGCATGTGAGACACCACATCTCATTCTCTCTCTACATCTGCTCTTCTCTCTCTTTCTCTATCCCGATTCTCTCTTCTCTTCCCTCCACTCTCTTCCCAATCACATCTCACTCTCTCAGTTCTCTCTTCTCTGCATGCCCTCTCTTCCCACTCACACCTCACTCTCACTTTATATCATCCGCCGTCGCTGCCGTGCTCGGTGCTCCGCGAGAGAGAATAAAAGAAATGTGATGAGAGAATACGAAAGATGATACAGTGGTGAGAGAAAGAGAGATAACGTCAGTGGTTTGTGGTGTTGTTCGTTGGTGTTGTGAGAATGGTAATACGAAGGGAGAGTGAGAGATCGAGAGAGGGGAAGATGGTGGTGGAGAAAAGTGTTTGTTGGAGGTTTGACTTGGGAGACTCAGAAAGAAACCATGAAGAAATATTTTGAGCAATTTGGTGAGATCTTGGAAGCTATTGTCATCATTGACAAAGCCATTGGAAGATCCAAAGGCTATGGATTTGCATGTTCATTCTTTCATTCATTCATTTACCTTCTCTTTCTTTTTCTCTTTTAATAAATCATCATGTCATGCTATATCACATGTTCAATGTTAGATCTTAAGTCTAAATGTAGTAACAATATTACTTTATTTCAAAATCAGCTTCTTTGTTTGTATTATTGTGGTGAGAGTGAATTAATTGATGGTATATATATTTGTTTACTTTTCGTGAACTAGAAGCAGCTATGGCCTTGAAGCAGGAATTGGAGGTTGCTTCACATGAGTTGCAGAGAATGGTGCATTTTAAGGATTCTCTTGGGGCTGATACTGAGACTCGGATGAGGGAGTTGCATGATAAATCGGCTCATATTGAGGCTGAGCTTCGCGACGCTGAGGTTGCTAGGGCTGAGCTTCTTCAGATTCGTGTTGATATGAAAGAGCTCATTGCTGTTAGACAATATTTGTCTGGACAGGTGCAGGCTATGACATAGGATATTACTAGAATGAGTGGACTGTCAAAATACTTTATATGTGGAGTGAAGGGAATTGGGTAGCAAATTGCTTTGGATGAACCTAATATATAAAGAAGTGACTGAAATATTTTGACTACTACTAGAATTGGTAAGATCATTACAAAATGGAAAAAGACATTTCAGGTGTTCTGACATAATGAAACGTTAATGTGATTCTATTGTTACTGATATGGTTTTCTTTGCTAGATATATGAAGTACCTTCAGGTATGAAACTTATGATAGCAAGGTGTTTATCTTATCAGTGGTAAGTTTTGAACCTCCATTTTTTTGTATAATGGTGAATGACTCCAGTTTGTGAAGTCATGACATTGGTAGAATGGTTTGGTTTTCATTTTGAGGGTTGTTTTGTATGATATTGAATGGCTCGTGTCTGTTAATTTAAGCTCTAGTGTGAAGGGCTGGTCTGTTCTTGCACATGTATTAATAGAATTTGTCTACAAAAGAAGGAATATGGGAAGAATGAATACTTTGTGTTTTATATATAATCTGGACACATATATTCCTTCAATGTATTCTATATAATATATATGCTTCTTTTTAAGTGATGGAACTTTCATTTGTATTCTATAATAATGATAATAATATAGATTCAGAAAAGCAACTTGGAAATGGAAATAAAAAACAATCTGAGGTATGATATGCTTCTGATTTTACTAATGTCTTCAACAATGTTCCCTATTCACTATTTATTATTGAGAAAATCCCATCCCAAATCAATTATATACCACTCTTCCTCAATGTGTTGTTGACCTTAACATCAAATTTGATCTCAGACTATTCTTCTTCTTCTTCTTGAGTTTTCTGCAGTTTAAATTTATCTTTGAATAAATTCATCATATGTATATGGTAAAGAGCATGTGTGGTTTAATTTTAGTTTATACTATCTATGAGGGCTTGGTCAGATACTGCTCTTGGCAATTTTTTTTTGTCTCAAGCACTTAAGCCTTGCTATACTGACCTCTCGCCTTGGGAAACATTGAGATCTGAAGAAAGATGTGGAAATTCTCAGCTTCTGAAAGATTTCGTAGTTTTATGTGGGTTGTTGTTCACGATAGGCTTCTTACAAACAAGAGGAAACATACCATGGGGATAGGCAAACCTCATTGCAGCCAATGTAATAATGAACTTGAGAGCACCATACATGTTTTAAGGGATTTCCCGGTAGCCTTTTCACTTTGGCTTGCTTTGGTCAAACCTGAAAAGAGAGTTGAATTTTTGTTGGTGGCATCGTCGATCAAATCAAGTTTCACTTTCCCCAAGCTTCTTGGGCTCTTGATGGGCTAGATTGGTGTAATATTTGGGCCATAGCTTGTCATTCTTTATGGACCTGGATGAATAAAGCGATTAATGATTCTTCTTTTATTAGATTGTTCCATCCGCGGAGGGTCATTTTGCGCCAAGTTGCTAATTATAGAGATGCTCTTGTGTTTGATGGGCGGTGTCTCTAGTGTCTAAGTCATGGGTGGATGTGCGTTAGAACTCACCTCCAACGGGTTGGCTGAGTGTCAACACTGATGGTGCTTGCAAGGCGAGCATTGGTTTGGCTGTGTGTGGTGGTTTGGTTCAGGACCAGTGGGATCGATAGATTTGTGGTTTATCTAAAAGGACTGGGAATTGTGGTGCCTTTGAAGCAAAGTTGTGGGGTGTTTGGGAAGACTTGAATTTGTGTCGTGATAAAGGTATTTCTAGACTAGTAGTTCAGGTTGATGCTCAAATAGTGTCTCGTATTGTTTCTAGCAATTTGGTTGGGCGTGTTGTGGGAGAAAACATTATTAGAGAGACCCAAAAACTCCTTCAATTGTCCTGTGAGGTTCGCTTTGAGCAAGTGTATCATAAAACTAATTTGTGTGCAGATGCTCTTGCTAGTATTGATTGTTCTCAAGTTGATGTTTTAGTTTAGTTTGAGCAGTGTCCTCCTTCTATTGGGCCTTTATTGCTTGCTGATAGTGTGGGGATTTCTACCCCATAGTGTGTAATCTATTAGTCGTCTTTGTTTGTTGGGGCTTCGCCCTCGTCTTTTACCAAAAAATAAAAAAGTTTCTAGTTAATCAAAATGATCAACTTAGCAAGGTCAAGCAAGCACAAAAACTGTTGTGTTTATAAGTATAGATATAATACCAATAAGTGCTAATTGCTTAATATAATAAGTTAGCACACCACTACAAGAAGACAAAGTCAGCAAATTAGGCAATAGGCAATAGGCAATAGGCAATAGGCAAATAATTAAATAAAGTTATTGTGCTCATTGTAGTGTGAGAAACAATAGATAAAGGTGTGTGCATAAATATCCAGATTATTTAAGTTTCACCTTCTTACTCTTTTACCACAAAGCTTAGTAAAAAAAATTAGACAACTTGGTCTTGTCGGGAATACTCAGAATAAGTGGACAAGCTAACTGAAATGCTCACTCTGTCTTATTGGCTCCAAGGCTCCAATACAATGTTTGTTCCTCATTAATCATTAGCCAGCCAACACTTCACAATGTATATATTTTTTTTGATCAGAACTTCACAATGTATATAATATAACCATAAACCATGTATAGAAAAAGCAACAAAATTCAGTATATTGTTTAAGAACATAATAACCTCTGTACATTTGATCTCATAAATTTTAGGAATCTCTTGCATACAAGGATTGAAATTTAAATGTGCATAAATAAAATAATTTAGAATTTACATCTGAACTGAACTATGTTACATCCATTAAAGTGACTAATTTTCCTTTTCCAGAACTATTATGGCTTCACTGACATCTAAAGCAACCAGATGCATTAAGCTCATCAATGTAGCAAGCATATCATAGAAATCCAACCTCGACCTTGAAAACTCAGAATTTGTTCCTCTCACTTAGTTGAATATAGTAACCCTTAAATTTTCATTACATAGCTAATCAAGCTGGAAGCACCTGCTACTGCTAGTACCATACTCAGTCTTATGCATTGTTAGGGTAGATGAAGGTTGAAAAGGTTAGACACTTTACCAATCCAAGTATAATAATTATAGACAAATCTTGTCATAAAGAAACTTTGGTTATAAATTCATAGCCTTGATCCATTTAAAGCTGCAATTATCAACATGTTCTTAGAAGCTTTGGTCTCCACATCCTAAACCAGTTACAATCCGGTCCGGGTTTTGGATCCATGATCCTTTTCTTGTTCTTTATTTCAGTGTCCTCAGAAGCATCACTATTCAAGGGTGGATGTGTATCAGTACTCACTGAAGACTCCACAATTTGATTGACCATTTCTAATACTTCGCTCATCTTTGGGCGATTCTTTGGATTTCTGACCAAGCATCTGTTAGCTATGATTGCAAGTTTTTGAGCTGACTTGAAGAGGTGTTTCCTCTCAAGTCTGGGATCCAATATTAGTTGAAATTTCCTCCCATCTGATAGGTAGGGCCTTATCCATTCCAATAGCTTCTGCTCACCCTTGGGACGATTTCGGTCTAAAGGGCGCCTGCCAGTGATGAGTTCATAAAGGAAGACACCATAGCTCCATACATCACTCTTCGACGTGAGACGCCCGGTTTGAATATATTCAGGAGCTGCATACCCCATTGTTCCTACAACCTGATGAATATACCAGCAATATTAACATAAATGTATGTTGATCTCACTGGATTGCAGCTATAAATGGCTTATATTACTGTATTTGGGTACTGTAAATTTGATGTATGCTTTGCCTCTAGAAGGGTCATTTTAACCATCAATATGCATATGTTAAAATAACAGTAGTCAGAAGAAAATAGAGAAAATTTGGTTGAGTGTTTTTTTATGGCACAGTAAAATTCTTGTTTTAACAAATGTTGGACTTAGAAAGATGATACTAAAAGACACCAAGAGAGGCCTTATGATTTCCGATTCTAAATCATGATTCATATGATGACATATTTGTCAGTATTCTCACAAACTCCTCTCTTGCCTATCACATCTCCGCATATGAGAATAATGGATTGATATAGAAAATTAAAGATCAATAATCATGGTCATACCGCTGTTGAGACGTGAGTTAACCCATCAGATGGTCCCAATCTTGCCAACCCGAAGTCTGACAGCTTCGCATTCCACTGCTCGTCCAAGAGGATATTTGAAGATTTGAAATCTCTGAAAATTATCTAAATATCCCATACACATAGTTAGCACAGAAATAACAAGCTGCACAACATTTACAAAAAAATCCAAGCTAGCTTGTCCTAGCTTCCTCTCCTTTTTCTTTATGGGGGTAGGGGATGAGAATGTGATATCTAACTGGGCTCAAAACAAGTTCCTACACAAGCCTATATATACTTGAATAAGAAAGTTAAACTACATGCCTATACCTGAAAATCCATTTCCTCATGCAGGTATGTCAAGCCACGAGCGGCATCTTGGGCTATTTTAAGTCTCCTACTCCATGGAAGAGGAGTTTCTGATCGCGGGGATAAATGGTGTTCCACGCTTGTATTGGGCATATATTCATATATCAGAAGCCGCTGGATTCCTCTTTCATCATCATCAGCACAATAGCCTACTAGTTTCACAAGATTGGGATGCTCAACAATACCCAGAACATTCACTTCAGTCACCCATTCCTTATGCCCCTGTAAGCCAAAAGTAAAAAAATGAGGAACACATACAGTGTAATGCAGCGAAAAAAGTACGAAAGGGTTACACAATTCTTATCTGGTGTAGCAATCAGGGCATCTTATTTTGCACAAGCCTTTGGAGGATCAAGTAAGGTTTGCATAATACAATATAAACTTGAAGCGTCATGAGGACAAGTATTCATTATTGTAACTACTAATTACCTCTATTTGAAGCAACTTATATGGAAATTCAGTTAAGCTGTATAACATTATGCTTATTATGATGTTCATTTATTTATTATGATAATTAAAAACACAAAGTACACAATATAGTCAATATAACCATACACTGCATGACATTGCAGAAGCAACTAAACTTGTATAACTTTGAAGAAGAAAATATAGAAAGCAAGAACCTTGCCTGGGTTCCTCTTTTACCAAGTTGTTTAACTGCAACTTCAATTTTTCTCGAAGAATCATCTGCATTTTTTATCAATCCCTTATAGACACACCCGAATCCACCCTCTCCAAGCATAACGGAACGGCCGAAATTCTTTGTAGCTGATTTCAGTTCAGATACAGTGAACACTCTCAGATTGCTGGGCCTCTGAGACAAACTAGGAAATGCATTTCTCCTGAGAGAGTCTGAGCTATTGTCTGAGGTCTGAGAATTCATATCTGAACCAGTTCTTCTCATCTCATAAGCCGAACTGTTTGACCTACCAGATAATGAGTTCAAACCCTTAGGATCATCTTTCTTCTCTCCATTGTATATGTGGAATGGAAAACACTTCATCTCAACCTTACTGAAATTAAAACTGCAATTCACCAATTTCACAAAATTGAACCAAAATTAAGAAGCATAAAGTCATTGGATGATGAAGACTTTCCAAATCCAAACACTTACCTAATTCAAAAAGTAAAAAACCAATTTGAAATTTTGAATTAAGTAATCATAAAATCAAACTTCAAAAGGGCTTTTTCATACATCAGGAGCTCAATTTTCAGATAATTCTAACAGAAATTTCATTAATTTAACCTAATGAGTGAAAAACCTATCATCCTTTGAAGTTCATCAATTTTGCTAATATGATTCACAGAACCAATTGTAAAGAAACTTACTCACCTCTAATTGAAACTCTGAGACGGTTTGATCGGAAAAAGGTTGAGCTTCAGTGAGATGAAGAAAACGACAAAATTGGGGTTTTTTTTTTATGAAGGGAGATTGTGAGAAGAGAAGAGCCACTGAATTGAAAGCATTGCCTCAAATCGAAGAGAAGAGAAGAAGTGTTGACACGGCAAAGTGCAGGTTTGCATTGCAGGTCAGCTCACCAACCAAAAATCAATTGTAGATATTTATCTTAAATCGAAACTGGGTGTTGTGTAGTGTGAACGTGTCTTTCTTTCGAGTTTGAGAGACCAAGTAATAATAGAAAGAGACAGAGAGCCAGTTTGTATTGTCGTTGTTGTGTTTTTTTATCTTTTCGGTGGATCGACACTGAGATTAAACTACTATACTACTAGTGCGGTGACCCGTCCGATGGAATGGGTTAATGGTTCAGGTTCTATAAAGAGAAGAGACAATGATTTAACGTCACACTTTACATATTTTGGCTCAAAAAGAGACTCTACAATATATATGTTCTTAGATGTTTCGGTAAAGTAAATTTGCATAACAAGACGCATGTTTTAGTACGTAGATTGTCGTTGTTGTTGTTGTTTTTGGTTTATTTTACGGTCGTTTCTTAAAATTGCTAATTGCACGTGAAAACAAAGAAAGTACGAGGAAAGCACGGGAAGGGAAATGAGATTGAGTAGTAGTAGTACTACTTTGTATGAATCAAAGGTGACCGAAGAATTAAATCTCAAAAAAAAAAAAAAAAGGTGACCTAAGAATTATGAACTTTCCTGGACTTTATCCGTTGGCCAAGTTTTACACTAGCCCACCACTTTAGGTAGGGTAGTAGTATGACATAAAGGATGAAAAAGTAAGCATAAATTTTGACATCAGCACTGACAACAGCTTCTCGGACACCTTCCTTTTTTAAAATAATAATAATAATAAAATATTCATTCGAACACTTGAAAATTATGGCTAATTATATTTTTCTATAAAAAAATCATGGTTAATTATTAAAATTAGGAGTTAATAGTTCCTAACTGTTTCCAGAGGAAGATTTAGCTAGAACACAAGTGTAAAGAGTTGAAAATCAGTGATAATAGTGAGAGAAATAGTATAGAAAGATGACATTGGGATTCCTTCCATTGGCCTCAAAGGGCTCTATTTATAGTACAAATCCCTATTTATAATAAGTAGATCGACTTTTAGAGGGGTTTTTGGTGGGAAATTTTTTTTTCCACCATCTACCAATATACCCTCATTTATCAGACTTGTTCATACCAATATATCTCCACTCAATATTTTTTGGCCGACATACTCCTAACAATTTTTTTTTGTCCAACACTTTCTTTTTATTATCGAATGTCATCTCATTTTTCTGCATTTTTCTGCTTACCAATATACCCCCACTCTATATTTTTGGACCGACATACCCTGACAAATTTTTATTTGTCCAACACTTTTTTTTATCCACTTTTACAAATATACCCCTCATTTGTACCCCACTATTTACCAATATACCCCCACTCTATATTTTTGGACCGACATACCCCCACTCTATATTTTGTACCCCACAATTTACCAATATACCCCTCATTTTGTACCTCACTATTTACCAATATACCCCCACTCTATATTTTTGGATCAACATACCTCTGACAATTTTTTTTCCAAGACTTTTTTTAATTATCAAAATGTACCCCTCATTTTGTACCCCACTGTTTACCAATATACCCCCCTCTATATTTTTGGACCGACATTGTTGCCTCATCCCACCAAAGAGCTATTGTTGCTCTTCGTCTTATATATATATGTGTTTGTATTTTTTCAAAACTACATCTCAGAGGCGCATTAATCACCTCCCACACACTGCCTACGCCACGCACGCGCGCGTAAATAATTTGTTAACCATACAAATTAATAATTTGTTCCTCTGATCTATGTTATATATTTTTCCCTCTTACACTAAGTTCTCCAATATGTGTAGGCCTTGAATGTTATTTGTTACAAGCTATGGCCTATAATATATGAAGATAAATATGACTTACTATTTTTGAAGCTTTCGGAAGAAAATCGTATCTAGATAAATACGATGCAAAATGTCTTTGAAAATCGTATCTATCTCCGGAAGGTAAATACGATGAGATTTAAAATATTTCTGGTCAAATCATATGTAAGTGAGAAATGGTCAATATTCTGTAAATTTGTAATTATTTAGGGGTATTTTAGTCTTTTCACCGTATGCGTGGGGGGTGTATGGAGTCAAATGGTGGGGCACCAAAAAAATCCTTTATTTTTATGAGAATGGTTGAGCCCATATAACATAACCGTTGGTTAGTTAATATTTATAAGAAAATTTTACAGCTATTTTTTTTAACTAATAGTACACACATCCATTTTTTTTGTGAACTATATTGTCATCATTATTGTTAAAGAGTTTTTTTATCAACGTTTTTATGAATTAAGTTTCTCACTTTCAAAATCACAACCTCGCATTGGTACGTATCTTCGAAAATATATTATATATAAAAACAACTCTGTTAACATAAAAATTTCATTCTATGTTTGGTTGTAAATTATCAATTCATATCAACCACTAACTTTACAATACATAATTTTTTAAACATTTTTTACAGAATTCCTTATAACCATGTCTTGTGCATCGCACAGGTGTACGTCCTAGTAGTTCTTAATAATCATAATTACATAGACAGTTGTCCGTGAGATATGCAGAAAGATTATAAGGATTACATTTATGACCAACAACGGTGTGGTCGATCAATGAGTTCATCGATTGC
Source organism: Oxytropis ochrocephala (assembly GCA_020916435.1). Taxonomy (NCBI): domain Eukaryota; kingdom Viridiplantae; phylum Streptophyta; class Magnoliopsida; order Fabales; family Fabaceae; genus Oxytropis; species Oxytropis ochrocephala. The sequence goes on along the minus strand of CM037090.1, from coordinate 32,147,821 downwards.
CAACACCAACGTTGAACCATGAGGGAGGGCACTCTGCTACGATCGAGTTCCTCAGTTTTCGGCATCGACTCCCTCAATTGTTGATAATGCGGCTGAGTCCTTCGGGCAGCGGTCGGTCAGGCCGTGAACACTATTAAAGTTATGTTTATGACTAATGAATTTTGATATCTAGTATATCTATTAACCATCTATTAATATCATTAATCAAGTATTTGCAAGTTGTTGTCAAACGTTGGTTTTGCCGAGGATTGGCTAAAAGCTTGAACTCTTGATTTCTTTTTTCCTCAAGCGATTACAGTGAGAAAGCAACTATGTTTCTCGGATATGGGTCCCCTAAATACTCTAAAGAGTGTTAGACTAGGTGAGAGGGGCATGTAGGATTATCTAATGACTAACATAAAAAAAATGCAAGTAAAGAAAAGTAAAAGATTTGAGAAAATGTAGATTTGTTTGATTGGTCGTGTCTTTACAAACGTAGTACACACACACACATGGTATATGTTGGCTACTAACACTAGCCTACAGCTAACCGCCGTTGGATTGGCTAAGACCATTGTACATTATCGCTTCCACGCCCTAAAAGCTAGGAGCATCGCTCCACAACGTCCACTAGCATGGAAAGTGAAGAATAACCTTCGCTCCTATTTCCACGGTGCCTTTTAGGGGTGAGCAAGACCCGTCCCAACCCTAAGACCCGTCCCGTCTTTGTCCCATTTAACCCGCGAACCATCGTGTTTGTTCGGGTCTAAGGACTGGTTAGGGTCTAAAGAATTGACCCAATCAAAATTAGGGACGGGTTAGGGCTAGGTATAACCCGTCCCAACCCGTCCTTTGCTCACTCGTCACTCTAATTTTTAATTCTATTACATTGTTAATGAGAGTTTTATAAATAAAATATTCAATTTGAAATCTATCTTAGTTTAAGTAGAAACATTGATGTAAAGTACTATTGTAAAAGTCATTTTTTGAGTTTGAATACATAATAAAATATTATTATAATATTGTTTCTATATTGTAATTCGGGCCAACCCGGTCGCGTCCAAAATAGACCCGGTCTTACTTTGACCCTAAAAACATCGGGTTTGTTCAGATCTAAAGACGGGTTAGGGTCTAAAATATGACCCTATAAAAATTTAGGACCGGGTTAGGGACTAATGTAACCCGTCCCAACCCGTCCTTTGCTCACCCCTAGTGCCTTTCCCACGGTTTTTTTTTCAACCGCTCCATGTTTTGATCTCCCACGTGCTTCACTTACTTGCTCCCAAAGCAAACTCATTTGCCTCGGCCAAGGCATCCTCAGCTGCCTAATACATCGTTCCCTCAGCTGAATTATTCCTTAGTCGAGCTGCCTATTTTCAGCAAGCAACACCACTCTATTGGTGTTTTAGCCTATGACTTGACCTTATTATTCAAACTTTTCTACCAAAATTCCTTGAGAATAGCTATTATTTTCCTCCCTCGACAAACACCTCTTCATTGAAGTTCCTAGCTAACTCCTTCATGGTTTGAACCTCCTTAGAATTGATGATATTGATGATCTTTTCATGAGAAGAGTCCATTGCTTTAGTTTTGGGTAGTGCATATCCCTTCCCTCCTTGCGTCACTTAATTAGTTGAACCCAAGATCTTGAAGTGGGATCTAAGTTCAGTTACCAATTAGACCAACCATCGTCGGTGAAAAACATCACATTTATGTTTTTTAATTACTTAATTAATTGTAAAATTAAAATTACAATATAAGCAATGCACATCACTGGTGTGATCCTCTTAAAAACGCTCAAAGGAAGGGTGAAAAAGGAGCGAAGAGAAAAGAAAAGAATGCACATCCTTGAATCTAGGCATCCATTTCTCTCGGCCATTTCTTCATCCCAAAAACAACGCACACCTCTTTCCACATTCCCCACCAATGAAGAACAAACCTTTCACACCTTCATTCTCTTTCTTCCCCTTTCGCTTTCTGCAACCCATGGCATGTTCTTCTCCAAACGATGCTTAATTCGGTGTTCGCCTCCAAAATTATACATGAAAAATGAGGAACTATGCTTCATACCTCGCTCTCTTTTTATTGTTCTTCTCATTAACTCTGCTACCAAGGACTCAATCCGCTGATACCACTTTTGCCCCTTCCTTTTACACCGAAGAAATTTATAAGGAGCTTCAAAATCTCGCTACCCTTTTAAACAAGGACATTAAAACAAGTTTAAGCTTCTGCATAACGGATATGTGAGTCACATTTTATTATTCTCTTTTCCTTTACTCCTTGTTTACTTCATTTTAAATCACATTTTTCCTAGTAGTTATTCACCATCTAGGAAGCAACTTTTAAGATTAACACATAGAATAATATGCAACTTTTGACATTGATGCTTAAAAAGCAATTTAGTGTAACTTATTGTTTTCTTGTTCCGATCATTCTGGCTACCGACATAGTGTCCCAATGTCTGTACGTAAGATCAAATTTCGCATTGCCCGCTTGTCCTGTGCGAATCGAACCCGAGAACACCCGGGCCGACCCGTGTCCAAGGGTAGATTAAGCCACGGGGCCTTTTGGTTGGTGCAACTTATTGTTGACACTATACACAAACCCTGTTATTATAACAATTACAAAAAAAAGGCATTGTAGTATGCATGCTAGGAGTATTTGAAATAGGCACTTATATTGTACGTGAACCAAAGCATAACAACCATTTTGAAGTGTCCAATTTCCTTCTTGACTGTACTTTTTTCTATCTTTCAGAAAAAAAGATTGGGTGGAAGCTTTTGATTTTTCAGGAAAGTTGGATTTCGTGGATTCTTGTGTTAAGAAAAAAGGTATGACTCTCATGTTTCGTGTTGAAATTTAGCCCTTTTTATAAGAATTGTATCCACAAGGACTTTGTCAGCAACCAGGTGTCCTAAAAACTCAAGTTGTTAGCTGAAGGCTTGAGAATAACTTTATATCATAAAACATCATTTACACAAAGGTTATGATTATTGAAGTTTGGAGTTTACTAGTAGCCTGTTTTATGTCCAATGGGATTACATTTTTGAAAATGTGTAGAATTTTTCATTTGAAACTTACATAAACAGAAAGGAATGCATCTTGAGTATTCTCCTTATGATACATGAAAACTACAATTCTCATAGATGTGTGTTGCAAGGAATTGTGTCACTGACCTTCCACCTTCAGCACACACTTCTTTGAAAGTATTTGTTATCAACTATCTGGTGACAAAGTTGTACTTTTGTGTAATTGAGGCTGATAAAAATAAAAGGATCACATATTATTTGATAGGCTACTCATCGAGTAAATAAAGATAAACTATTATGTAATTAGGAGTAGGATATCCCATAATTATTCCTATCATTATTTGTATTTATTGCTTTAAGTCTATTTAAAGTTATGTAGTTGAAACTTGAAACACACGATTTCAGCATATGTCTCTCTCGTTTCACTCTCTCAACAGAGGCATTGGAATTCGTGGGATAAGGAATTCTATGGAATATGTTGAATCTTGCATTGTTCTTTTACGTATATATTTTTTCCCACTTGATCAAGCAAATTCCTGTCATTCATTTTATACTAGTTCCTGAATATAATCTGATTTGATCGACAGGAGATTTCAGAGATCGTATATGTACTGCAGCTGAAGTAAGATACTACTTCCACGGTTTCTTGGTACAGGGAGTATCAACTGCCAATTACGTAAAACCTAACAAGAATTGTAATTTGACTTCATGGGTTTCTGGTTGTGAACCTGGTTGGGGTTGTAGTGCGGGCAAGAGTATTGACCTCAAAAGGGACACAAAGGAAATTCCTTACAGAACCAAAAACTGTCAACCTTGTTGCGAGGGTTTTTTCTGCCCTACAGGATTAACTTGCATGATACGTAAGTATGTGATGTATCTTAAAGTTTTAGCTTCTCAAGTATCACCTTTTTAACTTTTCTCGTTTTTCTCTCAATAAAGCTTGCCCACTAGGTTCTTATTGTCCGCTTGCAAAACTGAACAACAAGACTGGAGTATGTGACCCGTAAGTTCTACCCTTGGTGTTAAGTTTTCTCCATTGTTGTCTAAACCTCATCACTAAAAAGTAAAAATGAATTTGCAGATATAGTTACCAGGTACCTCAGGGAGAAACAGATCATTCTTGTGGCAGTGCTGATATTTGGTCTGGTGTGGTGAACAATAGTGATATATTCTGTTCTCCCGGATCATATTGCCCAACTACAACACGTAAAGTTTCTTGTGATAAAGGGTATTGATTTATCCTATACATCCTTTTACTACTGTCTAAGTTGTCTCAATTTCTTTTGGTTCAAGATAATGTCCTTCAAAATTCCATTACTACGGATTACTACTTTTCATGTCCATCAAAATCATCCTCATACTGATTGCCCAACATTCATACTTGTTTTTCGTTTCCAATTTCAGATATTACTGCAGGATGGGTTCCACTCACCAAAATCGTAAGTTTTTTTTTTTTTTTTTTTTTGCGTATGTTCTAAGTCTCATTTATTTGTGTGAACAATATTTCGATATATTATTTCAATTAGTTATAAGCACTAATCCTGAATATATAGAAAAGATATACCTAACGGGAATGACTAATGGGCATAATACAAAAAATGCTAATAATTACAAAATAACTACATATTTACAATACTCCTCCTCAAGTTGGTGAATGAATGTCTATCATTCCCAACTTGCAAGTAAATTGGCTGAAACGGTTTGTTGACAAGCCCTTTGTTAAAACATCTACCAGTTGATGCCTATTAGGAATGTAACTTGTTTTTATCAAGTTACTACCCAACTTCTCCTCGATAAAGTGTTGGTCCATCTCAATGTGTATTGTTTTGTCATGCCGCACACGATTATGGGCGATGTTGATAACCGATTTATCGTCACAAAACAACCTCATAGGACCCTAATACTTTATTCTTAAGTCATCAAGTATATTTTCATCATCAATAGCTCACATATTCATAGTGACATAGCTCTAAATTCCGCTTTAGGACTCGAGCGAGCAATCACACTTTGCTTCTTAACTTCTCCACGTAACAAGATTCCAATACAATAATGTACAATACCTAGAACCTCGAGTGGATCGTCCATCACTCACAAAACCTGCATAATCTACATTAGTGTAAGCCTCTATAGTACCTCTTTTGTGATAGAAGTTGTTACTCAGCAACTGTTTTGTGAATATTCTTTTCTCATTGAATTGCTGAAAGTATTACACAGTTTATGTACAAGTTTGATTATCACTGAAATCATCTCACTGACTTCTAACAGACTACTAACTATCTAACTGAACCAGAACAAAACTAACAACTATTACTGCACTGTACAGTTGCTGCAGTAGGCACTGTACAGTGATTACAATGCAACTAATATCATTATCCAGCACTATCTAACATTTGAACAAGAGTCCTCTCTCTAGAGTGGCTTTGAGGTACTAAAGAACATTTTCTTTTGCCTGCAAGTGTCTCACCCTCGGATCATGCATGAATTGACTCACAACACTGACTGCATAATCTAAATCCGGTATATCGTGTGCCAAGTAAATCAGCTTCCCCACTAGTTTCTAGTATTGGACCTTGTCAGCTTTGACACTTTCCTCTTCAATATTCATTTTGTGATTTTACTCTATAGGAACACTTGTAGGTTCACATCCAAGTTTGCATGTTTCTTGTAATAGGTGAAGCACATACTTTCTTTGATAAACGAAGATGCCCTGTTTAGAATAGTCTTCTTTGATTCCTAAGTTATACTTGATTTTCCCTAGGTTCTTCATCTCAAATCCCGCGTATAACTTTTCTTTGCGCAGAAGCCTCTCCCTTAATCACCTCTTGCAATAATAATATCATCGATATTTACAAGTACAACTAATTTTCCTCTCTGTGATAAGTCAATGTTAGCTAACCAGCTTTATACTTCGTTGGTGCTGATTGTGCCTATTCCTACAAAACATAAGACAAAAGAGGGATATGGAAAAAACTAGAACCAAGCAACTTAAACAATTGGCTTAGGGATAGAACCAGAAATAGGTGACTCAAGCAGGTTTGTTAGGAAGGTAAGGACCAATGAGAAGAAACTTAGCTGGTTTAAAATTTTTCTCATGTTTGTCCATTAAATAATATTTAATTACTTGATTCCAAATCACTGCTCTCCCCCGGAAGTTGAGGACGTATAAAAAACAACTCATGTTCATGGAAATAGAGACAAAGTACTTGTGAATCGAGGATGATAACATTTGTACCTCTTTTTTGTTAGAAGCATAACCCAAACACATACTTACACATACTTACTACATGAGAATCGAGCTTAGTTCGGTGTTGCTTATGAATATGGAGAAAAGCAACACAACTCAAATACTCAAGACTCGAGAACTTTGCACGATAGGAACATAATAAGGAAAATGCGAGATCATAAACTCAAAGGAACTAATATTACCTTGAACAAGATGACACCCAATTAGTTAGATAGACACCAATCAATATTGCTTCGCCCCAATGAGTTTGGGACGAACATCTAGAACGGAGTGCTCGAGAAATTTGAAAGATTATGATTGACATATTCCTTCCCATTATTAAAACGTAATCTTTTAATGCCTTTCACGAATTGGGTTTGTACCATATTGTAATATTGAATAAACAATTGGGGCACTTATTTTTTATACCTCATCAAGAAAAACCAAATTACTCGAGTACAATCATTAATAAAGAAAACAAACTATCTCGCACTAGAAATATTAGAAATAGGGACAAGTCCCCAATCATTAAAATGAATAAAATCAAATGGTTCAACACTTTTAGTAAGACTCAATAGAATGTTGTAAAAACAAAGATGAGAACATAGACCTCATCAAAGAAGAGAAAGAAGGATGCCCAAAATGCTTGTGGTGGAGCTAGATTTGTGAGGCACGAGATTGAGACTCAAACCAAAAATAGGAAGACAACCATTAAACAAGTAGTACAACCCTCCTTGTTCCTTAACAACTCCAATCATCCTTCTTTTGCAAGGTCCCGAAAATTCAATGAGAAGGGAACAATGTTATTGCTCAATTATGATCCCAAGTAATCTTAGGAATAAAGATCAAGTTATTGTTGGAAAGATGGAGCACATTTTTCAATTTAATTGGAGGTTGAAGTTAAATATTCCTAGAACTAACAATTTGGCATGAAATTCCAGGTGGTTAGTGGTTCCGGAGAGAATTCATGCATTCCGGAGGATACTATTAGCATCGTTCAGACTTCATAGAATTCGAGGCTGAAACTACAAGAAATCTATCTATTGACATATTGGTTGATGTCCACAATAGTGTCTTGCTCAAAAGAACAAAAATAACCTACAAATAGCAGTAAGCAAGTCCATGAACAAATTTGAAAAGTGGGACCCACATGCTGGAAGTGTCCAAAGACAAATCTAGAGGTTCTAACACAATTGAGAGAGAACACAACAATAAGGGTGGAGCCAAATGACCAGAATACATTAGATTTAGAAACACAAATTGGTTGGCGAAAAACATAGATCAATGGGCAATAAGATACCCACAAATAAAATGTCTCAAAATGTGGTTTTACCCCCTCAAATGGAACAAAGAGGTGTCGATGAGGCTATTGTGAAAATGCGGCAGCGAATGGAACAGCTAAGGGCGTGTGGACTGGCCGTCACACGCTCAAAGACCCGTTGGATGGTGGTGGCTCGTGGGCATGCATGAAGAGGAATTTGTAACTTTTTTAATTTGTACTCCATAAATTTATGACATGCCTTTGCCTTTCTATTTCTTTATCAACCATTTTAGATGTTCTCCTATGCGTTTCTTTAAATTCCACCCCCTTCTCAGTTCTCACCCATGGGTCATGAGAAAGTTCAATAGAAATGTTTTGAGAAAATACAAAAATTAAGAACCTCTTTTGGCCAACTTGAATAGTTGTTAACTTAGACTTATTTTAACCTAGATTTAGGTACAGTCCTCACATTTGTTCGAAAAGAATTATATAGGTTTTGAGATTGTAAATCTTAAGCAGAGGGTATTATACTCATAGATCTAGTTGTGTAAATTGAAGTATACAGACTGAAACATAAGACCTAATATTTTAACTTTGTCTGTAGGGGGTGAAAACATCATAGCATTGTTGAAATGATAAAAAAGGGTTAGATGCAGAAAAATTATCTATCAGTAATTGGATTTAGTTTTTGTCTCATTTACACACTCCATTTTGTCTGAAAGTATAGGATATCATGCAGATCCTTAATTTCTTTTGTTCATTTTTGCAGCATGCTCCAAGTTGAGTACCTGTAATCCAAACACAGCAAGCCAAAATATGCATGCTTATGGCGCTTTGCTTATTGTAAGTAGAATCCGACGTGGTATTGGATGATATCATCTTTGATTCCCTTTATATTATTTATCTCCATTGGTTATGCAGTATGAAAAACTTCCATTTAACTTTACTTTTCGTTTCATACTCTATCATGGTTTTTATTACAGTTTGGTTTTTGAATCAGTATTTTGAAGGTTTAATGCATAGATTTTGTTGTTTGTTTTACATAAAGGTTATTAATTATGAAGAAATAGCAGATCAAGAAATAAGTGTCCCAAACTTTACTTGTTTTTCTTTATGCATATCCCATAGAGAGCATGAAATGGTTTCATTCATTTGCTAATCACTGTTTCTCTCTTTTTCCAGTTTATCATATTTGATGTTATTCCCTTGTAGGTTGCATTGAGTACTCTCCTGATATTCATTTATAACTGTTCTGATCAAGTTCTAGCTACACGAGAAAGAAGGAAGGCTAAATCCAGAGAAGCTGCAGCAAGACAAGTAAGAGAAACTGTACAAGCTAGAGAAAGGTGGAAAGTAGCAAAAGATGCTGCCAAGGGGGGCAAGATGGGAGGATTGCAAGCGCAATTATCCCGCACTTTTTCTCGCAGAAAATCAGTAAAGGATCAACCAAAGGCTATGCCACCATTACCTCCAGAGTCATCTGCAGCAATGAAAGGTCAAAAAAAGGAACCTAGCAACCTTACTAAAATGATGAATTCGCTTGAGAATGACCCTAATAGTAATGAAGGATTCAACCTACAAATTGGAGACAAAAATATTAAAAAGCAGATGAAGGGGGGAAAAAACTTACATACACAAAGCCAAATTTTAAGGTATGCTTATGGTCAGATTGAGAAGGAGAAAGCTCAACAAGAGAAGAATAAGAACTTGACCTTCTCTGGAGTTATTTCAATGGCCACTGATGGTGATGAGGTTAGAACAAGGCCTGTGATTGAGGTAGCTTTCAAAGATTTAACCCTCACTTTGAAAGGGAAAAGAAAACATCTATTGAGGTGTGTAACAGGTAAAATCATGCCTGGTCGAGTTTCAGCTGTGATGGGTCCCTCGGGAGCAGGAAAAACTACATTTCTTTCTGCTCTGGCAGGGAAAACAAGAGGATGCACTACCACAGGTTCAATTCTAATTAATGGAAGGCCTGAATCCATTCATTGTTATCAGAAAATTATCGGTTTTGTGCCACAAGATGATATCGTGCACGGGAACTTGACAGTGGAGGAAAATCTTCGTTTTAGTGCAAGATGCAGGTAGCTGATTTGCCTTTCAGAAATTACTCTGTGCTTTTATTTATTTTAAATGCTTGAAATTTATGTAATTTGTTCGTGAAAGGAGTAATCCTTTCCAGAAGGGGGGGGGGGAGAGAGATCTCCTATCATTCATTCAATAAGACTGTTTTTTCTTTTCGTATACTTCTATTAGAAATGTTGTAAATAAGTAGTAATGGTTTAATAGTGTTACAATCTTAGTCGTGTACACATTATCCTTAATTGTACATATCAATTAGGATTAGAATCATATCAATTGGGATTAGAATTAGCAATCAACATTTATTGTAATTAATGTAAATGCCATTATAAATAGAGGTCAGTAGTCTGATTTAGACACACGAACCAAACAACTCTTCTATATGTTATCAGTAGTCATTCATCCTAAGAGGAGAGTGATTTGGCCAAAAAAATGACATGGTTGTGGAGTTTGAATATCAGAGGAGGAGGCAATGTAGAATAGCCAAGGCCGTCAAACTAAATATGTGATATCCTAGGCTAGACTGAATTTGGGGTAGCCAGTTGAGCTTAGAGGCTTGAAAGGAGGGAAGAGAAAGAAAAAAGAGTGAATTATGATTGGTTAGTGGTTTGATACAAACAATCGAATGCAGATCCTTTAATACCAATACTATTCTCATTCTATTTAAATTAGGAAAAATCAGGAAATATAAATCAATCTGCACCTAATGCTAAGAGGGAATCTAAGATATCTTAGATACAACCCAAATGTTTTTGAGATGTTTTTTATATATTCCAACAAGTGTTATTATTTTCTATTATTTTGTTTACTATTTTGAGTTTTCGCTCCCTTCTAATTGTTACTTCATTCAAATGGCTGTTTCTTATTACTGGAGACTGTCTGCTGACATGCCAAAACCAGATAAGGTTCTGATTGTTGAAAGAGTAATTGAGTCCTTGGGACTCCAGGCAGTGAGAGATTCCCTTGTTGGGACAGTAGAGAAGCGAGGCATATCTGGAGGACAACGAAAACGTAAATGTAGGGATGGAAATGGTTATGGAGCCTTCATTGTTAATCTTAGATGAGCCTACAACTGGTCTAGATAGTGCATCTTCTAGTTTACTTCTTAGAGCACTTCGTCGTGAGGCTCTTGAAGGGGTGAACATATGTATGGTACTTCACCAACCTAGGTAATGTAACATTCTGTAGAATAAAGTGTGTTGTTCAAATATGTCAACATATACTTAATATGTTATTGATTTTATTGTGATACAGCTATACATTATTCAGAATGTTTGATGATATAATATTTTTAGCCAAAGGTGGTCTTACTGCATATCACGGTCCTGTTAAAAAAGTAGAAGAATACTTTGCTGGCATTGGAATCATTGTACCTGATCGTGTGAATCCTCCCGATCATTTCATTGACATTCTGGAAGGTTTGGTGAAACCAGGTGCAGGTGTGACCCATGAACAACTTCCTGTCAGATGGATGCTTCATAATGGTTACCCAGTACCACCAGATATGCTTCATTTTGCTGATGAAATTTCTGCTTCGTCATCTTCCTATAAAACAAATGAGGCAATAAAGGGTGCTGACACTTCCGATCAATCATTTGCTGGAGAGTTTTGGGAGGATATGAATAGTAATGTTCAGATGTACAAAGATCATATAGAGGCAACCTTCTTATCGACTAAGGACTTATCTGAACGAAGAACTCCTGGTGTAGGTCGACAATATAGATACTACCTTGGGAGGTATGAAACAATTTCCTTGAATTTGTTTTTAGTTTGAAGTTTGAACTGCATTGAATGGTTTACTGTGGATTACTTGATTATATTAACTTGGTTCATTCCTTCTAGGATTGGTAAGCAGCAGCTACGGGAAGCAAAATCACAGTCAGTTGACTATCTTCTTTTATTAGTTGCTGGTGCTATCTTGGGAACTCTTACGAAAGTAAATGATGAAACGTTTGGGTCTCTTGGTTATACATATACTGTCATTGCTGTTTGTAAGTTTATTGAATTTGAGTCTCCTTTTTATGCTACTAGAAATCAACCACTCTTTTCTTTCTTGGGTTAATTGAACATCTAAGTTTAGATTGATGTAAAATGTTTGATCGGTTTTTATTATATTAAACTTTTGTTCTTACAACTTATATGGTTTTTATTATGCAGCTTTACTTTGCAAGATTGCAGCTCTTAGATCATTTTCTCTGGATAAGTTACAATATTGGAGGGAGAGTGCGTCTGGGATCAGCAGTCTGGCTCATTTTTTGTCCAAAGATACAATTGATCTTTTCAGTACAATCGTCAAACCTGTCGTTTATCTGTCCATGTTCTATTTTTTTAGCAATCCAAGGTCAAGCTTCGGAAGTAATTATTTGGTTTTGCTCTGCCTCGTGTACTGTGTGACTGGCATGGCTTATATATTAGCAATTTATTTTGAGCCTGCTCCAGCTCAGTTGGTATGGGTCATATCAATATATACATTGTTTCTTAGTGGAATTGTTGATAATAACTGCACTTATGCCCTTTTTTCTTTCCTTTTCTTTATTTTTGGGTCTTTTCCATCACTTGTAGGGGTCGGTGCTTCTCCCTGTTGTTATGACTCTCATTTCAAACCAGAAAAGAGATACTACCCTTCTGAAGATCCTAGTAAAATTGTGCTACCCAAATTGGGCTTTGGAGGCCTTTATTATTGCAAATGCTGAAAGGTTTGTTTTATACTCTTCTTTTTTATGATGGATTATTGACTCCTGAGTGAATGCATTCATGCATGATGCATGTACATCTAAAAACACATGTGTACACATTTACATGCATGTATAAATTTCAATGCTGGGTTAGCAACATAATACAGTTGAAACAAGGTTAGTTCACAAGTGAAAGATTGGTATAATCAAATAATTGATTTATGTTACATTATCCAAAGCATGTTATATTACTATATTAAATGTTAGTAACTCTTAGCGATTGAGCTTTAGGCCTAGCTCAGCCCTAAAATTTGGCTTAAGAGGCGAGGATTCCAAGCCTTATAAGGACTACTTTCGCCATATCTCTAGCTGATGTGAGATCTCAACACACCCTGTCATACTCAGGACTAAACATATATCATGGACAAATGAAGGTGTCCTAATAACAACACCCCTTACAAAACATCTAGAGCATGGACAAATATGGGTGGCTCAATAACATATCTAGGGTATATTTTGATACCATCTTATAATTTGAGCTTAAGGCCTAAATTAACTCTACAAAACTGATTGGTAAGGCGAGGACTGTCCAAGCTTTATAAACACTTCTTAGGAGTTAGGATTGAGCTTGGACTAATCCTGGTGGAATGATATGGAATGACAAGGGTCTCAATAACGATCTCAACAATAACATTTTATAATTGAGATAAATTATGTACCTGTTGTCCATTTGGTGTCGCCTATGAAGTCCTGAAATATTTAAGATAGTACCAAGATCATTGAGGTGAGATATTGATTGATCAAATGTATTTTTGATGGAGACTTTGAATTTGTGGGACAGTTGATTACAATGTTGGATATTTAAGGCTTCGATTAAATCAATCTTCTTAACTAATGACAAAGTTGGTAAATTAATGAGACCTCATGAGTCATGGTGGTAAGCTGCGATAGTCATACTTCCTAAAAGGTGGAAAAAAGTTCAGGGGTGGGATCATAGCATCAATGTTTTTCTATGCTTAATCTTGAGTTGTGCTTGCGATTTGAAGATTATTAGTTGTACTATCTATTGCTGAATAATAGTTGTTTAGTCATTCATTAATTTAGCCGACTTTACTCTGTTGGTGTCTAGAAGGTTCTAATAGTTAGTCTAGTAAATTTTAGTAGCTGGTCATGGTGAGATTCAGTTAGTTGCTGAGCTAGCAACTAACAGAATTAGTTAACCGTTTGTTAGTTACAAAAATCTGGATTCTTGGTTGGCTAGTATTCTGAAATATTCCAACTCAGTTGAGTAGTCTATATAAGGACCTATTGTACTCTTTGAACCAGTCAATGAAAAACTGAAGAATCTCTTTATTTCAAAACATCTCTCTCAATTTCTTTCTGCTAATTCTGATTTCTATAAAATAATGATGTGTGAAAGTCCTTTTATCCTTTAGCCCTAGTTGTTTTCGATATTCTCTCCATACTTATCATATCAAAATCAGATGAGAATGTGATTTCAATAGTTCACATAGAACAATTTTCAACTATCCAGTCTCTCTTTCTCTCTCTCTCTCTCTATATATATATATATATATATATATCAGTGCAAAGTGATAATTAAAACTTTTTATCCCTCTATTTCTGTCCTCTTGCTATTATTTTCTATCTCATGTATCAAATATACCGGGAGAAATGTAACATGCAAATCTTCTATTACTTTCTAACAATGATAAAACAATCTGAATTTTGAGATTATGATCTGAACCTTTCATATTGTATCCAGGTGTTGACTGTTGAAAGTAACTAGGTTCAACTTTGTAAATCAAAGCATTCATACAACTAAAAGTGAAAAATTGATAGAAAGAGACCAGAAATTTTTGCTGTCATTAATTCTGTGCCAGGCACCAGAGAATTGGTTCAATGTGGATAAAAGTAAACTAACTAGGTATCTTAGAACTATTATTGGGGCGGCATCATATATAGCATGGAATTTCTTGTTAATCTGTATATTAAATATATTTCATGCAGAGCCCTTGCTACTGTGTTCTGGATATTGCTTGATATATTTTTTGCTAATGGCATACCCAACTTTTAGGAAAAGACTATTTATGGCAACTGATATAAAATGTAGACATAATCTTGAAAACATATTGCTCATGTCCGGTCTGGACATAATTGCAGTTTTCTAATCTTACCTTAATCTTCTATTTTTCTCAGGTACACTGGGGTGTGGCTGATAACTCGTTGTAGTTCACTGATGAATAGCGGTTATAATGTCAGCGATTGGCCAATTTGTCTCATTGTCCTCATTGTTTATGGTATAGTTGCCCGAATTGTGGCCTTCTTTTGTTTGTTAATCACCCAAAAGAAGTGATTTAGGTAGGATATGAGTATGAAAGATGTCATTTCTATGTGTCATAGCAGCTAGGGATAGTTTCAAAGTTTATACTAGAATACATGATGCAAGATTAGGTCAAATATTTTGGATTAGTAGCTGTAAGTTGTCATTATAGGATTTTTTAGGTCAAATATTTTGTGTAAGTAAAATTTACTCTGTTCTTACCCTTGGTCACCTGAACATAAGAGAATTAGTTTGTGACAAATTTGCAGTAGCAAAGAAAATTTACTCTGTTCTTACCCTTGGTCTATATAGTTTTTCTTTTTAAATCACACTCCATTGAATCTTCTAGTCAATGTGCTTCACAATGCGGGTAACAAATAGGAACTTTTCTTGTATTAACAACTAACTTATTGAATGTTCCGGAATGTGGCTGCCAATTCAAACATATGCCTAAGCACGTATACAAATTTAACGAGAGACTCACATAAACCACACCTTCCTCGTGGTTTGGTTTCTTAAACCAAACCAGCTTTCATTCTTTCAAATTGGTTTTGAACCAAATCAAAACCACACTGGACACGGAAAAACTAGTTATTTGTAATTTCCGATTTGGTCCATGAAACATATAATAAGGTCTAGACTTTTTTGGTTAGTGCAGTCCAATTCACTAAAATGGGTGGTTAACCATAGACTTTGCACAACCCTAATTGATGCGTGACATTGTCATTTTTTTTTTGGGATATAAAATGGGGCATAGAGCCCAAAAGCGATTACACTGAAATTAAACGAAGAGGAGTATCGAAAACCACATATGAATCATCCTCCAACAAACTACAACCAAGAGCGGCAAGACCATTAGCCACCTTATAAGCCTCGCTGTAGACATGTTTGCTAGAATCGTCCAATCCAAAGTCAACAGTTGTCTAATACGGCGAACAAGACCATGACCTTCAGTTGCAAATCCACAAAACACTCCAAATTTCGGTCACATGAGTATTAACCAAACCCAAATTGCGCGCAAAGCCCGCAATCCATGCACCAACAACATTAAGAAGAACACTGTCACGACATATAGATGTAAAAGAAACAACATTCAGCTGTAAAAAACATGTAAAAAAAAGGTAAGAAGGGAGAAATTCAAATGTCGGGAATCAAGCTCTGTTCTCCCATTCAATTAACAAGCACGACCCTACTGGCAAGTAGGGGTGGGAATAGGCACGACCGAACTAGGCTTTGTTTGCCTGTGGTCTGTGATAGGCCGACTTTTGAGGTCTAACCTGACCTTTTTGAAAGCCTGACAAGGCCTGAAAGCTTGTTTAAAAACCTATTTCACCATTTTTATTGGAGAAAACCGACAATCTTTGAGTGTTACAAACTTTGTAAATAGACGAATAAGCTATTAGATCAATGAGATTGAGATCTAATAAAAGCGTTTAGAGATTATCTTTATAGAACATTCTATTTAAATTTTATTTTATAATAATACTTTTAAATATGTCAAAAGTTGATATAGGTCAACATTTTAAGTAAATAAAAAATGTAAGCAAATTTATAATTTAACAGAAGTAAAAAATTAAATATAATATTAGTAATAATAAAAAATAACAATTATATTTACTCAAGTAGGACGGCCTGATAGGCCTGAAAGACTTTTTTGATGGTCTGTAGCCTAACTTTTATACGTAAATAAGATTTTAAAAAAAGTCTTGGCCTTATCTATTTAGAAAAAGCCTGGTTTGGCCTGACCCTGATGTAGACTGAGTCGTAGGCTCCTGTAGACTGACCTGTCCTATTCCCACCCGTACTTGCAAGTTGCCACTGCACTATGTTGTTAATTGAATACATAATCAAAAAAAATGTTTATATAACTGATCTATTAATTTTTTTGGACCCTAAAAATTTGAGATTGGGTCGGGGTCCTATGCACAGCTTGCACAGGCCCAAGGCCCCTGCTCTCTCTCCCTCTCTCAGTTTTCTTTATAATTTTCTAGTTATCTACTATACTATATACTATTGTAATATATGTATATATATATATATATATATATATATATATACACTATAATAAAATCATATGCTAGTAAAATGACATTTTTAGACACCTTAAATTTTGTCATTTGTCAAAAAAATAAGGGCAACATAATAAATGCACTGCAAAAATGCAAAAAACGATTTTTTGCAGCTTTAAAAAAATAGTCTGACTGACGCACACTGACACACCGATGTGTGTTAGGTTTTTTCAAAAATATTAATATTTCCTGTCTTTTTTTTTCAATTTTTTTTCATTTTTTTTCAAAACCATTCTCTTTTTTGTCAGTTTTTTTACTAAAAAATAATTTATTTATTTTTGTAATATACTCAAACTACTAAAATCAATCAATCTAATCATTACTAATTGTAAAATATACCTATTCCTCTAACAAAAGTTTTAAAATCTCTTTTTCCAAAAGATTAAATTATTGATTTAATATTATACTAAAATCAATCAATTTTTTTCATAAAAAATAACTTAAATCACTTTAACCACTAACAATTGTAAAAAAAAATTAACCACAACAAAAAATTTCAAAAAACTATTTTATTTTATAATTACTAAAAAGGAGTAAACAAGAGTGCCAACGGAAGCGGCATCCGGAGTGCCAACGGGGGTGCATATTTTACTTTAAATCTCATTTTCCTTTTTTCATTTTTACTCCAATATTAATATTATAAGAAGATGCCGACTTTCTTTAAACTTTTTTTCCAGCATAACTATTTTAATAAATTTTAAAATATAGTCTTTTATCGAATTTTCCCTTTTTCTTTTATTACATTTTGCAACTTTCAACGTATTTATAATTTCATAGAAAATTATAACAAATAAGATATCACCCGTGCATATGCACGGGTAAAAAACTAGTATTGTAATATATGTTAGATTTAATTGGTGTACATTGTAACGCCCCAAAAATGATTAAGTGAATAATTAGATAATTTTATTAAGTGATAATTTAGTTGGCTTTAATTAAAATAAATATAAGGTAATTAATTAATTAATTTAAGGAGTGGGGTGTAGTAAATAAAAGGGGAGTATTTTAATTAAATGGGGAGGATGTGAGAAAGTAAATAGGATGTGCAATTAGGGCCCATTGGAGTTAAGTGGCCCAAACCCAATTAATAAAAACATTAGGGTCTTAGGAGAAACACTCATTAGAAGCAAAAGATCAAAAATTAGAAAGGAGAGGAGAGGGAGAAGAGTGCGACGGCTAGGGCTTGAGAGAGGGAGAGATTTCGTGAAGAATCAAGAAGGAAGAAGAAAGGCGGGGATTGTTGGGGTTTTGGAGGGGTCTTCTTGATTGTTGGTGTCATCTTCTTCAATTTTAAAAATGTATGGGGGCTCTCTATCATAGCTAATAGTTCATAAACCTTGAAATCATAGGGATTAGGTTATAGGAGTAATTTGTTTGGTTGATTTTATAATGTATATAAATGATTTGTGAGTATATGATTTGTTGTCATGATGATATGGTGTTGTTGTACATGTAAATATGTTCTTGATGAATCTTGAATGGATTGGTGTAATTCAATTGATTGGGTGATTGGTTGACTTTATACATGATTGAATTGAATTGCTATATGAATATGGATTTGATAAGTTCTTGATTGTGGTGTTATGGTGTTGTTGTAGCGTAATTTGAATATATAAACACTAGGAGTAATTAGTTGGTTGAGTGATAAGATGAATTGCATGAGTTAAATGTAATATGGGGTGTGGTAGGTGTTAATGGTTATGAAGATGATTAGTTGTAGTTGAGTTTTATATTTAAGGTGCTGTGAATAGTGTTAGGGGCGCCAATTCCATAGGAATTTGGCTCCTGTGCTACTGTTTGGAGTGGGTTGGGGTGTGTCTTTGGGAGGGGCGCTAATCAGTGCATGAATTTGGCGCCAGTGTTTATCGTTGTTGCTGCTGCGCAGCAGGAGTGCAACAGAGGGGGCGCCAGCTTCTTTGCAAACTTGGCGCTGTGTGTGTGTGCTAGAGTGGGTGGGTGGGCGTGAACAGAGCAGGGCGCCAAAGTGCGAGGAACTTGGCGCTGTGCATGCAGCAAGTCTTCTGCGGTTGGCTTGTGCAGGAGGAGGAGCGATGGAAGGGCGCCATTTTGCTGCCCAGCGCGCTGGTGGCGCTGTGTGTGTGCAGAGTGTCTTGCGCAGGTGTGGTGTTCTTGCAGAGGCGCCATTTGGCTGCCCAAGTGCGCTAGTGTCTTGGTGTGTGTGTGTGCGTGTTGTCTTTGTGCAAGGGCGCCATTTTGGTGCCCCAGCGCGCTGGTGGTGCGCTGATGTCTAGTGATGGGCGCCATTTTGGCGGCCCAAGCGCGCAACTTGGCGCCGTGTCTAGGTGTGGGTTCAAAAATAGTCCCTAGGTGCCAAATCAATCCCCTTGGTGTCAAAACAGTCCCTAGGTGTCAAAATAGTCCCTAGGTGTCAGAATGGTCCTTATGGTGTTAGATTGGTCCTTAGGTGTTAAAATGGTCCTAATGGTGGAATAGGTCCCTATGAGGTGTTTGGTCCCTAGGTGTGGGTTTAGTCCCGGGCGTTGACTTTAGTCCTTAGGGTGACTTTAGTCCTTTGGTGTGGAAATACTTAGTGGTGTTCTTTTAGTCCCCGTAGGAGTATTAATTATGGTGTTATAAAGCAAATGGTGAGTGTGTAGGTGATGAGAGGTCTATGACTCTCCTTGGTGATTTGGTGAACATACATGTAATTATTGGTGAGCATGTTATTACTTTATTTTGGTGTATTGGTGTTTTTGGTGCATAGTCATGGTGTCGCATAATCATATGCATTTTTGGTGAATGGGCCTCGGCCTCTGAAAATTTTTTGGTGTTTTGGTGAATGCCCTCAAGGCAATTTTTGGTGATGGATCCACATGCATATGCCCAGTGGAGTTTTGGGTTGCATTTCATACATTGCATACATGTTCTGGTGGTTGATTGTGCCTTCATAATTCTTGGTGAACTGTAATTTCTTGGTGAACTGTAATTCTTGGTGAAATGTAATTCTTGGTGAACTGTAAATTTTGGTGTGGCTGTATTGGTAGTATATTTGAACTGACTGTATCTTTGGTGTGCCTAGTTCACTGTGTTTCCTGTTTTATTTATTATTATCTATGCATTTAGACTCACCCTACTGCGTTGTGTTGCCTCGTATGTCGGCAACCTGCAGGTGACGGTGACTGAAGGTGACTAGAGATCCTTCTTCGTGTTTGGTCGAGTCGCTCTGATACGTAACACCGAGGGGATATTTAGTTGTTATTCTTTTTACATTTCGAACTATTGTTTAAGTTGTTATTTTTCCACGGCTGTAATAATTTTCCCAGATATTATTTGGTGCTATGTATCCTGTCTTTTGGAGTTTTATTCCAATTAAATGTTTTGAAGTTTTGTTTAAGGCGTTTTGTTTAAATGTGGCACCCTCGGGTGGCTGCACTGAAAATTTTATGCACTCTGATTCTTCCAAATAATTCAAAATAGTAGTTATGGTAGAAGGGGGTGTTACATACATCATTGCTGAATTTCTTTTACTCCATCAACCAATAAAAATAAATATAATGGGTGACTTTTAAGATTAAATCATACTTATTTTACAATGTATCATGATTGATCGACATCGTAAAAAATCTTATACAACGACAATTTACATAAATTAAATCCTGTGTTATATAAAATTAATTTTTTTGAAGGTGGCGTTATATAAATTTTTTTTTGAAGGTGATGTTATATAAAATTATTATACACATCATAAAGGAAATTATAGTTAATTTTACATTTTTTATGTGTTGTTCATTGTCTATCAAATAATGTACGACAAAAAAGTTACTTCCTCCAGTCCCTATTATAATAAAATTTTGAAGTTAATTTTGGTCCAAATTATAAGAAATTATTCCAGTTTTTAATGTATATTTATTGATTAGATACCAATTTTACCCTCATTGAATACTCTGTCTTTTCAATTTTCAAGGTGAGTGAGAGTAGTGAATATAAATTTGACTTGACAGCATCCTCAATGGAGAAACTCCAATTGTGTTTTTAAATGGATCACATATGTACACATAATTTATTTATAATTTTTTAATATAATACTTATATAAAAACTCTATATCTCCAATCCAGAACTTCAACAAAATATACTAAATGAATCTCACTAGTAAATTTTTATCATTTTTCATTAGCAATAATTGAAAAGTAAAAGTGTGAGTTCATGCAAAAAGGAGAGAGATGACGTCTATGCAAGAACTACATCCCAATAGGCAATAGGTATCCATTTTTTTCCACAACAGGGTACCTATTAAAGTCCATTTCTTAAGAGATAAGAAATCCCCATTGTGGATACTCCAAGTGAAGTTATGTCACATGTAGAGTTAAATGGGTGGTATTTTTAGAAATTTTACTTAAAAAAATAAGAATTAAATGAACTCATTAATAGTAATGATTTTTGTATTTTCTTTTCATAATAAGTACTCCCTCTGGACTCATATATAAATAACAAAGTACTTTTTTAGATTCATTGAAAAAGTGATGTATTTGGTATCTGGACTACATATAGTTCAGATACATCACTTTTTCAATGAATCTAAAAAGTAGTCCAGATACATCACTTTTTCAATAAATATAAAAAGTAGTTTGTTGTTTATGTATGAGTCCGGAGAGAATACCAAATAGAGTATTTCTTATCCAATGCAACTAGAACGGTTACCCGTGCGATGCACGGGGAGGTGATTAACAGGCCTACAGATGTAGTTTCGAAAAAACATCAACATTTTATAAAGGGGGTATAAAAATACGCAACACATATATATAAGACGAAGAGGCAACAATAGCCCTTGGTGGGATGAGACAACAATGTCGGTCCAAAAATATAGAGTGGGGGTATATTGGTAAACAGTGGGGTACATTTTGATAATTAAAAAAGTGTTGGACAAAAAAAAATTGTCAGGGGTATGTCGGTCCAAAAATATAGAGTGGGGGTATATTGGTAAATAGTGAGGTACAAAATGAAGGGTATATTGGTAAATGGTTGGGTACAAAATATAGAGTGGGGGTATGTCGGTCCAAAAATATAGAGTGGGGGTATATTGGTAAACAGTGGGGTACAAATGAGGGGTATATTGGTAAATGGTGGGAATAAAATTTTCCCACCAAAAGTGGATAAAAAAAAGTGTTGGACCAATTTTTTTTTTCCATATGTATGTCGGTCCAAAAATATAGAGTGGGGGTATATTGGTAAACGGTGAGGTACAAAATGAGGGGTATATTGGTAAAGGTGGGAATAAAATTTTCCAATCAAAAGTGGATAAAAAAAAGAGTGTGGGTATGGTACAAAATATAGAGAGTGGGGTATGTCGGTCCAAAAATATAGAGTGGGGGATATTGGTAAACAAAGTGGGGTACAAAATGAGGGGTATATTGGTAAACAATGTGGAGTTTAAATGAGGGTATATTGGTAAATGGTGAGAATAAAATTTTCCCACCAAAAGTGGGGAAGTCAACGATTGTGTATTAATAGTTCTTGATAGAGTGGGGGTATATTGGTAACATTGGGAGTACAAAATGAGAAGTACATTTTGATAATAATAAAAAAAGTGTTGGAGAAAAAAAAATTTATCGTGAGTATGTCGATTGCATAAAATATATAGTAATGGTATATTGGTAAAAATGGGAGTCAGAAAAATGAGGGTATATTAGTAAATGGTGGGGCACAAATATAGAGTGGGGGTATGTTGGTCCAAAAATATAGAATGGGGGTATATTAATAAACAGTGGGATACAAAATGAAGGGTATATAAATAAACTGTGGGAAAAATTTTTCACACCAAAACGGCAAAATAAAGCCGATTCAGTATTATAGATGAGGGATACCATGTACTTATCCATTTGCAAATGAAACGGAGCTATAGTATCTTATTATGCTGTACTAGTTTCAGTTCATAGATTGTATTGTATCGGTGAACTCGAGTCGAGCGTGCGTGCGTGAGTGAGAGAGGCTAGTAGTGGTAGTGGGGTGAGCATGACGGCGTTTTTGACAGCGTTAAAACAGTAGACTAGAGCGTCGCGTGTAAGAAAGCAACCACAAAAAGAACCACTGAATGTCGTACGCGTGTCTCTTTTCGCAAAAAAAAAATAAAATACACCAATCTGTTCTGGATTCCGTCGAATAAAAACAGCGCACCTTCCCATCCGTCCGTTCCGTGTCGCCTTTTGGCGGTTTAAGCCTTTTTCTTCGGTTTCGAACATTCGCTCAAACTTCTCTCTCTCTACACTGGCAGCAGCAGGTTCGTTCTTCAACCTAGTTTTTGCTCCTCTCTTATTTCCCCTATGCATTAGTAGATCTTAATTTTTTCTACTTCATTCTTTTATTTCCGCGTCTACGGATCGGTTTGTTCGAGGTTCGTTGGTTGGTTTGATGAATGAACGAGATAGTTTTTTTTTTCTTCTGAATTTCTTCCGTCATTTTTATTTTCTCGATCGCTTTGCATGCAATTTCTTAATTTACTGAAGTTCACTGAGAAAAGTAGAGGACACTTGACTTGATTTGTTACCGCAACGTAGTGATGCTTTTCACTGTTTTTTGTTTTCCGGAACTCAATATTTTTTCTTGATTAATCTGTGCTTTACATAATGCTGTCAATTGAAGTTCCCTTTCGCTTTCTTTTGTGATAGGTACTAATAACCTGTTTTATCTAGTCTGGATTGTGCGTGTTTGTACTTTGTATTCAGTTCAGTCACTGCGAGTGTGTACTTTGAAGCAGAAAAATGAACTGAAACTAGGTTGGTTCTGATTATTTCTGACTGTGTGGTATGGTGTCTGTAAATTGAGCAATGGATGGATTTTCAGTAAGATTTGTGTCACCAGTACTTTTTGTGGCCTCTGTATGCTGTTTGACATTAAGGACCCGTTTTGGATTGGCTTTTAAGCTTATGCAAAACAGCTTATGGTCAATAAATGAGTTTTATGTATTATTCATAAGTTTGTCAAGGTAGTTTATGAACAAACAGCTTATGGAGATACAATTTTCGTTAGTTGGAACTTATGAATTAATAAAAAAAGCTTATTTATTGAACATAAGCTGTTTTGTATAAACATAAAAATAAGCTAATCCATAAGGCTTCTTAAGGACATGTGAAAGAACTGGAGGGATTTACTGTGTAGTTAGTGTTGTGTTTATTGTTTATGGTTCTGTTGTTTCTTTTGATTGGAGGACATTGGTTGTCTAATTGCTCACATTTCTGCCCCTTTTCTCCCTTTAGTAGCATTTACTTTGTATTTTGTCATGGTTGAGTGGTTTTACACTTTATTGTCTGAGATATACAGATTAGTTAGTATGAGTCTACACGCTTCCATGCACCCTTACTGGATTTCCTTACATAATTACTAATGTATATATTTTACACACAAAGGTCTTAATTTTTATTAATGCATGCATGTGTTGAGCTCTATTGGATGCTTATGCTCTTGTCTTCATAAACATTGTGTGGATAAACAAGAAAAAAAGGGAGTAAACTAATGCACATTGAAATTGTAGGATAATATTCAACAGAACATGAGATGGATCGCGAAGACTATCTGCAGAAGTGCTCCAATATGAAATGCCAAAGGGTAAGGATTTTCGCTGTTTTGGTCATGGGTTCATTGATCTTTTAACCTATCGCATTGTTTCACATGCTTCCTTGTTTTGCCACATTTTAGTAAGTATTTATTTTATGCATATGATGATTATCTATCTTGTATTGGCTGCACGTGATAATGTAAAATATCAACTATTTAAGAATTAAGTAGGATGATGATTGTAACTATTGTATTTTATTTCATGGATGATAATAATTCAACACCCTAACCTCAATGGTTCAATGGCCGAGCATTTAATTTTCACATGTTTGTGTATGCAATAGAAAATTTGCTTTCGCAGAACATTAATATGCTAGTTTAGGCAAACGATTATTATCATTGCTATATTGCATGCGAATTTCATTAAATTAGTTAGAGCTTTATGTTGGAATTTGTCTAATAAAAGATTGTTGAGAAATGTGAGATATATTGCTCATGTAGGGAATTTTAGATAATTTAGATTACTCCACTATATTGTCGGATCCATATTTTTGAAATCTATAAGTGCAATTTTTTTAAATAGTAAATTAGGATTTCGTAAGCAAATAATCATAACAACAATTACTAGAACTACTACTACTATGCCTTTTCCACTAGGTGGGATTGGCTACAAGGACCACGATGCGATGCCATCATACCTTGGGGGTTTTCTTCATCCACGGAATTGCTAGGTCCTCGCAAGCTTCTTGTTTTGATAATTGACAGGAACATTTTAAAGCTGTTTGCTTTCATTTTGGCTTCTTTTACCATTTTATATAAAATGTAAGTATTAATATGGTATTGCTTCAAGCATGTCATTAATGATATCTCTCTTTTAAATTTGCCAAGGTTCAGGTGGAGGAGTCATTTGTTCCTTCCCTTCAAGATGAAGTAATGGAAGTTGATCACTTGCCCGCAGAACCCAGAAATGATCAAGTTTCAGTTAATGGTATGTTGTATTTTTAATTAGAATACACGAAATCCTATGTTGCTGAAATGCTACGGTGATTTTCAAACGACTTAAAGATGTTGTTTTTGTACCTATCACTCATTTACCGGGAAATGGAGTTTTAGTTTGACTTTTTGTTAGAAGCTTTTTCATTTGTCTTGTATCTTGTTACTTAAAGCCTGTAATAAACGATGAAGTATAATGATAAGGTGAAAAATTAAACGAGAAGTTAGCTGTTTGATAGACTGTATATTGTTGATGGAGATTACTTAGGAGTTCGGAACTAATGTTGTATCTTCAAAGAAATCTTAACTTTTTTTCATATTGCAAATATCATGATTGATTAGATAACTTCTTAATTCTAATGGTTGATAAAGCTGTGTTGATATTTTCTTATTTTCCAAGATAATATTTGCCTACAAATTTTGGTTGTAATTTTCCTAGTTGCATGTGATGTTTTATCTCATACTAGTGTGCTTACATTCATCAGGTAGTTTGGCTTCTCATACAACTTTGAATGGCAAGGATGATTTAGGACTGGAGGTACTTGTCTATACCCAGTTCTTATTGGGGTGATGTTGAACCTTTCAGTTCATATATTTCCTATATTTAATTTAAACTGCTTTGTATTAATTAATTTTTACTTGACTCTATACTTTATTTCTCATCTAACATCAATCACATGATATATCGCTGCTAGTATGTTAAAATTGTTTGTGTCCTTATTTTGTGGGCCTGAACATTATCTTTGATAAAATATACTTTTAGGTCCTTGATGGATTCTTGGATGATGTTGAAATTGACGATCTTGGAGGAACTGATGGATTCTTGGATGATGTTGAAATTGGTGATCTTGAAGGAACTGATGGTTTCTCCAATGCATGTGGAGGGTATTTCTTGGGTAAATTATAAACTATCACGGCGTTATCTTTTACTATGGTGCTTTGATAGGAAGAAAATGATTAGTTTCTGCTTCCTCTTTTTAATTACTTACTCCTTTCTGTTTTACTTATTGTAATTTATTTTCCGATCTACAGATTTTGAATTTGCCAACAAAGCTGAGATACTAGGCTACAATGCTTGTGAAGGTTCGCTTTTGCAAAACTCAAATTCGGAAAGTCCTTCACAGGATTTAGTGGAATTAGCACTGTTGATGGGTTATCAGAATCAACAATAGTACCCATTACACAATCTAAATACAAAAATGAATCTTTAGACGAGACTGTTACCTATGATACACATGGTGTCCTCAGGAACAATCCAAGTCAACCATCAAATGTGGATTGCATGTACAACATTTCACTTGATATACAGCATCTGTACGAGTTGAACAATGTTTATCCTTTAGCTGGTGATATATTGTCTTGTGAGAAGGAAAATGTTTCTGTTGAAAAATGCCAACGTGCTCCACCTAAAGAGAAGAGACTCCGAAAGCCTACTAAGAGGTATATCGAAGAATCTTCAAATTTGAGGTCAAAAGAAAAAGTACCAGCTGCTGGCACAGAAAATAAATGTTGGACTGTGTCACCATGTGATGAACTTCATACAAGAATAAAAGGATTAAAAAAGAATCCAGGAGACACGTCTAGTTATGAAAATAGCGATGTGGCGCTTTCTGAGTTGAAACGCCGCAAGGGGCGTCCAAAGAAACAGGTACTGCTTTCTTTTGGGGGCGTTTTAGTCCTATCCTTTTATTTTCTTTAGTAAATGAGGATTTTGTTTTCTAAATTATACCCCCTCATTTAAAATATAAATGTTTTGTAGAAACTTGAGTATGCAAATGAGCCATTACCCTCGGAGTCTGATGAGGACAAGTGTTTGAGACCAAAAACTTCTAGAAGGAAAGATCGAAGAAAGAATCAAAGGATGTGGACTGTTTCTGAAGTGATGAAGTTGGTTGATGGCATAGCCGAATACGGAGTTGGCCGATGGACTGATATAAAGAGGGGTTTGTTTTCTTCTGAAAGCTACCGAACTCCGATAGATATCAGGGTACTTCACTAAACTTAACTCATTCAGTTGTCACCTTTCTTCCAATTCTGTGTTTTCTAAATATGTTTTATGCAGGACAAATGGCGAAACCTTTTAAGAGCCAGTTCTGCACAGAAATTCAACAAGAAAGAGGTTAGCTTTCTGTTTTGCTTTTCAGAAACTTTATTCTTTTCATCAAATACGTAAAGTTTGTTTCCGATTTAATGCGACGTGGTACTTTATAAAGTCATTTTTTGTAAATATGCTCTTTGATGAAATCAATCATTTGGTGATTGTAGGCTGAGCAAGATGATGAGTGTGCCCTTCGCCATTATCTTCTAATGTGGCACGCCGAGTGTTGGAATTGGCTAAACTTTACCCATACCCAAAGCAACGTAGGTCAAAGAAATCATGCAATAGTCAAGTTGATTCTTCTGTCATTGCTAGTCAAAGTAAGGGCTCTCCTTCTCCTTCCAATAGTCTTGGCAGAAGAAATGTACGTAGGAAGAAGTGTACTTAGAAGCAAAACTCCATGTGTAAAACTATCCAGTGAATCCATAGTCAAAGAACTTAGTTAAAATTTAGGTATCACATTTGCACAATTTTGAACTCTCCTAGTTAATTAATGCTTGTACATTTACAAAGGCATAGAAATTTCAAATTGTAAACTTGAGGAATCATTGGTTAGCATGCATAATTTTTGAACCCTTAATGCCTAGCCCCTTTAATAGTATGATTTTCATAGAGGACTAAACCTAGTCGCGATGCTTGATTAATGCGTTGATAGTTTTATTAATGGTCTGAAACATTTCGTGGATTAGTGGGTACGCTCGCTCGCCCCTTGTTCGCACCGTGCTAGAGCTCACCATGTTTGTGACAAACAAAAAGTTTTTGCTGCTACTCCAGACATGCAAATAGAGGCTCATATTATGTACAGATGACTGTCTTTTTGCTATTTATTAAATGGCGTGGTTTTTTCTTTTTTTGTCATGGTATTATCAAATGGAAGGTGATATGGGTTTTCAGTAACTAGAAAGGGAATGAATGTGTTTTTTCATACAATCTCAAGTTAAGTGTTAGTATCTGAATATCAAAATAGAACATCAAAAGTTTACATCAAAATCTTTAATGAAGTTGAGCTGGGTAAACAGATATATGATTTGTTTGAAACCATGACAGCTTCACTTGGAACTCATGATTAGTTGAAAGCTGCAACAGGTCGATATTCAACGCGTCTTGAGTTGGTTACTTAGTAGGGTCAGCAGTCGATCAATTTATCAAAGTTCTTAAGTAACTTGGTCAGTTATAACTTATCAGCACAATAATGAGGTTATTTTGGTGTTCAACTCATGTTCGATACTAGGAATGATGAAAATACCCATAATCTTGGATACTCACATGGACTACTCACGATTAGTAGTAAATTGATGCTTTTTGAATTTGGGGGTCGTAATACTCGGGGAGGGATTGGGTGACTTTAGGGCGGGAAAAACACTTATATTTTTAGTTTTTTGTGTCTATCTCTCCCTTAGTATTGGGTGTCCACCTTTAATACTAAAGACACTGAATCTTTTTTCGTAACACTCACCCCATAGATAGCCCTACGTGCACAAACATATAAAGTGTTCCAAGTGAGAGAAGTGTTTGTACTAGAGAAAAAAATCTTAACCACACTATCAAATCATGGGTGATTAAGATAAAAATATAAAGTCGCGTCGTGGTGTTCATATGATGATCAAATAGTTTAATCATAACCATTTCATACGTGGTTAATTGAGATTTACTATTCTCATTTTCTCACAGAAACACTCCTCTAGTAAAATAATAGTGTATATAAACAAAGATATATGTGGGGAAGCACTACTACCAAGAGAGGCTAAATATAAGAGTGATTGAATGGTTATACAAGGTCGAGCTTCCACATCCGGTGAATAAACAACAATTTCCTAGCAGATTTGGACTCAGCAGTCAAATGATTTGAAAATCAAGGTTTTCAGTTTTCACACCTCAACAAATTCTAGATTTAACGCGGTGATCCCAAGATAAGAATGAAGAGGGAACTTGCTTCCCAGAAAGAAGCATGGAGAGATGTTAGTAGAGGGTTGAAGATATGGGACAGTTAGGGATCAGAAATGATAATTGTGATACACTGTGACAGCTCAATATAACTGAAGAATGCACATGGAATAGGATCATACAGTCTTATCAAATAATTCATTCACATTTACAATATGAATAGTGCCTCTTATATCAATTATATATGACACATTGTGTGCAACTTCATCATTATCATATCATTTTTCTTTCACATGCTGCCCCCAATGTGTGCAACTTCATCATTATTAGATTTTACTTCATCATGAAAATATGGGTCTTGAAGCATTACTTGTATTTTTGTAAGTGATACCTGAAAACTAAATTGGTGATTTATGTTCAATGTGCAATCAATTTTAGCCTATTTTGACTAGGCCCTCTGCTTTGTGGTAACAGTAGCAAAGGGTACATGCATAAGAACTCTTTTTGTACTTTATAATTTTATAGAATGAAATAAATTGTGTTTGTGTTTCTAGTACTTAATGAGTAATTTTCTCAAGATACATTGAAGTGCCTTTTCAATCATTTAAACATTATCAGTTGTGTATCATATCAAATGAAAAAAGTATAATGTGTAAAACTGACCAACACCGTTGTCCCAATGACATAAGTTATCTTGGGGCACAGAGTCGACCTAGTGCTCCTGAGTTCAATTTCTAGTAGACAAAATCGTTGTTGGTCAGTGCAAAATTTGCTCTTAAGTACGGATAGATAGATATTAGTTTTTCATTGAAAACGCTGGACAACGTGAGTAGCTGAACCAAAAAAAATGAACGCGCTATTTCATTCCTTACTACCAAGTACCAACTAAGCATATCTCACATTTGTCTTAAAGGGGATGAATCAGTGTGCTGGCTCTCAATCATCTCTGACTCTATCTGAGCAACTGTATAAGATGAACAGACCATGCAAAAACAATGTGAACCTCAAACCTTGTCTTCACCTATTTATTTCACTATAAATGCTCAAGTCTTCAAACAAATCAAGTTTGTTCTATATGTCTTTTAATTTCCTAAATACACAATGATACAATTAAGACATAATAAAAAAATCAATAATGCTATTTAGCCCAACTTTTTGACAAAAAAACATACAAATATACGGATACAGATACCAATACATATTATACTAGTATAATTTTTCTTTTTTCTTCTTTGGAAGTCGTGGGGCCCATACAAATATGAAAGATGTGGAGTCCATTTGTATGTTTTTTTGTCAAAAAATTGGGTTAAATAGCATTATTGTAAAAAAAAAATACTCCAACTGATACAAATTAATTGGTTGTATATTTTTCTTGTTTAAAAAGTTGTGTTGAGAAATATCCATTTCCATGTTTAATGTGAAGCAAATTAAATTCAATGTGTACTTAGGGTATCCGGACCGTCGAACATTGGAGCCTAAAGACTAAAGAGGACTTCCAACGACCGAAGTAGGCAACATGAGGAGCGCAATGGACACCTGGATAACACTAATAGCACTACGGGGAACATCCGTACCGCCTGCATCGCCGTACGGACTATGCACAGACCAGGACGCGTCCAACTACTTCGGTAGCAACATATGGACACCTCTACCCTGTAGAGTAGAGCACCGTAGGGCGTAGGCCCTCTTAGTTAGTATAAACAGTGCATACCACTGTTGTATTAGGGGATCTTTTTTTTCCTCATACACCGCAAGTCTCCTTTAGCAAGGTTATTACCTTAAGTGCTGCATTACCCTAATCTGGTACACGAGAACACAATGTAACATAGGATGGGAAAGGAATCAAATGAAAAGATAGGGTCAAAGTTTTTAGTGGTAAAGAATGGTGACTTCCCTTCTCCACTCTGCAACCAAAGGCAGTTTCTTCCATCCCTTTTGCAATGCATAGCCCATTTCCTGAGAGCGATGCAGGGAACAGGAACAGTAAAGCAAACTCATCTCATCTCATATCCAATTAGCTATCTGGAAAACTTTATATGTAACATTTTGTACGGATAAAGTACCCTATTTAGTCCTTGGATAGTACCCTATTTAGTCCTTAGAAAACACATGTTTTGGCCAACATGCACAAAGCTCAATATGATTTTAACTTAAGTAGTGAGCTAATAGCAATCCAAATGGGAATATTAAATTCATGCATTAATAAGTGCTCAGAAAAAGCTACTGAAATTGATCGGGACACAAGCATTAATGTATCATACATAAAAAAGTGGCTGATAAATTAAGTAGTCCATCCCTCACCAATATATATAATGATATCAAATTATTATGAATCATGTAACTCCACTTCCTTGACAGACCCTAGCAGACCTCAAATCCACTAACACCATAAAATGCATTCCA
The DNA here is from genome assembly GCA_020916435.1 of Oxytropis ochrocephala. Taxonomy (NCBI): domain Eukaryota; kingdom Viridiplantae; phylum Streptophyta; class Magnoliopsida; order Fabales; family Fabaceae; genus Oxytropis; species Oxytropis ochrocephala. Next base: position 32,116,292 of record CM037090.1, on the reverse strand, counting down.
TCTTATTAGGAAATTACTTTTAGAAATTAGTTTTTCTTGACAACTTTTCATAGTTGGTTAGTATTCGGGAGTCTGGAAGAGCATTGGGAGCAATAAGGAACTAACGACAATGAGCACTAAGAGGGTTGGACACCACACCCCTCTTTTATATATATATATCTTTCATTTAGCTTATTCCTAGCCGATGTGAAAGATCCGCTTTCTGCTCCCCCACCAAGGCGAACCGAGGTTGTATACCACTTGTTGGGGAGTCCGGGGAATTATCGAGAGCAACAACGAGCTAATGTCCAAAACTACCAAGAGGTTTGGCCGCCACATCATCCAAAATATTAAGGCAATGAGAATGTGGGTTCCCTCGCTTATATATGTGTTCTGGACCGGCCAAAGGCCCAATGACTACGGGGTCCATAAAGCTACTACGATTAATGGGATTTGTAGATAGATCTCTAGTCCACAATCAATGAACGCTAGAGATCAAACCTCCACATCCCACGATCAGGATCTTATTCACCTTTTTGTCACTCACGCCTATGAATACGCAACCTCATTATTGCTACAGGTACACATTTATCACCTCATACCACATATTTCAAATCCCAACTTAAGCGTCGGAGTGTGTGCAGGTACCACCCTTGTCGGACCAACGAGAACATGAGCATCTCGGCACGTTGCTTGGGACGTTCTAGTTTCTCTGGTGATCATCTCGGCCCACTGCTGACCGATCGAGACCTGCATTCATTACGGTTCAATATCTTTCATTTAGCTCATTTTTAGCCGGTGTGAGACTAACCACCCACACTTGAATTTGCAAGAGTTAGTTAGTTAGATTCTTGCATTTATCTTCACTAAAAAGTGACACCTCTTCTTATTGTATTAGATTTTTACTTCACAATTTATTTGAATGAAATTCATATTCAATTCAAAGATAGAGTTTGTAACTTTTAATATGGTATCAGGATTTTTTTCCGCACTACTTTTTGCGTGTATTCAAAAAGTTCATTGACATTTTTTCATTAATCATCCATCCGGTCAGCTTCATCATCTTTGTTGTGTTCCATTAAAAAACACTTAACAAAATTGGTGACTGGTTTCATTTTTCTTTAATACTTTTCATTCTAACTTTTTTTTAGTAGTGATCATCATCTGATCCACTTAGTGGCACTAAATTTACTAGTTATCTAGCTGACGCTTAAAACACTTAACAATGCAAGTTTGTCAACAATTATGACTCAAGAGTCAAAAGAGATTAACAGCCTCTATCTATTTTCTTATGGACCATTGGTTACACATGAAGTGTCTAAACACTTTTAATGAAAGACTAATTTCCATCCGTTTTTAAAATCAAATTCTGCACCGACTAACATTAAATTTATCCATTACGAAAATCAAACTCAGAAACACCGGGGGATTAAACTACTGGGACAACGAAGTTGGTTATCTGCCTCTATCTCAAAATAAATTGATTGAAAATAATAAAGTGCTTGTGGTGTGACTATATCTTTTATCCGTGCATCAGCATCACCCATGTTATGTTTGAATGAATAAGTGGGTTCTTCGCACTATGCCCAAGAAAACTTATCCCATCCTTCTTTCATATCTTATCTATCTTTTTTCTCTTTAAGTTGTTGTGGGGTCGGTCGTAAACATTGAGAACTTCGAAAGAACGGTCATCAAGTGCAAGTACCACCATCTCCTCTAACAATTGCACACACTTTACTACAAGTGGATCCTCTCTAGTCGTCATATTGTGTAGTCGTGCAGTAAAAAAATCTTTTACATTTACTCTTGATTAGACGATTAAGATTATAACTATGCGATTTATATCTATTTTTACCATTAAAAATGCAGACCATTTGGTTAAACCAATTTAAAGGCCTAAATCTACTGAATGTATGACTACACAACTTCACAGAATCCGGGTCCCACTTTACTAGTATTTCTTAGGAGTCATGTTTTTTTTACGCAAGAAATCTAGTTTATTTTATTAAAAATCGTATCAAAAATACATGCTGGAATGTCAAATAAAGTTTGAGAAGAGACTGAAAACAATACTACCCCATTAAAATATGAGCCACATTGTTAGCCTCTCTCCTAAAAAACTCCACACGAGAGTTTACGGTAAAATAAACGAAAGCTTCCCTAAAATAAGTTAAAATACAGCCATAGTTAATCAATCAGCTATATAGTATTTTATTTTATTTATATCTTAAAATCATTGCCTTGCATGTTCGTACAATTTCGTATCATAGATCTGTCATGTGCAAGTTCAATGCTACTCTATAGTATCTAGCTAACGATAACGAACAGAGTCACCAACTATATAACAATCATTGAATATTATTTTATCTATATTATTATTATTTTTTTGACAAATCTATATTATTATCTTGATTCCCTTATAATTGTACAACAACAGTAATCTCATTTGTATACCTGACTTTTTCTTAGTGGGTAAAAAAATTGATGAGTATTTTATATTTTACAATTGAATTTTACATCTTTTATCTTACACAGTATAAAATACATTCAGCTTTAGTGTGTGTGGAATTTAGAGGAGAGAAAATAAATAATAATAAAAAAACAAAATTGTATGCAAATCACATATGAATGCGGTCGGTCGCAAAGTGTTGAGAGTTCGATCATCGCATCGCATCGAGTATGAAGCAACTTTAAATCATCGGGCCAGCTGTCCCACCTTTCGAGGTGTCTCCAATTCAACAAGGGGATTAGTCAGTGAATACTCTGGTCTCGACCAAAAAATATGAATACGATCGCGAAAAAAAAAGTATGTGAGAAAATAAACAAAATAAAAGGTATGTGAGAAGCTAGATTCAATAAACTAAAAAGGATAAAAGGAAAAAAAATAAAAAAAAATTATGTCAACCAATTGATGCTCCAAACAATTGGTTCATCCCATGCCACCATTATATAAACCTTATCACTTTTCCATCAAAGTACTACTCTCTTTCTCTCTGCATATATATCAGAAAAGTATGAAGTCAAGCAGGTTTTTGAAAGGGTGTGTTAACAAGTGCAAGAAAATGGGAAGTATAGTAAAAACTTGTGGCATTTGTGAGTATTGTTGTGAAAGGGGTATGTGGTCTTCTCTACATGAGAGTTGTTCTTCTATCCCAAGAGATGTTCCAAAAGGTCACATGGTTGTGTACGTTGGTGAGAATCACAAGAGATATGTAATCAAAATTGCATTGCTTCATCATCCATTATTCAAAGCCTTGCTTGATCAAGCTCAAGAAGAGTATGATTTCATTAATGCAGATTCAAAACTCTGCATTCCTTGTGATGAACATCTCTTCCTTAATGTTCTTCGTTGTGCTAGCTCTCCTCAGAACCAACACCCTTGTCTGTGCCTCTGAGATAATTAATCACTAATTTGTTGTGAAACATTAATTAGTTTAAGTAATTTCGTGGTATTGAAATGCTTGAGTTCTAACTATATGCTGATGATATATTATATATATGTAGCCATCATCATCTTATATATGTTGTAAGTAGATTGAGATGTAAGGGATGTAATTCATCGATTTAAGAAGAGCGTTTGCATCAGAACAAATATTTTGAGTTTTGTATATTGAGCAAAGAAATTAATTAAAAGCCAGTTTTCCACTAAGCAAAGAAATCAAAAGTCCCTAATCCTTATTTCATTCTTCTATTTATATTACATAGAAGGATAGAATGAGGTTACAACAACTAACAGCCTGGATTTCCTTACCCCTTTACATTATTATTATTATTATTATTATTATTATTATTATTATTATTATTATACCCTTTCTCCTAACACAGATCTTTAGGGTCTTATCTAAAGGTCTAACAATACCCCTCCAACCTTGTCCTCAAGGTTGAATTAGTAAATTGTTGGCGCGAGAAGTCTCCTTCTTCCCAAGTAGCTTCCTCAGAAGTGCGTACTTCCCATTGGACCAACACTTGCTTTACTAGTTCCCCTTGCCGTACAACTGTCATGGAATCCAGAATATTGTCAGGGACATATTTTTTCAAGGGTCCCTACAACTCTTCAGGGAGCTCAATCTCCACTTTGTTGTCCTCTATAACTAGTTTGAGCTGAGACACATGGAACATAGGGTGTATCCTTGCTATTGCAGGTAGTTGGAGCTGGAATGTCACTGCTCCAATCTGTTTGGTAATTAGAAAAGGTCTATTATGCATGGAAGAAAGCTTTGAATGCAACCTGATTGGCATGGACACTTGTCTACGAGGCCTGATCTTTAGAAATACCCTATCTCCAACCTTTATTTATGTTGGTTTCCTGCGAGAATTTGCAAACTTAATCATCTGCACATGGGCTCTTTGCCAATGCACTTTCAACTTCTTGTGAGCCCCATCTCTAGTCATCAAGTCCTAGGCCATTGCTTCTACCAAGGTTTCCCAAGATACAAACCTTGAGATTGATGGAGGTGGTCGCCCATACACAATCTCAAAGGGAAGACACTTAGCAATACCCCTGATAACTAGTGTTATACCAATATTCAGTCCAACGAGTGCAATGTAACCACCTCTTAGGTTGCTCATAATAGAAGCAGCTTAAGTAGGTTTTCAAGGTCCTATTGAAAACCACAATTTGACCATTTGATTGTGGATGGTAAGTGGTACTCATATTGAGTTGTGTGCCTTGAAGTTTGAATGGTTGCCAGAAATGACTAAGAAAGGTGGGGTCTCTGCCACTCACAATTGATGTAGGAATCCAATGTAGCTTTACCACTTATTTGATAAAAAACCCAGCCAATAACCTAGTTGTTAAATGGTGTTTACAGGTATAAAATGCCCATACTTACTCAACTTATCCAATACTACCAGAATTACATCATACCCCTTTACCTTGAGCACACTTATAATGAAGTCCATGCTCACTTCCTCCCACGCAACATTTGGTACTGGCAGTGGTCGGAGTGTCTCTATAGGTGATGAGGCTTGGTATTTACTCCTTTGGCAGACTTGGAAAGGTGCAACAAAACCTGTTACAACCCCATTAAGGCCTATCCAATACAAAGACTGTGCAATCGTTCTATAAGTACGGAAAACCCCTGAGTGATCCCCTATAGGAGTGGTGTGATGTTCTTGTAAGAGAGTTGGAGTCCACCTTGAAGTAGTTGACAATATTAATTTACGCTTATAATACAGTTTCCCATATTCTAGAGTATACAACCCATGTGAATTAGGGTCATTCTCCAATTCGTCCTCAATTTTCCTAAGGATGGGATCTTGTTGCACCTCCTTCTCAATCAAGTTTACATCTTGCGAAAGTGGTCAAGAGATTGTTACACCTCCTCCTCAATCAAGTTTACATCTTGCCAAAATGGTCTAGAGATTTCCTTCAACTACGACTCTTCAAATTTTCTTGAAAGAGCATTTGTCGTCGTGTTAGTTACCCTCTTTTTTGTAGATGATTTCAAAATCATCCCCCAACAGGGTTGTAATCCGATTTTGTTGATTCTAAGTGATCACTTTCTGAACTAGAAGAAACCTTAACCTCTTCTGGTGTGTATACTTAGAACATTCTTTTAATGAAATATTCTTTCTCATAGATTGACTTGGTGAGGGAAGTGTTAGTTAAAGCCTTACCGAAGTTAGCAATAGGTTGCCTATTTTAACTTAAAACTTTCCCTATTCCAAGCCCTGAAGCATCTATACAAAAAGGTTAGGAGAAACTTGGCATAGCCAATACATAAGCGATAGTTTCTGCCTTCTGCAACTTTTCAAAGGCACTAATGTTGTTTTGGGTCCACTCAAACTTCCCCATCTTCAACAAATCTATAAGTGACCTCACTATCTTTCCATAATTGAACACAAACCTTCTATAGTATCCAGTAAAACCTAGAAATCCCCTCAAAGCTTTGACTGTTTTTGGAAATGGCCATCCCAAAATGGCCTCCACCTTTTGAGGGTCCATTGCTACCCCTTGTTCTGATATCACATGTCCCAAGTGCCTCATATCTGTTTGCCCAAAGTCATATTTCTTTAAATTGGCATGGAACTTATTCAGTAACAATGTTTTCAGCACTTCCCTTAAATGTTCATCCCATGTTTTTCTATACACTAATATATCATCAAAAAATTCAAGGGCAAACATTCTCAAATAAGGCTGCAAGGTTACATTCATAGCACATTGAAAGGCGGCTGGGTAATTAGTTAGCCCAAAGGGCATAACCAAGGACTCATAGTGGCTTTGATGAGTCCTAAATGTTGTGTTTGGGATATATGCAATATTCATTCTGATTTGGTGATACCCTGCCCTCAAATGTATCTTGGAAAAGTATTTTGCCTCATGTAATTCATCCAATAGCTTCTCTATGACAGATATTTGGAATTTATCTGGTACGGTGGCCTTGTTCAGGGCTCTACAGTCCACACAAAACCTCCAAATTTTGTCATTTTTTTCACCAAAATCACTGGGCTAAGAATAAGGGTTGTTATTGAGCCTAATCAGAGGCGGATTCAGAGGGTGTTCTCGGGAACACCCAAACATCCTGTCATAGTGGTAATACACCTCAAACATCATGTCTTGGTGGTAATACATCATGTCTAAGTGTCATTGAATGAACACCCTATTTTTTAATCATGGATCCGCCATTGAGCCTAATAATTCCAGCCTTACACAATCTCACTATTCTGTAAATGAGGGTAACTATATGGTCTAACATCGATATGATCCACTCCTGCTTTGATGGGGATCTTGTGGTCTACTTTCCTACCCGGTAGTAACCTTTTTGGTTCATCAAACACCTCAAAAAGTTCTTTAATGACCTGCCTGACATCATTCCACCTGTCAGAGTCCTCATCACATCCGAGGGCACACATACTAGGTTCGTATTCGGACTTAGAATGCCAAACCAAAGTCATAGCCTCTACCTCCTTCAGTTTCAACAAAGTTTGAGGTGAAATTAAGAACTTACCCAAACTAGGGTCGGTCTCCCTTTATTCCCACTGTGTTCTCTCGCTTTCGGTGTTGAATCGCATATTAAAGGTCCGCCAATTGGCCTTAACCTCTCCCAAATAAGCAAGCCATGCCACTCCCTAAATGACATCCACTCCACCTAGCTCAAAAACTGACATTATTCCTTACATTCATATTAACCCATTCTTGCCTTCACTCCATTACAACTCTTCTGCATACTATTCCTGTTCCCAGCTCCCAAACACACCTTGTAGACCTTCTATCCTTCTACCTTTATCCCTAATCTCTTAACCAACACAGTTGAGATGAAGTTATGAATGGCCCCACTATGAATCAATATTACCACAGAGTTGTTTAACACCTCCCCCAATCAACTTCATAAAGCGCCTGACGTAAGACGGGAAGATGGTCATTGTGGGTGGTGGAGCTCTTGAATCTTCCGACGTCCGTCGGCAAAACCACCAGATTGGCAACAAACATTTTACCTAGTAGGGAGTTATGTAGGTATTTTGGGATATGGATAGTTTGTGATGTCTGAAAGACAAATAGGTCAGGAGCATCTCTAGAGCTTACGATTTTTATTATTGAGTGCATTAATCATGTATGGCACCTCATTGTAAAAAATAATAAATAAAAAAACACAGACTTTAGCATCATTCCAGCCTTAATCTGTTTACTATATTCCAGAGCATTTAGGATAGCACTTCCGGTTCGTGACAGTGTGACAGATTAGTTAACAAGGGAGTAAACTGTCAAAGAAATTGTTTGTTCTGTACTTTTGACCAATAGCATACTTGGCTTATATTTTTTGATTGCTCTTTAACAAAAAAATGTTGGCAGGAACTACAAGGTGCGTAATACATAAAAAAAAAAATGAGGCTGAGGGCTCAACTGAGCTATTAGTACTCACTCTTCTGAAAAATCTCAGTAAGATATACGTGGTTTATGGGGATTATGGAAAGAAGGAACCAAAAATTATGGGAAAATGTTACCATGCATCCTACACAAATACCACAAATGGTAAAGGACGCTCTTCGTAATTGGAAATGGGTTCCAAGCATTCCTTCCTATCTATCATTCTGTTGTTGATTCAGGTACACACAGATGGCTAAAAACGTGGACTGTGCCATGTTTGCAACCTCCTCAAGAGAAGGTTTCGGGTGCTGCTACAGAAATTCCTCTGGATCTTTTGTTGCTGCACAAACATACTGTCTCCAACATTTGCATCGGTCATGGAGCAGGGAAGCTAGTGCACTGCTACAAGCTCTCAATTATGTACAATAAAATGGCTTCCAAGACATCTGTTTTGAGTAAGATTGCAAACCTCTAGTCTCCGATATCCTCAACACCTTCGGAACTAGGATCTTTGCGAGAGAAAAACATTTACTTGTTTTCAATTAATGCTAGTTATAATCTGGCTTTTGTATGCCAACAAGCTAATAGAGTTGCTCATGCGTTAGAAAGAGGATCCTTATCTTACTCTTGTTTCCATGTTTTGAATTTAGTTCCATCTTGTATTGACAATTTAATCCTTGATGAAATGACATGAATTGGATGTAAACAAGTAATCATTGCTGTTCCTCAAATCATGGTCAAGACAGAAGCAAAATTCCACGGCTAGTTGCCTATTTTTGGAGAAACCTAGTCTGATGTGTATTGACAATAGATGATTGCAAATGAAATAACCAAAATCCATTTTAAACCCAGAAGTATTTTGCAAATATTGACAAGTTACTATTGATTCTCCTAATTTAGATTTTAAGTGGGAAGTGCAACAGTTATAACCAAAAAGGAAAGAAAGTGATGACAACAACACCATTAGAAATAGCCATTAGAAAAGAGAAGTGATGCACTCAGCAGCATTAGAAACGACAACCTGATAGGACTACAAATACATGTAACTCAAAAAGAAAAAACATACTTGAAAACAACCAGCAAAATAAGAAATGATGCCCAGATAGGGCATCAGATACAGAAACTTATTTAAGTTTTGTCCAACTAGGCAAATTTTTCACCCCTTCTTCCTAGCCCGGCAATTTAAAAAACCTCAAACCAGTTAGAGGGTGACTTAAAATGCAATGAAAGTCGTCCTCGATAATCAAAACTTCATAACTATAACAGAATTCGGAGATTCACTCAATGAAAATCAGGCTTCTCTGGGTATGTGCAGCCAGACCTTTGGATGATCACGTTTGCTGCATAGCACCCAGCTCTCACGCATTCTTCAATAGGCTTCTCAAGAACCAATTGTGCGAGAAATCCTCCAACAAATGCATCTCCTACAAAAACAAAAGAAAACAATACAACCATTCTATTAAGTTTACAAACATTTTGGATTAAGAAAATTGGCATCTTGGTTGCCACTGCACACTAAAGACCCATTCTGATTAAATTCTAAACAAGTATATAAATAACATGGTGTCTTTTTCCATGTTGCATGACTATGATCTACTATTCCAGGAACCCAAATGGAATGTGATTGTGGCATTGTGCGCGCATCCACACACTCACAGTGAGGTGGTACACGGAGAGATCGCTAGTCTATTATAACTTGATGTATTTTATGAGAACATGATATGGATGATAAATTGACCTTGAATGAAAACATTTCTACTTATAAATTCAGTTGAATATACAACTTAGTTCCACAATTATTTAACTACTAAAAACAATAGGGCAATACCTGCTCCATTTGTATCAACTAATTTCTCTTTAGGCAATAGTAGCACAGGAAACAATTTCACTTTCCCATCCTCAGCAACACACACGGGATCAGCACCCTGAGTGATAACAGTGATCCTTTTGCGTGTTCCTGATGCCTTTGGCAACTGGGATATCTTTAAAGCTATCTCCTCGACATTATCAGTCTAGTCAATAGGAAAATAATCAAAACGCATAACAAATTAAAATTCAAACCAATGTAGCAATCACACAAATCTGCTAGTAATAATTTACCTCCCAGCCATGAACTTTAGAAAATGTTCTTGCTTCGGTCTCATTTCCAAAAACATAGTCGATATACCTGAAATTCCAGAATGAACATTCTTAATATCAATAAGTAAAATTTTATTCACTTGGATGTGACGGTTAAGGATTCTTACGGAAAAGCTTTCTCCTGTACATCCTTGAAGAACTCACAGATAAAGGGGGCAGAAAGGTTCATTGTGAAGACCTGCAAACATGTTAAGATGCTTGATTACTCAAGTATCAAAAAACTTCGAGTTGAAAGGGAATGCCAATTCTAGTCATATCTCACCTTGTTGTTTGCAGCAGCATGTTCAGCGACTAATTGTATGGATTCTGGGGATACAGTGAGGAAAAATCCCGCAATATAGAAATATTTGGCCTTTTCAACTATTAACAAAAAAACGCACAATAACAAATATCAGCCATCTTGGTTATTCAGAAATAACGAGATAGAAAGAGATCCTTTATAGATCAATAGGGTACCTAATGCCCAATTTTCTGGCTTCTTCAAATGCTCAGACTTGTAGCAATTTGCAGCAGATAAGTTGGCAATAAGTGACCTATATAAAGATGCAATCAAACAGAAGGCTTCAAACAACTGTTTGGCAATCAAGTATGTACACTAAGCTGAAGATTTATACTAGTTCCAAGAAGCATAAAATATAATATTTTTAGCCCTGCAAAATACATAAAATAAACAACAAAAATAAGCTTGATCATCTGACCTTTCTCCACCAACCACACAAACAGCACAAGTTCCAGTAGGTGTATTTTCATCTTCATAATATTGAACCTAGTAGTTGTTATAGAACAAGTAAATTTCAGACATTCGATTAAGATCCCTTGCCATTTCAGTGTAGCATATGAAAAAGAAATAAGGCAAAATTACAACACTAAACTTACATTTACACCAGCAAGTCTAGAGTTCTTCTTCATCTCCTCACCAAACTTGTCCTTTCCAATGCAACCAATGTAACTTGTGGCTCCAGGTACTTGAAGCAACCACTATTACAGGAAAAGGTAAAAAAAAACGATTAGCTATTTTCACCACAGGTACTCCAGATTCAACCCACAATCTATAAAACAAAGTACATACCTGAGCAACCTTGATTGAATTTTGAGTAGCCCCTGCCAATAAAAAAAATCATATACATCTCAGTAAAATGTTCACTTCCACTCTCTTATCCTCTCTCTTTCGTTAGCACGTTCATAATATTACACAGTAAAGCAATAATCTATGATGTGAAAGCCAATAATTCAGATCTAGTATATTACCTCCAGCAATGTACTCCACATTAAATTTAGCAGCCATTTCTTCATACCTGAGATGATTAGAGGATCATATAAACTCACAAAATATCTTGTCTTTACATAAAATATCTCATAATTTTGAATACTGACACGAAAAGAATTTAGCTAGGAGAAACACCAAAAAATATTTCCAGAACAGGAATATGGAAAATGTACAACCAACTATTACATCATGTTCTCAATTTATTTACAAAAAAAAAAAAACAAAACAAAAATAACTACATCAAGTATTTATTTACTGAAAAATATACCTAAAACAAGAGATTTTCCTAAGTTACGTACGTTTTAACACAAACAACATCAAATTAGCATGTTAATGAAACTCTTAAACAGCTAAAAGAAAATCCGGTGTTCCAAAAAAAGTCGATTATTGATACGAATCTGAAACTACAGATAAAGCAAAGCAGAACATCTTACATAGATTTGTGCTTATCCTCAGCGAGAATTGCATTGTTCAACTTCACATCATACCTGTACGTAAATTCAGAATCAAAAGCGTTAGATCTGATCCGTATGATATTGATTTTAGTTTTCTAATCAATCAAACAATAAAGATCCTTCAACATTATTCTTCCTTATAAATAGTGATACACTGATACTGATACCGATACCGAAACGCGTTAAATAATAAATAAATAGTGAGAAAGAAAGAATGAAAAGTGTAACGTACTTTTGCAAGAAATCTTCGTCGACGACAGCAGAGATGTCGAGGAGAGGGTTACCCATGCCGAGGAGAATGCCTTCCAACGCCATTGATGCGAGAAAACAGAGACGCGAGAGAGATCTGTTTGTTGTTGAATGTGAGTGGAGTAGGTTTAATCACTACAGATCTACCCACCTCTTACAAATGCCTTCTTTTTATAAGCCCTTGCTCATCAATTCTTTTATTTATTCTTTTGTCTCTTTTCATTTTTTTTAGCTTAAATATATGTTACCCCCTACAAATATATCAATTATTCATTTACTCCCTTGTAAAAATAAAACTTTTAAAAAATACCTTGTAAATGTAAAATGTTTACGGTTACCCCTCTGCTGTTAGATTATGTTGAGTTGTTGACAGCGTTAAGTGTAAATATATGTTACCCTCCTGCAAATATGTTCATTATCCATTTACCCCCTGCATAAATATATGTTACCCACTGTAAATATGTTCATTATCCATTTATCCCCTGCAAATATGCTCATCATCCATTTATTTACTGCCAAATATTAAGTGTTTTCAAAGATACACTTAACGTTGTTAACATAATCTAACAGCAGGGGGTAACTAGAAACATTTAATATTTGCAAGGTCTTTTTTAAGAATTTTATTTTTACAGTGGTAAATGGTTAATGGGTATATTTGCAGAGGGTAACATATATTTAAGCCTTTTTTTATACATACTTTCCACTTTCCATTTTTTTTACCGGAGAGATTTTTTACATTTTTTTACAACTAGAGATCGAATCTTTGGCTTTTCCATTTGTATGTATTAGGTCTTAGGTTAAATAGCACTTTTAGTTCTTTATCTTTACTCTAGGTTTCATTTTGGTCCTTTATCTTTTTTTTGGTCCGCTTTGGTCCTTTATGTTTTATTTTCGTTTCATTTTGGTCCCTACCGTCAATGTTAGCTAACGGACGCCATATTGTCAGTTAACTGCTGACGTGGCATCTCAAATTCATTAAATGACGTGGCAAAATTAATTGAGGTGACAAATACACATCAGCATTTCATGTTTTTAAAATTAAAACAAAACAAAATTGAAATAACAAATGACAAATTAAATAAAAAACATAAAAAAAAAAAACCATATTCTCTTCTTCTTCAACCTAACGTGCTCCCTGGATCCAAATTTTTTTTCTTCTTCTTCAGCCTAACGTTGCAGGCTTGCAACATATCATATAGGGAAATTGCTCGCAAAAAAAAATGCAAATAAATCTCAAACTTTAGAAACCCAGAACTCTCTTCCTCTTGCTTTCTTCCATTTCCTTTTTTAGGTGTGTGTAAAAACCTCAAACCCATTTCCTTCTCTTCTCTTCTTCTGTTCATTCTCCCACCCTGTTCTCTTCTTCTTCTTCTTCTTCTTCTTCTTCTTCTTCTTCTTCTTCTTCTTCTTCTTCTTCTTCTTCTTCTTCTTCTTCTTCTTCTTCTGTTCTTCCTCCACCACCATCAACCTATTTCGAAATGGGTTAAAACCCAGAATTTGAAAACGAAAACAAACCCAGATTAAACCAAAATCTGTTGTTGTTCTTGAAATCGAAATTGGTTAAAACTCAGAATTTGAAAACGAAAATCGAAACCAGAATAGCCAAGATTGAAGAAGATTGGTGATGAAGATTGGTGATTGATGATGAAGATTGAAGATTGAAGAAGATGAACCCTAGTTTTGATTTAGGAATTTTTCCAATTCAATTTTTAAAAACATTTCATATTAATGTTTTTAGTTATTGTTAATTGTGTTTCTAAAATTTAAAAAAAAGATAAATGTTGATGTGTAAATTGATTTAGAGTTAAATAATATAATTTTTTGCCACCTTAATTAATTTTGCCACGTCATTTAATGAATTTGAGACGCCACGTCAGCAGTTGACTGCTAGCGTGGCGTCCGTTAGCTAAAACTGACGGCAGGGACCAAAATGAAACGAAAATAAAACATAAAGGACCAAAGCGGACCAAAAATAAATAAATGACCAAAGTGAAACCTAAAGCAAAGATAAATGACCAAAAGTGTTATTTAGCCCAGGTCTTATTACTTGTCGGTCCGACCGTCTGACAAAAAAAGTTCATAAATAATTTTACATAAATTAAAATTATCAAAGCAATAATTTAAAACCTTGTAAGAGTTTGTTTATTATAGTCAATTCGTCTCAAATTGTATATCGTTTAACGTTATACACAAATCTTTAAAAAATTATTTATTATGTTCATTTTAAGAAGGTAAAGTAGTTTATTTTGACTAAAAAATCATTTGTATAAATTGAGTTATGTGCAATGAATAGTTAATTTAAATAGTTAAAATATCAATTAATAAGGGTGTTATTAAAGCTCTTTTTTTTTGTTGACAATTTTGCTAACCTTATTTAAATTTTTAAAATTAATTGCATAAATAATTTTTCGAGTATTTGTTATTGTAGTGTGGGGGGTCCGCCATCCTCACCAGTCACCGGTATCCACCAACCCAGTAGGCCCTCAGTTACGGCACACCACAACGCACGCATCGGTCATTATTTTCTGCTATTGTTTTTTGGGTGTTATTTTTCGTACCCCCTCATTCCCTCCCACACCCCCATTTTTCCATAAATGCCAATAATACCCTGTGTTTTTAAAAAAAAAATTGAAAATTTTCTAATTACCTCAAAATAAGGTAATTCGGTTCAAAAACAATGAAATTTTCGAATTACCATTTTTAGAGTAATTAGGTTCATAAAAATTTGAATTACCTCTAAAAAAATGGTAATTCAAATTTGTATTTTTTTTTGTTTGTATATTAAATTAATATTTAAACGCGCGTTTTATTTTGGAAATATGATCTGACGGTTTATGATTTAAATAGCAATATGTCAAAAAATATATAAAATGAGCAACATAAAAAAATATAATGTACAAATACAACTACTTATGGGTCCAAAATGTTTAACAATGATGAAAATAAGCACGTGAAGTGGGTGAGCAGAACGCGACATCTAAGGCATCCCGGTCAATCTGCAACTCTCTGCACCTCTCCTCATAAGTCTCTCGGGACAAAGAGGCTCCTCGATGATATGGTGGATCTGAAGTGGGCTGTGTGGCTCGCTCTGCTGTGGAGTGCAGCACCGGAGTAAGGCGCACTCAGTTACTGGTCGTACCAAGGAAGGTAATCGAGATCGCACTCTCGTGGTAGCCGCCAATCTACTAGCTCCGCCAAAATGTTCTGCGCTCGAATCGATACATCAAGAACCCTCAGTATGATCTCGTCGCGCAGAGGAGCATTACGAAATGGGTGCTCTAGGGATCCTCAGTAGCCGCCTGAATCGCCAACGCACCTGCATGCGGCATGTAGGGAACAGCGTCATCGCCCAAAGCAACCTGACCTCGGCAACAGAGATATGTTCGACAAAGGAACATCTTGCTGTGGTCATCATAAGGGGTGAGGATGACATCCCACCGCAGAGCATCTATCCGCGCCTAAAGTCCACCAACTTGACTTTATCCGACTTTCTGTTCCCCAATTTGGTGTCGTGGTCGATGCGTCTAGCTAACAACACTTTCCGACCAACGACCGTGGGAAAGTGCTCGTAGATCCAAAGATCAAATAGTTAAATTAAAAATAATCGCTTATTAATATATGTTAAATTTAATTAAAAGTTTTAAATTAAAAAAATAAATAAATGATTACACGGAGCAGATGTCGAGTATCCGCCAACTGGCAGTCGTATAAAAGACCGCTTTAAATCACCGGGTGTAGAGGTAACTAAGAGCGGCTATACCCCAAGACCACTCGGCCACATGCTTTGAAGATCCGGGCGGATACATCCACCTCACCGCACTAATGTGTGACTCTTGTCGGCCCGAATGGTGGTGCCTATCGAGAAGAGCATGTAGCACCGCGGCACCTTTCATAAGCACCGTGCCATGTTCGCCTTGTAGCGTCCTCTACACAGAGATCCTCGAGATCGCCCCTGTTATCCTTAAGCTCCTGGATGACAAGTGCTCGATCCATGCCCAAACGATCCACGGCCATGTGAAAAGCCTCAGCAGAATCAAAATCGGCTTGTGGTCCAATGGGGTGCCATCCAAATGACAAGTGGAGCAAAGACGGCCACATCATCCAAGGTGATCGTCATCTCCCCAAGGGCATGTGGAATGAACGAGGTCTCGGGATGCCACCTCTCCACAAAAGCGAGATATCAACTCATGGTTGATTCCCCTCAGAGTGTGATGTCCAACTCGAAAAGCTTAGCGAGGCGCAACCGAAGGCTCTACACTGGGTGGTGGTCGAGAGGTCTAATTTTAGAAAACTTACGGCGTGAGATACAACCTTTAGTTTCCGAGGTTGAAAAAATTCAAATTAAACCAAACGTTATTAAAAATAAGTAATTAATTGTTGTTAAGTAAAATTAAAATAAAAATTAAAATATTACCTCGCCTATCTATCCAAGACGCCAGCAGTCGTATCCCAGGTGTGTAAATATAAGGGTGTGTGCTCCACACCGGGCAGGTGAACCTCCTCCTCCTCCTCAACCTCCTCCTCAACCTCCCCTCCTCAACCTCCTCCCCCAACATCCTCCTCCTCAACCTCCTCCTCCTCCTCAACCTCCTCCTGAACCTCCTCCAAAGCCTCCCAACCGTCATGATCTGACTCTGGGTACTCCTGTTGGTGCCGCATATTGTACTCATGTCGTGGTGGTCCTGTATCCATTTGCTCATACCGGGTGAGGCCACTGAGGCCGAGGCTCGAGCTCAACCATCTCTACCACTCTGCACGGGCTCTCTCGCGCTCGACGCTCGAAGCATGCCCAGCACTCGAGCCTCTGTAAAGTGTCCGGAGAAGAGTCATCGCTACTCGCCCTCCCGAGATCTCGCGCTCGTCGTCGGCCGCGGTGTCTTTGCTCCGAAGACTCTGCCGCTTCATCTACGTTGTCGATCGTCTACTCGCCATCGTTAAAAAATAAATGTAATTAGAAAATATTAAAAATAAAAAATAAAAAATTAGTTTTTGAATTACTAGGTAATTAGAAAAATTTAAATACCTCGGTGAGGTAATTAGGTTCATATTTCTGACCCTAATTACCTCACTTCGAGGTATTCGAAATTCTTTTCTAATTACCTAATAATCCAAAATCCCATTCAATTTACTTACTTTTTCCGAAATTGTGAAATGTGAAATGTGAAATGTGATTTTTGTAAATTTTCAGGAGTATTTTTGTCCAATTGGGAAATTATGGGGGTGTGGTAGGGAATTTGGGGGGTACGAAAAATAATACCCTTGTTTTTTTATCACTTGACTAACAAAACTCAGACAATATAGTATACCGACACAAGGACATAACGTGTATCTAACTTTTGATTGGGAAAGAGTTAGAATTACACTAGCAGTTGCAGAAACCACAAACTTCAGCTAATGCTCAGAATTGCTCCCACCTACCGCGATCTTATTATCTAATAATATCTTCAACTTTCTAATTTCTTCTATACAGTAATTTTTTAGATAGTGAAAAATCCAAAACCATCCTTATCAAATCATTAATTTTTAGAATAAATAAGCTTTTTCAACCAAACTTCTTTTTTTCATTTTTTAAAATCAAATGCTTGCTACATGACAACCACCACATGTTGAATACCGTAAAGGTAACATTGATGAACAAAGTTTGGTTATATAGGGTGTTTCTTTTGAGTCTGACTTATAATAGTAATGAATTCATTACTAATGGTTAATAAATGAAGCATAATAATTATTTCTCCATCAATGAAAAATTCAGAACTACACAAATACTTTTAAATTATAGTTCTCACCACACAAACACTAAATCGTGGTTAATATGCACTAACTATTGGATTGTTGTATAATAGTTCTTAAAAAATTTAGTAATTATTCTTACTAGGAATTCCTTAGTATCATAAGTCGTTACACGTTTTTGGAATGATTTAACAGAATTTATTGGTGTTATGACCAATCGAATTCATGCACAAATGACACCATATGAAGCATAAGCATGAGACTACTGACTATTGTCCGTTCTGAGATTTTGTTAGTCGGAAAACCAATAAAATTGTATCCTTGTAATTTTTTTACAATAAGCACTTAGTACATTTCATTCAACAATACACGAGGAACTTGAGTATTTTTGAGGACTAGTTGACAATAATGTCACTCCCGCAAAAGAATGAACAACAATGTTAGTGTTTCCTCCTAGCAAATTCAACACGAGAATTACAATTGAAAGGCTTAAATATCATTTTAGTCCCTACAAAATCAGCGATTATCTGTTTTAGTCCCTGTAAAAAGTATTTTTTAAAAAGTCCTTGCAATTTTTTTTATTCATTTTGATCCCTGATGTCATTTTTTAGCTTATAAGTTATATGTCATATATTTTTGTTTTTGAGTGATGTGTCATATTTTAATGGTGTTGGCATTAGTAACATAGATATTTGCTTATGTGGACTGCCATCTGGAATCAAAAATCCAAAATATCCCAAATCCCCTTTTTCATCGTTACATATATACATATATTTCCCAGTACACCTCTCCTCTAGAAAACGCCCCCCCCCCGCACTCTCTCTCTCTCTCTCTCCTCTGTTGTATGTCAATGGATGGTTTGATTTGGTCACTCCTTTCTTGTTGTCTGTGTTGATGAAATTTCAAAGAAATGTTATAAGATTTGTATTCCATGATGGTAGGGAGCAGAGGTTGCTACGATGTCGATGATAAGGTAGATGTTTCTTCAGTCGATGAAGCAAATGAAATACTGTGTGGCAATTGGCTTTACGCAATTGAACAATACCGTCTTACAGTATTCACAAACATTCGTGGTCGGTGACATTCTTCACATTGGATGCTCTGCAGGAGCAAGCCCAATGTGTCTTGTAACAACTTCCCTGCAGCCAAACTCACCGTGAGTTTTTAGTGGATGAAATTTATCTCCCAAATCCCCTCTGGAAACAGTGCTCCCTCTTGCTCTCTCTCCCTGCATGCGAATGATTAATTAACCCTAATGAGAATTTATCCCCAAATTGAAGTTGGCTTGGGGATATATTGGGGATTCCATCTTTCAATCAATGACATGGCAATCCATGTGTCCATTAATTTCACATTTGTATGTCCAGCAGTATTAAAATAGGCCACATCAACTGAAAACATAAAAAAATGTGACACATAAGCTTACAAATGGCATCAAGTATCAAAATGGATTAAAAAAACATTTTACAGTGACCTTTTTAAAAAATATATTTTTGCAGGGACTAAAACATATAATCGCTGATTTTGTAGAGACCAAAATGATATTTAAGCCCAATTGAAAAAGAAAATAGGTTCTTACAAGCCTTGAGAATCGACCCAAACTCATTACAAGAAACACACGTTGAATTAAAATCATTAACGACAAACTTCACATCCATTTCAAAGAGCACGTCCTTGTAGCCCAATTCTTGCACCCAATTAATAGTCAAGAAGACACCCATGGATTCACCAAGGACCACATCCGTAATTGGGGAGTACCAACAAGTTTTTGCTCTAATAAAGTTGTCTCCATCATCTCGAAGATATATGTCAATTCCCACCTTATTCGCAATTAACGAGAAGGATGCATCAATGTTGCACTTTACCCATCCAAGAGGCGGCTTCACCTAGATTTTGGTTGCTGCAACAGCTACTGGCCCATGTACACCAGCAGTCTAGAACCTGAATTTCGGACATCATACCATTCTGAAAATAAACTATTACCTGCCCAAATAATCGCAACTGCATCAGCACTCTTGTTCTCCTAAACACGCTAATTCTGACTCTGCCAAAGACTCCACAATGTCGTACACCATGTGACACCATCCGTTGCACTGACATTGTTATGAAACAATCCTCAAACATTCAAGAATTCAGGACGAACAGTTACGTAAATTGTAAACCGAGAAGCCGAAGTGAGATAGAGAGTAAGCCGAAGAGATAAGAGAGAGTAAGCGATCGTTTGGAAATCAGATTTCTTATTCACAAAGCCTCAATTATTCTATTAGCGCATACAAGAGTATATATAGGTACATTAGAGAGCTGTACAAACAGTTACAAGGTGTAACTATCCTAACTACCTATAATAGACCGCTAACATAACTAATCGGCACAACAAGCACTTCAGCACAAGTGCTTCGACTTCGACAGGTGCCATCAGTGTAACACCCCGAAAAATAAAATAAAATAATTTAATTAGTTTAATTAATTTGATTAGTAGAATAATTAATTTTAGTTGAAGTGTGAGATAATTAAAATTAAAGGGGAATATCATGTTTGTATAGGAGTGGGATCGAGTAGTAGTGGGGGTGTAGCTGTGAGCCCAATGCGTGAAAGGCCCACAGCTTAAACCCCAAGGGTTATTCGAAACCCTCATTCCCAACTCATTCAGAGGAAAACGAAATTGAGAGAGAGCAAGGGAGGGGAAGGGTTGCGCGGCGCTAGGAGAGGGAGGGAGAAGAAGAATTTCGCAGGTTCTCAAGGATTTGGCTCGTGTGTTGCTGTGGTTACGTGTGGTGCCTTCAATCGTCTTCTTCGGAGCTTACGTTTAAGAGGTAAGGGTGAGCGTTTCGGTTTAACATGATTAAGTATATAGTGGGGTTTGTGGGATTTGATTTTTGTGGCTGAGATTGATGATGTTTGATGATTTCGTATTGTTGAAGAGTTTGGTTGATTTTGATGAAATTGATGATGTTTGATGAATTGACATTGTTTATGAAATTGATGACGTTTGATGAATTCATATTGTTGAAGAATTTTGGGTTTGTTTTGATAAATATGATGCATAGGAAGTAATTGATACTGATTTTGGTGAATAAACGTGAATTTTGGGGTTGATCAGCTGAAAATCCTGCACATGGCGCTGCTGCTGCTCATTCGCGCCTCGCTTGCGCTTGAGTGGCGCTCCAGGCGCAAGTGCACTACGCAGCAGCCTGAAATTCCTGCCCAATCGCGCCCCAGTCGCGCTCGACTCGCGCTCCGAGCGCGAGTCACTGTTTTCACTGTTTTCTCACTATTTTCTTTAAAATACTGTCACGTTTTTGAAAAATTGATATCTTGCGAACCGGGAACCCGATTGAGGTGTTCTAAGATGCGTTGGAAAGCTTATTCAGAGGCCTAACTGAATATTCTATTTTTAAGGCAAAATAAAATGTTTTGGGGTAGCTGTTATACGAATGAAATGCTGCTGTATGCCTAAAAGTAAAGTGTTGTAAGGTTTTTGAAAAAAAATTGATATCTTGCGAACCGGGAACCCGATTGAGGTGTTCTAAGATGCGTTGGAAAGCTTATTCAGAGGCCTAACTGAATATTCTATTTTTAAGGCAGAGTAAACTGTTTTGTGTTGCCGTTTATACAAATAAAAAAAATTGTGACGCTATGTTTATATAAATGAGTCTCGGAGATATGTTATACTACTAGTGTGCTAATTGACTATGGCTAGACTGTGGTTTACCACTAAGGTCAGAATTTCTTTCACTGGTGTATTTACAAGGGCATCACTGAGAGTCTTGCAAAGATGGCCAATGCACATTGCAAGTAGTAGTATCGATTACTGAGTAATCCCATAGTCAATCAGTTCACTATTTTATAACACACTAAGCTAAAAGACAACTGAAAATATATATATATATATATATATATATATATATATATATGCTCAATGATGATGTGTTATATACTGTGATGATGTTGCTATATGATTTTGACGAATATGACGAGTTCACTCTATGAGTGATTATGATGATGTGTTATATACTGTGATGATGTTGCTATATGATTTTGACGAATATGACGAGTTTACTCTATGAGTGATTATGATGATGTGATATATATATATATGATATTGATTACTATGACGAATACACTCTATGAGTGTTTTATGATGATGATGATGATGAGTACTCCAGGTGAGTGTTTGATGAATTGCACATGTGTTCATAGAGTCTCATGGCATGTGCATACTAAGACGAATAGGCTTCGGCCTCCAGTGACGAATAGGCTTCGGCCTCTTATGACGAATAGGCTTCGACCTCTTATGACGAATAGGCTTCGGCCTCTTATTATGACGAGTATGGTACCATCATGCATATGCCCAGGTGTGGGTTGCATTTACATGCATATTCATGACTGTGACTTGTTGTCAAATTGTGGTTTGAGTTGGTGTTTAGCGATGATGTTTTGGTGTTGATAATGATGTTGTATGATTGGTCGCCTTCATTACTTTACTATGTGCTTGATTATGTTTTGTTGAAATTCTCACCCTTCCGCTTGAATGTTGCTCTTTTGTGGCAACGTCAGTAGTAACCGCGCGAGTGAAGGTATTGCTGCCTTCTTTGATAGTCGTTGGGATGTCTGTCGAGTCGCTCTCTCACATCTTTGTAGCACCTAGGGGCGTAGTTTAAGTTTGTTAGTTTATTAATTAACCGCTTAATGATTTTATGGTTGATTGTAAGACGTGTCTGAGTGGTTTTGGCGAGTGATGATTCTTATTCATTGTGACGAAAAATTCCTTTTGTTTTGGAGTTTAATTTTTATGATTTGGTTTTTTTGCACAAACTTTAATGAGTGCAAATGATGAGTTTTTATGACGAGGTAGCATTTATTTTCTACCAATTAAATTAATATTTTTGAAAAGGAAATTACTCTGATAATGACGTGTAAATTGAGGGGTAGAAAAGGGGTGTTACAATAGTGGTATCGAGCGATTCGGCCTGCATCCGACCAAGTTGTCCTGGTCGTAGAACCTTTTAGTCCTAATCGTTGTTTATCTTTGTAGTGCAGTCGGTCCTAACCGGACTGTTGTATTGTCTATTGTGTTTCTGATTGGTGAACTCTGAGTAGAGTTTCATGCTTTGCTTGTTTGATTGTTGATAACTGTGAGACCGACCAGATTAGTTGGTTACGTTCTCAAGGTAATAGGACGAATGATAGGTACTCGTAGCTGGGAAGGATCATCAATGTTACCGTTGTTAGTGAGGTTTAAAATCCAAGCGACTTTCATAGAGCTCAATATTCCC
This sequence comes from Oxytropis ochrocephala, assembly GCA_020916435.1. Taxonomy (NCBI): domain Eukaryota; kingdom Viridiplantae; phylum Streptophyta; class Magnoliopsida; order Fabales; family Fabaceae; genus Oxytropis; species Oxytropis ochrocephala. The sequence continues at coordinate 32,093,390 of CM037090.1, read as the reverse complement.
TTTAGACCGTGTGTTGTGGGCCAATCGAGTGTTTTCTGTGTGAACCTTGTATTTAGGCCTTATTTTGTGACTTTGTTGTTTCGTGATCTTTGAATTCATACAATGCGTGATTGTTGTTTAATAACTGTTCTATGAATTCTAACTTTACTAGTCCAGGCTTCTATGACTTGGCTTTGTTGTGGTTGGTTGCATTATGTTGTTTTGGAGAGTGAAAATTAAAATGTTTATTGACTCTGCGGGTACTCTTGTGTTTAACCACTATTTTATGGAATACTCAAATATGTGTTTATCTTGTCTAAGTAAACATTACTATGTCTTATTCAAAGTTTTCATAACGTGTTTCTTTTATTTGCTTATGATGCTCTAAACTAAGTGCTTACGAATTGCTTTGTTATCTATATAAGGTTTTCACCGACAATTTGCGTGTTGTGATATTCTGATTACTATAAGTATAATTTGTCCCCGTAATTGCTATAGTTGTTGATTCCTTTGAGCGAGATTGTAGATGAAAAGGTTTTTAATGATAACTACATTTTTACAATATTTATTTATTTATTTCGTTTCTCTCAATTGCTCGATTTTTCTAAATGTGGGATGTTGTGAAGCCACCGGAGATGAAATGACATTTACTTAATTGCATTGTGTTATCTGATTTCTTTCTTTTATAGGGGCCTAGAGATGTTCTAGTACCTTTACTGAAACACAACTTCATGTATGAAACTCTAAAGTTAAACTGTTGATGTTCGTGCTCGTGTTTAATTATATATTAACGATGTGCAAAAATTGATCGGTGATGTATTAATGTGCAAGTTGATAAATTGAATCTTGATTTGGGTGATTCTATGGGAATTGGAGTCGAATTCATGTTGTAGGGTGATAAGAGTATGTATTGAATGGTTGAGGTATGAGTTATGGTGTAATATAATTTTGATTGAATATTGAGACATATGTAGTAATTAATTTGTATGATTATGATTGTTTGAGTGATACAATGAGATTGAGGATAAATTGAGAGAAGTGGTAATAGGATTAAAAGAGGTTAGGTGTTGTGTAGTGGCATAATTAAATTGGATATGAAATTGTATGCTTGAGATGTGAATTATGGTGTGTTGTGTATCACATTGTTGTTCTTTGTTTTTAAACACTTTGTTTTTCTTCTTTGTTTATGCACTTAAATGTTGCTTTGTTTTTGAACCGATTTTATCTTTGTTTTTGTAAGAAAAGTCTGTCTTTGTCTTTATAAAAATGTGCCTTCTTTGTTTCCATAAGAGTGATGTTGCTGTTTTTGCCTGCTGTTTTTGCAAATTGATGTCACTTTGTTTTCATGTTGTTTTATTGTTGTTTTCTAACGTAACGTGTTGCTATATTTTTTAAAGTAATAGTGCTTTGTTTTACACTAGAATGTGTTCTTTGCTTTCGACATAAATAGTCTTGATTTTATATTAGAATGTGTTCTTGTTTTTGAGATAAATGGTGCCGTCTTTATGTTACTTAATGTTGTCGATTTGATCTTCGTCCTTGCTGCTGTTGTTGCGCATAAATGAGGTTGTTTTACGTGTTGTATTGCTGCTGTTTTTATGTTGTTTAGGCCGATGCCTTTGTGCTGTAAATGCGCTGTTGTTCCATTTTAATTTTTCTTAAAAATAGCAAAGCCACATGTTAATTGGATAAGAGGGTTAGAGACAATATGCTTTATAGCCTCCTTGTTATATTATGATTAAGTGTATGTCGAATTCTTAATTTCTAGATAATTGTGTCCGTTATAACTGTTTATGTACTTACGTGTATTGTAAAACGAGAATTCATCTCAACCTTATTTTGGTTTTGGTGTTCTTATTGGAGTTTTGGCGGCGTTTTGTGCATGGACTAAAAGTACATAGTTTTGTGAGGTAAGAGATGAGAATACATACCTTAAGTTGAGACTTAGGAGTTGTAGTAAACCATGCCTTGTTGGGAACATTCAGAATTAACGTGCTTCTATAAAGCCTACTATAGAATGATTAGTAATTGTGAAAAGTAGATTAATTATTTGTATGAGATACGACTAGGGGGCGTAGTTTAAGTTTGTTAGTTTATTAATTAACTGCTTAATGATTTTATGGTTGATGTGCGACGTGTCTGAGTGGTTTTGGTGAGTGATGATTCTTATTCCGCTGTGACGAAAAATTCCTTTTGTTTTGGAGTTTAATTTTTATGACGGTGGTTTTACTGCACAAACTTTAATGAGTGCAAATGATGAGTTTTTATGACGAGGTAGCATTTCTTTTCTACCAATTAAATTAATATTTTTGAAAAGGAAATTACTCTGATAATGACGTGTAAATTGAGGGGTAGAAAATGGGTGTTACAATCAGCACCTCAACACCTCGACCACGAGCACTCTAACACCTCGAACGAGCACTCTAACACCTCGGCTAAAGTCCTAAGCCATAATCTCTACAATTCTCCACCTTGGCTTAGCTTTAGACAGGGCCAATTCCCAAAATTTCCAGGCAATGTTGAAACTTCTTCCCAGGTAGCGACTTGGTCATCATATCAGCAGGGTTGTCTTCAGTCCCAATCTTCTCGAGGCACACCTCTCCTTTTGCAATGACTTCTCTTACAAAATACAGCCTCACATCAATGTGTTTAGTCCTTTCATGGTACACTTGGTTCTTAGCCAAGTGAATGCCACTTTGACTGCCATGAAACACCATTGATGCCGATTGTTCTCCACCCCAAATGCAAGGCCATAGCCTTCATCCATATAGCTTCCTTAATAGCTTCATTACAGCCATAAATTCAGCCTCGCTTGTAGATAATGAGACCACATGTTGCAAATTACATTTCCAGCTAACTTTGTTTCCACAAAACTTGAAAACAAACCTAGTTAGTGACCTTCTAGTATCTAGGCATCCTGCATAATCCGAGTCCACAAAACCTGTGACACCCAAGATGCTGCCAACATGTCTCTGAAAATGCAATCCCACATCACTCGTCTTCTTCACATATCTGAGAATCCATTTCATTGCCTCCCAATGCTGCTTGTCAGGCTTTCCCATGTATCTACTTACAATACTCATAGCGTAAGCCAAATCAGGCCTAGTACATATCATAGCATACATGAGTGATCCCACAGCACTAGCATATGGAACACTTTCCATATATTTCTTCTCTTCATCAGTCTTAGGTATGTCATCTAGTGACAACCTAAAATGTTGAGCCAAGGGGGTAGCAACAGGCTTCGATTGATCCATATTGAACCTCTTCAATACCTTCATTATGTAGTCCTTTTGACTAAGAGTAAGAAACCCGGGATCTCGGTCTCTAGCAATCTGCATTCCGAGTATCTTGCTAGCAGCACCCATGTCCTTCATTTCAAACTCATTCTCTAGCATTTGCTTCACCCGCTTGATTTCTACTTTGCTCTTACATGCTACAAGCATGTCATCAACATAGAGCAACAAGTAGACAATTTCATCATTAATCTTCCTCCAATAGACACAATTATCTGATTTGCACCTATCAAGCCATTCTTCACCATAAAGTCATCAAACCTCATATACCACTGTCTTGGGGACTGCTTTAAACCGTATAGAGACTTCTTCAGCAAACATACCTTCCCCTCATCACCCTTCTTCACAAAACCCTCTGGTTGTGCCATGTAAATTTGCTCATCTAGCTCGCCATGAAGGAAAGCAGTCTTTACATCCAACTGTTCCAGTTCCAAGTTTTCTTGTGCAACAAGTGACAAGATCATTCTAATAGAAGTATGCTTTACCACTGGTGAGAACACCTCATGATAGTCTATACCTTCCCTTTGAGTGAAGCCTCGAGCCACAAGCCTTGCCTTGAACTTAGCCTTAGTTACCCCAGGAATTTCCTCTTTCACCTTGAATAGCCATCTACACCCAACAAGCTTCTTCCCTTTTGGTCTATCTACCAAATCCAGGTCTTGTTCTTCTGAAGTGACTGCATCTCATCTAACATAGTTGCATACCACTCATTTACCGATTTGCTATTCATATCATCTTTGTAACTAGTCGGCTCTTCACTATCAACCTCTTCAGCCATATTTAACGCAAAAGCAACCATCTCGGCATGACCAAGTCTCTCAGGTGGTCTAATAGTCCTTCTAGTTCTGTCTCTAGCTAGAAGATAGTCCTGCAGATCATCTTGATCATCTATGGCTTCTTCACTTCCTGGCCGAACTGGTGCTACATCAGATGCTTGATCGCATCTACCTGTTGTAGCAATGGGTCCACCTCAAACTCAACACTATCATTATTATTCTGCTCAATTTGCTTCTTTTCGACCACCTTCTCAGTGTAGTACATTTCCTGTTCTCTAAACACAACATTCCAGCTAATGATGATCTTCGGCAGTTGCTTATCTACACACCACAATCTATAGCCTTTGACCTCTGCAAAATACCCTAAAACATACATTTCACAACCTCGATCAAGTTTACCTTGTTTGACATGTGCATAAGCAACACAACCATATACCTTCAAATTCGACAGATCTCGTGGATGCCACGACCACACCTCCTCGGGTGTTTTCATTTCGATAATGAGGAGGGGCATCTATTTATCAAGTATACAAAGATGAGATACGATCCTCAAACCCAAAAATGATGACTCAAGTTAGCATTCAACATCATACATCTAACCATTTCCATGATAGTTCTATTCATTCTTTCTGCCAATCCATTTTGCTGGGGTGTACCACTAACTGTCTTATGCCTATCAATTCCTTTCATTTTACAAAATTGATTAAACTCATCAGAACAAAACTCTAGTCCATTATCAGTCCTTAACTTCTTAATCTTCCTACCAGTTTGATTTTCGACTAGAGTACACCATTCTTTAAATTTTTCAAATGCATCACTCTTAAGTTTAAGCATGTAAACCCATACCTTCCTCGAGTGATCATCTATGAGAGTCATGAAGTACCTGGATCCGTGGTGAGATTGAACTCGAGCCGCCCCCAAAGATCACCGTGAATGTAGTCCAATATCCCTTTGGTGCGGTGAGTAGCAAAGGTTGAACTTCAATTTCTTTGCCTTGCCGAGGACACACAACTCACAGAAATCTAGTGAACGGATAGAATCATCACCTAACAATTTCTGTTTGCTCAATTCCTTGAGTCCTCTCTCACTGACATGCCCCAATCTCCTATGCCACAGGCTACACTTGGTGATTTCAAAGACTAGCAACGCTTGTTAGATGCTCCTGCAGAGCACTCCCCAACAACTTGTGAGACCATTCACCAATTCACCCTTCATCATTACCATTGATCCCCTTATTACCTTGATGACTCCACCTCCTCCTTTGTATTCAAAACCTTGTGAATCAAGCATTGAAAGAGAAATCAAATTCCTCTTTAAATCGTGCACATATCTAACTCCTTGCGAAGACCTTGATCGACCCATCACCATCTTGAACTTGATAGATCCAATTCCTTGCACTCTACATGTCCGATTGTTCCCAATAGCACTTGTCCACCATGAATTTGAGTGAATGTGAAGAACCATTCCTCATATGACACATGTGAAATGTACAACCAAAGGTCGAGGATCCACTGGAGATACAATTTCACATCGGAAATACACAATACCTCTGCTCTAACATAGCTGTATAAGCCTATGTCATCAAGCCAAGAAAAAACCTCATGTTTTATGTTCTTTGGACAAGTGAATTTTACCTCGGTCACACACATCACCTCGGCACTTTCATAACCTTCTGAAACCACATCGGCATCAGCATGATGCCCTTTGTGATCTCCACCCTTCTTCTTCTTCTTCTTGAAGTTTGGGCAGTCTTTCTTGAGATGATCTTCACTCTTACAAATGAAGCAGGCCCTTTTCTTGAATTCCCTTGACTTAGACCTCGAGTTTTGCTTTCCCTTGAAGTCCCTTTTCTCGGTTCTTCCTCTCACATTCAGTGCTTCAGCCTGTTGATCATCAACATTTTCTGACCTCCTTGTGAGTTCCTTCGAGAACAAGGCATTCTGAACCTCTTCAAGTGATAGAGTGTCTCTGCCATAGATGAGTGTGTTTGCAAGATTCCTATACTCATTTGACAGTGACTTGAGTAATAGGAGTGCTTGATCCTCATCTTCCACCTTGATCTCAATGTTTTCAAGATCAAGAATCACTTTGTTGAAATCATCAATATGATCCTCCAATTTCTTTCTCGCCCATCTTGAAGGTAAACAATTTCTGCTTCAAATACAACCTATTGGCCAAAGATTTGGTCATATATAGGTTCTCCAATTTGAGCCATATACCTGTTGCAGTTTTCTCCTTCGAGACTTTCCTTAGCACCTTATCTCCCAATGACAGAATCAAAGCACTATATGCGCTTTCAAGCATATCTTGCTTCTTCTCCTCCGATAGCGTATCGGGTAACTTTGCCTCACCTGCAAGTGCTTTCTCAATGCCTTGTTGCACCAAGAAAGCTCTCATCTTCATACGCCATAGACTAAAGTCATTTTCCTGTGAATTTCTCCACCTCGAATTTCACAGATCCCATTCTTGAATATTCTTCAAGGATCACATGCCAACCTTCGTCTTTGCCCAAACAACACGAACCTAAAGCTACTGATACCAATTGTTATGAAACAATCCTCAAACATTCAAGAATTCAGGACGAACAGTTACGTAAATTGTAAACCGAGAAGCCGAAGTGAGATAGAGAGTAAGCCGAAGAGATAAGAGAGAGTAAGCGATCGTTTGGAAATCGGATTTCTTATTCACAAAGCCTCAATTATACAAGAGTATATATAGGTACATTAGAGAGCTGTACAAACAGTTACAAGGTGTAACTATCCTAACTACCTATAATAGACCGCTAACATAACTAATCGGCACAACAAGCACTTCGGCACAAGTGCTTCGACTTCGACAGGTGCCATCAGCACCTCAACACCTCGACCACGAGCATTCTAACACCTCGGACGAGCACTCTAACACCTCGGCTAAAGTCCTAAGCCATAATCTCTACAGACATCTGATAAGACCGAGAATAAAATTGCAGTAAAGCGCTCATGTTGAACCGCACACCTACTGATAATATCAAAAATCCCTAGTGCATTCCAACACACCACAACTTTAGAACAATAAATAAATAAGTGCGTTGGAGACTTAGAAAATCCACCACACCATGGACAAGAGTCTTCTACACCAACATGCATTTGCGCTAAATTGGACCAAGTAGGAAGAACATCACGGTAAAGTCTCCAAAGGAAATGTTTCACCTTAGGGGGGATTTTCAACTTCAAAAGAGTACGCCAACTTGAAGATGATTAGTAGCTAGTACTCGTTCCGTAAGGAGCTTGTAAGCGCTACAAACCGAATAAACACTAGAGGGCTCCGACCACCAGAGTCATTGGTCTGTGTCAACCATACTGAAAAGAGGAGTCTTAAAAATTTGACCTACAATAGAGGGAACAAACAAGTGACTGATAAGATTAAAATTCCATGTTTCACTCGATCCTTCAACAAGTGTGAGACGCAAAGGAACAAATTGAAATGAGGTGAATCAGCATGGTGATTATACTTCGGTCCACCTTCCATCTTTCACCAAAGACATTGATATGAGATCCATCACCAATCATCCATCAACACCCCTCTTCAAAAACCAACTGGGCTTCATGAATGCTCCTCCAAACAAAGCTAGAATTTCTTCCCTTGGAAGCATATATACATAAAATCACACTCAGGATAGTATTTGCCTTGTAAACCCTAGTCACAAGAGAAATAGGTTTGTGCATCAACCTCCAACATTGTTTTCCCAGCAAAGCCTCATTGAATACATAGAGATTACGAAACTCATACCACCATGATCTTTATCAATGTATAGCTTATCCCAAGATAGCCATCGAATGCCTCTCTCTGTAGCACCACTTCCACCCCACTAGAAGCCATTAATCAAGCATTGAATCTCATCTTCAAGGGACGAAGGTAAAATAAAATGGCTCATAAAATAAGTCGGTGTAGATTGAAGAACCAACTTAATCATAACTTTCTTTCTCGCCTTAAACAACGACTGATCACCCCAAGAATTAATTTTCTTACAAATCATGTCCTTAATAAATTTAAGGCTTAAATGCACTTTTGCTCCCTCTATTTTACTAAATGTGCAATTTTGACCCCCCTATTGTACTAAATGTGCAAATAGTATCCCCCTATTTATTTTTGTGCAACTTTAGTCTCCCTATTTTCCAAATTTCTGTAATGTTGACCAAATTGGAGTTTTCAACTCTCAGATGTCATTTTAATTGACATGACACTTGACTAAGCAGACTTGACATGCCACCAAAATTATTTTTTAAAAAAACGTTTAGTTTAATTTTATTAAATACTTATTTAAAATAATTAAATTATTTTAATCTTTTAAAAAATATAAAATTATTTAAAATAAATAAATTTATTTTATATTTTAAAATATAATTTTAAAAAAATAAAATATTTTTACATTTTAAATTTAAAAATATAAAATATTTAAATTACTTTTATATTTTAAAATAAAAAATAATTTAATTATTTAAAAAATATTTAATAAAAATAAATTAGGTGGTCCACCTAATTTATTATTTTAATTTATATTGTAAAACATAAAATATAAACATAGTTTATTTATTTTAAATAATTAAATAATTTCTATATTTTAAAATATAAAAATTAGTCAATTATTTAAAATAAATATTAAATAAAATAAATGTAAATGTTTTTTAAAAAGTAAATTAGGTGGCATGTCAAGTAGTCTTAGTCAAGTGTCTTGTTGTTATGGCTCCCAAATCGCATAGCGCATTACCAGAATAAGATTTACCCATAGAACATGGTATGGTGAATTTGCCAGGATCCTTCAATTTGCTTGGGAGTTTCTTTTGCATGATCATGCTGCACTCTCCCGTCATGGCCACCGTTTCAAATTCTCCTAGCCTTCTTCTCTTGGTGAGGACGTCTTTCATAAACTTGGCATAGTTGGGCATTTGTTTCAGAGCTTCGACCAATGTGATATTAATGTGAAGTCGCTTTCAAAGACTCTCTAGAATTTCCCAAATTGCTTGCTCTCATGAGCCTGTTTCAACCTTTGAGGATAGGGAGGAGGAGGATATTCAGGCACAAGCTTGGGTACCGTCTTGATTCCTGGTTCAAAACTAGACATTGTAACGTCTGGCTTAGACATCACAATATCTGGACTATTCTTCTCTTTTTCCTTCTTTGGCACCTCATTTTCTTCAGGCATAGCTAGTTCAGGATACTCAGTGCCACTTCTTAATGAGATAGCATTTACGTGCTCTTGGCCTGGTGCTTGAGATGATGAAGCTTCACCGTGAGAGGAAGTCCACCCTTTGCATTTGAGTGAGAGCGACAATTTGCCCAACTTGGTTCTCCAAAGTCTTTATAGATGCTTCATGGGTCTGCATAGTTGTCTTACAATCACTAATAAAAGACCTCGGCAAAGATTCCATGGAGTTGTCCATAGCAGGAGCATTTTGTCTTTGATTATTTTGAGAAGGGAATCTTGGTGGAGTAGCTGGAACATTAGTACTTGCGTTGGCAATATTACCTCCCCCCCATCTGAAATTGGGGTGGTTCTTCCAACCAGGTGTAGAAATCGAATAGGGGTCATGTTGCCTTGTTATATCCCATATAATTCACGTATGGCGGATTTGTGGTGCATTCCTCATAAAGGTGTCTTCCCCCACAATATACACAACTAATTTCTCCAGGGGGAGCTTGTTCAATAGCAGACCACGCTTGATTCCTTGGGCACTATAGCGTCGGACGTCAGAGCGCGTTCTGCGATGACTCGCACTTTGATCATATTCGTGAGAGTTGTCACCGAAATGAGAGAGAGCGTAAACTTCGCTCACTTCATGGACCCCACTACCTTTTTGGCAGGGTTTAATCTTTCAGTAGGCCATGACGAGCTGTTTATGGCAACACGCTCTATAAGATCGCAAGCTTCATTGTAGGAGGAGTTCAAAATCACACCTCCAGATGAGGCATCTAACATAGATCTCGTCGGTGCTTCCAACCCATTGTAGAAGGTCTCCATTTGGATCACTATAGGAATTCCATGGTGTGGACATTTCCTCGATAGTTCTTTCCACCTTTCCCATGCTTCATGCAGTGTTTCACCATCCTTTTGCTTGAAAGATGTAATATCATTCCTCATCCTGGGCTTTCTTGTTGGGAGGAAATATTTTTCTAAAAATTTCTTTGTCATTTCCTCCCAAGTGGTGATGGAATTAGACTCCAAAGAATTTAACCAAGCTTTGGATCTATCCTTTAAAGAATAAGGAAAAAGTTTGAGTTTAAAGGCATCCTCACTTACGCCAGGGATAATGAATTTACTACACACTTTCAAGAAATTTCTCAAATGTGCAAATGGATCCTCTTGAGTAGAACCTCCAAATTGGCCATGGGTTTGGAGCATTTGAAACATCATCGGCTTAAACTCAAAATGAGTAGCAGTTACAGCAGGTCTGGTGATGCTTGTTTCCATAGAGGTCAGATCAAAAGCAGCGTAGTCCCTCATCGGCCTGTCTCTGTCATTTACCATTTGATCAGGACCTTGGTTCATGAACCTTTCTCTATACCAATATTCATCATCTGGTTTAGTGAACGTAAAAGGACCTTGCCTTAGACAACGACCGATCACCCCAGGAGTTAATTTTCTTCCAAATCATGTCCTTAATAAATTTAAGGCTTAAATGCACTTTTGCTCCCTCTATTTTACTACATGTGCAATTTTGATCCCCTATTTTACTAAATGTGCAAATAGTATCCCCTATTTATTTTTGTGCAACTTTAGTCTCCTATTTTTCAAATTTACAGAATGTTGACCAAATTGGAGTTTTCAACTCTCGAGATGCCATTTTAATTGACATGACACTTGACTAAGCCGACTTGACATGCCACCAAATTTATTTTTTAAAAACGTTTAGTTTAATTTTATTAAATACTTATTTAAAATAATTAAATTATTTTAATCTTTTAAAAATATAAAATTATTTAAAATAAATAAATTTATTTTATATTTTAAAATATAATTTTAAAAAAAAAAATATTTTTACATTTTAAATTTAAAAATATAAAATATTTAAATTACTTTTATATTTTAAAATAAAAATAATTTAATTATTTGAAATATATTTAATAAAAATAAATTAGGTGGTCCACCTAATTTATTATTTTAATTTATATTGTAAAACATAAAATATAAACATAGTTTATTTATTTTAAATAATTAAATAATTTCTATATTTTAAAATATAAAAATTAGTCAATTATTTAAAATAAATATTAAATAAAATAAATGTAAATGTTTTTTAAAAAGTAAATTAGGTTGCATGTCAAGTAGTCTTAGTCAAGCGTCATGTTGTTATGCGCGATAGAGTTGTGCAAGTGTACACATCGCAACAAGTAATATAGTAGTAAGTAGAGTTCGTCTCCACAGGGATTGGTATTAATTTTAGAGTTTAAGCGATACTAGCACTTAGTGAACCGAGTAGCAAATGCTTTTAGTAACAAGTTATCAGTGAAAAGTGATGGTTTTAAGAAAACAGTAAAAAGATTGGTTGTGAGAAATTAGAGAAACAAGTCGGACTGCTCTTTCTAAGTAAATTCCCGATTAGTACAGCGCTATAACGTCACACGCTATAGCGTCAAGCGCTGTTGCAAATGTTTTTGTGCTTTTCAGTCACTCACGCTAGGGTTTCATTACAAGATGCCTATCTCTAGGTTCTAAATAAGTTCACCCCTGTATAATAAAGAACCCACAACCTTTGCTCTATGAACTATTGCATTTCTATGTCTAGAGGGAGCAAAATCTATTTAAATGTCTTTAAATATACTTTCGTTCATATCAAGCTTTGAAGTCTATCCATGAACCATGTCTGAACCCACGGATGTACCCATTTTAGCTGATCAATTCTAAAACAAGTTTGAAAGAAGTATAACGCAAAGGTTGAAACGCAAAGCATGCAATATTATAATTACGATACTAATGGTTCATTACAAAGATCCGAGCAATCCAACTCAAAGTGTTTAGCTCATGTTTCGCATCATCAAAGCAATACAAGCTGGAAAACTCATATTACCTAGGACGGAATGAGAAGAAATGGTGGCAACAAATGCGCACCGAAGCTTCCAATCATTCACCGAGATGACACAATAACGTTGAGTTCACACCGAGGAGAAGTAAACTAAAAATTACAGTAAAAGCGAAAGCTTGAAAATGTTTTACAAAGAAGAAAATCTGTTACAAGTCCTCTCTCTCTCTAACTCTCTGTCCCTGCCAATGTCTTTGCGCAATGTATTTGTAGAGAAGAAGGAGGAGCAGTTATAGTTTCCGGAGTTAGCGCAAAAAGGTGGTATGGTCATCGAACCAACTGAAGCTAGCGGCCCACTCACACAACGCCATGTGTCCTATAGTATCCATGAAAATCCGGCCGTGACAGTCAACACAATAGCACAGTAAACGAAATTTGGGGTGAAGAGCTTGGCGCCAAAAGTACACTTAGTCGACCTGCTTCAGACTCTTAGCCGAGCTTCCTCTTGCCGAGGTCTTAGTCGACCTGCCTTCTTGCCGAGGTGCCCTCTTGCTGCTATAGCGTTAGACGCTATAGCGCTTACACTGCAGCACTCAGAAAACACGTTAAATTGCTCAAAAGGGCACCGTGCCGAATTCATTCAAAACAGTGTCTAACCCTTCTTTTCCTACAACTATACTAATTAGAGACATAAGATACTAATATTACTTGAGAACTCACTTGATTCACATGGATAAAGGTATAAATAACTCATATAAATATGAGTCATCACACCCCAAACTTAAACCATTGCTTGTCCTCAAGTAATGACACTTAACTAAGACAAAACTACAAACATATATGCACAACACACATCACATGATCAATTTTACATTTCCAATGAACATTTGTTCAAACACATTCTCAAGGGGCTAACCTTTCCGATTCACACTCACACCTACACACCAATGCAATTTCAATAACTTCTAAGCTTATTACTGCTCATTAGTGTGTGTGTGATCTCTGACTCACCTCAATTCCTAGATAGATTTGGATTTCTCTTTAGCCTTGGAAAGAGTGGTCTTCTTTTGGTGAAATCAAGAACTTTTTCAAAACAAAGACTAGACTAACATTTTCACACGAAATGGGAATTTCGGGCATGACAAAGGGTTTAACTAGGCATTTCGGTCTATGGTCGGTGTTCCTAATTATTGAGACTAACAAAGAACGCTTATAGCGTTTTCGCGCTATAGCGCTTAAACTATGATAACAAATTTATTTACTAGTCGCAGCCCCCCCATTACTCGGCTCCTTAGCAATTATTCTCTTTTTTTTTCCATTTGAGGCTTTGCCTCTTTGCCTTTGGAACAACCGAGCTTTTGTTTCGGGTAACTACAGCTTTACACGATATATACAACATAGAACATTTACATTGAATTTCTAAGTCACTGACCACCCTAAGACTTTTGTACCTAACCTTTATATAGCCCGAGCACTCCCAAACTTTGCTTCAAAAATTCTTCAAGTTTTTAGTCAAGCCTTGATCTCACCTCGGTTAACTCAGACTAGCCTAAACATCAGATAGTCCTCGGCTAACTAAGTTTTTCTTTAAGCACGTAGATTTTTATGTGTGGGAGCAACAATAAGCGAGAGATATTATTTAAAAGCATAACTACTCTTTACTCACTCACACAATCATCACTCAGATTAGCCCAAACAGAAGATTTTCAACAAATATAAACTGGAAACAAAGCATTGATCATGCAATTCTACTCTCTTTTTTATTTTATTTTATAAAACCTCTAGGTCCTCCCCCCCAAATAAAAGGGAGAAGTGTCCTCACTGCTGGATTGGACTGGGGAGAGGCCCAGGACTTAACAGAAACAATTCGACAAAATTAAACAACTTGTTTTCGACTACAATTGTGAAGCGCAAGAACAACGCTATAGCGCTTCACAACTTATTTTCGACTACAACTACCTAAGCTACAAAAGAAGGGTTTGAAATTGGTTCTTACTGATGACAGACTTTGTTCTGGCGCTGACACGGCTTGGCTGGGCCGGCTTAGTGGCTTTCTTCTTCTTCTTCTTTTTCTTCTCTGCCGAGGTGGTTCCTGCACACCCTCTTTATCTTGCCGAGGTGGTTCCTGCACAAAACAAAAATTAAACTCAAAAAATTTTGGTTAGTTAACCATTGGGTTGCCTCCCAAGAGCGCTTGCTTTAAGAGTCTTCAGCCAGACTTCCTCTTTAATGTTAGAGGTCTTGAAGCTCGATGGAGACTTTGTCCCTCACCACATGTGCTCCACAGTATTTCTTCACCCCTTCATCATTGATCTTAAGTGTGGAACAAATGGTTTCCTCAAACAGATTCATTATCTTATCAGGATACACCTTCACCAACTTGAAAGGTCTTGATCGCCTAGATTTGAGCTTCTTAGGTAACGATTTAAGCCTTGAGGTGGATGATAAAACTTGTCCCCATTCAATGAGTTTTCTTCTTTGAATTGTTTTGGTGAATTTTGGTGGTGTGGTGGCAATTGGCCGAGGTGAAGATTGTGGACTTAGGTTTTTCTTAGCCTTCTGCTCGCGTCTTGGTGAATTACCAACTGCAACCACCTCTTCATTTGGAACCAACGGCTAAGAAGACGTTACAACGACAGATGTTATAACGTCAGCAGTCTCCCTTTCTTTTTGCCGAGGTTGTTGTAGGGTTGGCATCTCGGCACCTTTCTCCTCGGAATTTTCATCTTCTTCTTTACCGTCCTCTACTCCCTCACTCTCCTTAGAGCTCTTATTAATCTCAGCTTCACCTTGTAATATATCATCTTCCACAAACTTTTCTTTTTCAGTGTTGGCAAGCGCCTTGACCAAATGGTCACCTTGATTGTGGAATTGTTGTTGACCCACCGGGTCAAGAGTCATTACAAAAGAACACTCCTCGGATCCCGCATTTGAGAACTTGGGATCATTCATCACATTAAACTTGATATCTTGATCATTGACTCTCATAGTCAGTTCTCCCTTCTGAACATCAATTACAGTATGGGCAGTAGCTAGGAATGGCCTCCCGAGAATGATGGGCACCTCTTCATCTGCATTAAAATCAAGAACAACAAAATCCACAGGAAAAACAAATTTGTCAATTTTAATAAGCACATCCTCTATTATCCCCTGATATAGGCTATGGACATATCTCGCTAACCCGGAAGGTAGCGAGAGTAAACTTAATCATATCAATTCCCAGCTGTTTAACTATGGTTTTGGGCATCAAATTGATGTTTGCTCCCAAATCGCATAACGCATTACCAGAATAAGATTTACCCATAGAACATGGTTTGGTGAATTTGCCAGGATCCTTCAATTTTCTTGGGAGTTTCTTTTGCAGGATCATGCTGCACTCTCCCGTCATGGCCACCGTTTCAAATTCTCCTAGCCTTCTTCTCTTGGTGAGGACGTATTTCATAAACTTGGCATAGTTGGGCATTTGTTTCAGAGCTTCGACCAATGGGATATTAATGTGAAGTTGTTTCAGCACCTCTAAGAATTTCCCAAATTGCTTGCTCTCATGAGCCTGTTTCAACCTTTGAGGATAGGGAGGAGGAGGATATTCAGGCACAAGCTTGGGTACCGTCTTGATTCCTGGTTCAAAACTAGACATTGTAACGTCTGGCTTAGACATCACAATATCTGGACTATTCTTCTCTTTTTCCTTCTTTGGCACCTCGTTTTCTCCAGGCATAGCTAGTTCAGGATACTCAGTGCCACTTCTTAATGAGATAGCATTTACGTGCTCTTGGCCTGGTGCTTGAGATGATGAAGCTTCAGTCGTGGAGGGAAGTCCACCCATTTGCCTTTGAGTGAGAGCAGAAGCAATTTGCCCAACTTGGTTCTCCAAAGTCTTTATAGATGCTTCATGGGTCTACATAGTTGTCTTACAATCACTAATAAAAGACCTCGGCAAAGATTCCATGGAGTTGTCCATAGCAGGAACATTTTGTCTTTGATTATTTTGAGAAGGGAATCCTGGTGGAGTAGCTGGAACATTAGTACTTGCGTTGGCGATGATACCTCCCCCATCCGAAATTGGGGTGGTTCTTCCAACCGGGTCAGTAGGTGTCGAATAGGGGTTGTTGCCCTTGTTATATCCCACATAATTCATGAAGCGGGATTTGTGGTGCATTCCTCATAAAGGTGTCTTCCCCACAATATACACAACTAATTTCTCCAGGGGAGCTTGTTCAATAGCGACCACAATTGATTCCTTGGGCGCTATAGCGTCGACGACAGAGCGCGTTTGCGAGACTCGAGACCCTTGATCATATTCGTGAGAGTTGCCACACGAAATGAGAGAGCGAAACTTCGCTCACTTCATGGACCCCACCTACCTTTTTGGCGTGGTTTAATCTTTCAAGAGGCCATGACGAAATCATTTATGGCAACAGCTCTATAAGATCGCAAGCTTCATTGTTGGAGGAGTTCAAAATCACACCTCCAGATGAGGCATCTAACATAGATCTCGGTCGGTGCTTCCAACCCATTGTAGAAGGTCTCCATTTGGATCACTATAGGAATTCCATGGTGTGGACATTTCCTCGATGAGTTCTTTCCACCTTTCCCATGCTTCATGCAAGAGGTTTCACCATCCTTTTGCTTGAAAGATGTAATATCATTCCTCATCCTGGCGTTCTTGTTGGGAGGGAAATATTTTTCTAAAAATTTCTTTGTCATTTCCTCCCAAGTGGTGATGGAATTAGACTCCAAAGAATTTAACCAAGCTTTGGATCTATCCTTTAAAGAATAAGGAAAAAGTTTGAGTCTAAAGGCATCCTCACTTACGCCAGAGATAATGAAGTTACTACACACTTTCAAGAAATTTCTCAAATGTGCAAATGGATCCTCTTGAGTAGAACCTCCGAATTGGCCATGGGTTTGGAGCATTTGAAACATCATCGGCTTAAACTCAAAATGAGTAGCGATTCATAAAGCAGTCCGTGATGCTTGTTTCCATAGAGGTCTGGATCAAAAGCAACGTAGTCCTCTCATCTACTGCTCTCTGTCATTTACCATTTGATCAGGACCTTGGTTCATGAACCTTTCTCTATACCAATATTCATCATCTGGTTCAGTGAACGTAAAAGGACCTTGCCTTAGACAACGACCGATCACCCCAGGAATTAATTTTCTTCCAAATCATGTCCTTAATAAATTTAAGGCTTAAATGCACTTTTGCTCCTCTATTTTACTAAATGTGCAATTTTGATCCCCTATTTTACTAAATGTGCAAATAGTATCCCCCTATTTATTTTTGTGCAACTTTAGTCTCTCTATTTTCCAAATTTCTGTAATGTTGACCAAATTGGAGTTTTCAACTCTCGGATGCCATTTTAATTGACATGACACTTGACTAAGCTAAACTTAACATGCCACCAAATTTATTTTTTAAAAACGTTTAGTTTAATTTTATTAAATACTTATTTAAAATAATTAAATTATTTTAATATTTTAAAAATATAAAAATATTTAAAATAACTAAATTTATTTTATATTTTAAAATATAATTTTAAAAAAATAAAATATTTTTACATTTTAAATTTAAAAATATAAAATATTTAAATTACTTTTATATTTTAAAATAAAAAATAATTTAATTATTTAAAATATATTTAATAAAAATAAATTAGGTGGTCCACCTAATTTATTATTTTAATTTATATTGTAAAACATAAAATATAAACATAGTTTATTTATTTTAAATAATTAAATAATTTCTATATTTTAAAATATAAAAATTAGTCAATTATTTAAAATAAATATTAAATAAAATAAATGTAAATGTTTTTTAAAAAGTAAATTAGGTGGCATGTCAAGTAGTCTTAGTCAAGTGTCATGTTGTTATGCGCGATAGAGTTGTGCAAGTGTACACATCGCAACAAATAATATAGTAGTAAGTAGAGTTCGTCTCCACAGAGATTTGTATTAATTTTAGAGTTTAAGCGATACTAGCACTTAGTGAACCGAGTAGCAAATGCTTTTAGTAACAAGTTATCAGTGAAAAGTGATGGTTTTAAGAAAACAGTAAAAAGATTGGTTGTGAGAAATTAGAGAAACAAGTCGGACGGCTCTTTCTAAGTAAATTCCCGATTAGTACAGCGCTATAACGTCACACGCTATAGCGTCAAGCGCTGTTGCAAATGTTTTTGTGCTTTTCAGTCACTCACGCCAGGGTTTCATTACAAGATGCCTATGTCTAGGTTCTAAATAAGTTCACCCCTGTATAATAAAGAACCCACAACCTTTGCTCTATGAACTATTGCATTTCTATGTCTAGAGAGAGCAAAATCTATTTAAATGTCTTTAAATAAACTTTCGTTCATATCAAGCTTTGAAGTCTATCCATGGACCATGTCTGAACCCACGGATGTACCCATTTTAGCTGATCAATTCTAAAACAAGTTTGAAAGAAGTATAACACAAAGGTTGAAACGCAAAGCATGCAATATTATAATTACGATACTAATGGTTCATTACAAAGATCCGAGCAATCCAACTCAAAGTGTTTAGCTCATGTTTCGCATCATCAAAGCAATACAAGCTGGAAAACTCATATTACCTAGGACGGAATGAGAAGAAATGGTGGCAACAAATGCGCACCGAAGCTTCCAATCATTCACCGAGATGACACAATAACGTTGAGTTCACACCGAGGAGAAGTAAACTAAAAATTACAGTAAAAGCGAAAGCTTGAAAATGTTTTACAAAGAAGAAAATCTGTTACAAGTTCTCTCTCTCTCTCTAACTCTCTGTCCCTGCCAATGTCTTTGCGCAATGTATTTGTGGAGAAGAAGGAGGAGCAGTTGTAGTTTCCGGAGTTAGCGCAAAAAGGTGGTATGGTCATCGCACCAACTGAAGCTAGCGCCCCACTCACACAACGCCATGTGTCCTATAGTATCCATGAAAATCTGGCCATGACAGTTAGCA
Organism: Oxytropis ochrocephala; assembly: GCA_020916435.1. Taxonomy (NCBI): domain Eukaryota; kingdom Viridiplantae; phylum Streptophyta; class Magnoliopsida; order Fabales; family Fabaceae; genus Oxytropis; species Oxytropis ochrocephala. The sequence continues at coordinate 32,074,385 of CM037090.1, read as the reverse complement.
CAGTGGCACAGTAAACGAAATTTGGGGTGAAGAGCTTGGCGCCAAAAGTACACTTAGCCGACCTGCTTCAGACTCTTAAACGAGCTTCCTCTTGCCGAGGTCTTAGCCGACCCGCCTTCTTGCCGAGGTGCCCTCTTGCTGCTATAGCGTTAGACGCTATAGGGCTTACACTGCAGCACTCAGAAAACACGTTAAATTGCTCAAAAGGGCACCAGATGTGCCGAATTCATTCAAAACAGTTTCTAACCCTTCTTTTCCTACAACTATACTAATTAGAGACATAAGATACTAATATTACTTGAGAACTCACTTGATTCACATGGATAAAGGTATAAATAACTCATATAAATATGAGTCATCACACCCCCAAACTTAAACCATTGTGTGTCCTCAAGTAATGACACTTAACTAAGACAAAACTACAAACATATATGTACAACACACATCACATGATCAATTTTACATTTCCAATGAACATTTGTTCAAACACATTCTCGCGGCTAACCTTTCCGATTCACACTCACACCTACACACCAATGCAATTTCAATAACTTCTAAGCTTATTATCGCTCATTAGTGTGTGTGTGATCTCTGACTCACCTCAATTCCTAGCTAGATTTGGATTTCTCTTTAGCCTTGGAAAGAGTGGTCTTCTTTTGGTGAAATCAAGAACTTTTTCAAAACAAAGACTAGACTAACATTTTCACACGAAATGGGAATTTCGGGCATGACAAAGGGTTTAACTAGGCATTTCGGTCTATGGTCGTTGTTCCTAATTATTGAGACTAACAAATGACGCTATAGCGTTTGGCGCTATAGCGCTTAGACTATGATAACAGATTTATTTACTAGCCGCAAATTTCATTACTCGGCTCCTTAGCAATTATTCTCTTCTTTTTTTTCATTTGAGGCTTTGCCTCTTTGCCTTTGGAACAGACGAGCTTTAGTTTCGGGTAACTACAGCTTTACACGACATATACAACATAGAACATTTACATTGAACTTCTAAGTCACTGACCACCCTAAGACCTTTGTACCTAACATTTATATAGCCCGAGCACCCCCAAACTTTGCTTCAAAAACTCTTCAAGTTTTTAGTCAAGCCTTGATCTCACCTCGGTTAACTCAGACTAGCCTAAACATCAGATAGTCCTCGGCTAAGTAAGTTTTTCTTTAAGCACAGAGATTTTTATGTGTGGGAGCAACAATAAGCAGAGATATTATTTAAAAGCATAGCATATTTTTCTTTTTAGTCGCTGTGAAAAAAATCATCTTTGCAAATATACCATATTTTGCTTTTTAGTCATTCTTTCATTTTAACCCCTCAGAAATTTGTTTATATTGAATTGGTCTCAGTAATATGTAAAATATTTGATCTTAGTCCTCATTTATGAGCAACATAAAGGGCAAAAAAATATTTTACATATTACAAGGACCAAATTCAATATAAACAAATTTTAAAGGGAATAAAACAAAAGAACAAGGATTGGAAATAAAGTAGTATGACATATTTGCAAGGACAAAGAAAATTATTTTACAGGCATTAAAATTGGAAGGCTTAAATATATGTTCAGTCCCTGCAAATATGACCATAATCCATTTAAGCCCCTGTAAAAATAAAATCTTTAAAATGACCCTCATAAATATTGAATAACTTACGGTTTAAGCCTTCTGTCAACTTTCCATCTAAAAAAACTTTAAATGACCATTGTAAATATTAAGTGTTTACAGTTAAACCCCTCAGTCAACTTTTCATCCAAAAAAACTGATGTCACTGCCATGTGTCGCCATTAAATTGGTCATTGCCACGTGACACTAAGGGCCAACTAAATGGTGACACGTGGCAGTGATAGCAGCTTTTTTGGATGAAAAGTTGACCGAGGGGCTTAACTGTAAACGCTTAATATTTACAAGGGTCATTTTAAAGCTTTTTTTGATGGAAAGTTGACCGAAGGGCTTAACCAGAAACGCTTCAATAATTGCAAGGATCATTTTAAAGTTTTTATTTTTACAGGGCCTTAAATGGATTATGGTCATATTTGGTGAGGCTGAACATATATTTAAGCCAAATTGTAAAAGTCCATATTTGCAGGGACGAAACATGTGTTTAAACTTTTTAACAATTTCAATTTAGAAAAATTTCTTTTAGTAACATAAATAGTTAGTATTATTGTGTACGTGCGCGTGAGTGCACGCGCACACACAATTAATGTAACATCTAGAAAGAATTGAAATAAGGCACGATATAGATTTCAATAATCTTGAGACTCAATGGAGTTATCCTCATTCATATCATTGATGACTATTTATAGTGTGCATTGCTTGGTACAAGTTAGTTAGTCCACTAACAGAAAATTAAAAATTAAGTAACTACTCTAACTGTAATGTCACAACATCTTACTAGCATTGACTAGTTTTACGGCACCTATTACATCATCAACTACTAACTAGTGATACAACACCTGCTTTAACATTAATTACTTTTTTTTTAAACAAACAGACAGAGTGCTCGAATTTATTAAAAAAAGGAAAGATAAAATTAAACAATAATAGAGAAATTTCAAAACACCGCAATTTCTGTACTATGCCAACACTAAGTTAAATACAACTGAAATAACTACAATAACTAATACACGTCCTTTATTTCAGTTCCCTTCAAATTACAGCAATTATACCAAGCTTCTCTCTAAATTCTCGCAACTTTTCTCCTCTCAATGGCTTTGTGAGAACATCACCAACCTGTTCGTTAGTGATGCTGTATTCAATCAATGACTTTCCTTTGTTGACTTGGTCTCTCAAGTAGTAAACTTTGTTTCAATGTGTTTACTTCCACACGTGCAATTGGATACTTAGCCAAACTAAATGCTAACTTGTTATCAACTAGTAACTTCACACAATAATCTTCTTCCTTAATCTTCAATTTTGTCATCAAAGCATCCAACTAGTTTGTTTGACATGCTCCCAGACTACTTTTAGGATTGTCGACTGTCCCCACAAATACGAGTCTTTCCAGCATGCTTTGTCCTCACTTGTATGTTTTCCACATGACTTCCCAGAAGGTCACCCATTCTATATTGCTCCAAGTCAAGCACGCTTAACTAAAGAGTTCTTATGTCAGGGCTCCCAAAAAGATAATGCATTTGTTGGTATGGGTAGTTCAAATCAATTCTTTTAAGCCTTCCTCCAACTGCACATTACCATACCTACACAACCTCAGGATCTCTATCATTCTGATGCGTATTTAGTTCATTTACGCACTTTTCTATAAGTCGTCGAGAGTCGCTCTTTTTAATCGTGCCAACTTTGGGGAACAATGATCACTCCTCCATCGTCATCCATGGATGTCACATACTTTGCCTCGCATGAGGAGTGTGCAACAACTTCTTTCTTTGAGCTCCAGGAGATTGGAGCATTCTCTAGCAAGAACACTGTTATACCCCAATTTTGTCCGAGTTCTTTTTAATAGTTTTTATTTTGGACTTTTTTCAATCATTTTATTTTGGACTTTTTTGAAAATTACAAAAATAGTAGTTTTTGCGTATTTTCTGGTGTTAGTTTTTAGCTACTATTCAAGGAAATTTCTCTCTCCTTGGACCTCGTTTTTACGATCTGAACGGTGAAAGTGAAGACATATTTCCCACGAACCCGCTGTAAAAAATGAAGACGATCCGACGGTTAACGATTCCGAATCGCACTTTTACGATGAGAGGTTTGAGAAAACGGACAAAAAACGCAGTTATTGCGAAGGCAATTTCTCTCTCCTCAGACCTCGTTTCAACGATCCGAACGGTGAAAGCGGAGATATATGTGTCACGAACCTGCTGTCAAAAAGAAAGACGATCCAACGGTTAACGAATCCGGAATCGCAAATTTACGGTGACAGTTTGAGAAAAACGAAAATTGTGTTTTAAAGGGGAATTGCTTTCTCTACTTTGTTTTAGTCCCACATTGCTCACAAGAAACAAGAGCTCCCTAGCAATTGGATATAAAAGGGGTTGAGAGGTGAAGATTAGGAGGAGATCATTGGCGGGTTAAGTGATCTATTGGGTCAAAGCGATAGCGCCCATTTCACTAAAAACTCGTCTTTGATCATTTGGACGCTTTGAGTCGGCTTTCCGATTCTCAAAGCGGTTCTTGCGATCTTGAGTCAAAATGGACCAGATTGAGTCCGGTTGGTCAACTTTCCGGTCGGTTTCGGCACTCGTCGAGTCCAGAGTTAGTTTTGTATTTATTTTGTTTATTTTTATATACATATTTATTTATCATTTATTTGTAATATAATTTATTTATTTATTGTTTATGTATATATTTATTCATATTTGTTTACATATATAGTTATTTATTCATTTATTTTTTTGCCTAGTCTTTATTTAATTATCGCTTTTTATCTTCTTTTTTTTTATTTATGCACAAATTAGTTTATTTCTTCAAAATTAAATAAAAGACTAAGTCGGTTGTACAACCAAGTTAGTCATCATCCTAGGACCAATGAAATTATCTGATTCAAGAATCCTAAAAACGTATAAGTAAATAAATAAATCACTTTTTCCTAAAAATAGGGGACTAAGCTCGGTTGTACAACCTAGTTAGTCAAATTCTCTAGAACTAATGAGTCAGATACTTCGGGAGTTCTAGAATACCTATTCTAAAACGGACCCACCTCATATCAAACAATCTTCTCTCAAAAATTCAAAAATCATTTTCAAAAAGTAGGGGACTAAGCCGGTTGTACAATCGGGTTAGTCGTCATCTAGAATCGATGAGTCAGACAGTTCAAGGAATCCTAGGACCCTACACTAAAAAAAAAACACCAACCCACAAACCTTTTTCGGAAGAACTACGTAGCTTTGATTCCTCCATTGCATCCGGAGGTACGTAGGAGCAAGAGTCCACTCTTGTCAAGCACTAAAACCAAAAACTTAAATAAGTCTTTTCTTTACAAATAAAAGGGTAATAATTAAATAAATCTTAATTAATTAGACCATGGATGTCGTGGGGTGCTAATACCTTCCCCACACGTAATCGACTCCCTAACCCTAACAATGCCTTATCCTAAACATAAAGGATTTTCCGAATTTGCCCTTAAACTAAAATTTGGTGGCGGCTTCCTTTCGAACTTCAAGAATCCTTTCCCGATTTTTCTTGGCCAAGCTGTTGCGACTTCACTGGGACTTAATTTTCTTTAGAGAGTCAAAACCTAGTCTAATTATTTAGGATTAATTTAATTTTTACCCTTCCTTATTTATTTATTTATTTTTGCATGTTATACTTTTATGTGATATATAAACCCTAGGGTAGAAGACGATATTTGTATGCATGTTTGTTTTGTTTGCACTTTGGGTTATTTTAAACCGCTCCTACACACACTACACCTCTACACATCACACACATGTGAGAAAGTCCTCTACCCGACTCGAGTGGAAACCTAAGTTAGAACGAGATTGCGTAGTGATGGCTGCATGGACGTGCCTCTCGTTGGGTGGTCATGAAAATCTCACCTAGAGTTTGATTCCTTTTAAGGATGCTATCCTTCTAATAGCTTGCCTATTGTTGGGGTCGATATTCTTGGTCGGGTCCTTGGCTCTAGGGACCAAGTGTAGGATTCTTTAAAACTACCCTTGTGAGGCTCACTATAAAAGAAACCTTAGACTCACTCCATAGGGTACCCTTCTAGGGTCACAAAGGAGCTTTATACCCTTGCATTCAAACGAACATTAATGCATACCGTCTTTTATCCAAAAAAAATTAAAAAAATCAAAATTCAAAAATTCAAAAATCAAAATCATTATTTACTACATTTTTAGAAAATATACCACATGCATTTTCTTTTTCTTTGCATAACAAAAAACAACAAGATAAACATCTTATGTTGCGTACATTTTTATGACCGCCTGAGAATTAAAAGCTTTATTTTGGAGAGAAGCCATGCATGCTAAAGTCAAAGTTAAACTTTGTACTTTACTCTCCAAATGTAAACTTATAATTCCCGACGCGACAAATAAAATCATACATTATCATTTCATACACATACATTACATTCGCATTTCACATACATTCATTCATTCGTCGCATTCTCATTTCATGCGCATTCATTCATTTGCATACTTACATCATGCATTATAAAAACAAAACAAAAACAAAACATAATTTTAGAGAAAGATTGTGATGAGAGGTGAGACATTCTTGTGAGGTAAATCATTCTTTTTGAAAAAGTTTAGCCATACTTAGTTGCAAGCTCAAGGCGTTTCAAGGCACTCAATTTTTCAAATTAGCGGCTGTTCACATTTTTTCAACAAAGTGTTGCATCTCATCCACCCCATGATGAATGACCAAAATAGTCCATCAAAATTCCATTCATGTTAAACCGATGTTAACTCTCTATGAAGCATTCGTGTAGTGATTTATGTGTCACATGTGTCTTCATTCTTGTTTGAGTCGATTAATGTCCCTACATTGTCATCATCCCCCGTCCAAGTCTAATCCCACCCTGACCACCCTAAAGTACATACTCCCCTTACCTAGTCGACTTTTTGGTTTGTTCTCACTAATGAAATAACGCTTTAGGCCTTCCATACATGGGCAAATTTGTGATCTCTAAAATACCTTGTCAACGTTGTATTCCTTTGGTGCAAGTCCTTTACAAAAAAATAAAAAAATTCAAAAAGGCCCGTTAGGTTGAAAACTCGTAAGAGCAGCCTAAGCAAAAATTAGGGCATAAAAAAATAATAAAGAAAAAAAGAGCAAATATATAAAAATAAGTAAATTATTGTCCTTGAGTTAATTTTTGAGAAACCGAGCAATCACGATTTGAAATGAAGTTTGGACCATCATTCCATATCCTCAAAAATCCTTCGCTACCCACCTTAAGCCAAAAATCCCAAACCCTAGACAAGGATCGATTCCGCATCAAAAAATGGTGCATCACTTTTATCAGCTCACTCAGCTCAAAAGAAAGAGAAAGAAAATTCACAAAAAAAAGTGAAAAAAGAGAGGATTGAAAAGAAAAATTCTGGAAAAAAAAAAGTAAAAGTAGTAAGAATCGTGGAGTGATATTTCGTACAATTAAACGCATAAGAGATCCTTTATGCTCAAATAAACCCTCAAACACTTCCCAATCCATCTAAACAGATCCATTCTACCACGAGACATGTAGGAGATTCTTGTCTCAATAGACCTCAAACACTCCTTTGAGCCTAATAAACCCTTCTTTCATAAGCCATTAACCATTAGCCAAACTACACCTTTAATAAAATCATTTGTCTCATCAATCCTCAAACCATTCCTTTGGCCTCAACATCCTATCCTCCATAAACCCTTGGCTACATTACAATTCTAAACAAGTTCATCCAACCATGAGGCACATCAATTACTCAATAAAATCTCAAACACTCCTTTGAGCCTAAAAAGCATTTCCTTCATAAATCATCACCCATTAGCCAAGTTACATCACCAAATCATTTGTCCCATCATCATCAAACACCTCTTTGAGCTCAATTATCCCTTCCTTCATAAATCATTAACCACCGGCCACATTACAACCCTCTTGAGTTCGTTTCGATCATTGATGATTGCTTTTGTTTTCTCAAAGTTTTAATTTTAGGACAAGTAAGTTTATTTATTTATAATATGTTTGCTCAAAAAATATATCTCAAAAAAACAAAAGAAAAGAAAATCAAAAGGCTTGTACCACAAGATTCATTCAAGTTACTGATTATACTAAGACAAGGTCTAGTGATCACCAAGTGTAGTTTTCATCATAGCAAACTCAAGACTATTGTAGTCCGAGAGTCATTCTAAAGATAACCAAAAGTTTATACTAGGATCATCACCTAGATCCTAAAGTGGGCATCCTTTCACCATCTATTCCATTTGAACTTGGGGAAATTTGTATGCAGTGTCCATCCCATACCACACCCAACTATAGCCATACCTGGACAAACTCCAAAACCCATAACCCTAACTCCGTCACCTTTCCCAATCTCACTAAAGGCAACCATTCAAACACCATTCCAAGTGGGCAATCCTGTCATTCTTCACTCCACCTACAATTGGGGAAATTCACCTACACCCATCTCATCTCTCTCATTATATTCACGCCCGCAAAACCATATCGGGCAATTTCTCAACCCAAGATCCCAAATATACCCTTTCGTAATGCTACTCGTCAATCAATTTTGTCCTTACCATAAATGGGAAACACCATCCTCTATGGGTCGAGATAAAATCTCTTGCTTTCCGCTCTCTCATTCCAAAGCCAATGCATTCCCAATTCAAGATCTTCTACACCCCTAGCTTGTCACCACTAGACAGGGCAAATCTAAATTGGGGCGATCCCGCATTTCTTGGCTTGGGAAAACCTACCTTTCATGACCTTGACAAAGACCAGTCGGTCATTCACCCCTTCATGTGCCACAAATGTCCACACCCTAGGTCTTTAGAACCCCAAGTTAATCGACTCATTCATCTATATTCGCACTACTATACATCTTCACAAGACAATGCTTCTTGAGAGAAAAACACAAGTTGATCATATGATGCTAAAGATCCACTTAGGTAACTTTGTGGACATAAACTTCTGGCCATCATGGGGCATCATAATGGAAGAGAAAAATGAACGAGCTTGCAAATACAATCCAAGTACCTTTTCGTCGTTGTCTCAGAGATAACGACTTTGAGATTGCCAAGTTTGAATCAAAACTAACTTTTCCAAAGAATGATCAATATTCATCTCCGCCTCTCGTATCCAAAGCCTCACATCTCATCATCACACAAAAATGTTTCTACACCCAATCAATCATTTCATATCATCGCACCATGAACCATAGCATTTGCATTCAATCATTTCATTTGCATCATATTCACATTTGCATTTCACGCTTTTAGTACGTAACAAGCAAAAAGCAAAAAAAACAAAAAGGAAAAAATCATTCCACCGTATACCAATCATCGCATGTATGCGCGTGCACCATTAATTGCATTGCCAAATGAAGAAAGCTTTTCCTCCTCGGGAAGATGCATTGTTAGGTATGCTCGGATAAACACGATAAGTGTCATTCCTACGCTTTTGTTCCTCTAATATCGCTAGCTTTAAGCGTTAATCTCATATCATAGCACATATCACCAAGTTGATCCCTCGGACTTCGAGTGGTCCTTCGAGCACTACGCCCTTCAAATTGCTAAGTGGCCCGTGTCGCAACGTCGAGTCGAGCCCTGCGGACCTTCGCAGACTCCGAGTGGTCCTTCGGACTAGTTTAGTGTCGGCCTAAGGCACGCGTGGACGTCCTTCATGGTCAACATATCGATTCTAGACCGATCTTGACCCATCATGGCCGCTTCGAATATAAAGGCCCCCTCGCATCCGCTTAACTAGTACCGTAGCTAGTTGCGCTCCTTCGCACTTACCGATGGTCCTTCAATTAAGGCCTAGGCGCACCTTTCCGGACCACTCGAGTGGTCCTTCGTGAGCCTTAGTGCTCCTTCAGTCATTGTTGACCCTTCATTCAACTCTCGCCAATGCGCCAAGTATTAACCACTCCTCTTATATCTCAAACCCTTCGCTTCCTCTTAAATGGACAAAATTGACGTTTATTCTATCTTTATTTCTATTTTCACTACGAAAAATTTGAATACACTTCACCTTTTCTAGTAAAATATAAATAAAGAGGGGCAGCTGTTATACCCCAATTTTGTCCGAGTTCTTTTTAATAGTTTTTATTTTGGACTTTTTTCAATCATTTTATTTTGGACTTTTTTTGAAAATTACAAAAATAGTAGTTTTTTGCGTATTTTCGGTGTTAGTTTTTAGCTACTATTCGAAGGAAATTTCTCTCTCCTTGGACCTCGTTTTTACGATCTGAACGGTGAAAGTGAAGACATATTTCCCACGAACCCGTTGTAAAAAAAATGAAGACGATCCGACGGTTAACGATTCCGGAATCGCACTTTTACGATGAGAGGTTTGAGAAAAAGCGGACAAAAAGCTGCGAGTTATTGCGAAGGCAATTTCTCTCTCCTCAGACCTCGCTTTCAACGATCCGAACGGTGAAAGCGAGAGATATATGTCACGAACCTGCTGTCAAAAAGAAAGACGATCCAACGGTTAACGAATCCGAATCGCAAATTTACGGTGACAGGTTTGAGAAAAACGAAAATTGTGTTTTAAAGGGAATTGCTTTCTCTACTTTGTTTTAGTCCCACATTGCTCACAAGAAACAAGAGCTCCCTAGCAATTGGATATAAAAGGGGTTGAGAGGTGAAGATTAGGAGGAGATCATTGGCGGGTTAAGTGATCTATTGGGTCAAAGCGATAGCGGCCCATTTCACTAAAAACTCGTCTTTGATCATTTGGGCGTTTTGAGTCGGCTTTCCGATTCTCAAAGCGGTTCTTGCGGATCTTGAGTCAAAATGGACCAGATTGAGTCCTGGTTGGTCGCTTTCGGTCGGTTCGGCACTCGTCGAGTCCAGTTAGTTTTGTATTTATTTTGTTTATTTTTATATACATATTTATTTATCATTTATTTGTAATATAATTTATTTATTTATTGTTTATGTATATATTTATTCATATTTGTTTACATATATAGTTATTTATTCATTTATTTTTTTGCCTAGTCTTTATTTAATTATCGGTTTTTTATCTTCTTTTTTTTATTTATGCACAAATTAGTTTATTTCTTCAAAATTAAATAAAAGACTAAGTCGATTGTACAACCCAAGTTAGTCATCATCCTGAGACCAATGAGTAATTGCATGCAGATTCAAGTAATCCTAAAAACGTATAAGTAAATAAATAAATCACTTTTTCCTAAAAATAGGGGACTAAGTCGGTTGTACAACCTGGTTAGTCGGCGTTCTAGAACTAATGAATTTTATGCAGATTCAGAGTTCTAGAATACCTATTCTAAAACGGACCCACCTCATATCAAACAATCTTCTCTCAAAAATTCAAAAATCATTTTCAAAAAGTAGGGGACTAAGCCAGGTTGTACAATCGGGTTAGTCGGCGTCTAGGAATCGATGAGTCTGATGCAGCTTCAGAATCCTAGGACCCCTACACTAAAAAAACACCAACCCACAAACCTTTTTCGGAAGAACTACGTAGCTTTGATTCCTCCATTGCATCCGAGGTATGCGTAGGAGCAAGAGTCCACTCTTGTCAAGCACTAAAACCAAAAACTTAAATAAGTCTTTTCTTTACAAATAAAAGGGTAATAATTAAATAAATCTTAATTAATTAGACCATGGATGTCGTGGGGTGCTAATACCTTCCCCACACAGAACGACTCCCGAACCCTAACAATGCCTTATCCTAAACATAAAGGGATTTTCCGAATTTGCCCTTAAACTAAAATTTGGTGGCGGCTTCCTTTCGAACTTCGAAGAATCCTTTCCCGGATTTTTCGGTCGCTACAAACACGTAAGTTTTTGTACTCCTTCTGTAACACCCATTTTCTACCCTTCAATGTACACGTCATTATCAGAGTAGTTTCCTTTTCAAAAAATATTAATTTAATTGGTAGAAAAGAAATGCTACCTCGTCATAAAAACTCATCATTTGCACTCATTAAAGTTTGTGCAGTAAAACCACCGTCATAAAAATTAAACCTCATAAAATCAACATGTCAAAGCGGAATAAAATAATGGCTCACTAAGCCCCTCAAACATATCTTATATTCTCAACATAGTCATTAAACAGTTAATTAATAACTAATAAACGTCAACTACGCCCCCTAGGTGCTACGGTATCAGAGAGCGACTCGACAGACAGCCCAATAGCTAACACGTATAGCGCGCAGACCTTCACTCGCGGTTACCTGCAGCGTTGCCACAAAAGAGCAACATTCCAAGCAGAAGGGGTGAGAATTTCAACAGAACATAATCAAGCACATAGTAAAGTGATGAAAACAAACAATCATACAACATCATTATCAACACCATATCATCTTCGCGCAAACACCAACTCAAACCACAATTTGACAACAAGTCACGATCATGAATATGCATGTAAATGCAACCCACACTGGGTATATGCATGATGGTACCATACTCGTCACAATAGGCCACTTCAAGGGCACACCGTCATCAATAAGAGGCCTAAGCCTATTATTCGTCAAAGAGGCCGGAGCCTATTCGTCACATTATGCACATGCTATGAGACTCTATGGGCACATGTGCAATTCGTCATAAAACACTTATAGAGTGTATTCGGTAAGTAATACATCACAATCACATTACAACATCATCATAATCATACTCATAGAGTATATTCGCGTCCTGAAGTCATCATAATTCATATTACATCATCATAATCATACTCATAGAGTATGTTCGTCCAAGTCATCGTAATTCATATTACATCATTCATCACACATATCACTCTTTGAAAATTTGGGTAATAACCCGCTTTAGAGTCTAGAAAAACATCCCGTTTTAATTTATAAAACCTCGCATCTTAATTTGGAGGAAAGCGTATTTTAAATTTGGAAGAATAACCCCACATTTTCAAGGTTGGAAAACATCACATTTTAATTGTGGAAACAGCTCACTTGAAACACCAATTAAACCACAAGAAAAACAACATAAAAACAATGAGTATGTATGCGCCAAATACGGTAGAAAAAGCAATGACCAAACCGCAACTTTTTACGCACCAAAACAGCAGAATTTTTATTTGTATAAACGGCAACACAAAACAGTTTACTCTGCCTTAAAAATAGAATATTCAGTTAGGCCTCTGAATAAGCTTTCCAACGCATTTTAGAACACCTCAATCGGGTTCCCGGTTCGCAAGATATCAATTTTTCAAAAACATTACAGCACTTTATTTTTAGGCACACAGCAGCATTTCATTCGTATAACAGCTACCACAAAACAGTTTATTTTGCCTTAAAAATAGAATATTTAGTTAGGCCTTTGAATAAGCTTTCCAACGCATTTTAGAACACCTCAATCGGGTTCCCGGTTCACAAGATATCAATTTCTCAAAAACATTACAAAGACTTTAAGAAATACGGCAAAGAAAACAAGTGAGAGCAGTGACTCGCTCGAGCGCAAGCGGAGCGCAAGCGCGGCGCGATTGGGCAGCAACGACATGCCACAAATAAGCGCGCACTTGCGCTGGAGCGCAACCGAGCGCAAGCGGGCGCGAATGGGCGCAGCGGCGGTCTGCAATGTGCGGGAATTTGGATCATCAACACCAAAATTCACGTTTATTCACCAAATCAATCATCAAAATCTCACTAATGGCTCATCAAGAACAACCAACAATCCATCAACAACATCAAAATCATCAAATCATATCACAAACATCAAAATTCAGCAATCACCTCAATAATTCATCAAGAACGTCAAAAATCATCAATTTATATCTCAAACATCAAAATTCAAAGAATCACCTCAATAATAATTCATCAATTTCATCAACAATTTCCATTCCCACAAACCCCACAAAACCCACTATCTACTCAATCATGTTAAACCGAAACGCTCACCCTTACCTCTTAAACGTATGCTCGTGGAAGATGATTGAAGACACCACACGTAACCACAAAGAACACCCGAACCAAAGCTTGAGAACTTACGAAATTCTTCTTCTCCTTCCTTCCCTTTAGCGCGCATGACCCTTCCTTCTTCTCACTCTCTCTCAATTTCGTTTTTCTTCTCTGAATGAATTGGGAGTTAGGGTTTCGCATAAACCTTGGGGGTTTAAGCGGTGGGCCTTTCACGCATTGGGCTCACACCACACCCCCACTACTACTCGATCCCACTCCTACACAAAACATGATATTTCCCCCTTAATTTAATTAACTCACGCTTCAAATAAAATTAATAATTCGACTAATCAAATTAATTAAACTATTTAAATTATTTTCTTTTATTTTATTTTTCGGGATGTTACACCTTCTATCATCTTTGTCCCCACACCAGTCAAAGTCAGTGTAGCCAATCAAGTTAGCATTGCCATTGTTTCTTTTTTTTTTATTTATTTGGAATCATATTTCCAAACTGTTGTGTTCCTTGAACATATGTCAGAATACGTTTTGCTGCAAGCAAGTATGTGTTGAGATAAAATCCTTTTTGATATATGGTTTTAATGATAACAAACCTTATGAATTAAAGCTTAAGTATTCTGAATGGTGTTCTACTAATGGGTGCTCTTGAGTTTGTTGAAAGAACAGGTTTCCTATAAGTGGACATGCTAGAAGCAAATTAGATAAATCCAGTGCATGTCATTATTCAACAACTGAAGAATCAAAGTAGAACCAACAAAGTTACAAGAATAGTAATGCAAGCTTCATGAAGACATATTATCTTTACTATTAAGTTACAAGGGTGTTGGACAAGGTAATTCACAAAGAGAAAAGAGAGGACATTAGGCAATCAAGAGAAAGTTCAAATAATCTAATTGAATTCCTATCAAGAGGAGTCCTAAGAACCTAATGACTACATTGATCAAAGGAGTCTACAAGTCTTTGCATAGAAGATTCTCATAGTCATTAATTGGGTTATATTCTACCAATGCTCTCTTACTCAAATAATCAAAAGCTTATCTAGAAGCATATCAAAGAGCATCACCAAAACATGCAAGAAGTCAAGGGTAGAAATAAACATAAGAAGGTTCATCAATGAGAAGGTTTGACTAAGTCAACAGAAGATTAGACCAAGTCAATTGATGGTTTGACCATGTCAAAAGAAGGTTTAACCAAGTCAAGACTTAGCAAACTAAGACTCTACCAAGGCTCTACCATGGTCTAAAATATTGGTATATTATAAAGGTAGAAAAGCCTTGAGAAGGTTAAATTATGAGAAGCTTAAAAAGAGTCAACAGAAGGTTTGACCAAATTAACAGAAGGTTGACCAAAAGTCAACAGAAGGTTGACCAAAAAGTCAACGAAAAGTTTGACCAAGTCAACACAAGATTTACCAAAAGTCAAAAGAAGCTTGACATCACCTTTGTTAAGAACATTCATTGTTGAGAAGGTTCACATTCAAGAAGAGAATGTTCAACTAAGTAACCTATTCAAAATGACAAACATGTCATCTTTCTTTGAATGAAGATCAGAGGTTATTAAATGTTGGAGTCAAGGAATAAATGTTGGAAAGTATTGAATATAAAGAGGAACTCCTTGATTATTCCTTATACAAATAAAAGGTGTTTATTCATGCTTATGAAGCTTCAGAAGCTTCACATAAAGTAACACAGTCTGTCCACAAGTACAAGAGCAGGTCATGGAAGGTCAGAATATGCAGATGAGAGTACAATGTCAGCTAAAGAAGGTTGTATAGGTCAGATAAAGTAACAAGCTAGAATAGAGAAGGTACAAAAGCTGTCAACTTTTGTAGCTCACATCAAATCACTCCTATGGACCAAAGAATACTCCAAATGGCTCCATTCCAATTTCTATAGGCCATCCTCACTGTCCAAAGAATATATCAAGGCTAGAAATTCAAATATTCTGTACAAGGATCTTGAGAAGGTTCGTGAGAAGGTTGTTAAGAAGGTTCTTAAGAAGGCTCTTGAGAAGGTCACTCTAAAGGTTGTTGAGAAGGTTGTTGTCACTGTTATCTCTCACTGTAGCTGCTGACAGCTTTATTTAAAAAGGTAGAAAAGTCTATTAGTGTTGTCCCATCACTAATGCTTTGTCTCCTTCTCTCCTAGCTTACTTCCAACGGCTATATTGAAGAAATCATTTATATAAACACATGGGAAAGCTAAAGAAACTCAAGGGAGAGGGATTATATTGTGCCTACACCAGATTTCTTCATCCCCTCAACCTTCTCTCGTTATGGGAAGCTTCTCCAGAAATGAGAAGCTTGATCAGAAGCTTCTCAAAGATGAGGAGCTTGCTCAAGAAGAGATTTCAGCAAAGAAATTCAAAGTCCATCTATCATACAAGTGATTGGAAGCTGAAATAGATGAAAGATATTGAGAGATAAACATAAGCCATATCAAGTTCAATTATTGCTCTCCATCATTATCTTCTTTCACATTTCTACTCATGTGCTAAACACCTTGGGATATCTTAGAGAGAGTGTGTAGCTTGTTTTACATATTTCATATCCACTTATTGTAAGTGTATCAAGCTGTAGCAAATCCCAAACCCCTTTATTCACCATATTTGTATGTTGTTCTTCCTACCAAGCTACCTAGGGTAGGTGAGTGTTAATAAGAAAATACAACATGTGTAGTGTTCTATCAAGCTACCTAAGGAGTAGGTGAGTGTTGATGAGAAACTACAATGCGTGTGTTGTTCTATTAAGCTACCTAGGATGAGTGAGTGTTGGTGAGGAAACAGTGGGTAGAAACTTGTTGATGTACGTAGAGCCTGAAGAGGCTTGAAGAAAGAATACTTGTTGTAAAGCTTGAAGAGGCTTGGAAAAAGACCACTTGTATTGATGAAGAATAGTGGAAAAATCACACCGGAGGTGGGACCGGATGTAGCAGACGTTAATGGGGTGAACCGGGATAAATCTTCAATGTGTAATATTCTCATCCCTTATCTCTGCATGCTTTACATTATGCTCATAATCCACTACCCTCTTATCCTCACATTAACTAATGCTTAAAACAGAAGCTACTCATATAATTTATGCATAACTCATATTCTGTTTTGAAGCATCTATTATTCCTGAGAAGCTTCAATCTAAACTGATTTCATCCTCATAAGCTTCCACAGTTTAAAGAGTTTATTCTTAACATACATAGAGTTTGATAATATGTTCCTCATGTTAGAAAACACTAAATGACCATGTTCAACAAAAGGATAAATCTCATATGATCTGCAAAGTGTTTTTATGCATAAATACAACACACAACACATTATGTACTGAACTTATCAACAAGAGAAGGTTCATTGCATGTAACCTACTCAGGTAGAAGAAGTTCAGTGTGAATCTTACTCAACTCCATATGCCAAATCGGCACAGTACAACACAAGTACCTCGGTGAGCCAACAATTCTTCTAAACAAGGTTGCACCACCTCCTCCTCTTCTTCTCCTTCTTTACTCAAGGATAAACCCGTTCAATAGGTGTAGCGGCAGAGAATTACACTTCTTCATTTCAAATTCCCGAAGCAAGTCAACAAAGAACTTGCTTTGGTGCATTAGAATTCCATTCTCAATATTCTTAAACTCGATTACAAGGAAGTAGTTGAGGCCTCTAAAAGTCGATCATTTCAAATTCTTCCATCACCTACTTCTTAAATCCCGCAATCTTACTTTCACAACTTCTTGTAATCAACAAATCATCAACATAGAGGCAAATGATCATTTTTTTATCTGCACTTATTCTCAAGAAAACTCCATGTTTTTAGACACATTTAGTGAAACCAAATGCGGCAAGGAAACCATCAATTCTTTTGTTCCACGATCTTGGAGCTTGCTTAAAGCCATAAAATGCTTTTCTCAACTTGTAAACCTTGTTTCCCATACTATAACTTCAAGTCTAGGAGGCTGCATCACATAAACTTCTTCCTCCAATTGACCGTTCAAGAATGTAGATTTTACATCCATTTGATACAAAGTCCAATTCCTCAAACCTGCCACTACAACAACTAGCCTGATTGTCTTCGTTCTTGCTACTGGAGGAAACTCTTCACCAAAATCAATACATGCCTTCTAAAGAAAGCCTTTGGCAACAAGCCAAGTTTTGAATCTATCAATTTGTCTACTTGGATCCATCTTCAACTTGTATACCCATTTAACTACATTTGGCTTCTTATTACTTGGCAAATTGACAAGTTTAAAAGTGTCATTTTCTCAATTGCCTTCGACTCTTCACTCATTGCTTCAAGCCATTTTTGGTCATTCAAGGCACTGTTCAAGCTTTACAAGCTCAATCTCTAACATTAGTGATAAGTGCGCTGTTCACAAGAGGCATCAATGGATTTAAGCGTCAATAACACTTTGTCGGTTGAACTTTTACAATTTCTGAAAGCGACACAATACTCTTTTGTGATGGGGGATAAAAGTATTTGGTGTTGGAAAGCGATATTAAGAAGTTTTGAAATGGTATCCGGCTTAAAGGTGAACTTTGCAAAAAGTAGTGTCTTCGGGTTGAATATTGGTGAAAGAGGGATGGAGGGTATTTCACAATTTTTGGCTTGCAAGGAGGGAGTGATTCCCTTCAAATTCTTGGGGGTTCCGGTTGGGGCAAACCCACGAAGAATGTGTACTTGGCTACCAATCATTGACTCTATGAGAGCAAGGTTAAACAGTTGGAAGAACGCACAACTATCTATAGGGGGCCGTGTAGCGCTCATCAATTCGGTACTTGCTTCCCTTCCTTTGTATCTATTTTCTTTCTATAGAGCTCCAAAAAAGTCATTGCGGAGATTACAAAGCTTCAACGAAGGTTCTTGTGGGGGGGGATGAGAAAAATAAGAAGGTGGCTTGGGTGAAGTGGGAAACAATTTGTCTACCAAAAGAAAAAGGGGGTTTGGGTATAAAAAATTTGGAGTTGTTCAATATCGCTCTATTAACAAAATGACGTTGGAGATTGTTGGTTGAAGATCGTAACCTTATTTGGAAGGAAGTCTTGGTGGAAAAGTATGGTTTTGTGGGGAGATGGCCCGATATGGTTGAGAGTAGAAGAGGATGGGAGAAAAAGTCTTTATGGTGGAGGGATTTATGCTTACTAGGAACATATATTAACATTCAAGAAGATTGGTTTCTTCAACTAGTCAAAATTAAAGTGGGAAGCGGAAATATGGCGAGGTTTTGGAAGGATATTTGGATAGGGCGGCGGGATCGGTTGGAGGATTTATTTCTGGATGTATATAATTGTTGCAGGTTCAAGGAGGCTACGGTAGACAAATTTGGCGAGTGGACGAACGAAGGTTGGAGATGGCATTTGGATTTGGCCGACGGTCTGCTGCAGAATTCTGCAGACCGATCGGTGCCTCTTCTTCGGTTTCGCGCGTTCTTCTTCCGCCGCTGTCGTTGTCGCATCTTGCGCGATAGGTGGTCTTGGGTATCAGATACGTTAGGAGGATTCACGGTGAAGAAATGCTATGATTGTTTGTTGAATTTTTCTGCAGGAGGAGAGAACTTGCTGCTGGCTGAAACCGTTGAAGCATGTAGGAACATTTGGAAATGCGACGTTCCATCCAAAATTCAAGTATTCACGTGGAGAGTAATTTTACAGCGGGTTGCCACTAGGGTCGCTTTGTATAGAAGAGGTATTCTCCAATCTCCAAATGATTTAAGTTGTGTGTTGTGCTTTCGGGGAGAGGAGACGGTGGATCATTTGTTTGTGACTTGTGGGGTGGCCAATGTTTTATGGAGAAGTGTCTTCTCTTGGATGGGGTCTTCGGTAAGTGACACAGAGAGCATTGTTACTCATTTTGTGGAGTTTGGGCAGTTGGTAAAGGGTAAAAGGCAAAAAGGGGTTAAGCATATTATATGGATGGCGGTAATTTGAAATTTGTGGATGGCACGAAATAAGGTAATCTTCAATGGTGAGGTTGCTTCCGTACAATCGATATTGGCGGGCATTAAAGATTTGGCTTGGAGTTGGTTCAAGGCAAGGAAGGGGAGGAACTGCAAGGTTACTTGGGCGGAATGGTATAGTTGCCCTTTGGGTTGCTTATCTCTATTGTAATTCATGACATTCACTGTATTGTTTAAACTATATTTAACTCATCTTTTAGACGGGGGAGAAGCAATGGGTTAGGACATTTAATTCACATTGTTGTACATCTTCCTTTATTGTGCGAGGTACTCTTTTTCCTCTCAGAGTCTTTTTCCCAATGGGTTTTGGCACTGGGAGGTTTTGAGGAGGCCCTCCCCCTTCCCATTGTAATGGTTGGGCACGACTTGTGCTCCGTTTCAATGAATCAATTGCTTATCTAAAAAAAGCATTATTAGAGATCAATGCATACCCTTCTAACCTTGTAGATACTGTCTTACCTCTCGTGATCTCCTCAATGCTTCACCTCCTTGATCCTCGCCCGCACTGCAATTTGATTTTGCTTCTTCATCCAAATTGATTCCTGCTAATTTTCTGCTTGGAGATTCACTACCATTGGTTGACTAGTTCCTGGTTTTCAACTCATTAACTATGACATCCCCTTCTCATCACAAACTTCTTCTCTTTTGATCAGGCAACCAATGAAAATCAACCTATGAAAAGAAAAGATTAATAAAATGATTAAAAAAACTAATACATAACAACAATTACACACCTAAGAATTAAACTATTATATATATATATATATATATATATATATATATATATATATATTTAAATCTAATAAAAATTCTATAAATATAATTCAGTGCTTTGTATACATATTAAATAGATTATAAAATTTAAATCTAATATAAAATTTATATAGTTTCTATTATTGTTATGTTTGTTAATTTCTTTATTGTCATCCTTAATAATGTTTATATATTATGTTTCTATATAGTATCCTTGAATCCGTATTGTGTCGTGCGTATTGTATCCTGCATTACTGCTTCATAGATCCCCTTCTTAACAAAACAACTTGCCAAAAGTCCATACGCTTCTAAAGTTCTTCCAGCTTTCCTTTTAGATCTTGTTGAGAGGGAGGTTTATTACTTTTGGAGAGGACTAGCCTACCATGTAAGTTATTCTTGCAGCACTCCACCTATTTTTTTGGTATTTATTTTCACTAATTTTGATGCATATGAAATCTCCTTTAACACAATGTTTAGGAAGTTGGTTTAGATTCTGTCAAAAAAAAGGAAGTCGGTTTAGATGCATCTCACAAGAGAAAGACTGCACTCAGAATTGGTGGTAGACACAGAAAAAAGAAAGCTCCATGGACATATTGATTTTGAGGCCATGGACGCAGAGAAACTGAATTGGTGGTAGCTATGTGAATAGGGAAGCACCTTCTAATTTCCTTGTGCACTGAGGAAGATGTTTTTTGTATGACGAGGAAAAGAGGAATTCATAAAATCTCATTCTATGAAGCCCGATACTCCAAAATAGGCCGAGTATCGGACGCTGATACGTGTCTGATATGGCTGGATACGCAACCAGTGTTTATCCTTGGTGCGCTTAATATACACACAAATGTGCAAGTATACACAATCGTAACAAGTAATAAAGTGAAAGTAGAGTATCGTTCCCACAGGGATTGGATTAATTTACAAGTTTAAATTAAATAGTTCACTAGTGAAAGGTAACCAATAAACAATATATGGTGAGAGTGCAAGAATGTAAACAAACAGAAAATAACAAGCAAGTAAAAGATGTATGAAGTCAGTGGAGAATGATAGTTGAGATGTCTTCACCAAATAATTCACTTTCAAGAGTTTTGTGTTTTTATGTGGTGCAGGTGCATTGGAAGAAGTCATATTCATATAATTAAAATCACATAAAGAAACAATCAGATAGAAGTTACACGGTTGGAGTTCCCTTTGCATGAAATTTCCAAGTGATGCAGGTGCACTACTCCACTGCACTAAGCTACCTCTATGTAGAAGTGAATGAAGAAGTTGTGAATTCCTCCCCTACCTTCTTACAATCTAAAAACTAACTAAAACTACATTACTAGAAACGTAAATTGAAGTGTATGAGATGATATGAGAGATGATTTTCCAAGTGAAGAGTGAATGTCTTTATATAGGCTTTGAGCTTTCCTTCATGTGAGGGTTTGCTTGATGATGAAGTTTGATTTACTTTTCAAGTCCAAATTGCATCAAAAGTAGATTGGACATTTGCTTTATTAGAGAAAGTAGGTCCAATAGATAATTGGCAAGTGTCCCTCAAAAGTGGCTCCTTTGAGTGAGCTTTCTTCATGGTTGGGTTTCTTTGGAGAAAACTTTGACCTCTTTTGAATCCATGTGCGTCCAAAAGTAGATTGGACAATTGCTTTATTAAAGTAAAGAGGTCCTATAGAGATTTGACACATGTCCTCAAAATGTGGCTCCTTTGAATGAGATTACTTCATGGATGGGTTTCCTAAGGTTGGAGCAATTTCTCATTCGTAATGCAGGTGCATCAGTCTGGTGCATTGAGTGCTGGAG
Source organism: Oxytropis ochrocephala (assembly GCA_020916435.1). NCBI lineage: Eukaryota > Viridiplantae > Streptophyta > Magnoliopsida > Fabales > Fabaceae > Oxytropis > Oxytropis ochrocephala. The sequence goes on along the minus strand of CM037090.1, from coordinate 32,052,385 downwards.
CATTTTGATGTGCAGGTGCACTGTTATATTCTGGTGCAGGTGCATCAACTGCAGGTGCACTGAACAAACACATCAAACATACCAATATATATGCAAAGTGCTTAAATCATTACATAACCCTTCTTAAAACTTTGAATGTTGTTATTTTATTTATAGAACTATATTTAACACTTATTTTACTTGAATTTGAGCAACTATTTAGTTTAAGAAGCATAAATAACTCTATATAAAATAGAGTTATCAATCCTATATTTTTTATTTTAAAAAAAATACCAGATACAGGAGGGATACGTCACTGATACATGTGAATACGACTAGCAATGAAGGATATGTTTTGTGGAATACATTTGTCTCCCTTTTGACATCTAGTCTAAAAGCATTATCGTGTTTTATTTTGGTGACTGTATATCTGCACAAGTAATAAATGATCTAATATTATTTCACTTTCTAATGTTCCATTTAGCTTTCAACCAATAAGAACGAACCACCAAAGCCAAAAATAAAAAATGTGGAGAGTTCACCACAATAGCTTGCTATTGGAACTCTCACGTTCCGCCCATGTTTTGCACTATTTCATGGGCTTGGTGAACCCGAACAAAAAAAATCCCAATAAAAAAAAAGTCGGAGCACGTGAATACTTTTCTTTTGATCAGGTAACCTGTTATACCCCAATTTTGTCCGTCTTCTTTTTCTCGCATTTAGTCGTTTATTTTTAGTAAGGGCGTGTTTGGTCGCATGATTACAAGAATTATCGATGTAGAGTCTCGATTCTAATCCAAACCAATTCCAGTCATCTCAGTTCAAATAAACTTCGAAATACCATTGTTTAAATTAGGCATGCGCGCGAATGATCGATCTTCTCGTGCGTTCTTCAATTTAATTATCTCGTATTTGAGTTTAGTCGTATGTGAGCGAGTCCACCTAAAGTCATTTTTCTCAAAATTTGGTTTAAATTCGGACTAATGCGATTAGGAGTTAATCTGTGGGGTTTGTAGTTAACACGCCCATTTTTAGTTTAGTTTTAGCGTATTTGTCGAGTCCGCCCGTCCTCGTCTTTGTGTTTTTATTTGACTCCTTTTTCTTATTGTTTTATTCGTATTTTGTTTATTTAACTTATTTAAGCATATATACACCCCAAAAATGTCAAAAAATTCTATTTAGTTTAATTTACAATTTAAGATCACTTAATAGTCAAAAAGTCCAAAAATACAAAAAAATGATAATATAAAAATACAAAGAATATAAAAACGAAAATTAAATAAATGAGCAACATCGTGAATCTCTGCGAGTGCATTCTTTGCTCTCCAAGACTACTCAATGAGCCCACATTATCGGATCTCAAAAAGCCCAAAAACAAATTTATTAATGCTAAAACCTAATTTCTACCTATAAATAAGCGGCTAGCGCAGAGTCTAAAACACACACGTAAAAAGCAGAAGAAACTACTGCTAAAATCACCCAAAAATAGGATTAGGGTTTCACATCGAAATCTGTCCATCCACTAAACACTGATTACGAGTTTTCTATGATCTAAAGAAAAAGCGATGTGATCAAGCGAGACAAATATGAAGTTCGGTTAGGGAGTCTAAGTGAAGCTCAGACTCAAGAAGGTGATTCTCATCAAAGTAAAATCACCCGGTTTCGGCGATTGCCGCAACGTATTCGAATCCCTTGCAAGACAATGCTGCTTATTCTGTAGTCAAGCAGTATTTCGTGCACGTCGATGACAGTGTTCCTCAAAAGGTCACATCTTATTTTATTTTATTTTTGGTTCAATTATCGGTTATCTGAAACAAAAAAAAATAATTCAGTCACGTTATCTTATTACGAAACCTATGTCGTAAGGTGAATTACTCTCAATATACATCATAGTATATCCAAGTGTGAACATCGTTGAATGAAAAGGTAATAACAGATAAAATATATTCACTTGGAGTGGCTTAAATTCAATTGAAATTACATCTCTCAAAAGATCTTTAAATATAACTTCATTGAGGATGATGCAAGTTAACACGGCGCCGCAGCTGCTGTGGGGAAGAAGAAGGAAATATTTTTAGTTTTCGTTTTTTTAGGTTTGGGCTAGTATCCTTTTTATTTTATTTTTTTGTTCAGAACGCTATTCGCACCCCCTTTATTTACGCACACACCTCCCTCCACTTAAGCCCAGTTTAGCATCTTGGGCTCTCCTATCTGAACCGGGCTTTCCTTTTACACCCTCCAATTAATTATCGACCCCGCGATTAATAAAACCCCAATTTACCATCTCGCACTTCCTGTCTCTCTCTTGAATTCCTTTCCAACTCAAACATAAATAATTTTTCTCTCGAAATCAAATAAGCGGCTAAATCGGTTGTACAACCAAGTTAGTCATTATTTTAGGGCCAATAAATTTTATCTGATTCGATAACCACTCGCAAACTTAATGAATACAAAAAACTATTTTTCTCTAAAATAAAGCGGCTAAGTCGGTTGTACAAATAGGGTTTAGTCATCATTTTAGGACCAATGAGTTTGTGCAGATTCGAATCCTACAAAAAACTTGATAAAAAATAAATAAAGTATTTTTCCGTAAATAGGGGACTAAGTCGGTTGTACAAACCTAAGGTTAGTCGGCGTTCTAGAACTAATGAGTATGCAGATTCGGAGTTCTAGAATACTATTCTAAAATCAACCCATCTCACAATTCCTTTCAAAAATTCAAAAATCATTTTCAAAAAGTAGGGGACTAAGTCGGTTGTACAATCGGGTTAATCAGCGTCCTAGGAATCAGTGAGCTGTACAGTTCAAAGAATCCTAGGACCCCTACACTAAAAAACACCAACCCACAAACTTTTTCAGGAAGAACTACGTAGCTTTGATTCCTCCATTGCATCCGAGAGTGCGTAGGCGCGAGACTCACCCTCGTCAAGCGCTAAAAAACAAAAATCTAAATAAGTCATTTTCTTTACGAATAAAAGGGTAACAATTAAATAAATCTTAAATTAATTAGACAATGGATGTCGTGGGGTGCTAATACCTTCCCCACACATAACGACTCCCGAACCCTAACCACGCCTCATCCTAAAACTTAAAAGGGATTTTCCGAATTTGCCCTTAAACTAGAATTTCGGTGGCGGCTTCATTTTCGAACTTTCGAAGAATCCTTTCCCGGATTTTTCGGTCGCTACAGCTGGCGACTTCACTGGGGACTTATCTTTTTAGAGAGTCAAAACCTAGTCTAATTATTTAGGATTAATTTAATTTTTACCCTTCCTTTATTTATTTATTTTCTTTTTCGCATCTTATACTTTTATGTGATTTATGAACCCTAGGATAGAAGACGATATTTGTATATGTGTTTGTTTGTCTGTTTGCAGCTTTTGGGTTGTTTTTAAATTGCTCTTACACACACTTCACAATTACACTTCTGCACACACATGTGAGAAAGGTCCTCTACCCGGACTCGAGCATAAACCTAAGTTAGAACGAGATTGCGTAGTGATGGCTGCGCGGACGTGCGTCTCGTTGGGTGGTCACGAAAATCTCACCTAGAGTTTGATTCCTTTTGAGGATGCTATCCCTTCTAATAGCTTGCCTATTCTTTGGGTCGATGTTCTTGACTGAGTCCTTGGCTCTAGGGACCATGTGTAGGATTCTTTAGAACTATCCTTGTGAGGTTCACTATAAAAGAAACCTTAGACCCACTCTGAAGATACATTTCTAGGGTCACAAAGGAGCTTTATACCCTCGCATTCAAACAAATATTTATGCATACCGTATTCTATCAAAAAAAAAATACAAAAAAACAAAAATCATTTTTTACTACCTTTTTAGAAAATATACCACATGCATACAAAGAAATAAACATCTCTTGTTGCATGCACTTTTATGACCGTCGAGAATTAAAATCTTTACCTTGGAGAGAAGCGTGCATCTTTGAAGTCGAAATTAAATTTTGTACTTTACTCTCCAATGAAAAGTTTATAATTCCCCGACATGATAAATAAAATCATATGCACATACATTATCATTTCATTCACACTTCATGCACATGCATTATCATTTCATTCATATTTCATGCACATTCATTTGCATACTTACATCGTGCATTATAAAAAAAAAAAATCAGCATAATATTAGGAAAAATGTGATGAGAGGTGAGGCATTCTTGTGAAATAAATCATTCTTTTTGGAAAAAGTTTAGTCATACTTCGTTGCAAGCTCAAGTTGTTTCAAGTCACTTAGTTTTTCAAATTTTTAGCTTGCTCACATTTTTAACCGAGCGATGAAATGTCCATAAAAATTTCTATTATGTTTTAACTAATGAAGCATTTGTGTAGAGACTTGGGTAACATGTGTGTTTATTTTTGTTTGAGTCGGTTAAGCGTCCCTACCTTGCCATCATCCTGTCAAAGTCTAATCCCACCCCGACCGCCCATAAAGTACATACTCCCCACATCTGTACATAGTTGGCGTTTACGGTTGGTTCCACTAAGTGAAATAACACTTTAGGCCCTCCATGCTTGGGGCAAACATGTGATCTCTAAAATACCTTGTCAACGTTGTATTCCCTTGGTGCAAGTCCTTCACCAAAAAAAATATAAAAATGCCCGTTAGGTTGAAAACTCGAAAGAGCGGCCTAAGCAAAAATTAGGGCATAAAAAAAAGAGAAATAAAGAAAAAAGAGCAAATATATAAAAGTAAATAAACTATTGTCCTTAAGTTAATTTTTGAGAAAACTAGCAATCATGTTTTGAAATGAAGTTTGACCATCTTCCCCTATCCTCAAAAAAATCCTTTGCCACCCACCTTAAGCCAAAAACCCCAAACCCTAGACAAAGATCGATTCCGCATCAAAAAAAATGGTGCATTAGTTTTATCAGCTCACTCACCCAAAAAAGAAACAAAAATCACAAAAGAGTGAAGTCAAAAAGAGGATTAAAAAAATCCCAAAAAAAAAAACAAACAAACAAACAAAAAAAAACAAAAAAAAAAAAACAAAAATAGTACAAATCGTGAGCTGATACTTCATTACCATCAAAGCACAAGAGATCCTTGTCTGAAATAAACCCCCAAACACTTCCCTTGTCCTCAATATCCTTTCCCATTAGCCAAGTTACATCACCAAATTATTCGTCCCATCAATCATCAAACACTTCATTGAGCCTAATAACCCCTTCTTTCACAAACCATTAGCCAAATCATACCGCTCAAAAAATCATCCGTCCCATCAATCCCCAAACACTACTTTGAGCCCAATTATCATGTCCCTCATAAACCATTAACCAGCAGCCACATTACAACTCCGAAAATCCATTCTGATCAATGACCGATTGCTTTTGTTTTCTCAAAATCTTAAATTTAGGACAAATAAGTTTATTTATTTACGATATGTTTGCTAAAAATATATATGTCTCAAAAAAACTCTCAAATAAAGAGAAAAATCAAAGGACTTGCACCCCAAAGATTCATTCAAGTTACATGCGACATCAAGACAAGGTTTAGTGATCACCAAGTGGTGTTGTCATCATAGCGAAAACTCAAGACTATCATAGTCCGGAATCATTTTATAGAGAACCAAAAGTTTATACTAGGATCGTCATCGATATCCTAGAGTGGGGCATCCTTTCACCATCTATTCCATTTGAACTTGGGGAAATTTGTGCAGTGTCCATCCCATATCACACCCAAATTATACTGACATCAACTCGAAAAACCCATAGCCCTAACTCTGTCACCTTTCCCAATCTCACTAAAGCCAACCATTGAAATACCATTCCAAGTGGGGCAATTCCGTAGCTCTTCACTCCACCTTCAAATGGGAAAATTCACCTTACACCCATCTCATCCCCTTGCCATATTCACAGCCAAAAAACCATACCGGGGCAATTTCAACTCACTATCCTAAATGTTTCTACTCTAGTCGGGGCAATCTGATCCTTACCATAATTAGGAAACATCAAACTCTATGGGTTGAGACAACATCTCCTACTTGCCACCTTTCATTCCAGAGCCAATGCATTCCCAACTCATCATCTTCTACACCCCTAGCTTGTCACCACTAGACAGAGGCGGACACTCACCGTCATCAAAACTAAATTGGGGCGATCCTACATTCCACGGCTTGGGAAAACCTACCTTTCATGACCTTGACAAAGACCGGTCAATCATTCACCCCTTCATGTGCCACAAATGCCCACACCCTAGGTCTTTAGAACCCCAAGTTAACTGACTCATTCATCTATATTCGCACTACTATACATCTTCACAAAACAATGCTTGAGAGAGAAAACACAAGTTGATCATATGATGTTGGAAATCCACTTATCTAGGTGTGTGGGCAACACTTCCCGGTCATCATGGGGCATCAAAATGAAAGAGAAAAATGGCGAGCTTGCAAATACTTTTTCACATCGATTAATGCATAAATAACAACATTGAGATTGTCGAAGTATTGAATCAAAACTATTTTTTTCAAAGAATGATCAATATTCACCTCTGCTTCTCGCATCTAAAGTCTCACATCTCATCATTACCAAAAATGTTTCTATACCCCAATCACTCATATCATATCATATCATATCATATCATATCATATCATATCATCACCTCATGCACCATAGCATTTGCACCCGAGCATTTCATTTGCATCATATTCACATTTGGCATTCATCATTTTTCAAAAAAAAAAAGCAATAAGCAAAAAGAGAAAAAGGAAAAAGTCATTCCACATCCTACCAAATACCAATCATTGCTTGCACCATTAATTGCTTCATCAAACGTAGATTGGTTTTCCCTTTCTCGGTAGATGCATTTGTTAGGTGTGCTCGGATAAACATGATCAGTGTTAGTCCCTATTTTGTTCCTCTAATATCAAAGCTCTAAGCGTTGATCCCGTATCGCATCACAGCTCACCAAGCTGATCCCAGACCCCGAGTGGTCCTTCAGAGCACTACGCTCCTTCAATGCCCTAAGTGGCCCAGGTCGCAAACGTCGTAGTCGAGCCCGACGGACCTTCCGGACCCGCGTGGTCCTTCGGACTAGTTGTGTCGGCACTAAGACACGGTGGGCGTCCTTCATGGTCAACATATCGATTCTAGACACGATCTTGACCCATCATGGCGCTTTCGAATATAAAGGCCCCCTCGGGCCGTTTAATTAGTACCGTAGCTAGTTGCGCTCCTTCGACCACGATGGTCCTTCAATTAAGGCCTAGGCGACCTTTTCCGGACCTTAAGTGGTCCTTCGAGCCTTGTCGCTCCTTCGACCACTGAGTGGTCCTTGAGCCTTAGTGCTCCTTCAGTCCTTGTTGACCCTTCATTCAAATCTCAGTTAATGCGCCAAGTATTAACCACTCCCTCTTATCTCTCAAACCTTCCACTCCCCCCTTAAACGGACAAAATTGGCGTCAATCTTATCTTTATTCCTATTTCTACTACGAAAGTTCTAGAGCTCAGCACTTTCTAGTAAAATATTAATAAAGAGGGGCAGTTGTTATACCCCAATTTTGTCCGTCTTCTTTTTCTCGCTTTAGTCGTTTATTTTTAGTAAGGGCGTGTTTCGAAGTCGCATGATTACAAGAATTATCAGTGTAGAGTCTCGGTTACCAATCCAAATCAATTCCAGTCACTCCGTTCAGCTAAACTCGAAATACCATTGTTTAAATTAGGCATGCGCGCGAATGATCGATCTTCTCGTGCGTTCTTCAATTTAATTATCTGTATTTGAGTTTAGTCGTATGTGAGCAGGTCCACCTAAAGTCATTTTTCTCAAAATTTGGTTTAAATTCAGACTAGTGCGATTCCGAGTTAACTGTGGGGTTTGTAGTTAACACGCTCATTTTTGGTTTAGTTTTAGCGTATTTGTCGAGTCCGGCCCGTCCTCGTCTTTGTATTTGGCCTGACTCATTTTTCTTATTGTTTTATTCGTATTTTGTTTATTTAATTTATTTAAGCATATATACAGCCCAAAAATGTCAAAAAAAATTCTATTTAGTTTAATTTACAATTTAAGATCACTTAATAGTCCAAAAAGTCCAAAAATACAAAAAATGATGATATAAAAAATATAAAGAATATAAAAAACGAAAATTAAATAAAAGGAGCGGCATCAGTAATCTCTGGGGTCTGTTCTTGCTCTCCAAGACTACTCAGCAGGTCCACATTATCAGATCTGCAAAAGCCCAAAAACAGCCATTAATGCTAAAACCTAATTTCTACCTATAAATAAGCGGGTAGCCTAGAGTCTAAAAGACAAAAAACCAAGGCGAAAAACTCTTTGCTAAAATCACCCAAAAATAGGATTAGAGTTTCACATCGAAACCCTAATCCACTAAACGCGATTACGAGGTTTCTAAGATCTAAAGAAAGAAGTCATGCTTGATCAAGCGGTCCACGATCCAAGGAGAATCAACAGATATGAGAGCCGTAACGGGAGCATAAACGGCTACCGAGTCGTTGGTCTTGTATCATCGATTTATATTGCTCTTTTTTTTCATTATTATTTCTTGTTGGTCTTGTATCATTAGATTTATATTGCTCTTTGTTTTTCATTATTATTTCTTGTTGGTCTTGTATCATTAGATTTATATTGCGTAGCGTTTATATTCCTTTTATTAGAAATGAAAGATGCATCTGTTTTCATATGAATTTAGACTAATTAGAAGCATATATATATATATATATATATATATATATATATATATATATATATATATATATATATATATATATATATATATGTATATTCTTAACCCTATGAAATACTAGAAAGCATCTTTGTATACTTGTAGAGAGAGGATGACATTAACACATAAGACATAAAAGCATAAAATAAGGTCGAAAATAAAAATTTCATAGCGCAAAGCTGAGAATGGAGGAGGAAAGATCAGATTTTTAGGTTTTTTTAGTTTAGGTTTGGGCCTCAAGTAGTGTCCTTTTGTTTTGTTTTTATATTCGAACGCTATTCGCACCCCTCCTGTTCATGCGTGCGCGCCCCTCCCTCACTTAAGCCCAGTTTTGCACACTGGGCTCCCGTATGCGAACTGGGCTTTCCTTTTTACACCCCTTATTATTCATACAGACCCCTGTGACTAATAAAACCCTAATTTACAATCTGCACCCCTTGTTTCACTTTTCAATCCTTTTCCAATAATAATATTATTTAATTTTTCTCGCGAAATTAAATAAACGGCTAAGTCGGTTGTACAACCTGTTAGTCATTATTTTAGGAGCTAGTGAGTGAGTATGCATTTCGGTAACCTACAAACCTAACAAATATGAATAGACTGTTTTCCTCTAAAAAAATAAACGGCTAGGTCGGTTGTACAACCGGGTTAGTCGTCATTTTAGGACCAATGAGCTGTACAGTTCAGTAATCCTACAAAAAACTTAATAAATATAAATACACTATTTTTCCTAAAAATAGGGGATTAAGTCGGTTGTACAACCGGGTTAGTCAGCGTTCTAGAACTAATGAGCTGTACAGTTCAGGAGTTCTAGAATACCTATTCTAAAACTAACCCACCTCACACCAAACCGATTTCTTTCAAACACTCAAAAACCATTTTCAAAAAGTAGGGGACTAAGCTGGTTGTACAATCGGGTTAGTCGTCCCTAGGAATCGATGAGTCATGCGGATCAAGGAATCCTAGGACCCCTACATTAAAAGACACCAACCAACAAACCTTTTTCGGAAGAAGAACTACGTAGCTTTGATTCCTCCATTGCATCCGAGAGTGCGTAGGAGCGAGACTCAACCCTCGTCAAGCACTAAAAAATAAAAACCTAAATAAGTCATTTTCTCTACAAATAAAAGGGTAATAATTAGATAAATCTTAAATTAATTAGACAATGGATGTCGTGGGGTGCTAATACCTTCCCCACACATAACGACTCCCGAACCCTAACAACGCCTTATCTTAAAAACTTAAAGGGATTTTCCGAATTTGCCCTTAAACTAAAATTTGGTGGCGGCTTCTTAAGAACCTTTTTGAAGAATCCTTTCCCGGATTTTTCGGTCGCTACAGCTAGCTGCCCCTCTTTATTAATATTTTACTAGAAAGTGCTGAGCTCTAGAACTTTCGTAGTAGAAATAGGAATAAAGATAAGATAGACGCTAATTTTGTCCGTTTAAGGGGGAAGTGGAAGGTTTGAGAGATAAGAGGGAGTGGTTAATGCTTGGCGCATTAGCCGAGAGTTGAATGAAGGGTCAACAAGGACCTGAAGGAGCACTAAGGCTCTGAAGGACCACTCAGGGTCTGAAGGAGCGACAAGGCTCTGAAGGACCACTTAAGGTCTGAAAGGCTGCCTAGGCCTTAATTGAAGGACCATCGTGGTCTGCGAAGGAGCGCAATTAGCTACGGTACTAATTAAGCGGCCCGAGGGGCCTTTATACTCGGCGGCCATGATGGGTCAAGATCGGTCTAGAATCGATATGTTGACCATGAAGGGCGTACATCGTGTCTCTTAGGTGACACAACTAGTCCGAAGGACCACGCGGGTCCGGAAGGTCCGCCGCTCGACTCCGACGTTTGCGACACGGGCCACTTAGGGCACCGAAGGAGCGTGGTGCTCGAAGGACCACTCTGGTGCGGGATCACTCGGTGATCAGTCTTTGTGATACGGGATCAACGCTTAGAGCTTTGATCTTAGAGGAACAAAATACACTTGAAGTCGATTCGAAGTAATACATCATGTAATGGACATACAACGCCAATAATACATGCACATGCAACGGTGTGATTTTTGGTGGGGTGATGGATGAAATAGGTGATTCCTTTCTCTTTTTTTTTTTTTTTTTTTTGCTTTTGCTTTTTTTTTATTTATTTATCGATGGATGCATGAAGTATGAATGTTAATATGATGCAAATGAAATGTTTGAATGCAAATGCTATGGTGCATGGTGTGATGATATGAAAGGACTGATTGAGTGCGAAACATTTTTTTGTGATGATGAGATGTGAGACTTTGGATGCGAGAGCGGAGATGAATATTGATAATTCTTTGGAAAGATTAGATTTGATTCAAACTTCGCAATCTCAAGGTTGTTATTCTACAGACACCGATGTGAAAAAGTATTTGCAAGCTCGCTCACTTTTTCTTCCATTTTGATGCCCCATGATGACCAGAAGTTTTGGTCCACAAAGCTAAATAAGTGGATTTCCAACATCATATGTCCAACTTGTGTTTTCTCTCTAAAGCATTGTTTTGTGAAGATGTATAGTAGTGCGAATATAGATGAATGAGTCAGTTAACTTGGGGTTCTAAAGACCTAGGGTGTGGACATCTGTGGCACATGAAGGGGTGAATGACTGAATGGACTTTGTCAATGTCATGAAAGGTAAGTTTTTCCAAGCCAAGGAATGCAGGACTGCCCCAATTTAGATTTGATGGCGGTGAGTATCTGCCTTGTCTAGTGGGTGACAAGCTAGGGGTGTAGAAGATGATGAGTTAGGAGATGTTGTCTCAACCCATAGAGTTTGATGTTTCCCTAATTATGGTAAGGACAAGATTGCCCCGACTAGAGTAGAAACATTTAGGATAGTGAGTTGAGAAACCGCCTGTGGTATGCTTTTTGGTGTGGAATATGGCAAGGGGATGAGATGGGTGCGAGAGTGAAGAGCGACAGGATTGCCCCACTTGGAATGGTATTTCAATGGTTAGGTGACAGAGTTAAGGTTATGGGTTGTTGGAATGGTTAAATGCGGCTGTATAGACTGGGGGTGGCATGGGATGGATACTGGAAAAATTTCCCCAAGTTCAAATGGATTAGATGGTAAACGGGATGCCCCACTCTAGGATATCGATGACGATCCTAGTATAAACTTTTGGTTCTCTATAAAATGATTCCCAGACTATGATAGTCTTGAGTTTTCGCTATGATGACAACACCACTTGGTGATCACTAAACCTTGTCTTAGTATAACTGTAATTTGAATGAATCTTGTGGTGCAAGCCTTTTGATTTTTTTTTTTTGAGACATATTTTTTTTGAGCAAACATATTGTAAATAAATAAACTTATTTGTCCTAAGATTAAAACTTTGAGAAAACAAAAGCAATCGGTCATTGATCGGAATGTGGCCGATGGTTTAGTGACTTATGAGGGAAATGATAATTGGGCTCAAGATAATGTTTGGGGATTGATGGGATGAATGATTTTTTTTTTTTGAGCGGTATGATTTGGCTAATGGTTAATGGTTTGTGAACTAAGGTGTTATTAGGCTCAATGAAGTGTTTGATGATTGATGGGACAAACGATTTGGTGAAGTAACTTGGCTAATGGGTGATGATTTATGAAGGAAATGGTTGTCAGGCTCAAAGGAGTGTTCACTACAAGAATAAGCTTGATTTGCCACAAACTTTTGCCACAAACGGATTCCGTCGCCAATTTGCGACGGACTTGCGACGGATTTGCCACGGAATCTGTTGTGAGAAAAGACTTGGTCAGTTTGGTAAGGATTTGCCACGGACGTTGATAATTTGCCACGGACGTTGATATTTTGCCACGCATACCCGTCCGTCAACGCCGTGGCAAACGTTTCAATTGGGATTTAAGTAAAAGGATCTCTCTCGACCCTTTCCTTCACTCTCACTCTCACATGACCTTTCACTCTCACTCTCCCACCTCACACCTCCGCGCCTCCCTCACCTCCACTGCACCACCACCGCGCCTCCCTCACCTCCACTGCACCACCACCGCGCCTCCGTTTTCCTTCTTCTTCTCCCCCTATCTCAAAGCACCTCCCTCCCTTCACTCCGTCGTTTTCCTTCTTCTTTCTCCCTCTCGCCGCCTCCTCCCCTCCGATTTTTAATTCCCTCCTCCTTAATCAAAACCACTCCTCAATCTTCCAAATCGTTTAGTTCCACTTAACTCTCAACCTCCAAATCGAAACCCTAGCTTCCAAATTGATCGGTTCCTCTCAAGGTGAAATCTAGGGTTCCAAATTGATCGGTCTCGAAGTTCGCGATGATCGCGTGTTTAGCTTTCGCTTTACACGCTATCTAGTTTTGTTTGTTTCAATCCACTTATGTGCGGGGATTGTGGAAATCAAGTTTACTTGGGTGAGGAAGCAACGCCGATGATTGTAGATGATTGCGTTTTATATTAAGTGCTTGAGCAAGGTAGTATATTTGATTTTCGTCTTACTTTTATAAATTAGGTAACTTACGTCTTCATTGTTGTTTATGATTATGTGCGGACCAAATCTAAATTATATTTGATTTTGGACTTTATTAATGGAGGACATCTTTTCTTTCACTTATGTCGACGAGGAATTTTCGTATCTATCTATGTTATCTTCTTGTTCATCTAACTCAATATTAAAGTTTGTCTTTTTAATTTGTGGCTATGTAATTTGATGAGTAGTGAGGATGAGGCAAGGATTTACACCGGTGAGATAGTATCTGCATTGTTTCACATCTTCATATGAATGGCATCGTTCATCGAGATCTTAAACACGAAAACATACTCATGGATGCTTTGATGGCCATGTAAATAACATCTACTTTACTTGAATTAATGTGTTTGTTAATTGTTATTATATACTCTTTGTTGACAAAAGTGTTATGGTAAGGTTGAAAAATGTTTGAATTCAATTCTACTTGAAGTTTGCAATTCCCACCCTTCATTTCAATCATTGTTTGTATACTTAGCTTACATCTTATATTTTTAAAATTTGCTTGATAGTTTGATCACGCTTTGGATCAAGATCGATGAATGTTCGACCATCTTACGGCTACTCCATAGCACATGAACATCAACCTTGATGCAGAGTGTCTTAGATGGTAGATGCACATGAACAATATAATATTGGAGTTCTCTGATGTTACATTAGGTGTCTTTGATTGACATACTATTAGATTCTCAATCAAATTTTATAACTTGTACATAGTGATATTTCATACAATAACTTCAAATCGACCAAGAGACTCAATCATGTCAAGATGGAAATGTGTAAGAATCCTTACATTTATTACATTTGTTTGGAAATTAAGAACTCACATTAGAGTCACAAGCTTCTCTTATATGTCACGGGAACTTCTTTTCTAGCTCTTCGACCATGATGACTCGTAAGTTTGGTGTTACGAATGCTAATCTTTTCATCTATATATGTAGCACCTGGAACTTCCGATTGAAGAAATATATTCTTTCCATCACGCCGCCGGAGAAATGGTTTCATGTTTGAGAAGCTTTATGCATCCCAAAAGTAAGTTTCTTTGAATGAAATATATTTTTCTTTTATGTGATTGATTTTCTTACATTGGTTAATGTTCCAATGGTTTCTCACTTTACTATGCTTTTTCAAACCATACTCTCTTCATATAAATTGTGGAGGAAGACCGAAGCAAAGTGATGAATAAAATCACATATGATGATGATTCGGATCTGTGAGGACCAAATAGATTCCACCAAAGTGGAACAAGAAATTGGGCATTTAGCACAACTGGTAACTTCATGGATAATGATGGTGGAGACTATTATACATGGTCAAATAAATCTGCACTTTCTATCCCCAATGCTAAACTATACATGGATGCAAGAGTTTCTCCCACTTCTTTGACTTATTATGGATTTTGCTTGGGTGGAAAAGAAACAACTAGTATCCCATTTAGATCGATTATATGGTCCTCTTATATCGCCTATATCATGTCGAATCCAGGTAAGTTGTATCTTTGCTTTATGCGTTCTTATAATATTCTACTATACATCTCCACGTTTGTCATCTAATTTGTATAACTATATTATATCGTAATCATGCAGATGGTTCATGGATGGTATGTATGTCATATTGAACTGAATTTTCTTTGAAAATATGTTACCTAAACAGATGTGTGCCATGTTCATGACTGTTATTAGCCTAATTAAGAATTAGAACTTTTGGCAATCATCAAGTTTCATTGTATAGATTGATAGAATGTGGTAGGATATGCTGAGGTTAAAGATTTTTCTGATGTTGATTATTTTAAATTTAAATTAATGGACACAGGTGCTTCTTCGAGGCCCAAAGAATGCTCGTGAAGCGGTGAAGCACTTTGTCCTGCTCTGGTGTGCCACACACACCACTTCAAGCCATATGTGCGAGCAAAGGAAGGAAGTTTGAGCGAAGCTAGAGGAAAGAGGAAGAGCGAGAGGATTTAAAGTTTGATGTGATAATATTTCTTTGTTGGTATTATTACTTACAAATTCGATTTTCCTATATCTAGACAGTGTTATTTTAGCTTGATAATGATGTTAATATGTTAATTGCTAATTTCTGGTTCATGAACGGTAATTTGTGGTCTTTGCGGTTTGAGTTTAGGGATAATAGTTGCTGCTATTTACAAAATAGGCTTTAGGTATAGTCGTTGGTTCTTTCTTTTTCTACTTTTCCCTTCTCTTTCTGTTGTGTGGATCCTTAAGAAGAGGGAACATTAGAGGATTTTAATTTTGATATGCATATTGCTTATGTGGTGTTTGAGAAAATGCCTAGGCTTGGTTTAGAGAAAATTCAGGGGGTTTGTGGTTGAATTTGGTAGAATTTGGTCTAGGGAGAGTGATCTTCATTTTAAGTTTGATTGCTAGATATGCTTGGGATTTGCTTATGTGCTGTTTGAGAGAATCTGAATGCTTGATTTGTTGTTGTTTTGTACCTCTGTTTGAGAGAATGTGAATGCTTATGTGCTGTTTGAGAGAATGTTAATGCTTGATTTGTTGTTGTTTTGTACCTCTGTATGAGGTTAATTGCAGAAGCATTTGTTCTAATAAGTTTGTGATTTTTCTCATTTATGCCTTTGTTATTTATTTGGCATTTGGGATGTATGTTTGTATAGTTTCGCTATATATGCATTGGATTTTTCTAACTAGTTGTTATGTGATCGACTTTATCGCTTCCTTGTTCGGAGAACTGGCGGCAAATTTCAATCTTTGTTATACTCAAGCGGTTGTTCATGAGCAAGGTTAACAAGCCTCCACTATCATTGTCAAGGTTGATCAAGTACATGAAGGGGAAGGTTTGTCTCTTTCTGTATTTTTTTCTAAAATTTTAACACTTGTAGTTTGGTGTTTCATAGTTTTCATTGATTTGATTTTGAAATTTATGTTTGTAGGAAGGAAAGATTGCTGTAGTGGCTGGGACTATAACTGATGATATTCGTGTTTATGAAGTTCCGACCATTAAGGTTACTGAAAGACTCGGGTTTTACGAGAGACCGCAAGAGGCAAGAATAGAAAAGGCGGTGGTGAATGCTTGACATTTGATCGATTGGCTCTTAGGGCTCCATTGGGACGAGAACACGGTATGTGTTGGATCCATTCCATGGCCTTGTCATTTTTAAGGATTTTATATCTAGCAATTGCTTTATTCTTTCTTTTGTTGTTGGTTTCTCTCTGCTTCCCGATTGTCAAACATGCTTTAGCTTGAGCTTTTAGATTATGGAATTTGTTGCCTCTGTTTGTCATGTCTTGCATTGGTTGGACTTTTGCTTAAAATGCATTGTGTAGCATTCAAAGTTATACCTTTGAATTTTTTTCTGCTTGCATAATATATTCCCTATTTTCATTGTATAGATTGATAGAATGTGGTAGGATATCTTTGAGGTTAAAGATTTTTCCGATGTTGATTATTTTAAATTTAAATTAATGGACACAGTGCTTCTTCGAGGCCCAAAGAATGCTCGTGAAGCGGTGAAGCACTTTAGTCCCGCTCTCTGGTGTGCCACCACACACCACACCAAGCCATATGTGAGAGCAAAGGAAGGAAGTTTGAGCGAGGCTAGAGGGAAAGAGGAAGAAGCGAGAGGATTTAAAGTTTGATGTGATAATATTTCTTTGTTGGTATTATTACTTACAAATTCGATTTTTCCACTATATCTAGACACGGTGTTATTTTAGCTTGATAATGATGTTAATATGTTAATTGCTAATTTACGGTTCATGAGCGGTAATTTGTGGTCTTTGCGGTTTGAGTTTAGGGATAATAGTTGCTGCTATTTACAAAATAGGCTTTAGGTATAGTCGTTGGTTCTTTCTTTTTCTACTTTTCCCTTCTCTTTCTGTTGTGTAGATCCTTAAGAAGAGGGAACATTAGAGGATTTTCATTTTGATATGCATATTGCTTATGTGGTGTTTGAGAAAATGCCTAGGCTTGGTTTAGAGAAAATTCAGGGGGTTTGTGGTTGAATTTGGTAGAATTTGGTCTAGGTAGAGTGATCTTCATTTTAAGTTTGATTGCTAGATATGCTTGGGATTTGCTTATGTGCTGTTTGAGAGAATCTGAATGCTTGATTTGTTGTTGTTTTGTACCTCTGTTTGAGAGAATGTGAATGCTTATGTGCTGTTTGAGAGAATGTTAATGCTTGATTTGTTGTTGTTTTGTACCTCTGTATGAGGTTAATTGCAGAAGCATTTGTTCTAATAAGTTTGTGATTTTTCTCATTTGTCTGCTTTGTTATTTATTTGGCATTTGGGATGTATGTTTGTATAGTTTCTGCTATATATGCATTGGATTTTTCTAACTAGTTGTTATGTGATCGACTTTATCGCTTCCTTGTTCGAGAACCGCAAAGCAATTTCAATCTTTGTTATACTCAAGCGATTTGTTCATGAGCAAGGTTAACAAGCCTCCACTATCATTGTCAAGGTTGATCAAGTACATGAAGGGGAAGGTTTGTCTCTTTCTCGTATTTTTTTCTAAAATTTTAACACTTGTAGTTTGGTGTTTCATAGTTTTCATTGATTTGATTTTGAAATTTATGTTTGTAGGAAGGAAAGATTGTTGTAGTGGTTTGGGACTATAACCGATGATATTCGTGTTTATGAAGTTCCGACCATTAAAGTTCTGACACTCGAGTTTACGAGAGACTATAACCGAATGCTTGATTTGTTGTTGTTTTGTACCTCTGTTTGAGAGAATGTGAATGCTTATGTCTTTGTTTGAGAGAATGTTAATGCTTGATTTGTTGTTGTTTTGTACCTCTGTATGAGAGAACAAATGAAATTTCATGTTGATTGTGTTTTTCTCTTATGGAATTGGTTTCTAGATTGTTTGAACTTGATTGAAAACGCTACTTCGTAGTTTCTAATTGCGCATCTTTTGTAATGGTGGTTGCTAATATTTGTAGTTTATCGTATCTCTAATACCGTTTTAAAAATCGGAGGTTATCTTTGTTGATGCGTAGTAAATTAGAACAGGACATTTGGGTTGTTTTTAGTTGTTTTTATAAATCTGAATAATTATGAATCAAATTTGTTTGATCAATGATTGTAGTTATCGTGAATTTCAATTGCATTGTGAATCAAATTTGATGGATCAATGATTGTAGTTTACTTTGAATTTCAATTGCTCAGGAGTGGTGTGCTCTTCGTTATTTTGTATTACAATTGACAAGGTCCTCCCGTTCAATTATTTTTCTGATTTCCAGACTTAATTTTAGTACTCTTTTGTTAGTTCCATTTATTAGTTAGTTCTCTAGATCTGTTTGGCAAGTTTCTAGGAAATGCAAAGATCATACTTATTTGACAAACTTTTAAATGAATTCCTATATGAAGGCACTGATATTCATCAATGAAAAGGATCTTCAAGGTATAGGTTAGTGTGTTTTTTTAGTTTTCTTAGGATTATGTTTCTTTATGATGATGGGGATATAAGAAGGTTGAAAACAGATCAATAAAGATGAATTGTGGATTTAATATTATTTTATTTGACGGCATATCATATTAGTTTTCATATTTTTGTGAATTCTATATGATACCTGTATATTAGAGAGATAGAGAAAGAGTTCAGTGTTATTTAATTATGCTAGAGAGAGAGAGAAAGAGAGATTTAGTGTCAAATACTAATAAAGTTTGTATCTTTTGGAATAGGTGAGAAAGGGGTTTGTTTGGAAATGGATGGGGAAGAGCATTTGACTAGTCAAAAGTTATTTATTTTTTTTTAATTTTTTTAAAAAATTTGCCACTGCAGATTCACGACGGAAAAAATTTGCCACAGTTTGCGACGGAAAAATTTGCCACGGAAAAGTCCGTGGCAAACGATTTATGACGAGCGCGTTTTGCCACCATTTTTGGTCCGTGGCAAATCCGTGCAAATGTTGTTTTGCCACGGAAATTTGTACATTTGCCACGGAAATGTCCGTGGCAAATCAGCGATTTTCTTGTAGTGGTTTGAGGGCCTATTGAGACAGTAATTGATGTGTCTCATGGTAGGATGGACTTGTTTAGGGATGTGACTTGGCCAAGGGTTTATGAAGGATAGGATATTGAGGACAAGGGAAGTGTTTGGGGGTTTATTTCAGACAAGGATCTCTTATGCATTTAATGGTAAGAAGTATCAACTCATGATTGTACCACTTTTGCTTTTTCCTATTTTTTTTATTTCACGTTTTTTTTTATTTTGATTTTTCTTTTTCCTTCTTTCGAGCTGAGTGACTTGATAAAAATGATACACCATTTTTGATGTAGAATTGATCCTTGTCTAGGGTGATTGAAAGGTTTTTTAGATTTTGGTTTAAGGCGGGTAGCACGGGTTTTTTCGAGGGTATGGGAAGATGGTCAAACTTCATTTCAAATCATGATTGCTCGTCTTCTCAAAAATTAACTTAAGGACAATAATTTATTTACTTTTATATATTTGCTCTTTTTCTTTATTTCTCCTTTTTTATATGCCCTAATTTTTGCTTAGGCCGCTCTTACGAGTTTTCAACCTAACGAGCTTCTTTTGATTTATTTATTTTTGTAAAGAACTTGCACCAAGGGAATACAACGTTGACAAGGTTTTTTAGAGATCACACATTTGCCCCAGTATGGAGGGCCTAAAGTGTTATTTTACTAGGGGAACCAACCAAAAACGTCAACTATGTACTAATGTGGGGAGTATGGGTGGTCGGGGTGGGATTAGACTTTGGCAGGGGATGATGGTAAGGTAGGGACGCTAACTGACTCAGACAAAAATAAACACACATGTTACCCAAGTCACTACACAAATGCTTCATGAGAGTTAACATTTAAAACATGATAGAAATTTTTTATGGTCATTTCGGTCATTTATCATGGGATGGAAGAGATGCAACGTTTGGTTAAAAATGTGAGCAAGCTAAAAATGTGAAAAACTGAGTGACTTGAAACACCTTGAGCTTGCAACGAAGTATGACTAAACTTTTTCAAAAAGAATTATTTATCTCACAAGAATGTCTCACCTCTCATCACAAATTTTTTTTCTAGAATTGTGCTCATTTTTTTTTTGTAATGCATGATGTAACTATGCAAATGAATGAGTGTGCATGAAATGCGAATGAATGTATGTGAAATGCGAATGTAATGATAATGTGTGTGAATGAAATGATAATGTATGATTTTTATTTATCGCGTCGGGGAATTATAAGTTTTACGTTTGGAGAGTAAAGTACAAAGTTGGACTTTGACTTTAGCATGCATGGCTTCTCTCCAAAATAAAGCTTTTAATTCTCAGGCAGTCGTAACATAAGATGTTTATTTTTGTAATGCAAAGAAAAAAATGCATGAGGTATGGTTTCTAAGAAACTTGCGGTAAATAATGATTTGGGTTTTGACTTTTTTGATTTTTTTGATTTTTGGATAAAAGACGGTAAGCGCAAATATTTGTTTGAATGCAAGGGTATGCAGCTCCTTTGTGACCCTAGAAAGGTACCCTATGGAGTGGGTCTAAAGTTTCTTTTATAGTGGACCTCACAAGGGTAGTTCTAAAGAATCCTACACATGGTTCCTAGAGCCAAGGACTCCAGTCAAGAACACCGACCCAAAGAATAGGCAAACTATTAGAAGAGGATAGCATCCTCAAAAGGAATCAAACTCTAGGTGAGATTTTAGTGACCACCCAACGAGACGTCGTCCCCGAGGCCATCACTACGCAATCTCGTTCTAACTTAGGTTTATGCTCGAGTCCGGTATAGGACTTTTCTCACAAGTGTGTGATGTGTAGAAGTGAAGTGTGTGTAGGAGCAATTTAACAACAAACCAAAAAGCGCAAAACAGACAAACAAACATATATACAAATATCGTCTTCTATCCTAGGGTTTACACAAATAAATAATATAATTGTGCAAAAGCAAATAAATAAATAAAAGGGTAAGAATTGAATTAATCCTAAATTAATTATACTAGGTTTTACTCTCTACAAATAAATAAGTCCCAGATGAAGTCGCCAAATGCTGTAGCGATCAAAAATCCGGAAAGGATTCTTCAAAAAGGTTCTTAGGAAGCCGCCACCAAATTTTAGTTTAAGGGCAAATTCGGAAAATCCCTTTAAGTTTTTAAGATAAGGCGTTGTTAGGGTTCGGGAGTCGTTATGTGTGGGGAAGGTATTAGCACCCCACGACATCCATTGTCTAATTAATTTAAGATTTATCTAATTATTACCCTTTTATTTGTAGAAAATGACTTATTTAGGTTTTTATTTTTAGTGCTTGACGAGGGTTGAGTCTCGCTCCTACGTACCTCCGGATGCAATGGAGGAATCAAAGCTACGTAGTTCTTCCTGAAAAAGGTTTGTTGGTTGGTGTCTTTTAATGTAGGGGTCCTAGGATTCCTTGATCTGTCAAATTTCACCGATTCTAGGACGACTAACCCGATTGTACAACCAAACTTAGTCCCCTACTTTTTGAAAATGGTTTTTGAGTGTTTGAAAGAAATCGGTTTGGTGTGAGGTGGGTTAGTTTTAGAATAGGTATTCTAGAACTCTGAAACGGAACACTCATTAGTTCTAGAACGCTGACTAACCCGGGTTGTACAACCGATTTAATCCCCTATTTTTAGGAAAAATAGTGTATTTATATTTATTAAGTTTTTGTAGGATTACTTGAATCAGATAAATTCATTGGTCCTAAAATGACGACTAACCGGTTGTACAAACCACCTAGCCGTTTATTTTTTTAGAGGAAAACAGTCTATTCATATTTGTTAGGTTTGTAGGGTTACTGAGCTGTACAACTCACTAGCCCTAAAATAATGACTAACCCGGTTGTACAACCGACTTAGCCGTTTATTTAATTTCGCGAGAAAAATTAAATAATATTATTATTGGAAAAGGATTGAAAAGTGAAACAAGGGGTGCAGATTGTAAATTAGGGTTTTATTAGTCACAGAGTCTCAGTATGAATAATAAGGGTGTAAAAGGAAAGCCCGGTTCAGATCACGGGAGCCCAGTGTGCAAAAGCGGGCTTAAGTGAGGAGAGAGCGCATGAACAGGAGGGGTGCGAATAGCGTTCTGAATATAAAAAAAAACAAAACAAAAGGACACTACTTGAGGCCCAAACCTAAACTAAAAAAAAACCTAAAAAATCTGATCTTTCCTCCCTCCATTCTCAGCTGCGCCGCAACCTTATTTTCAGCCTTATTTTATGCTTTTATGTCTTATGTCTTGTTAATGTCATCCTCTCTACAAAGTATACAGCATGCTTTCTAGTATTTCATAGGGTTAAGAATATACATATTATATATATATATATATATATATATATATATATATGCTTCTAATTAGTCTAAATTCATATGAAAACAGATGCATCTTTCTGTTTCTAATAAAAGGAATATAAAACGCTACGCAATATAAATCTAATGATACAAGACCAACAAGAAATAATAATGAAAACAGTAGCAATATAAATCTAATGATACAAGACCAACAAGAAATAATAATGAAAACAGTAGCAATATAAATCTGATGATACAAGACCAACTCCGACTCAAATTTTCGTTTATGCTCCTGTTCACGGCTCATATTCTTGTTGATTCTCCTTGATCGCGGACCGCTTAGATCACTCTGACTGACTTCTCTTTCTTTAGATCTTAGAAACCTCAGAACCGCGTTTAGTGGATTAGGGTTTCGATGTGAAACTCTAATCCTATTTTTGGGTGATTTTAGCAGTAGTTTTCTGCCTTGGTTTTTTGTCTTTTAGACTCTAGGCTAGCCGCTTATTTATAGGTAGAAATTAGGTTTTAGCATTAATGGCTGTTTTTGGGCTTTTGCAGATCTGATAATGTGGACCTCTTTGAGTAGTCTTGGAGAGCAAGAACAAGCACCCCAGAGATTACGATGCGCGCTCCTTTTATTTAATTTTCGTTTTTATATTCTTTATATTTTTTATATCATCATTTTTGTATTTTTGGACTTTTGGACTATTAAGTGATCTTAAATTGTAAATTAAACTAAATAGAATTTTTTTTGACATTTTTGGGTTTGTATATATGCTTAAATAAATTAAATAAACAAAATACTGAATAAAACAATAAGAAAAATGAGTCAGGCCAAATACAAAGACGAGGACGGGCCGGACTCGACAAATACGCTAAAACTAAACCAAAAATGAGCGTGTTAACTACAAACCCCACAGTTAACTCGGAATCGCACTAGTCTGAATTTAAACCAAATTTTGAGAAAAATGACTTTAGGTGGACCTGCTCACATACGACTAAACTCAAATACAGATAATTAAATTGAAGAACGCACGAGAAGATCGATCATTCGCGCATGCATGCCTAATTTAAACAATGGTATTTCGAGTTTAGTGAAACGAGTATTTGGAATTGATTTGGATTGGTAACCGAGACTCTACACTGATAATTCTTGTAATCATGCGACTTCGAAACACGCCCTTACTAAAAATAAACGACTAAAGCGAGAAAAAGAAGACGGACAAAATTGGGGTATAACATAACCTAAGAAAAGAAATGATTAATAAAATGGTAAAAAAAATCTAATACATAACAACAATTATACGCCTACGAATTAAATTATATATATATATATATATATATATAATTTAATAAAAAATTTATAAAAATAATCTAGTGTTTTGTATACCTATTAAATCTATTATAAAATTTGAATCTAATACAAAATTTATATATTTTCTATTAGTGTTATGTTTGTTAATTTATTTTGTCATCATTAATAATGTTTCTTTTATCATCATTAATCATGTTTATATATTATGTTTTTGATTTTTATATATTTGAATTTGAATTTAATTTTTATTAAAGTATTTTGGTCGTATCGTATATTGATTTTTTCAAAATTTTCCTGTATCACTGTATCGTGTCGTATTGCATACTGTATCCCGTATTTGGGCTTCATAGATCCCCTTCTTAACAAAACAACTTGCCAAAAATCCATACACTTCTTTAAGCTTTCCTTTTAGATCTTGTTGAGAAGGAGGTTTATTACTTTTGGAGAGAAATAGCCTACCATGTAAGTTATTCTTGATGAATATGAAGTCTCCTTTAACATGATGTTTAGGAAGTCGGTTTAGATTCTGTCAAAAAAAATGGAAGTCGGTTTAGATGCATTTCACAAGAGAAAGACTGCGCTCACAATTTTTTTATTGCAGAACTGGTAGACACATAACAAAGAAAGCTCCATGGACATATTGATTTTAAGGCCATGGACGCAAAGAAACTGAATTGGTGGTAGCTATGTGAATAGGGAAGCACCTTCTAATTTCCTTGTGTACAAAGCAAGATGTTTTTCGTATATATGATGTGGAAAAGAGGAATTCATAGAACTGCCTTCTATGAAGCCCTGATACTCCAAAATAAGCCAAGTATCCGACACTGATAGGTGTATGATATGGCCGGATACGTACCCAGTGAGTATCTTATATTTTTCATTTTAAAAAAATACCAGATATAGGAAGGATACGTCACAAATACATGTTACATACGGCTAGCCATCAAAGATATGTTTTGTGGGATACTTTTGCCTCCCTTTTGACAGCCAGTTTAAAAGCATTACCGTGTTTTATTTTGGTGGCTGATTGCATCTCTGCACAAGTAATAAATGATTTGATATTATTTCACTTTCCAATGTTTCATTTAGCTTTCACAGCGACCAAAGCCAAAAGTAAAAAAGTGGGAGAGTTCACCACAATAGCTTGCTATTGGAACTCTCACGTGCCGCCCATGTTTTGCATTCTTGCATGGGCTTGGTGCACCACACCAAAAAAATCCCCCAAAGAAAGAGTTGGAGTACGTGAATACTTTTCTTTTGATCAGACAACCTATTAAAAGCCAGCCTATTAAAAGAAAAGATTAATAAAATGGTACAATAATCTAGGGTTAAATATGTTTTTAGTCCCTATAAAATTCACTATTTTGTTTTCAATCCCTATAAAAATTTTCGTCGACTTTTAGTCCCTATAAAATTTTACAATTTCATTTTTAGTCCCTATAAAATGCTAACTTCTGTATACCATTGAATTTTTAAGCGATGATTCGGCTATATGTTAAGAACATTATAAACAATTTATCGAACAAAAATCTTAGAATTTTTGAACATAGAATGAATTAAATATAAAATTTTAAGTGCAAAAAGTTCAAGAAACAAAATAAAGTAAATATTAACCTAGAAATCAAATTTTAGCTTATTTTTTGTGAGAGAGATATTTTTAATATCCTTAACGTGTATGCAAAATATCATTCAAAAATTCTAAAAGTAGACATAAAATTTTTGAAATTATGAGCTTATAGGGACTAAAAACAAAATTGTGAAATTTTACAGGGACTAAAAACAAAAGAGTGGCATTTTATAGGGACTAAAAACATATTTAACCCAATAATCTAATACATAACAACAATTATACGCCTAAGAATTAAATTATATATATATATATATATATATATATATATATATATTAAATGTAATAAAAAACTATAAATATAATCTAGTGCTTTGTATACCTATTAAATCTATTCTAAAATTTAAATCTAATATAAAATTTATATAGTTTGTATTAGTGTTATGTTTGTTAATTTATTTTGTCATCGTTAATAATGTTTATATACTATGTTTTTATTTTTATATATTTGAAATTAATCTTAATTTTTATTAAAGTATCCTGGTCGTGTCGTATATTGATTTTCAAATTTTTCCTGTGTCATTGTATCCATATCGTGTCGTATCGCATATCGTATCCCCCATATTTGGGCTTCATAGACCCCTTCTTAACAAAACAACTCGCCAAAAATCCATTTGCTTCTTTCAGCTTTCCTTTTAGATCTTGTTGAGAGGGAGGTTTATTACTTTTGGAGAGAACTAGCCTGTCATGTAAGTTATTCTAGCAGTACCTCCACCTATTTTTTGGTATTTATCTTCACTAATTTTGATGAATGTGAAATCTACTTTAACACAATGCTTAGGAAGTCGGTTTAGATTCTGTTAAGAAAAAAGGAAGTCAGTTTAGATGCGTTCACAATTTTTTTACATATATAGCATAACTAGTAGACGCAGAACCAAGAAAGCTCCATAGACATATTGATTTTGAGGCGATGGACGCAGATAAACTGAATTGGTGGTAGCTATGTGAATAGGGAAGCACCTTCTAATTTCCTATCACTTGTCAAACAAGAATAATTCAAAAAGTGATTACTTTTCAAACAATTCCCTATCTAATCAAAGACGAAGGAAGCACATAAGACGTAGAAAACTATGAAGTACCGACACAGACATAGAACTAGACACGACAAACACAGACACAAACACGCATACATGAAGTACCGACACAATAAATGTCAGACACCAAACACGTCTTGGCTAGAACTACTGAAGTGTCGATCACTACATAAGTAGGAAGAGCAGAATTGCGTTTAGTGACAGTACTATATATAGACTCTTAAGGACAGGCAGACAGCAATTGTATTGAAAACTGTCAAAATATGATCAGTTCTAATTGGAAGAGGCAAACTTTTGTGTCATATCATCTCAAGGGGAGGCATTGCTAGCTGTTGATCCAATCCAACTAACAATGAAGCGTTAATACACAAGAGTGCACCTAAGTCTATCACAGGGGTTTGAAGTTTTTTAGACAAGCAGATTATTATCGCAAATTCAGAGGACATTTCTCTAAGATTGAGCTATCAATGAATTGCCTTAATTAGAAGGTAAAGCATTTGTTGAGTTAACCAACAAAAAAATTTCTATTTCAGTATTGGAATGATATCAGAGGAGGCATTATATTGAAGGAGGTGCATGACATCATAGAAATCTAATAACACCAACATAGAAATCTAATAAGTTTTATTCATGAAAATCATCATTTACATTGAAGATCATGTCTCATATTTGCACCCAAAGCTATGACAAACAAATGAAATTGATCTATTACAATATAACAGTTAAAACTTCCTTAACATCAAGGAAAACTTTCTAAGATCGATTTGCCATAACACTTAATGACAAACCAAATTTCTTGTCAATACAAACACAGATATAGGAAGAAACCTCTTGTTTCCAAAAGAAGAAATGGATCTAAGAAATTGGAAGAGGAGCACCATTCCATTCCCCAAGGCATTCCAAAAGAGGATCAATAATTTTACCTTGGCACATTGCTGTGAACAGTTTGTCAAACTCCTCACCTGGTGATATAACCTTTTCTCCGGTTAGCAATGCTGTCCCCAACTCTCCTCTTACAAACTTGTACAATGGATAGGACCTGCATTCCTCAATCTTGTTTGGGATTGCACATTGGCCATTTTCATATGCAGCCCTTGTATTTTCAACCTCCTTTGGCAAGAGAGCCTTCAACTCATCCTCAAATGTTGCAATCTTTTGGAAAATTGATGTGTTCACATTCTTCTCTGCTTCTGCATTTGCCAATGCATGGTCCACAAGGACTTGCCTCAGGCTTTGCATCATTGGGTATGTAGCAAGGCAAGGGTCATCAATGT
The DNA here is from genome assembly GCA_020916435.1 of Oxytropis ochrocephala. Lineage (NCBI taxonomy): Eukaryota > Viridiplantae > Streptophyta > Magnoliopsida > Fabales > Fabaceae > Oxytropis > Oxytropis ochrocephala. The sequence goes on along the minus strand of CM037090.1, from coordinate 32,024,733 downwards.
AGGCAAATACATACTCCCTATCAACAACTGTGAGCAAATCCTTCTCACAAAATCTAGAAGGGTGGAGTTCTCCATTGACACCCGTGGTGAGTGTCCTCTTGGCAACTTGGCTTACAGTGTTCTTGACGGTGTTCTTCAAATTCTCCTCCAAATGCCTTAAGTCAATTGCTTGGCAAAGTGCAACCAAGAAAGTTGAAGACATGAGCTTCAAGATCTCAATAGACTCATTTGTTTTTCTAGAAGAAATCAATCCCAAGGAATTCACATCTTGGTTATGTTGCTCGGCACTTTGGACATGGGTGGTCACAGGGTTAGCAAGATATTGTAATTCAGAGCAATAAGATGCCATGGCAATTTCAGCTCCTTTGAAACCATAATCCAAGCTGGGATTCCTACCACCAGAGAGATTTGATGGCAACCCATTGTTGTAAAAATCATTGACAAGCTCGGAGAATTGAGCAAACATAAGTTTACCAATTGAAGCAAGAGCTAAACGTGTGTTATCCATTGAAACTCCGATGGGAGTTCCTTGAAAGTTACCACCATGTAAAGCCATGTTCCTTGAAACATCAATCAAAGGGTTGTCGTTGACTGAGTTAATCTCTCTCTCAATTGACTTGGTTGAAAATCTAATGACTTCAATCAAAGGACCAAGCCATTGTGGTGAAGTTCTAAGTGCATAGCGATCTTGTTTAGGCTTTTGCAAAGGTCAACCTCGTGCAACTTTTTAGCTGCTAAAACATAAGAGCTTCCATCCAAAATATGTTCCATGATAGCAGCAGCTTCAATTTGACCAGGGTGGTGTTTTAGCTTATGAGTCAAATGGTCAGTGAATTCAGGTTTACCTTGCATGACTTCAGCAAAGATTGCTGACATAACTTCAGCCAAAACAGCTAACACATTTGCTTCAAAGAGAACAATTGAAGCTAAGCCAGAACCAACAGCAGTTCCATTAACAAGTGCAAGACCTTCTTTAGGTTGCAATTCAAAGAACTCAGAACCAATGTTAGCCAACTCAAAAGCTTCTTTGGCATTGAGAATCTCTCCGGAGGGTCCAACAGCCTTGGAGTTGGGTCGACCAGTTAGCAAACCAGCAATGTAAGAAAGAGGAACAAGATCACCAGAAGCTGTGATTGTACCACGAAGAGGCAAACATGGAGTGATATTGTTGTTTAGAAGTTTGGTGATAGCTTCTAAAATTTCAAATCTAATACCAGAATACCCTTGAAGAAGTGTGTTGATTCTCACTAGCATGGCAGCTCTAGTTGCTGTGTGTGGTAGTGTACAATTTGACTCGGTTCCATTGCCGAATATTCCAGCGTTCAAAAACCTGAAAATCAAAAAGAATAAAGTATAAGAATTAATTTTGGTGTATATGCGTTTAAAATTACTTATTATGGACGAAAGCAATATAATATATAGTTAGGTGATGATTTGTATAAATTATCTAAAGGTCGTCAAATAGGTAAACCAAAGAAAAAGAAATACTAGTAGTGCTGACTTTGTATGGTCAAAGATGGTGAGTTGGGTTGGGAGTTGGACTAAGTAGAAAGGTAGCAGGTTAGGCGCTCACCAAACCCACGTCACGTGCAAATTACTCGTGCTGAGCCTGATACTAATGAGTTAACTCACTACCGACCGCGTAAACACAGTGATTTGGACCACGAGTTCAGACTCCGGATAAGTGGCAATGGATGTGACAAGTCTCACCATAAATTGTGTAAAAAAACAAAGTTTCACCATAAATATCAGCCTCCGTTAAGTACAAAATTTATTTTTGCTTATTAAAAAAAATTGAAAATTTAAGTTTGACAGAAAGTACAAAATTTATTACTTGCTGTATTCGTTACGTACCAACTCGTGTTTTCTTACCACCCAATTTCACCCACGTGTTTATGCACACTAAATATATTTCTAACATTTTTATCTGCGCAAGAATCAGAAGACTAATCCTCGAGTTGGGTGCGATTATTAGCGTGAAGCCTCTCTCATCAAAGTTGGATTCGATCCTAAGCGCCGGAGTTAGTTTGGAAGAGACCATTATCATCTCATTCAAGTGCTCTTGGGTAGCATACACTTTTTTTGTACAACATATATTATACACTTTTTTGGTACACTATATATAAACTTTTTTAATTTCATCCATTATTAGTTTGGAAGTTTTATATTATTAACAAAATGAGATTTCAATTATTTAAAAAATATTTATACTCACATCGTATTTATTACTTTAATACTATATTATAACCCATTTCTTTTATTGTCTCAGTTATGAGAATATATGAAAACTAATAATACTTAATTAGGTGGTTGAGAATAAAAATAATAAGTTAACAATTGCCTTTAATACGAAATCAAAAGTAGAAATATTTACTAAAAGAAGCTTTAATTATTGAAATTACAATTTCAAATAATTTTTTTTTGACCAAATATATAAATTCTTCTTTATTATAAGAGAAAAAAAACATTGAAAACATTGATTACATTTTATTTTTACATACAGTTCCAAATATATACCTTTTTATTAAATTCTGGTCATGTCATAATAAGTCATAGAAAACATAAAGACTCAATAGATAAATAAGGGTAAAATTAAATGACATTTTCACAATAAAAATACATTAAAAATGATACATTTTTCTTATATTTGAGACAAAAAAAAAACCTATAAAAATTTTATAGGAATTATTTATTTTCCGTGCGTTTGCTTTGTTTGTTCCGTTCGTCTACACGGACACATGTTCTACTGTTTTGCCTTGTGAGAAACATAAAGTTCACATCAAAGTATCATTTGCTGTCCCGGAATCAGAAAACAAAACACATGTGCAAACTTAATTATTAAAAATAAAATTGAAGAAACTTCTCAGCAATTTTGGTAAAGATAATAGCAAACATAATAACAGATCTTAAAAATGCATGTACAAAAAAGACAAAAATAAAATAAAATCGTAAGAATGCATGTATATGACGACGAGGTATGCAAAACAAGAGAGAATATTGTAGTAGTTGACTTGAAAGTTAAAAGCAGTTAGTAAGTTTACCTAATTAACTCTTTCTGCAAGGCACCGCCCTGTTTGGTTCTCCGATGGGAGGTAGCACCAAAACCGGTGGTAACACCGTAACTATCAATGCCATTGTTCATGCTATTCATCACCCAGTCACTACTAGCCTTAACACCAGCCCTTGCTGACTCCGACAACTCCACCTTAACACCTCCGTCATGTGAGGCAATTCCGGCCACCTGAGCAACTGTGAGAGTCTCACCGCCGATCTTAATCACCGGGTTCCGGTACTCCTTCACCATCCGCTTCACCTCATCCAAATGACTCCCCTTTAGAGCTTCCGCTGCGGCACCCCAGTTGAGTGGATCACCACCAGTTTTGCTGATGCAAAAATCGGCTTCAGTAACGTTGTTTGACACGTGTCCATTTGCTCCTCCGTTCTCCATGTTGATCAGAGTTGAAGTTTGTTAAGGAAGAATAATGGAGAGGAAGAGAAGTGAGAGAAATGAATATTTGGTTGGGTGAGAAATGTGAAGGAAAGTTATTAGGAATAGTATGATTGATTTCCTGAGGAATAAGGGAGAGAGAAAGGGGGATTATATAATGGAAGGTGTTGGGGCCAAATGAAATCTGGTACGTTGATTTTTGGTAGGTGAGTATAAGGAGTGGTAGCGATGAACGAAGGGGTTGGTGGAGAAATAATGACTGACGTTGGATTATAGAGGCAGAATCGGCGGTTATTATTGATGCTACGTGGCATGTTATAGGAACCTTATTGGTAGCTGGATGGGATGTCGCCTTGTGGTCACAAAACAACAAGTAGTTGGCGACTAACAGTGGAAGAGAAGATATACACATTATGCACAAAAAATTAACACCAACTACGAGTGACAGACAAGTGGGGTGGAAATTGCAGTCCTTTCAATTTAATAATCCCTTTTTAATCCGTTAAGAGTCTCGCGTCGGATGTGATCTGACGCGAAAAAAAGTTTATAAGTGGATTGAGTTAGAAATGAAAATCGCGTTACAAAAATAATATAATAATAAAAAAAAATTTATGTACAGTCAATGTTAAAATTAAATTGCAGTTCAATTTAATAATCCATCCAATTTGGAAAATAAGGAAAAAAATTATGTGCAGTCAATGTTAAAATTTATTATATTATACTCGCTAAGGTCTTGTTATAAGGAGATTTTAGAAAAATTATAAAGACTAATGAAGTCATACAAGTTAAGATGCATCCTAAATATATTTCTAGTAGTATTAATTTTTTATATTCACTATGTGACTTTTCATGCTTTATATCTCACATTAAATAGGGGTATAAAAGAAATTTTAGCAACCAATGTGCTTTGAAAAATGTATCTTTTTCTTATAATTAGGACAAAAAAAGTACAATTTTTTTGGTTAAATCAAAGTATCTCATGCTTGCGCAACTGTAGAGACTAATCCCCCGAGATACTGAGATCTATTTAAGGGTTCGATCCCTGGCCGGTATCATTTGGAGATTACTTATCAATTAATTTAAATTGTTTTTAATAATTGTTTTATTTTCATAGAACAAGTCTTTTTGAGGGGCAATTTGAAAAACAAAATTATATTTTTATTATTTTAAAAAAACTAAATGAGACTAACTCATATTATTGTGAAGTAGTTTTTTGTTTATAATAGCTAGGAAGCTTGAGGGAGTACATACTAGAATCATACCCATATATACGCATGAGTCATGTCATTTTGTTTGCTACACATGATTCTTTAATTGAATTCAAATAGTAAAATTAATTTGTCTATTGATTTTATATTTTGTTTACCTATGAAGAATATGGGTATACCATACACAAAAAGCAGTCTTTATTTAGGCCAGAATTGTTGTGAAAATCTTGTGCGATATACGGATCCGTCAAAATACGGTGAGACCCAATCATAATATTACTTTTAAAATAGCATTGGGTCCCACTTTGTATTTATGCAGAATCCGTATATTGATCGATATTTTGTCAAAAATCCCCATCAAAATAGCATTTCTCTACACAAAAATAGGTTGTATATACCTATTTTTCTCATTGGGAGTCAAAATTATGAATAGATATATCTATACCTATATATAATGGTAACTCCTCTTTTAACCAAATTTGGTAACTCTTTTTTTAGACCATTATACCCTTTAACCACTACAACATTTTTGACTTTAGGCCACGTCAATCTTTGCCACGGCTACAAAATTGTGGCCTGAACAAGGAATAGGTCACGCGTTTACAAATGTGGACAATGAGATAGATATTAGGCCACAGTTTCATTAACTTGCTAATAGACTACAGTTTAAAACTGCATAGGCCACGATTAAACAAGTGTGGATACCTAAGACCACATTTGTCTACCTGTTGACTAAAAAAATTATTCTAAAATGCTTAAAACAAGTGGAGTATACTGATTTTTATTTAGAGACCACAGATTATAAAGCGTGGACTAAAACTAAATATGACTAAAACAACTTACTAAGAAAACCGTAGACTAAATGTGTCCAAAAATTGGGCCCAAAACCTTTTACAACCGTGGACTATTTACACATGAAAAACCAAAATTTTTTTCTGTGTATAGCTTTTGACTAAGAAAAAAGCGCTAAGTGAAAATCAAGCGGCCTTTGCACAAATTCAACAAAAGAACTTCTTCAAATCGGCTCTTCCTCGAACCTAAGCTCTCGAGGCCTTGAACTCTCACTCTCGATCAAAGCGGCAACTCTCACTCTCATCTTCAAGAACTTCTTCATCTTGCAATCGGCTTCTTCATCTTGCAAGCCCGATCTTCATCTCTTCCCTTCTCACTCTGATCTTCATCATGGCTGATTCTCTTCCTTCTTCTTCAAATCGGCTCTTCCTTCCTTCCTTCCTTCAAATCGACCTCTTGCGAAAAACTAATCGCGAGTTTCCACTTTCTCGGTTTTTAATTTACGACCATTCTTCTTCTTTCTTCTTCAACACGTGTTTGATTTATCCCAACTTTGATTAAGCCAATTTTTTTGCTATAAACCTAACTTCTTCATATAGTTATGCATATAAACCCTATAGCAAGTTCGATTACGGTTTATTTGTGTGTTAGAATTTTAGGGTTTTGTTTTCTTTCGGTGATTGACATTAAAATGGCTAATGTCATTAGCGAGTTCGGTGAACGCATTTGTCCGAAATTCATTGCAAGCTTGATTCTACAACATGGTAGTTATCGAGGTAAATAATTAAACTCTGCTTGGTTCATGAGTTTCTGCATGTTTATTTAGTTTTGACTTTAAATTTACTCTATCGTTTATGGTTTGTTATCTCGATTGTGTCTGCATTGTTATCCTTCCGTTATATAACACTTGTTTGAAAATTGAAACTCCTGCTAAAGGCTCGTGTTCTTTATTATGATTGTTTCCTTTAATATTAACATATGGCAAATAGATCTCTCAATTTTCTCTTTCGGGTATCTAATTTGATTTAATTTTTAAATTGTATAAATAAAGAATCGGTGTTCATATGGGGTCATGTTTTGTTATTCTATATATTTCTCAAATCTTTTTAATTCTTTGGATTAGGATACTATTGAAGAATCAATTGGAATTTCAAGTGAACATGCAAAAAAAGCATTCAGATTATTGCTTGGCAAAGAAAAGGCCGGTAGAATGTGTTGCCATGGAACAACTATGACTCCATCAATAATGAAGAAAAATGAAGAAATTGCTTCCGTAAAGAAGGAATATTCTAGTAAAATTACAGCCTTGGAAAGGAAGATGCAAGCATATAATTCTCTTTTAAAAAGTATGTTGGAAAGGAAGATGCAAGCATATAATTCTCTTTTAAAAAGAAATTGCTTCCAAATTTAATTAAGTGAAGAAGATGTCAACAACTTGATGCAAGCTGCTTTCGAAAATGACAATAGTGAAGCACCGCACAATATTGGTAACAATTTGGTACCACATTCTTCTACATCAACTAATGCTCCTCTTGAAAAGGTATATGATATTGTAGAAGGTGTTTAGAATGTTTGTAATGTTCTTGAATGTTATGTAACTTTTGTAATATTTTATGTTTATAGGTTGGAAATGATTTTCAAGATGATTTTGAAGATGATCTTGAAGGTGATCTTGGAGGTTTTGAAGAGTGATGTGATGTGATGCAAGTGGAAAAAATACTACTTTTTGTATTTTGAAGATCAATGTTGCTACTTTAATATTTTTGGATTTAGTTTATGTTTCTATATTTTGACTATTAATGACAATATTGACATGAATATTGCTTAATGCATGATATTAACTTTGAAAATTTGTTTGTCAATCTTTTTTTAATATAATTGATGTTTATATTTAAAAAATTGATGTCTATTTTTGTGTGCTAAACAATTAGATATGATTATTAAAACATTGTCTTGAATGATAACATTTAAATAAAAGTAGTAAAAAATATTTAAATAAAAGCAACTTATAGGCCACACTTGAAAAAGTGTAGTTTTAATGTGGTTCCTACGATTGGAAAACCGTAGTTTAAGCGTATCGATACAACGATTTTTAAGCTATCGTTTAAACTTATAGGCCATGGTTATTTACGTGTGACCAAATGAAAATCGTGGCCGGAAGGTAGACTACTAAACCGTGGTCTGTTTTAATAACTATGACGACGGTTATAATATTTTGTGGCCTAATGTTCCAAAACCGTGGCCTAAAGGAATAGGCGACGGCCACCTAGACAGCGCCTAAAAAACTGTGGCCTAAACTTCAGGCCACAGTTTTTAAACTTCTAGCCACGGTTTTATGCTATTGTCTAAAGCCAAAAATGTTGTAGTGAACTAACTAATTTTTAAATAAAATTTACTATTAAACTTAAGTATTAATAAATTATAATTAACAACTTAAATAAGTAAATTCAAATTATAAACTTTTTTAAACAAATAGGCAGATTGCCCGAATTTATTTAAAAAAAGAAAAGAAAATTAAAGACAGAGGAATCGAAGGGGGGACTAGACCAAAATTATAAACTCAAATTATCAGTTTCAAATTATTAATTTGTTCAAATATTAGAGAATAACTTTAATTTATAAATTTTAGATTTAATTTGCATAATAATCTCTTAGTTAATAGATAGAAATACATAATAATATGCAATATTGAATTCTCCATAATAAATAATAAATATATATATATATATATATATATATATATATATATATATATATATATATATATATATATATATAAACACATTATAAGTCGATCGAGTCGGTGGGATCTACATCCATGAAGAAGAAAAACAACAAAAAAAGCAATCGGCTCGACAAACAACGATGTATAACACACGTTCAAAGACTAATTCGGTCTCTGTTTCATTTTGATCGATTTGAGGTTATTAGATCATCTGTTTATCTCCTCTAGCCATTGGTGGTTGGTCTTGACTATTTCTCTAATTTTTGTAAGTTAGCTTGGTTTTTGAATTTTAGTCTAGCTTGTAGGCGGCGGTGTTTTAGGAGCTTTGTAAGGGACTCTCTATTATTGTTATGGCTTGATCTTTTCTGATGGCAAGAGTTTCGGTCTAGTCCCCCTTCGATTTTCTCTATTTTTTTTCCTTTTTTTAATAAATTCGGGTAATTTGTCCGTTTGTTAAAAAAATATAAACACATGATAACGCAATAGAAGAAGGCTTCTATTAGAAAAAACTAGTAGAATACCGTGCATACGCACGCGAGTGCCGTCGTGTTCTTTTTGTAAATGAACTTAGACAGTTTTTAAAAGTCTGAACATTATCCGTGAAAATAAATGCAAACTTAAAGTAAATAAAAAAAGGAGTTTTTTTTAAAAAAAGAAAAATATTAAAATCTAAAAATGTAAAAGTATCATTTAAAAACAATCTATGCATTTATCTCGTGTTTTTTTATATATTAGTGCGATGTCCTTTTATATATCGATGTTGTTATTAATGTGTTTTTATATATCGATTGTAGTTATCCGTGTTTATATATATATAGATCTTTGTGCAGGTGGACTCAAGAATTAGGTATGTCATTCTCATTAGTGGTCCTATTCATCGCTGTTCCTTTCTTGACTTGGCGTCGAGTGTCTTTTTGAGTCTGCACCGCGTGCGTGCCGCCATTCAAGGACCTCGGTGCGACCGACGTCCAGTGAAAGACTACATCAACACTACATCTCTATTGGTCGAATGCGATCGGATAGTAGATTATCAATAAGAAACATTTATCTGCGTGTTTTTTTAAATATCGGTAACAATTTGTCATTTTAGATATTAGTGACAAATATTTGTCATGTGTGTTTTAAATTGTCGATTACAATTATCTCGTGTTTAAATTATCGGTCTGATCATTTTTAGGTATTAGTGACAATTATATCATTTTAATTATCAATGACAAAAATTAATCCAGTAATTTTTATATATCGGTCTTGATGTAGTTATCTCGTAGTTTCAATTGATTATTTTAATTGATTAGTAGATTATGGTGAATAGTAAAAGAGAGATATATAGTAGATTATCGATTAATAAATATTTGTTTTAAATATTAAGCGATAGTTTAAATGGTCATTAAATCATTTCATTTTTTAGATAGTAGGTTTATAGTAGTCTTCACAAATTTGAATTATCAATGACAACTATTAATCATGTGTTTTTATATATTAGTGTGTGTTTTTTTATATATCATTGTAGTTATCTAAGTAATTTCAATTGATTATTTAAGTTGATTAGTAGATTATTGTAGATAGTAAGCGATGAATAGTAGATAAATTATCAATAAGAAATATTTATCCCGTGTTTTTTTATATATCGGTGACAATTATTTGTCATTTCTTAGAGTATTAGTGACAAATATTTGTCACGTGTGTTTTAAATATTAGTTAGTTTAAATAGTCATTAAGCGTATTTTTATATATCGATCTGATTATCCCATAATTTCAATTGTCAATTAAAAAGAGAGATAGTAGATTATCAATAAGAAATATTTTTTAAAATATTAATTAGTAGTTTGAATAGTCATTAAATCTTCTTGTTTTTATATAGTAGCTAGTCTTATAGTAGTTTTCACAAATTTTAATTATTATTGACAAATATTAATCCTGTGTTTTTATATATTAGTGTAGTTATCCCGTGTTTTTATATATCATTGTAGTTATCTCGTAGTTTTAATTGATAATTTTAGTGGATTATAAGATTATAGTAGATAGTAAATGATGAATAGTAGATTATCAATAAGAAATATTTATCCGTGTTTTATTATATATCGGTGACAATTATTATTTTTAGGTATTAGTGAAAAATATTTGTCACGTGTGTTTTAAATATTAATCGGTTTTAAATAGTCATTAAGTTTTCTTGTTTTTTTAGATAGTGAGTTTATAGTAGTCTTCAAAAATTATAATTATCAATGACAATTATTAATCCTGTGTTTTTATATATCAACTTTGATTATCCTGTGTTTTTATATATATCGGTCTGATTATCTTGTAGTTTCATTTGATTATTTTAGTTGATTAGTAGATTATAGTAGATAGTAAAAGTTAGATAGTAGATTATTAATAAGAAATATTTATTTTAAATATTAATCGAGTTCTTTAAATAGGATCATTAAGTGTTCTTATTTTTTTAGATAGTAGGTTTGTAGTAGTAGTCTTCAAATTTTTTAATTATCAATGAAAAATACTATCTCGTGTTTTTATATATTAGTCAGGTTATCTCGTGTTTTTATATATTATTGCAATTTATCTCGTAGTTTCAATTGATTACTTTAGTTGATTAGTAGATTATAATAGATAGTAAAAATAGATAGTAGATTATCAATAATAGATGATAGTAGATTTTTAATAAGAGTGTAAAAATGATTTTGGAGAAAAAATTAAAATTTTAAGGTGATAATTTTTTTTGTGTGAAGTGATAAAAGAAAGAAAATAATTGTTTATGGGAAAAGTAAAATGAAAAAAGGAAGAAAAAAGTGTAGGAGAAAAGTGAAAAGGAGGAAAGAGAATGTAAGAAGAAAGAGAAAAAAGGAAGAAAGAGATTGTAAGAGAAAAGTGAAAAGGAAGAAAGAGTGAATAAGAAGAAAGAGAAAAAAGTAAGAAAGAGAGTGTAAAAAAAAAAAAAAAAGAGTGAGTAATGACACTTTTACCCTTAAATTATATATGTGTCCTCTTAATAAGAGATTCAAATTGGTAATTTCATAGAAGATTTGTTTGGATAAATAGATAAATAAATAAATAAAAAGATATTAGATTAGATTAGATAGATAATAAAATATAGTTTTCCCATTAAAAATCCGAAGTGTATATCTGGTACGGGTCACTTTGCTTTCATGCATTTCTGAAATACATTTCATTTATAAATTAATTTTTTTTTATATTGTGACAAAGATAATTGTATTAGTTCTCTAAAAATATAAAAAGAGTGAGAATAACCAAAATTTAAAGATAATTATATCAAAGACAATGAAATCATACCGGAAATTTATACCGTCTCTCCATCTTAACTCAAGATATTAATTTATAATAACATATTTTGAAAAGAAAAATAAAATATAAATATAACAATAGAATGTAAATTTTTATTGTTGAGACTTAAAAAAAAAAATAATGGCATTCAAAGAAGACAACATAAGTTTTATCAAAAAAATAAAAATAAAACAACATAAAAAATTATACTACAACAGGTAAAATTAACCCATCTATAGTTAAATACAAAATAACCATTTTTAAAAAAATTAAAATACATTTATGTAAATACAATAAAAAAATGATTGTACTTTTGCCAAAAGATAAAATAAAAATGATTATACTCGTGTAATATTTTTGGTTGATATAATTCTAACAATACAAATGTTTTCTTGTAAGGATCTAAAAGCTAAATATTCACTAAATAACAAACAAAGACATTTAATGATAAGATATACAAAATAAAATTTGAACAACATGTAATTTTTTCTGTTGGGAATCATAGTATGGAAATTATTCCAACAACCTGTAATGTGTCCCCGTCGAAACGGAAAAGCATAATATACACATATAATAAAAGAAAAATATAAAAATTACTAACAACAAATAATATATTCTCATTGGGACTCAAAAGAAAATAATTACTTATAAAAAATAAACTTTACCTATAATATATATTGTTTATGGTAATATTTTTCAGCTTGAATTTAAAAGCAAAATAATCATTTATAAAATACAAAGACAACGCTATAAGGTCATTTATTAATATTCTCATCAAAACTCAAAAGAAAAATATTTATTTATGTAAAAAAAAAGTTATGAAGACAAAATATAAAATATAGTTATATTGTAAACATGTAATGTTTTCTTGAATTCGGAAGCTAAATCTTCATTTTTAAAAGCAGAGATATTATAAAGACAAAAATATATAATAATAAAAAGCGGGTAAAATATGTTTTTGGTCACTCTGAAAATTAGTCGTTAAAGTTTAGTCCCTATATTAACAAAATAAGTGTTTTGGTCCCTAACTTATTTTGTCGTTTCTATTATTAGTCTCTGACGTTAAATGATGCTGATTGGGCTAACAGAATGCTGACATGTCAATCACAGCTGGCTTTTTATGACGTGACTTTTCTTTTTATTTTATTCTGCTTTATTAAATTTTTCTTTTTTTTTCAAAAAATTTCCTACACCTAATTTCCAAAAATATTAAATTCATTCATCCCTTTCTTCTTCCAATTTCATCCACGATTCCATCCCCTTTCTTCTTCTTCATTTAATCATCATCGCCAGAGTTCAAGTGTTCGTTTTCGTAGGCTTTGTTATTTGTTTTCGTTTTCGTCAGCGGAGTTCAAGCTCATGTTTTCATTTTCGTAGATCTGCAAATCCGTTCCCAATTCAGCGAATTCGTCCCTGATCCCAAAACCAGTAATTTCGTTCCCAATTTGTAACCCCAAATCTTCAACCCTCAACTATTTCCCACAACCTAGCAACCCAACAAGTCAGCAACCCAAAAATTACAAACCTCAAACGCACAAAATCCAGTAATAATAACCTCAATACATTCTCACTCTTGGATAGTGATTCATCCAGTGATTGATGCGAAGGAGTAATGGTTTGTGGCTAAGAATTGGAAACGAAATTGCTCCTTTAGCAAGTGATTGATTCGAAGGAGAGTAAACAAGTGTTTCAAAGCTTTGAACCTACAAACAATGATCGAGAAATACCAGAGATATATTTGTGGTTACGAATTGGGAATGAAACTGGATTTCTGGGTTGTTGGTTTGTGTCTTCCTTGCGATTTCATCCCTGCATTTCTGGGTTGCTGGTTTATTGTTATTTGCATATTTTTAGAATTAAGTTTTAGTAATTTATTTATTAGTTTTAATATTTTATAAATAATAATATGATGTGTCATATACATATGGATGCCATGTAATCTAAAATACTGATGTGGAAGTGTTGATTGGGACATCTGTTAGTATATTTAACGTCAGAGACTAATATTGGAAACGGAAAAATAAGGTGGGGAACAAAACGCCTATTTCGTTAATATAAAGATTAAACTTAAAATGACCCAATTTTATAGGGATCAAAAACATATTTTACCCTAAAAACTGTAATAACAACATGCAATGGTTAACCATCAAACTCAAAAGAAAAATCAGTTATAAGAAATAAAGACATTTATAAAGATGATATATAAACAACCTGTGACATTTTCTTGTTGGGACTGTTTGGCATATCCAAAAATTAACATATCGAATAGGAGGCACAATATTTTTGTGATAAATAAGTAAATTTACTCCAAAGGAAATTTATATTAGTTTTTAGGTCTTAAAACATTAACAATGTTAGACCTTTTTAAGTTAGTCGCTTAAATTTTAAAAATGCGCTTGGAGAATAAATGAAAATGACCCAAAAGTTCAACATTGTTAGTATTTTAATACTCAAAAGATTAATTTGAGAGGAAAAAGGATAAAAATTTGAAATTTGAAATTAAACTAAAGGTTTTTAATTTTTTTTCCTAAAAACAATTACAAAATATACAATTAAAAAAATTTCACTAAATAATTTTTTTACTAAATTATTCGAACATATTCTTTTAATTTGACAATATATATTTTTTACTAAACCCAACCCATCATCATGTCCAGGTTTTCCACGAGGTACGACTACGCAAGATTAGCTAGCTGCTATATACTCACAGTCAACAAGTCAAATAGTGAAATCCATATTTTTTTGACCAAAAGTAAATCGATTTATGAACTAGGAAATCCTAGTCAACAAGTCAAATAAGTACTATTGAAGTCTATTTTTTATTGTTGTCAAAAAAAAGTTTTTATTTATTTATTTATTTTTGTCTACTATATATATCTATCTACTTCTACTTCTACTTAGGTGGCGGATCTTGTGATAAAATTGGAGAAGTAAAAGCGATATGAATATATAAACCAAAATTAGTTGTGTTTCATAATAGTTTCTTGGTTTAGTGGTCAAAGTTATCTTTGTCGATTTTAATGTCACGAGTTCAAATATTCTTAATGCAATTTTTTATACTAATTTTTGAGAAAAATATACAAATAAGCTAACTTAAAAGAGGTGTGCGCCATCACAAAGAATTGAACTAGGGACCCTAAATACACCAATAATGCTCTTATCCGCAGCTACTAATACTTTTGTTCTTAGTGTTCATTTAGTTCTATATATTTTAACTTTGAGTATAAAATATATCAGTGTATATATTAACTTAATGGGAGCCAGGAAGTCAGTGGCTCACAAGCTCTATAAAGATCATGCACCGTCTACTTCTACTATATAACTCTATCTGATCAACCCACTTATCAAAAATACTAAATTATTCCTCACTTTTATCTCAATTTTAGGGATAAAAATGTCATTTCAACTTATTTCCTCTCACTTTTTCTCTCTCACTCACTTTTATCATTAGTGGGCCCTCTCTCACATCATCTTTTAACTTTTTAGTTCATTTTAAAACCTACTTTTCTCTTTCTATCTCTCTCTCTCTCTCTTTTCACTTATCTCTACTATCAGCATAATCAAACAACTCACTTTCAAAAATACTACATTATCCTCTCTCTCTTGTCATCTATCATCTACTAATCTACTAAAACTAAGCAACTTAACCACTAAAAAACACTAAATAAATTTTGGATATCATAGGAAAAAAAAAGGTCCTAATATCTATTCAAACTACATATAAATATTTAAAAATATATGACAAAAATGATTAAATTAATATCTTAAATCATTAACTTAATATTAAATCATTTAAAATTTACTATTTACTATAATTTGTCTATTAAAACTACTAAAATTAATCAATTTAACCACTAACAAATATCAAATGAGTAAACAATGGCAGCGGGCGGCAACATGAGGCGATAGTGGGATCGGCAGCGGGAGCGCCGGGAGAGCGGCAATGGGAGCGCTAACAAGAGGCGACAATGGGATGGCAGCGGAGTGCGGCAACACGGGCGCCCAATGAGACACACAACGGGAGGCGACAACGGGGTGAATATCTTATTCAAATCTCATTTTCTTTTGTCACGATTTTTAGTCTATTATTAAGGTTATAAGAAGATACCGATTTTTAACTTTTTGTAACACAAATATTTAATATTCTTGACTAATTTTATAAGCGGTTATTCTGTTTTCTATCCCAACTAGAAAATATTTTCTCTTATATTTGTTTCTTTATGTGTATATATATTGTTGTTTAGTTCCATTATTCTTATGAAAAATTATACTTTTATATTTTTATTTTTTATGCATATAAATGACATGAGGGTACTCGTGCATATGCACGGGTATACTGCTAGTTACAACTACTAAACTGAACTATATTTTGGCCCTCTTACATGATTTATGAAAATAATTCTTCGTTTTTATTTATTTATTTTTTAAAATTGGTAACAAAATTACTATTAAATAAATATTCCACAAAGTAATACAAACAATTAATGTCATTAATTTCAATTACAACAAGTTTGTTGTAACACCTTGGACCATTTTTCTTTCTTAGTAGGCTACCCAGTAGTGTACATCATGAACTTTTAGCTCAATTGGTAGTGGAAATGCATTGAGCATGTACTTGAGTCCCAGAGTACATAGTTCGATTTCCACTGAAGGTAAAAACTCTACACCGGGGTAGAGAAGTTCATAATGTGCACTTCTAAGTAGCCTACTAAAAAAGAAAATGACCCAGAGTGTTACATTAGTTTCAAGTACTTATCTAAAAAAAGATTGTTACAAGTCATCTATTTTGCATCTATTCGAGATACATTCCTATATGCCCCTTTTGATAAAAGATGTAGAATCCTTAATATTTACCCTTGTAGCAAAAGTATGTAACAGATTTTAATAAGTATATAAATATTAAGAAATCATTAGTCCTTTCACTTATTGTACAAAGTCTATCATAGTATCATTATTAGTCGTCCTTTCACGTTTATAAAAAAAAAAAAATCATTTGTCCTTTCATATATGTTGAATTTTTACTCATCTAACTCTTTATTTGCTCTGCAGGTAGTATCAACAATTGAAGGGAGGTGCAACTAAGGGTGTTTGCGGTGCGGTTTGGTTCGGTTTTGAGCAACAGAGTGCACCGAACGGCGAGATGAAATTAGATGCGGTTTGGTTTGGTTCGGTTCGCTTAAAAAAAACCAAACCAAATTGGTTCGGTTTTGTTCGGTTTTTGTCAACAATTAAAATATTCTGTCAATTCTGCAACAATTAAAATCAATAGCATATTCTCTGCCAATTTTCTAAAGGCATTATTCAAGTGGCTAACAAATATTAAATCAACAACATATAAATTCTGCCAAGTCTCCAGAGCATTTTTACCAACATTCTAAGACAATCCAATTCAACAACATAAGCCTTTTTCTAAACATAATTCAAACATAAAGTCTCCCACTCTCCACATAAATTCTCCAAAGGCATAATACAACATAAAGTCTATCATAATTCAACAACATAATTCAAACATAATATAGATACATTAAAAACATAAAGTCTCTATCATTCAAAAACATAAAGTCTCTATCATTCAACAACATAAAGTCTTTCTCCACTCTCCACTCCACTCCAGCAAGTGTCCTACAAAGCCACTCTAGTTTTCCTCTTCTTATTAGGATTGGAACCTTCAATGGTTTCCAAATTAGTAGTTTGCAGTTCCGTTGTTGGCATGATTGAAGGGCTATTTTCATCCTACAAATGACATAAAATAGAAATTAGATAAAGTAAGAATGATAATATATTCTAAATTACTATTCAAATTCATTAAATTGTGATAGGAGAGCAATTACCTGATTTTCAATCACAGAAACATTAAGAGCGCGTGAATGATGAGTTCACTTGGTATCAGCGGTCATGTCTAAACGAAATCACACGCAAAACAGATAGCATAAGCACATAAAATTAATCTGAAATCGGTATCATAAGCACACAAAATCAATATCATAAGCAAAACAAAAACAAAATTAATATCATAAGCAAATCAATAACAAAATCAGTAACGAAATCAGTAACAAAATTAATATCACGTTATAGGGAAAAAGAAGAGATAGTATATTGAATATCAGATTCCATTTTCAAAACTAAAGTTAACACAAGTAAATTGAAAACTAAACTCAGTAAAACGAAATCAGTATAAATCCAAACTTTGTGTGTTGCCGTTAAGTCATGGTGACGGCTGGTGAGAGCGTGAGATGAGTCACGAGAGATGAGAGTGGGAGAGAGAGAGATGGCGAGTGAGAGAGATGAGCCGTCGATGAGATGAGAGAGTGAGATAAGCTAGGGTTGCTATTTTTGGTTGGGCTGTGTTTTGTTGGGTTGGGCCGTGTCATTATAAAAGAACAATATATAGTATTTTAGCGGTTTGGTTTCTGTGATGAGAATCGAGAACCGAACCGCTCGGTTCAGCAGAAAAAAAAAAACCAAACTAAACCGATTAAAAGCGGTTTTTTTGCGGTTTTCGGTTTGGTTTGGTTCGGTTTGCGGTGTGTCTATCGGTTTGGTTCGGTTTTGAACACCCCTAGGTGCAACTAATAACAAAGCCCAGCTTCTATTAGCCCAACCTAGTGATGTGTTGCCAAACAAAAGTTATTGGTGGGTCTTGCGCTCCCGAACCCGAACCAATTGAGTGACACGCGGGTCGTGCTTGACTCGAGGTATATAAGCGGCAAACTAAGGTTTCTCACCAGAAACCCAAGACTCTCTCTCTTTCTTGATTCTCCGCTGACTATCTTTCTCTCTTCTCCTTATTCCTTGATGAAACCCTAGGTGGGTTGTAGCTCTCACCTCCGGTGATTGAAGCTTCGATCCAAATTTAGTTTCAGTCTATGATGTGTTGCGTTAAAAACACACTTAGAGCAAGTGTACTCTTTCGCGAAGTAGTATAAAGATATCGTCTCCACGAGGATTAACTAACAAGTACTAAACTACTCGAGATTTATTATTATTTAAGCGAGCGAATATTTGGTGATTGTAGAAACTAAAATAACAAGAAATAAAGTGCAAGAATTTGAATTATAAAGTTTAATAAATGGTGAGAGGCCTAGGATCACGGTTTCACTTGCAAGCTTGATTCCCCATGTCTAACCCTACACGAATTCCCTTATTTTACTTAATTACCAATCCCTTTACTAAAACTATTAATCCGTTTGGTCATTCGCGATTAATATTCTTTTCCTAAATTAACCCTCGTTTGGTCATGCAAGAATTTAAATTCAGGAAAAGCATAAAGAGCAAAAAGGTTGAATGATTGGAAGACTAAATTATGGTTTGGTCATGCCCTAATTATAGCCCCAATTATCCTATAGATCCACCAACTAATTGCAGTACGGTCGCTGATCAACTAATTGACTATGAACATGTAAAGGGTAGCTAATCCTAATCATGTGATAAAAACAATAGGACAATATTAATTAAAATAAAAATAGGAATTCAAACCAGAAATTAGAACATAAAAAGGTCTCTAAGCAAACAAGATTCACCTAAGACCCTAGAAGAGGATTTAGGTATCCATAGTAATTAAGAACAATAAAATAGAAATAGGTTCATGAAATTACAAAGATAAGAATAACCCGGAAATAGAGAAAGTCTTAATCCTTGTCTTCAATCTCCTTCTTCTGCTCCAAAGCTCTCTCACGGTGTCAAGAACGGTACCTAAACTCCTCACGCTCACTGTCTCGTTGTATCAAGTGCGTGGTTTCTTTATTCTTTGTTTACGGCTATTGTTTTGTGAATCTCGGCTCCCTTTTCTTCTCCAGCGTTCTTTTCCAGCGTTCTTTCTTTTTATAGTGCACACTTAGGTTTTGTGCTTGACTTTCTCTTCAAGTCATGTGCTCCTAGGGTTCCGTGTTAGTAGCTCTCCGTTCAATCATCCATTTGCCTTGTTTACAAATTGGCCATAAGCCAATTAACGTGCCATTCTTGCCTTTTCGATGAACGAAATCAGAAACAAAACCTAAGGTATAACTCTCTTTTTCTTTACAGTATTCTTGCAATTTTATTCTTCGTTTACTTTGAAACCCAGAAACCCTAATTTTTGTGTTTCACTTGATTTGCAGGTAAAAAACAAACAGCTTGGTTCTTAGTACTCAAGAAAGGTAGAATCTCACACCTCTATGTGTTCTTGACTGTATCTTTCTTTTAACTAAACAAACCCTAATTTTATATGTTGTTCTCTGCTTTGCATGCACACTATGAGCTTCAACCTTGAGGCTCAACCCAAATATTCAACACCAGAACCACCTTCAGAAACTTCCTAAAGGTAAGCCTTCACTAACAACCTATTTCCCTCTCTTATCTTTGAATTTCAGTCACTGAAACACAATCTCCTAACCTAGTTTCTTTCTTTTGTGCGAGGTAAAATCACTCTTTGATGCACCACCACAAACAAAGGTAAAACACTTAGAAGATGAAGATCTTGGAGCTAACAGTTGCAGAGAGTATAGCGTAGAATATATGAACACTTAGAGTAAAAACTAAAACTGTAAATTTTCATTAATTGTGAATGTATATCTGTACAATGTGTATTTATATGGACTGTGACTAGCTGATAGAAACTAGTTTGTTTCTACTCAACAAACTAAGTTTGTTACAATAACAAACTAGAGGTAGTTAGTTAGTTAAACTGTCTACATTGTTTGTTTTGTAACTTCCAACGGTACTATTTAAAAATATAACCGTTGGAAGTTTAGTTAATTAAACTAGGGTTGAAACTTGATTATAAATCCAACAATAAAGTGCTTCACCTCTTGTCGCTTGCTCTATTGATTTTGATTGAAAATCACCAAAAGAAAGGATTTCTAAAGGATTTTCTAAGTCTTTGCACAATATTTAATAAATACATTGACTCATATATTAAAATATTTGAAAAGCATTCTACTCAATATATATATGATTAATAATAATGATAAATAATAAAAAATTGCTAAAAAGCATTCATTTTGTTACAATGAAAAATAGTTTTTAACATTGTCAAAATTTCTTATATGCCATAATTTTCATAGAAATTAGGCTTAAATGCACTTTGGTCCCCCTATTAAAGTAAAACCATCACGAGGTTTTACACTTTATATAATATATTTTTACCAATGTTACTGTTAAATAGTATCAATAATAACAAAATAAAATTATTACTTATTTTACTTTTATGAAGTATTTTATATAAATAGCATTTGAGAAAGTAGAATTGACATCACCTATAGATTTCTGTTTACCTCAAATAGATAATAGAACTCTAATTTAAACAACAACACTAACAAAAGAGTAATTAATTATGATGAAGATATATTTCCAAAGTAAAGAAAAGTCCTATGAAAATAGTTTGGCGAGTTAAGGACGTGAAAAAGTTTGAAGAAGAAGGTTCAGAGTTTAAATCTTAGAAACTAATCCACACTCCCTCACTAATTACTGACTATTAATATTTGCTTATAAAAAAAGAAAAAGGAAATAGAAGCTTCTGACCCTACTATTTATTTTACTACTTATATATAGAAGCATCGCCCTTTGGGTGGAACTACACACATTTTTCCAAACAAAAGAAAAATATCATTGCATGAAAAAAACACTATAAAAAAAAAACAAATGTCTCAATGTTTTCCCCTACAAGCCGAAAGGCTCTGCTACGGTATTCCCCCTACGAGTCGCAGGGCCCAGTTAGGGCTTAGCTCCTCTTTCTTGGAGGTCCTCCCCTCTCACAGTGGAGGTTTGTCTCCTCCCCACTGCTCGGGGTTTATCATTCCCACAACACCACCTACAACCTCCTACGCTACCCCCACCCCAAACCCCATCTTGGTTCCACCATCAGCCTCAACCCCATTTACCCTCCATGTCCTCTCAGATCTTGGAACAACCATTGATCCACTATATACCCCTCCTTTCACGGGCATATCATTGTCGTTATCGCCAATTTGTTTGCCTATCCGACTCATGAACCATCGAAGCACCTCTATATCATTATTGGGTCAAGGTCTCTCACGAGTGATATCCTTCTACCACCTCTTTGCCTTGTCGCCGATTATGCGTCCTTCACCTAAGCCACTACCACTGCCCAAAGTGGAAGATCAGAAGGTTTCCTCTGTTCCTACAATCCCGTCACTTCTCAAGTCAACCTTGTTGTCTCCTTCTGTGTGTTTTAGCTCCCATTCGGCATCCCCCAAAGCCACCATGGCTTCACTATGTTCTCCCAACTTAATTTGTTTGGTCTTACGGTAGTTTATAGTGTCTCTATGAAAGATTTGTCCTATGATTTGTGGTTTTAGACTCTTTTATTTGCCTAAAGATGCATCTTTTGTGTTTGCTGAAAGTTTCCATAGAACTTCTGCCTGTCTGAGCACTTAGTTGTGGGTATTTTTGCATTGTGTAGTGATCGTACCTTGACCAATGAAGTGTTGAAGTTGTTGTCCTTTGACTAGGCCGGTCGTTGAATAGGAGAAAGGACCGGTCTTGGCTTCACGCTGAGCACCTCGGGTGTTACCTGCAAAGACACTCCGACGATCAAGTAAGTGGTCGCTCGGGCAGATAACACAAGGTGAGAGAACGTACCTGATGCCATGTGTGAATGGCATATATATACTGTAGAGTCCGACCGTTTTGCGAAAATTTCGGCCGGTTGCGAGAAGTGCGCTCCAAGCAGCGTGCCTGGGCCGGTTATGCTCATGTGGGCGACGACCCATATCTTTGTTTGGACCTCTTGGTTTCTTTGATACACCCCGAAAACATGTAGTGGTGATAAGGCTATTGGGACCAGACTCCTTTTGATGCCTCTCCTATTCCCATATGGATTTTGATCTTCAAGAAAATCGCGCTAATCTTGAGATCAACAATAGTTGAATGGGCGTACACCAATCAAAGAAATACTTCATTACTAGATTAGGAGAAAGATTGCGATTCACGGTCATTGATTACCTGCATGCGGGAGCGGGAGGCTGTGATAATCTAGGCGATAGAGTCGTTGTGTTTGGGTTATGACATCTAAATATTCTAAATGCAATGGATCCCAATGCCTAAAATCATTACGTAGTAGTTTCTCTCACTACGCCAGATTTAAGGATTTTCAGCGTTTTTTTGGGCATTGGTAGCGTTTTCAAACGCTAGAGAAGCTGGCGCTACTAATGCGTACACCCCATTAGTAGCGTTTTAAAAAACGCTAGCCATTGACCCAGCGTGTTTTGGACATACGTAGTGTTTTATAAAAAACGCTAGCCATTGACCCAACGCCTTTTTACAATTCCTAGCGTTTTCTTTAAAACGCTAGGGATCCTATAGCGCCTTTCTACAATTCCTAGCATTTTTGTAAAACGCTAGGGATCTTCTAGCGCTTTTTACAATTCCTAGCGTTTTCTGTAAAACACTAGGGATCCTCTAGCGCCTTTTTACAATTCCTAGCGTTTTCTACAAAACGCAAAACGCTAGGGATCCTCTAGTGCATTTTGTCCATAGCTAGCGTTTTTTTCTATAAAACGCTAGGTATTGAATGAATTTTTTAATTTCATTTCTAGCGTTTTCTCCGTAAAACGCTACCTATTGACTGAATTTTTTTTTAAATATTTTTTTATTTTTGTTTGTTCTCCATTTTAATTACAACCTATAAATTCATTCACTTCCAACAAAATTCATCAAATATCATTCCAATCCAATATCATTCAAACAAAATTCAGTCAACAAAATTCATCAAATATTCCAATCCAATATCATTCTAAGAAGTACTTACAACATAATATATATTCAATATATACAACATATATAATAACTAACTATTATGAAACTCAAAACTTGCTAGAAAAAGCTAGAAACAAAACGACACCACTCCCCCATACTTTGTTGTAAGTTGTTCATCGAGTAATAATTTGGATGTCTTTACTGATGGGGGAAATCTTGAAAAATAAAATGAAATAAAATTAGAATTAAAATGTGAGTAAGTATTATAATATCAATATAAAAAGAAATCTAAGTAGTTACCTTGGTTGGGATTTCTACTCTGTAAGTGAGTGATAATCTCTCTCATATACCTCATACAATAGTACCCACAATCATTATTATTTGGTTGTTTAGGACACTACAAAGCAAAAGATTAGTTAATTAATTGTCACATTTTTATGACCAAAAATTCAATTAAAATTATAAGAATGATTTTTAAAAACTTACAGATTATGGGTAACCATCTTGTTTTACTCGTAGATAATCCCGATATTTTTGCAAAGCAACTTTGTAACGTCATACATATATATAACGTTAAGTTGAACAAAATACATATATTAAATTATACAAAATGAGAGGGTTACACATACACACTGTCAACTATCATGCAAGTCTCGTAGACTTTGTAATGGCCTTGAAGTGAATCCAGATAGTAGACAGTATTTAGCTTAGGGTTTATTGCAAAGAGTACCCAATGTTGTCTGCAAGTAAATGAATCACGAATGAGTACACATTTACACTATAATACAATCCTCAAAATAAATAACCAAGTGATTGAAGACTAAATTTCTCACCTTATATTGAGCGGTGCCAAAAATAAAGATTCGTGATCAAAATGTTGGACATCCCTGAAGCGTGAAAGGATATAACTTTCAATTTGACTCTTCCTAGCCATAATATCCTCTGGTTTACCTTGATCCCACACAACGATACACTCTGGGCACAAGAACAAAAAATTTTGTGTCCGTTGCGAAGGGACCAGAAGCACATTGTACAAAAACCTATAAATAATATATATACAACTTTCAGATCCTCATATATATACTCTAATATATACAACTATTGTGTACAAATAATTTAATACATACCTCTGGTATACTCTAATAACAACCACAGTGGCCCATTCCATGTCATATACAGCTTTCAGATCCTCAATGTTGAGCATAATATCTGTTCCACTCCCACAATATGATCAGTCGGTAACATAATAAGGTCATCGGGCTTCATTTTTTGATTGACGTGGTCCTTTACATAAGTGATGAATTTCTCGAATTCATCAAGGGAGACTTTGGTAGTGGAAGGTCGGAACCACTTTGGTAGTGGAAGGGAAGGTCGGGACACTTTTATAGAAGGAGGCGGTCGGGACACTTGGGGTACCTAGTATATATTAAAAAATGATTAATTAGTTAGTTAACACACATTATATATAACAATGAGTCATTAACTTATTAACAAAAATATTGTCACTTACAACGACAAGTTGTTCGAGCCATGCCACAAAAGTACTAAGTGTTTGATCCACGATAAATATATCGGCATTAACAATTGGAGCAGATAATGATGCGGACCCCTCAATTGAATAGTCTACCCTAACTCTCAAATGGTTTTGGGCATGGGTAAATTGTGCATTGTGGCACTCAATTGGTTACATAACATGCCCACTTTGCAACCTTTCGATGTGGGTTTGCAATATATAGCTCACATTCACGATTATCCTAAATCAATTATAAAGAAAAATAAATATACATGATAATTTGATCAAATACATATGTACAAAAAAGCAGTCGAGTAATAATAAATACACGTGTCGAAGGGATGGTGCAAACTATCTCGTGCGCTATGTTGGGCAAGTGAGGTGCAGCGGTAATATAGGTTCAGCGGGGATGGTGCACCAATGGATTGTGCCAAGAGCTGCTTAAACATCTGTCTCTCTTCCATTAGTACAGCAACATTCTTGGATAGCTCGTCATACTTTGCCGCCATGACTTTACAATCCCCGCACCCCCTGCTATTGCTCTTTTGCCCATACACAGTCGTAGGAGGAATGCCATATCCATAACCTCTTATCCGACCCTGTCTCTCTTCCCTTCCCAAGGCACGAGCAAGGACATCTTGTTGACCATCACAATCTGTTAAATCTCCTTGTGATACAGATTGTGATATGCTTTGCTGATGCACAAACATAAGTAACGGTTAGAAATAAAAAACAAGTGTCAAAGAAATTTAATCGACGATAAAAAATATGTCCACGTGTCAAAAAAAATCGAGTAACGGATAGAAATAATAAACAAGTGTCAAAGAAATTTAATCGACGATAAAAAATATATCCACGTGTCAAAAAAAATCGAGTAACGGATAGAAATAATAAACAAGTCCCCACGATAAAAAATATGTCCACGTGTCAGACACAAATTCCAACTTGCTAGGAATCATTAAATTAAAATTACAATACATGAATTTTGGAATACTTACAATTTTGTCCTTGACCTCCTTAGTTTTCGGATCCACAATGTCCCCATCCTTGTTTTGTCGGGCCTCTAACCAGACAGTACAACGATCAATGGATTCTTGAGTTGGATCTTTCCCTCTCTAAAGATAACTATTTAAGTTTAATCATTGTTAATCAACTGTAAATTAAAAGATTCATTAAATAATAATAAATTAAACTAATTGTGTCTTACCAATCTTTCTTCAAGAATTTGATATCCACTTGAACCTCCTCTATAAGGGTACTTCAAAGGATTAGAAGCTCTTTCTTTATTGGCTTTGCTTTTTCTATTTAAAAAGATAAGTATACATTAATGAATGATATCTAGTTGTGAAATATATATATATATATATATATATATATATATATATATATATATATATAACTTAAATAATTAATATACTAACTTGAAATCCGGATCCAATCCTCCTTACTTATAATTCCTAATACAATGTTTGGAGGCTCTGTCGATGGTTCCATCAGGAAGTTTCAGATACTTTTTTCCTACATCAGTTCTATAAGCCCGATGCAACCTTCCAGCTTCCTTGAGTATCCAATCTCTTCGGGCATCATCGAAGTCAAAGTGTTTCTACTTATACATAAAAATGGATTAAATAAATATAACTAAAAAATCACTAAATCGAGGAATTATAGGAAAATATTTTTGGACTGACATAGACATGTCAAGTGTTGTGCATCTTCTGAACTACGATACATGCGCCTAAATCGAGGAATTATAGGAAAATACCACAACACCTTTTCTGGAGCAGACTCTTTCTTCTTATACCGCGGTGCATTACATTTAGGACACGACTTTAACAACGCATGTTCATTCCGAAATAAAATGCAATCATTCGGACAAGCGTGTATCTTCTCATAGTTCAAGCCAATAGACCCCAACATTTGCTTTGCATCATACGTCCGAGAAGGAAGCACATTATCATTCGGTAACATTTCTTTCAGAAGTGCGAGTAAATCGGTAAAGCTCTTATCCGTCCATCTGTGTCGAGTTTTCAAGTTATACAACTTGATCACAACCAATAATTTTGTGAATTCAGTACAACCCGCATACAATGGTGTCTCTGCATCAGTTATCAACTTCTCAAACATTTCAGGACAATCATTAAGATCCTCTTCAACCACCTTTGCCATCTCTTCAAATTCGTTCGCATCAAATGAATGTGTCCGGTGTCAACCGTGGCGCATATCTCATTACTAATATCATTCATATTTGAAGATTCACCTTTTTTCTCACCGTGCATTATCCAACAAGTGTAACTTTGATCAATTCCATTCGCCTTTAACTGTCGTGCCAACTCCTCTGCAGTAACTGATTTTACATAACAACACCTTAAACAAGGACATTTCATACCACTAGAAGTCCCTAAACGTTCAACAACACAACTCACAAAATAATCCACTCCAGCGGCATACTCCTTGGACAGACGATTGGCAGACATCCAATTTCTATCCATAATTTCCAAATATTTATAATAAAATCCTGAGAAGAGAACTTTAACATATGACCCATCAAGCAATTCGATTATAATGAAGAATCAATTCATATAAAAAAACAAACAAAATTTCCCAAGCTATATCTATCTCATATTCTATTTCTATTCTCGGTCCTTTGGTCAAGACAAAGGAACCATAGTCTAGTGTTCCAAATAATTAATGAACTTAATTAATTTATGTGTAACAAGAAGAGGCTAGTGGAAAAAAAAAAAGAGTAGCTAGTGTGCACAAGTGACAAAACTAATATATTTCTAAACTAGAACCCACAATTAATATCTAACAAAAAAGCAGAGAAAGGAATGAAAAAACTCACCAATGTTGTGCGAGTGAGAGACCGAGAAAGATGATGTTCACTAAGAGAGATGATTTTCGTTGAGAGAGATGATCTTAATTTGCGTTAGGGTGTTAGGGTTTTGCGTTTACGGGTGAGTGATTTTTGCGTTTACGGGTGAGAGTGTTAGGTGAGAGAGGTAAGTAGCTCAATGGGAAGCGAAAAAAATTATTTAACCATACTTAGGGTTTTCTAAAAACGCTAGGGATCTATCTAGCGTGTTTTCTAAATACCTAGCGTTTTTGAATAAAAGCGCTGAGGATCTGCGTCTAGAGTGTTTACTAAATACCTAGCGTTTTATAAATAACGCTAGAGATCTATCTAGCGTGTTTTCTAATTGGCTAGCGTTTTTTGAATAAAAGCGCTAGGGATCTGTCTAGCGTGTTTTCTAAATACCTAGCGCTTTCTAAAAACGCTAGGGATCTATCTAGCGTGTTTTCTAATTGGCTAGCGTTTTGAATAAAAGCGCTAGGATCCTGTCTAGCGTGTTTTCTAATTGGCTAGCGTTTTTGAGTAAAAGCGCTAGGATCTGCATCTGGCGTGTTACCTAATGGGTAGCGTTTTACTTTAAAACGCTACTAATGGTGTAGCGTGTTATTAAAATGGGCAGCGTTTTTTTATAAACGCTACTAAAGGTGACGATCTCTTTTTACAATTCTATCGTAGTGTCTTAGAAATGTTGATCCTAGTATGTGGGATGGAAATGTCCTTCTCACTTACTTCATTTAGCTTGTATTGATGATTTCATTATCATTGAATGAAGTTTGTTATATTCAAAGAAAAGAACACTTAAATAAAAATATCCTAATCCCCCAAAAACCACCTCTCCTCATTCAACCAAAACCTAGTTTATCATATTTGGCCCCTATATAGTAAGCAAAGGGAATCACATTCTCTTAGATCCTCATTCGATGAAAAAACTTTACGCGGCCTGTCGTTAGAAGTTGGTTGTAATTAGAATCAAAATAGTACGTAACAGGGAATAAGATATATTTTCAATATAAAAAACTGTTAACTATTAGGACCATTCATCCTACTGAAATTAATGACTGGCAACACTTACCTTGGTTTCCTTTTTTTTTTTAGTGAGCACCTTGGTTTCCTTTACCAAAGGAACAAAGAAGATAGTATATTTGGATAGAGGATTTGGGAGGGAAGAAACTATTTTTCAATTCTAATTAAGTTATAAAATGTTTATACAATTAGTTTGGAGGGGAGAAAGATATAAAGTGTTTTTTTTGACCAAAAGTTATAAAGTGTTTTTAAACAGAAATAAAAGTAATTAAAAATATTATATTATTATTTATCATGTTATTATTTCAAAAAAATTAAAATACATATATATTCAACGGAATTTTGGAAGGTTTTTTGAGCTGAGTCTATGTTTAAATATATATTTGAGATTTCAAACAAATTAAAGATTAGTATAATATATACTTGTATAACATTTTCGTTACATCTTGTTTCTTTTTAATAACATTTTATAATTTCCATTATTTAGAAAAGGAAAATAAGTTTTCTCATGCACCGCTCTCTTTCCTCCAAAATCCCCCATTTCAAACACAATGAAAAAGGTACTCGAGAATCGAAATGGGATCCACTGCAGTCATGCAAGCCTACAGTTCATGCATTTAGAGTAAATTATACCCACTTTCTCCTTAACTTATTACGGCAAAAGACCTCTAAGACAATCCAACATAGAGAAAACTAAAATTTAAAGAATGAAATGGTTAATTTACATTAGCCAACTCCGGTTATTTACTTCCTTTCTTTTACATTAGACTATAATACATTAGGCTATAAATAGAATTTGATTAGAATTGTTGGCTATAATTCTCGTTTAAAAAAAATCTTCTAGTTAACATTTTTATTTTAATATCTAAAACAGCGTGTTTTAGGAGGCTCTGTTAGAGGCTCCTATTATCGTTTGTCGTTATCTTCTCTTTTACTAATAGTATTGGTCTCGTCCTGTTTAAGTTTTTTCTATTATTTCTTTTTCATTTTTATTAATAAGTTCAGGGCATGAAGCCTATTTGCTTAAAAAAAAATACTATGTGAGTAAACTAGTAGCATACCCGTGCATACGCATGCAGTGCTTGCATATTATTCTTTTCATGAGCGAATTTAGGCATAATTTAAATAGTCTGGACATCACATCGTGAAAAAAAGACAAATTTAAAGTAGTTAAAAAATGAGTCTCAAATAAAAAATTAGATAAATATTAAAATCTAAAAATATAAAAGTATTATTTAAAAACAATCTGTGCATTTATCCTGTGTTCTTTTTATATATTAGTGACAGTGTTGTTATCCCGTGTACTATATCAGTGCAGCTATATCGTGATTTTATATACATCACTGCAATTATCCTGTGTTTTTTTATATTTCAATAAAGTTATCACGTGTTTTTTAATATATCATTGAAGTTATCTCATAGTTTCAATTGATTATTTTTAGTTGATTAATAGATTATAGTAGACAGTAACGGATAGACGGTAGATTATCAAATATTTCTATGAAATGTTTTTTATATATCAGTGTAGTTATCTCGTGTTTTTATATATCATTGCAGTTATCTTGTGTTTTTTTACATATTAGTATAGTTATCCCATGTTTTTATATATCCGTTGCAATTATCTCATAGTTTCAATTGATTATTTTAGTTGGTTAGTACATTATAGTAGATAGTAAAAGATAGATAATAGATTATCAAATATATCGGTCACGATTATCCGTGTTCTTTTATATATCAAGTATATTTATCCCGTGTTTTTATATATCGATCTGATTATCCCGTTAAATATTAATAAGTAGTTGAAATAGTCATTAAGTTTTCCTTTTTTATATATATTAATATCGTGTTTTTATATATCGGTGAAGTTATCCGTGTTTTTATATATTAGTGCGATTATCTCGTAGTTTAGATTGATTATTTTAGTTTATTAGTAGATTTGATTTGATTTGAATTTCGAAATTTGAAGAAAAATAAAGAGGGGAAAGTTAAAAAAAATGGGAGTGAGAAGAAAGTGCATTGGGAGAAGAAATTTGAAAAAGAACGTGATACTAATTTACAATGTTGCCCTTAGTTAGATGAGTTGTTAAATAAATAGGGAAACTTGTCGGGGTAATTTAAGTATGGCTTGTTTGTATAAATAGATATTAGATTAGTAGATAGTGGGTAAAGAAAGTTGGTGAGTTTAATTTGAATTTTGAATTTTGAGAAAAAAAAAGTAAGAGAAAGTTGGAAAAAAGTGGGAGTGAGAAGAAAATTCATTGAGAGAAGAAATTTGATAAAAGTTTGATAGTAAATTACAATGTTGTTCTTAGTCAGATGAATTGTCAAATAAATAGGGAGGCTTGTTTGAGTAATTTAAATGTGGTTTGTTTGTATAAATAGATTAAGTGTGGTTTGTTTGTATAAATAGAAAAATAGATATTAAGTTTGATAGTAAATACTAAATAGGAGTAAATTGTAGATTATTTAATATTAATTTAAATATATTAGATTATATAGTGGATTAAAAAAATTGGGAAAAGAAATATTTTTAAATAAAGGGTGTGGGGCCACTAATAATAGATGTGTAAGAAGTAGGAAATATTGGGAAATGTGAGATTTAAAGAGAGTGAGTGAGAAATGAAGAAAACGTAGAGTTAAAAAATGATAAATAAAATAAAAATAGTGATGTGTCAAAAAAGTAAGATGTCTAAAATTGTAATTTTGTAAGTTATTTGTTTGTATAAATAGATATTAGATTAGATAGTGGATTAAAAAAATTGGGAAAAAAAATATTTTTAAATAAAGGGTGTGGGACCACTAATAATAGATGTGTAAGAAGTAGGAAATATTGAGAAATGTGAGATTTAAAGAGAGTGAGTGAGAAATGAAGAAAACGTAGAGTTAAAAAATGATAAATAAAATAAAAATAGTGATGTGTCAAAAAAGTAAGATGTCTAAAATTGTAATTTTGTAAGTTATTTGTTTGTATAAATAGATATTAGATTAGATGTGATAAACACGTTTTCATTCTAAATGAGAAAATGTCAGAAAAACACTATACTCTTGATTGAGTGGGGATGCTTTTTGCTGACTAAATAGCATTGCTGTTATAATTTTAAAATCTCTTTTATTGATGTGATAAACACGTTTTCATTCGGCAAATTTGTTTCATATTTAAAATGATTTCTCTAAATATTTAATATTAATTAAAAAAATCACATTAATGTACTTATAAGTTATATCCAGGTCAACATGTCCATTACAGAAGTGGTTCATGATCTATATAGCTTCTGAGCAGCATTGCTTTGACTAGGTGTTAAGTCTTTAAAAAACAGCTAGCAATGAGTTTTTTTTTTTAATTGGCTAGAGCCAGAATTGAGTTGAATTCTTATTTTTGAAAAACAATATTAGTTTATATTATATATTATGTGCAAATGAGTGCTTGGGGTAGGTGTATAAAGCATGCTATCTACTTATCTACTACTAAGAAAGAAACGCGCTTTATTTTGTTGACTGTGTGAACAAAGACCAACTATGTCGTATGAAAATAAAAAAGAAAACAAACATATAAAGCCAAAAAAAAAAAGAAGATGAAAATCAATTGCACGCTAAGTGTTTGGAAAAAGTATTAAAGCAATTAAAGATGAGATTCCTACCATATATTGTTCTTATTCGTGACGTGATAATGGCTTCTCAGTTCTCAACACAGCCAATTCGTGTTTCAATTACTCTTGCAAAAATAAAGGAGATTTTAAAATTATAAACAGCAATGCTATTAGGTATGGAAGATTTTTTTTTTTTGTATAAATTGAGTATCTTCCACGCGTAAGTGTGGAGACTAATCCTTCAAGTTAGGTAGGACCACAATAGACTGCAAAACTCTCTCCCTCTCAAGAGATTTAATACCTGTATGTCCCGAGCAGATTCAAACGCATGCATTGGTTCTGTAACCATCTTATTCAGTGATCTTGAGTTAGAACGAGAGATTTTGACTAAAACACACTAAGGCTAAGTTGTCAAATTTTGTGGAAAAGCAAGGCGGTTAGGTGTATCTAGCAAGTTTCCACCATTAGCCACATGTTTCGTAGGATTCGTTTCGTGACTTTTAGTATTTCTCAATTATAAAATTGACTTTGATAGTATAGTAGTATGTTCGTGTGTTTGACTTCTAAGTAAGAAAGAATGGAGGTCTAATCCCAAAGAGTCATGCTATATGTCGCAAAATAACTTCTCGTTATAATTGTGACGTCATATTGACGTGTTAGGTGTTTTTTTAAGTCGAAAAAGATGTTAAGTGTTATCAATAAAATGTTTATCTTCTTTAAAAAAATTGTTAAATTAGTTGATGAATATAAAATGATATTAAGAGATTATATAACCCCTCCTAAATAGGTTCGCCTTAGATATGAGTTTATATATACATATAAGTCGTTTTTGGTTGATGTATTTTATTGAGGTACAACAGACTGTGCATAGTTGTTGGTTGAGTACTTGAGTCTCTTGACGTGAATAAAAATATGGATGAGGGAAGTTGGTTAAGTATAATTAGTCTTTCTTTTTAAGTTGGTTAAGTATAAGTCTAATTTGGTGGATGCATGTGATCACGTGGGTGCATGGGATGGTTCAATGTACAACCTCACGTTCACTTGCAGTTCAATTTTGACCCAGAGGCTCGACCACGTGGGTAAAAATGTCAAATACAATCAAATACCAATATATTAAATCAAATCAAATGAAATCAAATATTAATATAATATTAAGTGTTTTTTTACACCACTATATGAAGTTGATACCATGGGTTCAAAGTCTCATTTTACACATTTTGTAACCAAAAAAAATATTAAGTGTTTTTTTTATAAGTATATCTCTATTTAATAAAAGGAAACCGTCCTGCAGTTGGCATTGCGCGCCAACTGCAGGCTTTTTTTACTTTTTTATTTTTAATATTTATTATATTTTATTATTTTAAAGTCTATCAAATAATTAGGTCTATTATTTATCAATATACCCCTCATTTTGTACCCCACTGTTTATCAATATACCCCCACTCTATATTTTTGGACCGACATACCCCTGACAAATTTTTCTTTTGTCCAACACTTTTTTTTTTTATTATTATCAAAATATTCCCCTAATTTTGTATAACTGGTTTGATAATAATTTTGTAACAAAATACTTAAAATGTGATACTAAGTAGTATGTTTTGGAACATTTTAGAGTCGAGAAAAAAAATTAATTGTTCAAATGCGGGAAGTTCGTTACTCAATAACCGATTTAATGAAAAGAAAAAACGGGTTCGTGACAAAATACGTAAAGTGCGATGCTAAGTAATGTATTTTGGGGTACTTTAGAGTCTAAAAAAATGTAACTGTTCAAATACATGAAGTTTGTTCCTCAATAATCGGTTTGGTGAAAAGAAAAAATAATTGCGTGATCAAATACGTAAAGTGCGGTGCTAAATAGTTTGTTTTAGGGTACTTCAGAGTCTAGAAAATTTTTTAGATGTTTAAATATGCGAAGTTCGTTCCTCAATAATCGGTTTAATATGTTCTGAGGTACTTTAGAGTCCAGAAAATAATTCAATTGTTCAAATAAGCGAAGTTCGTTCTTCAATAACCAGTTTGATAAAAAGAAAAAATAATTTTGTTGCTAAACAATTTGTTTTGGATACTTTAGAGTCTAGAAAAAAATTTAGATCTAATACGCTATGTTCGTTCCTCAATAACTGATTTCGTAAAAAATAATAATTCTGTGATAAAATATGTAGAGTGTGATGCTAAGCAATGTGTATTGAGGGTACTTTAGCATCTCACTCAATTGTTGCAAAATTTTAGATGTTCAAATACATAGAGTGAGATGTTCTAATACGCTATGTTCGTTCCTCAATTTGAGATGTTCACAGGATAACATTTATTTGAGATGTTCAAATAAAAAAAATTTGAGATGTTCAAATATAAATTTAGATGTTCTAATACGATCGAAAAAAAATCTGTGATAATAATTCTGTTACAGGATAACTTAGAGTCCAGCAAAATTTTAGATTTTCAAATACATAGAGTGAGATGCTAAGCAATGTGTATTGGGGGTACTTTAGCGTTCGAAAAAATGTTTAACTGTTCACATACGCGAAGTTTATTCTTCAATAATAATATAGTAACAAAATATAATTTTGTGTCAAAATTTGTAAAATGCAAATCACCACATTAAAAAATCAATTTATTTTTATACTTTTTCCCTTATATTTGCATTTCTTCTTATATTTATTTTTTGTGAGTAGTCGCCTCGACACCCCCTATTTGTTTCTTAGTAAGTACTCCACTGTCGATCCTCTCTTTTAATGACCCTTATTTTGGGTATTTTGCACCAACAAAAATTAGGTGCATACTTAAACCACTTTAACAAATCAGATTATGTTTTACTTATTTTCTTTATATATGTACTTCATTTTATATATTTTTTTTTGTGAGTCACCCCGACCCCCCCTTTTTTTTGTTTCTTTAATGAGTACTTCCACCGACCCTGACACCCCATTTTTTATTAACCTTATTTTGATCATTTCGCACAAACATATATTAGAAACATACTTAAATTGATGTTTTTATTTATATTTTAATCTCGCCTTTTAGTGTTTCATTATAAATAGTATTTACCAAATCAATTTCTTTTTAAACTTTTTAAATATTTTTTAGAACCATATTTTTCTAAAATAGTTAGAGAGTGATTAATGAAGCCACGGGAGTTGACCCGATGCTCATGGGTTCAATTCTCACAGTGGGCAAACTCAATGTTTGTTGGTGCGAAATTTACTCCTAAACACGAATGGATATTACACCTTCTTTGAAAGTGTTAGGACACTCTGCAGAGAGTTTAAACCTTAAAACATGAAAAATATGAAAATATATATATATATATATATATATATATATATATATATATATATATATATATATATATATATATATATATATATATATATATATATATATATATATATATATATATATATATATATATAGTTAGTCTGTCTATGTTCATGGCGCCAATTCCTATATTTTTTCTTATACTTTTTTATTTTTAATCAATATTTTTACTTTTTATATATTTTAATGTTTTTTAAATAATTTATATATTTTTTATTTTTAAATAAATGTAGTATTAATTTACTGCTACTAATTTTTTTATTTATGACTATTATTTTGATCATTTTGGATCAATTGGTATTAAAATATATCTAAATTAGTGTTTAAATTATATGTGAGTAGCGTGGCTTCAATCAGTACTTTTGCTCAAACTCCAATGTTTTTTTATTTTTTTCTTTTATATGTTAAGGGATGTTTTAGAGCATGAAAAAAATTAGATGTCATGTTGGATTGACACATGATTTAACAAACTTATTACATTCTGATTAAAATGTCTGTTTCTTTTTAAATTAATGTAGTATTAATTTACTGCTACTAATTTTTTTATTTATGACTCTTATTTTGATCATTTTAGATCAATTGGTATTAAAAGCATATCTAAATTAGTGTTTAAATTATATGTGAGTAAATAACTTCAATCAAGATTTCTTTGGCTCAAACTCCAATGTTTTTTTTGTTTTTTTCTTTTTATATGTTAAGGGATGTTTTAGAGCATGAAAAGAATTAGATGTTCAAATACGGAAAGTTCATTCCTCAATATCTGGCTTAGTGAAAAAAACTATTTCGTAAGAAAATACGTAAGATGATTGATATGTTAAGTATTATGTTTTGGTGAACTTTAGAGTTTATAAATGTTCAAAACTCATAGTTTGTTTCACAATAATCAGTTTGGTGGAAAAAATTCGTCACAAAATACGTAAAATGCGATGCTAAAAGTGTGTTTTGGGGAACTTTAGCCTTCCGAAAAAATTTAGCTATTCAATTACGCGAAGTTTGTTCCTTAAGAATCGACTTGGTGAAAAAATTTAGTAATTTCATAACAAAATACGTAAAGTGAAAGGCTAAGTAGTATGTTTTGGTGTACTTTAGAGATAAATTTTTTTAAGTGTTTCATTATGCAAAGTTTGTTACTCAAGAACCAGTTTGGTGAAAAACAAATAATTTCGTAACAAAATATGTAAAGTGTGATGCTAAGTACCATATTTTGAGGTACTTTAACGCTTAAAAATATTTTAATTATTCAATTACCTGAAGTTTGTTCCTCAATTTTTTACTAATTTCACCATTTTTCATCTGTCTTGCTTCTCATATTATTCCTGCATTTTATTTGTTAATTGATTTTCTCTACATCGTCTTCTAATTCTCAACAATTTTTTTGCCACCTTTATACCAAAAAATATCATAAGAAAATACATCTCACAATTTTAAATTATATTATGTTAAGGGGAGCCCGTGCTCCGCCTAAAACTAGTAATATTAAGTGTCAAATCAAATCAATCAAATACTATTTGATATTATATCAAATATCAAATCAAATCAATCAGTAAACTTAATATATTACTCCCCCATCCAATTTTGTTTGTAGTTTAAGGTTTTGCCACACCCTTTAAGAAAAATGATTAAAAATTTAGATTCTTTAAAAAATGTTGTCTAATTTACCATTTAGCTCTTTATCTCTCTACCTAGATGAATGTGAATCTTTATTGGAGGTAAAAAGTTGTAATAGCTAACAGGGGTATAAGTGTAAAAGAACATTAAAAGTTTCATTGGGAATCTAAAACAATAATCAATTTAGGATAAATTAATTTTACTAAAATAACAAACAATTTGAGACAGACAGAGTAATATTTGATTTGATTTAATATACCGGTATTTGATTTGATATTAGTATCAAATATCAAATCAAATTATTTGATATTCAAATCAAATACTACTAATATAAAATCAAATATCAAATCAAATCAATATTTAAATACTAATATAACCAATCAATCAAATATAAAATACTATATATTTTTTAGTTATCATGTCATTGGTGTGCAGTTTCTACTGACTTTGTCGATGATTAATTTACATCGAGGAACTTGACTAGCCATGAGTACCCGGTTTTGCCGGCCCGTGTGATTCTCTCATTCTAATAGAGTTTTGCCACACCTAATATTCGAATCCGAGTCCAATTAGCACTCGGATCAACCCTTGTTGGTCAATATCAAATACTATATATATATATATATAATATAAAGAAGAGTCCTAGCATATTGATAAATTTAGAAATTCTAATAATATATATATATATATATATATATATATATATATATATATATATATATATATATATATATATATATATATATATATATATATATATATCATGTAAAGGAAAGCACAATTAAAAGAAGCAACACAATGTGAAATGAATAGCTTGTATTAATGGAAGTGGAATGGAGTACTGATTCAAGTAGTAATAACTCAAAGTACAATTACAAGCTATGGAAATTAGGAATTAAGTGCAATGGTGAAAGTAAGAGAGGGAGACAGAGAGAATAGAAGAGAAGATATGAGATCATAACAAACTTTCACACCCTCCACTGATTCTTCTCTTTCCATATATTCCTTCACACATAGTGGTCCCAACGAGAGTGTATTTTCCTCTCTCTCTTGCTGACTCTACGGTCCATGTGCTCCTGCTGAGGTGTTCCTATGCCACTGGTTCTCCTTGCCACGTCATCATTCATTACATTACCCTCCCCTTCAAAAGCAATCTTGTCCTCAAGATTGAGGTTTGGGTAGTTGTCCTTCATGTCCTGCACCAGCTCCCAAGTGGCTTCACTGCTTGGTATTTGTTGCCATTTAACTAGCACCTGCTTCACTTGTTGACTTCCCTGCAACACAGTTCTGCTGTCCAAGATGCCTTCAGGCGCCAAAATTGGTCCCTCCACTGCAGTAGTCAAAGGTAATGGCATGTATGGTGCTGATTGCTCTCCTTTGAAAAGCTTAAGTTGAGAAATGTGGAACACAGCATGTATACGAGCACTGTCTGGCAAGTCCAACTTATAAGCAACTTTTCCCACCTTTTCAATTACCTTAAAGGGTCCAAAATACCGCATCCCCAGCTTTTGATTCTTGCGTAATGCCACAGAGTTCTGTCTGTACGGTTGCAATTTCACCAACACTTGGTCTCCTACAGCAAAGGACATATTTGTTCTCTTCTTATCAGCATAGTTCTTCATCACTTGTTGTGCTCTCTGCAAGTTCTCTTTCAACTGCAGAATCAATTGATCTCTATCTACTAGCATCTGTTGCAGTTCCACATTATCCTTAGCATCAGGTACATATCTTGTCAACGTGGGTGGATCACGGCCATAAAGAGCTTTAAAAGGGGTCATCCCAATACTAGTATGGAAACTAGTATTATACCAAAATTCTGCCCAACATAAAGCCTTGGACCACTTAGTTGGTTTGTCAGCAGTTATACACCTCAAGTACATCTCCAAAGTCTTGTTGACAGCCTCTGATTGGCCATCCGTTTGTGGGTGATATGCAGAACTCATTGCCAAATTAGTCCCTTGCAGTTCAAACAAGTGTTTCCAAAATTGACTTGTGAAGACTTTGTCTCTATCAGAAATAATCGACTTTGGAACACCATGTAGCTTGACTATATTGTTCATGAATATCTCTGCAACTGTCTTGCTAGAATAATCTGATTTTAATGGCATGAAGTGAGCATACTTTGTTAATCTGTCCACCACCACTAAAATAACAGTGAAACCTCCTGATAAAGGTAGCCCAGTGATGAAGTCCATCGTGACATCTTCCCACACTTGGTTTGGAATTGGCAATGGCTGCAACAATCCTGCAGGCAAACTAGTCATGTGTTTGGCTTGTTGGCAAATCACGCATTCACTGATGAACCTCTGAATATCATTCCTCATTTTTGGCCAATAGAACTCAGCGCTAATTCTTGCCATTGTTCTCGTGATCCCTGCATGTCCACCCACTGGTGACGCGTGGTATTCATATAAAACTTGCTGTATCAGTTGGCTCTCTGCAGGTAAAACCAACTTATTCTTCCAGTAAAGCAGTCCATCCCTCACTGCATAATTACTATCCATTGCAGAATTAGCATTGCACTGTTGAACTATAGCTTGCAAATGCTCATTATCAGCCAATTCCTTCTTAAGTTGTTGCAGAAATTTGCTCTCTGGTGTAGACCAAGACAAAGTCATCACCCTAGACAAGGCATCAGCAGCTACATTTTCTTTGCCTGGCTTGTATTCAATCTGAAAATCATAGCCAATAAATTTGTGCAACCATGCTTGTTGTTCTGGAGTTTGTAATGACTGGTCAAGCAAACTCTTCAGGCTCTTCTGATCTGTTCTTAATATAAATCTATGGCCAAGCAGATAATGACGAAATTTTGCCAGAGCAGAGGTTATAGCATAAAATTCTCTTATATACGCAGACTGCAATTGCATTCTTGGCACCATTTTTTTTGAAAAGAAGGCAATTGGATGACCTCCTTGACTCAATATTGCACCTATGCCCGTTCCTGAGGCATCGGTTTCTAAGACAAAAGGTTGAGAAAAATCTGGCAAACTCAAAACTGGTGCTGAAGTTAAAGCTGTCTTCAAAGCATCAAAAGCTCTTTGAGTCTCTTCATTCCACAGAAAAGCTTCTTTCTTAAGTAGATTAGTTAAAGGGCTTGCTAGTGTAGCATAAGCTTTAATAAATCTTCTATAATAGCCTGTGAGTCCCAAGAATCCTCTCAACTGTTTTAAATTATTAGGAACAGGCCAATCAATCACAGCCTTCACTTTGGATTGATCCATAGATACTCCAGTACCAGACACCACATGTCCCAGATATTCAACTTCAGATAACCCAAAAGAACACTTTGATAATTTAGCATACAATGAATTCTCAGTAAGTATTTGAAATACCAGCTCTACTTGTTGCATGTGACTATGCCAGGAAGGACTATAAATCAAAATATCGTCAAAAAATACCAATACACACCTTCTCAAAAGTGGTTGAAAAATCGATTCATCAATCTACGAAAATGTAGCAGCGCATTGTAAGACCAAATGGCATGACCAACCATTCATAATGCCCTTGGTGAGTTCTGAATGCAGTCTTTTGTCTATCAGCAGGATTCACTAGAATTTGGTGATATCCCGAACGCAAGTCCAATTTTGAAAAGAATTTGGCACCATGTAATTCATCTAAGAGTTCATCTACAGTTGGCATTGGGAAACTATCCTTCACTGTGATGGCATTTAAGGCCCTGTAATCAGTGCAGCATCTCCAAGATCCATCTTTCTTCTTGACCAATATAATGGGAGAAGAAAATGGACTAACACTAGGTTGAATAATTCCTTCATCAAGCATCTGTTGAACCATCTTCTCAATCTGTTCTTTTTGACTATGAGGGTATCTATAAGGCTTGACTTTCACTGGTTGAGCATCATTTTTCAACAAAATTTCATGATTTAAAGCCCTATTAGGAGGAAGTCCTTTTGGCAATTGAAAAATACTTCTGTAAGTATACAACAGAGTAGCCATATCCGGATGAATATCTGTTGGCATGCCTTCCCAATGATCTGCAGACACCACAGGTTCAACTTGTTGGAGAGTAAACACCTCTGATATCCCATCAGTATGTTGAAGCCTCCGTATATGATTGAGTTGAGCCATTTCTGGTATGTTCTGTGTCTCTCCCTGCAGTGTGATAAACCTGTCCTTCAAATAAAATTTAAGTTTAGCAGATGCATAATCCGCGACATGGGGCCCTAAGGAAGCCAACCAAGGTGCTCCTAAGATCAAATCAGCTCCAGCCACAGGAAGCAAGTAAGCAGGGACAGTGATGTCATTCCCTTGCACTTTGACAGTTAAATTCTTAACTACTCCTTCAGCTTTCATGTTTTGTCCATTTCCAACCAATACATTACATTTTTGGACTGGTTCCACAGTTAACCCCAAACAATTCACAATTTGAGGTTGAACAAAACTATCTGAGCTACCACCATCTACAAGAATAGAGACATTTATAGGTCCAATAAATCCTTTGAACCTAATCACACCAAAACCAGTTGAACCATTCAAAGCATTTAAAGACAAATGATGGTCCATAGTACTATCAACATCATTCACTTTCTTATCATCCTCCTGCCCTGTATCTACTTGACTTCCTTCTTCCTCTTCAAAGGCTAGTAACATCACTTGCTTGTTAGGACACTTGTGAGAAAATGAAAATTTCTCATCACAAAAATAGCACAAACCTTTCTCTCTTCTCAATTGCATCTCAGCTGGTGACATTCTTTTGATAGCAGGATTTTTTTGGAGTTGGCTCATAGGTCTTGTGGGAGGTGTAGTGAAAATAGGTGGGTTGGGGGCTTTATCAGTGGTTTGTGTTTGGTCATTTCTAGTTGGATTGAAGTGAGCCCTGTTTTTATAAGGTTTCTGGTTTGAGCTCAACTTCAAATTCGCCTCAATCTTTTCTTCAAACACCTTAGCTAGTGAGACAGCTTTTACAATTGAACTAGGATTGTGTAACATCACATCCCTACGTATTTCATCCTTCAATCCACTAATGAAACAGTCTACTAACGCATCATTGCTAAGGCCATACACACGGTTTGACAATGCAGTAAATTCAAGAAAATATTCATTCACAGATTTCTTTTGATTCATCTTAAATAAGGAAGCTCTAGGACAATCATATATTGAAGGACCGAAATCCAACTCAAGAGCTCGAGTGAACTCCATCCAAGATTGAAATGGACGAGTACGAGACACCATTTGGAACCATGGTACTACCTCCTGCTCCAAATGCACAGAAGCTATAACCAATCGCTCAGGATCGGGGGTATTGTAATACCCAAAAAATTGCTCAGCCTTAAATATCCAATCAAGCACATTCTTACCATTGAATCTAGGAAATTCAAGTTTAATGTGTCTTACTTGAAATGCTTGTGAAGTCGATGAACTGCTCGTATGACCAACGAAGCTTGATTGCGTACCAGACATCGTGCTTCCTCGAGTCATACTTGAACTGCTTACTTGTGAGCTCGAGTTCGTACTTCCATGGGGAACAACGACCGGAGATGATTGTATTAACTTTTCCAGTGCTTCTGCAAGTTGATTGAAACGATTCTCCGAAGCTTTCTGCATTGCTTCCAATCGATCCATTCTCTTCGTGTTCGCAGCATCAGATTTCTCAAGCATTTCTGCTTGGCGACGTACCTCTGTAGTCAGCTCCTTCAAACGTGTATTGTCAGCCATGGAATCAGTGAAAGCACCAATGTAAGGGAAGCACAATTAAAAGAAGCAACACAATGTGAAATGAATAGCTTGTATTAATGGAAGTGGAATGGAGTACTGATTCAAGTAGTAATAACTCAGTACAATTACAAGCTATGGAAATTAGGAATTAAGTGCAATGGTGAAAGTAAGAGAGGGAGACAGAGAGAATAGAAGAGAAGATATGAGATCATAACAAACTTTCACACCCTCCACTGATTCTTCTCTTTCCATATATTCCTTCACACATAGTGGTCCCAACGAGAGTGTATTTTCCTCTCTCTCTTGCTGACTCTACGGTCCATGTGCTCCTGCTGAGGTGTTCCTATGCCATTGGTTCTCCTTGCCACGTCATCATTCATTACATATCACAAAATGATGGTACATGACTAATGCACATTAGCATAAATGAGAATCTATCTATCTATCTATCTATCTATCTATCTATCTATACATATAAGTAAAAGAATCACCAATGGAACCTCCACAATAATCCATGAATTTTTGCTTTATTTTTTAGATTAATTTCTACCTTTGTGTCCAACCCACTACTACTAATAAATACCAACATATTAACTTTTACTTATCACAAATTAATTAGTCACTCAAAACTTTCTCATTTTCGTTGATGTACTCATTATATATATATATATATATATATATATATATATATATATATATATAAAAAAAACAACTTCAAATTTGATTTTTGACATATAAAGATAATAAATTAAATTAAATAAAAAATAAGTCAATAAAATATCAATATTGTAAGGCATCTTAAGAGTTAAAATTAAAAGGCTAGAAAATTAATAAAAACCTTTCGATTCCAAAACTCTTGCAACATAAACATAAATGAAGTAATAATATTATTTTAGTTAAAAATGGTAATAATATCTTTGTAGCTATTTAAATAATTATTTAATGCTAAAAAAAATAGGACCATTCTAGAGGCCCCATTCAAGAAAATATAATGGTATCTTGGATTCTGCATCTATAATGCTCCTTATTTTTATACTTCTTTTTATATATAATTTTCATATAACAGGGACTTTGATTTTTTTTCTTTTTATGTACAATATACTATACTATCAAAAGTAATTTTTTATTATTTATATTAGTTATTATTCATTATAAATTCAGTACATGAATTTTTGTCTTCCTTTTTATTATCATCAACATCTATCTATTATTATAAACCTCAATAGGTTATCTCCATTTATATTTATTTACAACGGAATTATATTTTTATTAAAATTGCTAAAAAAACTGAATTCTTTGAATAAATATATTTAATAATTATAATAATTTAGATAAAATTCGAAAATCATAATATACATGCATTAGTCTTTTTGATCACATTTAATCTAAATTGTTTTTTATATAAGAAAAAATTATCGGGCCTTTGAAATTCTTTCTAATGTAACATTTATGCATTAAAAGGGAGGAGTTTTACATTAATATGAATTATTGTTTTAATTGACAGTAAACTTATGAATTAATAGAATATGAGTGGAAGAAGA
This sequence comes from Oxytropis ochrocephala, assembly GCA_020916435.1. Lineage (NCBI taxonomy): Eukaryota > Viridiplantae > Streptophyta > Magnoliopsida > Fabales > Fabaceae > Oxytropis > Oxytropis ochrocephala. The sequence goes on along the minus strand of CM037090.1, from coordinate 31,980,473 downwards.
AGAGTTTTAGTCGGTTATAACAAGAAGCAACTATTTAAAGGATGCACTTTTCGATGGTGAGTAAAGATATGTTTTTTTTTTGAAAAATTTCAGATACAAAGAAAGGAGTGACTTTTCTTTAGATAGGATGAAAGAAGTGAGTAAAAGAAAGGTGGAGTTTCACAAGAAAAGATAGAGTGTGCAACAAAAGTAGAAGGTTTCATTTTCTTAACAGTTTTGTAATGTAGTCAAAGATGCAGAATCATCATATATCTAGATTAGTTAGTGAACGATGAATTTGAGGCAACAAAGTTTTGTAAAGCTATATATAGGTATCTAGAAATATTGTTTAATTTTAATATTGTTCTTTAGAAATATATTTCATTTAAATAGCTTTTGCGAAATTGTATGATGTGCTAGGTTTTGTTTGCTTATATTTCTTAAAGCGTGCTTATTTATCGCTAATTGGAGAGTGCATATGGATAAATATTACAGATATAGCAGTTTGTTTCTAACTTTACAATACACTACTATGTCACTAACATATATGTGTCCACTACATGATAAAATAGGAAAGTATTACTGAATTACAAAAAAAAATCAGAAAATACCATTAGTCAAAATAAAGGATAATTGATGTCATCTATATCATCTTTAAATATCTCATCATAATAACTATCACCTCCTAAATTTTTCTGTATATCTATCTTCTAAATCTATATATCATTGAAGCTTGGATCATGCCTCTAGAATGATCATTGGTTTTTCTTTTCATCTATACTTATATTTATTAATTTTTGATTTATTGTTTTCTTTTGGTTATGCAAAAGGACCTTATTCAAATATTAGATTTATATATTTATATAATTATATAATTTAATTATATAAATTACATTTAAGTTATGTATTTGTTACATTTTAAAAAATTATTTATATGTTTCTTTAACTTATATTTTATAAGTTTCAAATATTCTATTTCTTTACTGTAATTATATAAAATAAACTCTACCTATTGTATTGCCATATAATATAATCTTAATTGAATATACTTATCTTTTTATTTATTGTTATAATTCCTACTCAATATCTCAAATTGATCACTTGAATCAAATTAAATTAAAATTGGTTTAAAAATAATAAATAATGAGTGGACCATTGAAATCCTTTTTTGGTGTAACTGTTATGCATTAAAAATGGAGAGTTTCAATCTCAAAAAAAAAATGGAGAGTTTCATCTTAATATTAATCATTCCTTAATTTTCATTAAATTCATGAATTAGTAAAATCTAAATGGAAGATGTATAGTTTTCATCAAGTATAATAAGATACAACTATTCATAGAAAAAAATTTTAGAATAGTCTTTTCAGTCTTTTCAAACTTTTTTTTTCTCATTATTTTTAGCTCCAACTTCTCAATATCTCTTTTATGTGTCACTTTATCATTTCTCATTTTCTCTTCTTTTTATTTCTTTATTTATCTCTCACTATCTCTTTTATCATTTATAAATATAAATATTCTACTATATATCTATCTATCTATCTAAGAAAATAATGGGCTTCTCTAAATACAATTTTAGACATCTTAACTTTATGACACATCATAACCTTTAAGTCATTATGTCTTTATAGATATCATTACTTTCTACAAATCAATTATGTTTTTTAATAAATCATTATTATTAATCTAAAAAAAAAATCATTATTATTTTGTTTTTGATTCCTAAACCAGCAATCATTACATTTGCCTAGGACCTACACATGTGCGATGCACATGACGTGGTTATAAGGAGTTGTGTAAAAAATGTTAAAAAAATTATGTATTGCAAAGTTAGTGGTTGATACGAATTGATAATTTACAACCAAACATATAATAGAATTGTTATGTTAACAGTGTTGTGTTTATATATGATATATTTGAGAAGATACGTACCAATGCTGGGTGGTGATTTAGAATGTCAGAAACTTAGGGCCTGTTTGCTACGGATTAAAAAATAAGTGATTTGTTTGTTAAATAATTTAGAGATTAGTTTTTAGAGATTTTTAAGAAAATGAGAATTTGTTTTGTGTAACATACTGAAAATCACTTATTTTAAAAAAAATTATTCTTAAAAAACTGATTCTCATGAGAAGCTACTAAAAACAGCTTCTCATATGAAACAGTTTTTAGATTATTTTCACTTTTTCATTTTTTTTAAGAATATGTAACAAACACACAACATGATTTCATAAGTGATTATTTATAAGCTGTAACAAACGGGCTCTTAATTCATTAAAATTTTGATAAAAACACTCTTTAACATTTAATGAGGGCAAGATAGTTCACAAAAAAATGGATGTGTGTACTATTGGTTAAAAAAAGGGTTGTGAAATTTTCTTGTAGATATTAACTAACCAACGATTATATTATATGGACTCAACCATTCTCATAAAAATAAAGGGTTTTTTTTGTACCCCACCATTTGACTCCATACCCCCACGCATACCGGGAAAAGGCTAAAATATCCTTAAAAAATTATAAATTTACAGAATATTTACCATTTCTCACTTACATACGATTTGACCAGAAATATTTTAGAGCTCATCGTATTTACCTTCCAGGAGATAGATACGATTTCCAGCAAATTTCACATCGTATTTGATCTAGATACGATTTCCTCCCAGAAGCTTCAAAAATAGTAAGTCGTATTTACATTCATCAAACATAAATCCGATTTTCATTAAAAATCGCATCGTATTTACCTTATTCTGAGATAAATAAGATTTCTATTTTTTTTATTTTATTTTTAATTTATTTGTTTTTTGTCAGGGAAATCATATATAGGTAAATACGACTTGAAAAAACATAAATCGTATTTACCTATTACAAACATAAATCCGATTGGTTCAATTTTTTCAAGGGTATGTCCGTCCAAAAATATAGAGTGGGGGTTATATTGGTAAACAGTGGGGGTACAAAAAAAACCCAAAATAATATGTGTTTAACAATATGAGGGGTACATTTTGATAATAAAAAATGGATTTGGATCCTCTCATGCTACTACTCTCTCTCAATCACTCTCTACACTCTCTATCGCTCCTTAAAATGCATAAAATAATATATATATATATATATATATATATATATATATATATATATATATATATATATATAGAGAGAAAAGTAAGATAGATGATATAAATTTAAGAGAGAGATAAAGTATCGAGAGTGATTGAGAGAGTGTTGCATGAGAGGATCCAAATTCAATAAAGTTAAATATAGGTAATTTCAAATCGTATTTACCTATATATGATTTCTATGACAAAAACCAATAGATAATTACACAAACAATAGGTAATGGATATTTCATCGTTGAGACTTAAAAGTTAAATATAGGTAATTTCCCTACGAGTAAAAATATATGTTGTCGGTATAATTATTATCTCTCTTTTGAGTCTCTAACAGTAAAATATCACAACAATGAAACATTATAATTATTTGTTGTCTTTATATAATGCCATTTTTTATGACTTAGTTTTTATTTTGAGTCCCAACGAGGAAACCTTACCGGTTGTCGGTATAATTTCATTGCATTTAAGCAATCCTACTGTAAAAATATCACATGTTTTCGATATAATTATGGTTTATATTTTGTCTTTATAAATGTATTTTCTTCTGAGTTTGATCGCTTAAAATGAGTAGAGTTATATTCACAGACATGGTTTATAACTAGCTAGAAATCAAAGGGTGAGTGTTTAATAAAGGATTTGTTAACTTGTTTAATAAAGGTCACTTTGTTAATTCATTGTTAAGTCCTAGACATAGGATAACATAGTCTTTAGAGTGATACAGTGGGTACTTCAAAGCGAGTGAAACTTATTTAATACGCCAGCATGGAAGGTTTCAGAATGAAAACTTTGATAAAAGTAGCTGAAAGGCACGTATTGGTGCAACTGCTCCATAGAAAACACAATGCTCTCAAAATAAGTTATTTAGTGATGACATCTCAGTTATCATTCTCAACTGATTTCCTCTACATTTTATTCTTTGTTTATATTTTGTTTACTTAAAATCCACACCCCAAATTTGTGAGTAGTGTAGCTGCACTAGTTTATGCTTTCTAAACATCCAAAGTTTGGGTTTTACTTTTCCCACTCCCCCTCCTACTCAAACACACCACTTAACAAATTTTATTCCAAAAATAACCTCGTGTGGAACCCTTGTGGAGGACGTGTTTAATGACGGTTTGAATGACCTTGTTCGAACACGTTTGAACACATGCATCTGAACGCAAATAAAATTTGTGAATGTGGTGTGAGGTCCATTATTGGTGTCTCGCGTTAACGCATATACTGAACGAAATAAAATAGGGTGTTCGAATACATCTATGCGAACCGGTTTGATTGGTGCCACTCGAACAGGTTAAATTACGCATAAGAAGGTGTGTGTGTCAATATTTAACACACTCGAATGAGACTCTTCGAACGTGTTCGAATGCCCGTGTTCGAACAGGTGAATTTTTTTGAAAAAAAAAAAGACGCTTTGGCCATTTCATTAATGACCTTTTGGTCTTTTCACACCCTTATGTGGTGTGTTTTGAGTAGGAGGGGGAGTGAGAAAAGCAAAACCCCTAAAGTTTTAATCAATCCCTGTGGGTTCGACCTTTTTATATCACTATATTACTTGTTGTGCATCGCAGTACACTTGCACATCTTTTCAAAGACACCAAAACATAAATTATAGTGTCTCATCTTTTTAGTCTTTGTTACCCTTAATATTTTTATCATATTCCTTCTATGTCCTCAATAAAGTGAAATAAAATGTTTATATTCCTAATTTTTTTATACCTACGTCAACAGTTGTTCTTTTTTTTTTTGGAATAACAGTTGTTTTTTTACTGACCTTGTTGTTTGTTGCTTTGTAACATTTTTTCCTTTCCAATTTTGTCAGTTTTTTCTTTCTTTATGTAAATGTCATCTTATTTAATGGAATTAGGACTAGGAAAGATATTAATGGAATTATGTAAACTCAATCATCATAATCATCTTTTTGGTTACAAAACTCGATTATCATTGCACATGCAAATATTGAATTGGGTTTATTTTTAAAAGATATTATGATTATGAATTACAATTTTAATTTTTGAACAATTCCTCTAAATTGTGGGTTATATCAATCCAATTTCAAGCAGAGAATTCGCTAGAGATATTTTAGGGGAACAAACAGAATACTGAAAGCACAATAGATTGCTTGATTCAAATTGACATGAGGATAAGAGACTAGTGTAAAGTGAGTGCTTACAAGTGAATGAAAGCACCCCGAATGAAAAACACGGCGATAAATTCTTTTTCTTGTTTTAATGATCACTTCAGAATTATTTTCCCTGTGTTTCCCACCATGCATGCGCTTGCTATATGAAACAATGAAAATTAAGCCAACATAGTAAAAGTTAGTTCCCGTCAAACCATATTTTTCCTTTGATTTTGTTGCAATTACATATAGTTATTCTAACCCTATGTGTATGTAACATACAATGAAATAAAAATCTGCTGTAAGGAATTTGGTACACGGAGACAGCAGCCCTCTTGATCTACAGCATGAACTGTTTCACAAAATAAAACATCTCAAGAAAGGCTGGTTTTGTTAATGCATTCTGAAGGCCAAATGCTACAAGTTGTATGGTGCTGATGTGGAAACCTTGCGAGTCCCTTCTTGAGTGCTAACTGTTTTGTTGGATAATCTACGCTTGTACCGTTTGAGGACAGATGCTAAATTTTCCTTTCCCTTCGGGAAAGCTACATCACCAGCTGCAGTTCCTGTACGACCTTTTCGGCTAGAAATTGCAATCTCTACATCCTTTACCATTTCAAGAACCGTTGACGCAGTTGTGCATTTCCCCTTACCTGGTTTTGCAGCAGGGGGTAGCATCCCATTGGAAGAAGGTGGGCTTGACTTCTGCTGGTGCGACGATGGGACCTGAAGGCAAAAGCATGGCGCCAATGGACTACGAGGCTTGGAAAAGGCCAGATCAATGACACCCTGCTCATCAAGAGAAATTTTTTTGACAGATCTCAGTGAATTGGAGAAAACTTTAGGGAGTAGCCTTGACAACAGACCATGGCATGCAGCAAAGACCCATATTATGATGTCTACTTAATAGATGAGTTTGACATTGACGAGTGGTGAATGCATAACAATACCATACTAGAGCAAATCTCCATGTAATCAACAACAAAAAGAATTAACACTAAGTTCTTCCTGAGGAATGAAACAGCCAACTTCCACAACATTTGAGCAAATATGAAGAGAGCAGCTGAAACTAAAACCTTAAAATTTACTAAATCTTACCTGGAGGCGGTTGAGCACATATGTGTATTTTCCCCAAAGCTCTGGCCGGCTCTCCATAAGTGAGAGGTCAAGAACACGGTGGATACACCAAATCCCGAAGCTTGCTATTAAGTCTGCTCTCCATACACATCCCTCCCCACAGTGAGGGATGGACGACACAGAGAAACTAGAGCAATTTACTTCATTAAACTTCATTGCAGGACCAGACTTCCCATCAGAAGAGAAATATTGAGCTTCTCCCATATTATTGAACTTGTTCATCTCCGTCATTTCAACTTCATAGATGAATTTCTCCCTTGCAGCTACGCGATCAATCAAATCCTCATCAGCCCCGTCATTCTGTCTAAACAACCAATCAGACCCTTCCAATTTTAAGAGCTTCACAATACAATGTCTAAAAGTTTGAAGAAGTTTGCCTTCCATATCCACAACTGAAGTAGTTTCTTGGGCACTGGCGCTAGGCCTACTTCTAACATCTTCATTTGCAGCATTATGAACTTTATCATCCACACCAAACTGCTCAAAAGGCTGTCTGGACCATAGGGATCCAGAACCATAACTTGAACTCAACTGAGAAGAAAGTACATCTCCGTAGACATTTGATGGAGAGAGTACATCTCCGTAGACATTTGATGGAGAGAGTACATCAAAAGCTAAAGGAGCTCCTCTCCTTGATCCAGAATTTGAATATAATGATGGTTCATAATGAATCTTACTTGCGGAAGATCCATATCCACCAACAGAACCTTCCCATTGAGGACTCTTATCAGACATGTAAGCATCCCTGTGAGGGACAGCATATCCTGAAATGTCTGGCAAGCTGTGGTACTTCTTAGTATTAACTGAACTGACTGCATTATTTGTAGATACAGGAGATCGAGATTCATAATAGGACCTCTCTGATGGCGGTTGGGAATTTCTGGAGACAGCAATGTTTTGAAACCCTGGGGGTTGGCCTAGGCCTAAACCACTCTGCAACTTTTGCTGCCCCAAAGCAAATGGAATGGAATTCCTGTAGTTTGTATTACCCATGGAATGGGATTTCAGTGGAGATACTTCCATGGGACCATTTAAGTTATCATAATTTCTGTCCTTACCAACCTGGCTAATGTATGATGCAGCCTGATAACCAGATATAGCAGCTGGCTGATAATCCCAACCCCCAGATGAAGGCAGATTGCGTACACTGGAATAGCGCCTTTCACTAGCATCAAGGAGATTGCGGCTGGAACTTTGTACATATTCATCTATCGATCTCATAGAATTTGATCGCAATGAGGAATAATTCCTTTGAAGCCCATATGAAGACTCTAAATTGCTTTGCATCCTATGCTGCTTGGGAGAGTCATATGGAGCAGAGTTCATTAAAGCATCTGGAGCTCTACTTCCTACAGATATTAAGTAATCAGAATATTCCTTTCCACATGCATCCACTTTCTGCAAAGAACCAGTGAGTCTTGATTCTACTCCAAGTAAAACATCTAATCTCTTAGCCTTAGCTTCTTGGGTAATTTGTCCATGGAAATCATAAAGTTGTCCCCAGAATTCATCAAGAATAGCAGCAAGCTGACGCCTTGCACCACGCCCTAAGCCTGCTAATCTTGAAAGGCTTCCAATGCTACTCCCCCCATCATCACTTTTCCCACTAAGGCTCCTGAATGATGCTGGGCCATCTGAAGCTGAAGATGGAGCAGTTGCTGAAACCATTTTGGACGTTTCTTCAGTTTCCCAGGAGTCCCCCTCATCGTCATCCCTTTCAGCATTTGATTCTCCCTCAACTTCTACAGTTTTCTCAACTGGAGCAGTTGTTTCTATTTTCAAAGTTTTTGTATCTCCCAACTTAATATCAGAAGTCTCATTAATTACAGCTGGTACTACCTCTGATTCTGAAGTGGAAGCTGATTCTTTAACAACAAATGTTGGGGAACAAGTAAATGATGAAATTGACTGAGTCTCCCTTACAGTAGTAACATGAAGATCAGGCTCCAAGATAGTTTCAGGTAGATCAGGATGAGAACTTGCAACTGGCACATCTGAGCACTCCAGGGTACTTGCTAGAGCTGGTGATGGTTCATCCACCTGAACAGATTCATCTCCATGATACCTTGTTTCAGTCAAACTTGATTCCTCATTATCAATCCATGGAGTTGGTAGGGCCTCTGGCTTTCCCAAGTTAGATGCCTGGGCATCTGATTGGACACTTGCGGATTTTAAAGGTGTAGCAGCTAACCAAAGCATCAAACAGAATGATGCAAAAGACACGAAAAGAAGAACTAAATAAGAAAGAGACACGCCATTCCCCACATTCCATCTCAAATTTCCCACCCAATCACTACTTCCAAATAGCATTTCTACAACAAAGATAATATTCAAGCCAAGCATCCCAATAAATATGATCAAAGCCAAAAATTCCACAAATTGAGGGATCTTGTGTACACCCATTATTGATCTAGATGAAGCAATTCGAAAAAGGGGGATCACAGAAGATGGAAGTTGCAGAGCTACCAAAACCTGGGTGAATATAAGTAGTTGATACATCCCTTCAGCTCCTGAACTCCAAACACAATAAAGAGCAGGCAGAACAGCAACTACTCTAATTGTAGCATAGTGAAGCCAACCCGGAATATCCAATTTTAAGAAACCTTGCACAACTACTTCTCCACCAAAACTCCAAGTTAATGCTGTCGTTTGATTTGAAAGAAACAGACAAAGTAAAGATGCAAGCAAAGCTATTGGACTACGCAACACCTGCAATAAGAGTTCTAGAATTAGAGTTGTAAGAATACACAAGACTGATATGGCTTGGTGCTGTAGCTAAATGTCGTAAATGTAAATCAAACATGGGTGGTTAGGCTACCTGTTCCATTGGTGATAATGCATCCTGAAAAGTAGTCAAGACGATACCCATACTGTAGAACTCGTTTGCTGCAGCATTTATCAGCACATTATTCACCAAATAAAGGCCACTGAAGACACATATGATGGCAAATAAATGGTTATGACACAAAGCTTCCTTAGAAATGGTGGTTGATCCCTGATGCCACTGCAAAAAAGTAAAAGTCTCAGATTGACAAAACAGCCACCAATATAAAGTGGTAGAATATATTCACTCTTTGTTGACCTGTGTGCACATGATAAGAAATGAGAAAGTAATCAGATCAGACAAGCTTATCTAAACAGGACCACAGCTTCAATAAGCTGTGATACACAATTTTCTTCATTTTAAAGTGAACTGGGCATTAGTTCATTTTATAGTTCCAGAACATGCCTCGGGAATTTTAAAGTAAATAAGGACAAAGAACAAAATTTGTATCTAGCATTGAGGTATTCTGAATACTTATTGCATGCAAGCTCACTAAAATGTGGTAAGAGACAGATAATCAATTCTTAGAACAAGCAAAACCCAAGTATCACCACATATGCTTGGAAGCACGCAAAAATATATGCTTGGAAGTGTGCCATAGAAATGTTTCACAAATATGAATAGGAGAAATATTACAAATGACAGGAAATAATACCTGAACAATAGAGGAATGAAGGTAAAAGTTGTGAGGGACAAGAGTCGCTCCTAGAAGACTCATTAGTACAAATGCACTCTCTCCACCCAACTTTGTTTGTATTCCATTAATGGATAATGGAATTTCTGGTTGATTAATGAGTATTCCAAGAACAAAAGAAAGTAATACAAAACCTGCCACAAACATGCCTAGGATCTTCACCTTCTCAATGTCCTAGACAAAGAAAATATGATAAGTGTAATGTGGATCAACAGAGGTTGCTGTATAAGCAAATAATGATACTTACAAGGAGGACAACAAGGAGTAGATGGAAAACAACACCAGTGGCAGTTAAAAAGACACAAGTGAACAAGTCCCACCCAAAAAGAATATTTAATCCATATGCCATGCCCAATATCTTGCGTAAGAGGTAAAGCCCAAATTCAGTAATGTATATAATGTCTCAAGCACATATAAATGATATTACCTAAAGAGGTGGGGAATCCTTGAAAGGACAACAAAAATGAGAAATAGTACCATGTTAAGGTCTAGCATAATCACTGAAAGTTCTGTTTGAACTCCAAGGAGCATGCAAGTCCAATTATCGTATTCATCACTGCAAATCTTTGGCACAAAGAAAGTGAAGGTCTATAAGCAAAACACATTAATTAGGTGTATGCATGGAGTTTTATTTGGACTCTGACTAAATGGGCCTGTAGTGATAGGAAATATCCAGAAACCAACTACAAACTCATATCAACTTAACAAGCAGAAAACTAAAACACCATATAACCTGACTCTTAAGCACAGTAGAGCATAGGCCAGACGCAAACAGACTATTATCTGAACATAATAGGAGGAAAATGAAAGGACCAACATTAACAAGTATAATGTCCCTACTTCCCAGCTAATAGTTCTAGCTAAAAGGGTGGAACTAAGATTTAATAGAATTGACCACCAATCAAAGTTTTTTAAACTTCACCAAATGCAAATGATGAAGTAGAAGATCAACACATCATAAATATTTTAATTTCCTGATGCACTAAAACTATAAACTAAAATAAAACAAAAATGGGGAAAACAAACTAAAGAATTCTTTCTGGTTCCATTTCCTCCTTATGAATACCTTACTTTCAATAGCTTTCCATGATTCATTTTATAATTTCCTAATCTGCCATTGCTAAATTGAGAAGGACGAAGCCGTGAAGGGCAAACACTAAAAAATCACAAAAGGAACAATATGTTGACAAATCATTTCCCGTATAATTGTAAAACTCCATTAAGTGGAAGGTATAATACCTGAGCAAGATCTTTTCCTGTGATTACACCAATTCTTGCTGATGTGTACTGACAGAATACAGCTGCAAAGTTGAAAATAAGTGTGAAGGCCATCAGGTCAAACCCAAACCGTGAACCACCATCAACAATTGCCATCCACTTCCCAGGGTCAACATATCCTATGGCAATCATAAGCATAGGTACAACAAATAGGAAGTGACTGGTGAAGAAAACTGTGAGCCTGATTATTGTACCGAGCCTCAGCTTCCATTTTACTCTTGCGCCACCAAAATTTATGCAACACACAAATTATGCTGCTACTCAAACAAACACTTAGAAGTAGCAAATAGCCAAAAACTCTCACTGAGCCACAAATTATATTGCTGCTAGTTGAGCAAATTACTAGCAAAATTCTCCATCCATTAACTATTTACAACTCACCCTCCAAGATGTTAGCAGCTTGAAACATTAACTACATTAAGCAGGAGGGTTGAAAGACAAGGACTTGCAACTTGCAAACCAGATAAGACACCCGCAACAATTCAACAACTAGCTCCTCAGTGTACTCCAAAGAACGTGTACTCCAAAGAACAGCCTACAATGCTCAAACATTAACTGTGATCATCAGATACAAATCTGATATTTTCCAAAAAGTCAACCCTCATACCATTGCAAAATATTTCCACACAACCTTGCTAATAATTTGTTTCATCTCCTCAACATGACTGAAGGTGAATCCAATTCATCCCAAAATCCTCACATACCCTTGAAGACTCTCAATTCTAATCTAATAAAGTATCCCCTGAAAAATCCAACCACTCCCTCGTCGGACTTCTCGAATCTGCAAGCGAATCATTTACTGTAACAACATGAGTACCATAATATAAACTAGAGAGTAGAGACTACAAATAACCGACACTTCCAACCATGAAGAGCTTATCATCATTACCATGATTGATTAAAGAAGTTCAAAGAGGAACTTCAATCACAAAAATAATGCAATAATTAATTTTTCTTCCAAAACCGAAAATAAAAGCAATTTTGCCAATCTTGAGAACCACAGCAGCATAATTACAGCATCCAGCAGAAATTTTTGAGAAAGAAAAACGAAAGTAAAGAAAATTTTAGATCTTTTTGGAGCATAAAAGCACTACACTGTGAAAGGTGAGGTAACAAAGAGAAGAAGAATAATCAGAATCGACGGTGTGGATCTGATGCAGTTTAATTTACGAAGAAAGAAAGGGAAAAAGAAAGGAGCAATGAAGAGAAAAAGAGTTGCATTAATTTCAACAAAGATGATTGGTTTGGGAATTTCATCATCATCATAACACAATAAAAGAGGCCGTACAGTTTTCAGAGTAGTTAGGGTTCAGACATATTTACCTTTCTCTGATTCTCTTTTCATCTGCCACGAATCCTTATCTCTATTCTCTCTGATATGCTATATACTATTGCTATTCACTCCTGCAAAGTAGATCTCAGAGTCTCAGAATAATTCACAGGATCATCGTATCGTATATATAAACATCAACGATAATCAATAATTTTATCATGTAATGATAATTTATAATTTATTGATATAATAAATTATACTACTCACTTTCTTTAACTTAGGTATATTTGGAGAGAGAAAGAGAGAAGTCGAATTTTCGGGAAAGCGGAGAGAAAGTTAAAAAAAGAAAAGAAATTTATGGAATGGGTGAAGGGGTTTCAACTTTCAAGCTGTTTCAACTTTCTAGGCCACATTGAAGAGAGAGAAAATGTTTGGAATTGAAGTGAGGAAAAGTCTCGCTCCTAGATGTGTACCAAAAGCCAACAAAGCCCCTAAAATAACAAAACAGGTATTTTTTATTTCTTTTTTCTTGTAGGTTCTATTTATTAAACCTACACTCTTGGCTCAGACACATAAGTTATCTTAGAATACGGAGGTGAGTGACAATTCAATTTGATTCTTATAGTGGACAAATTTAATGTGTTATTGATCGGTGCTGAATTTACTCTTAAGTACAGATAAAAATTAGTCTTTCGTTGAGCACATTGGGAGACTCAGTGGGTTGTCAATAATGATCTGAACCAAAAAAGACTCTACTTGTAAAAAATAGCATCGATACGCTAGCAATAGCGAATAAGCTAATAGTGGATTGAATTTAAAGTACTTTGTAAAATTAGCAAGTTGAACAAGCTTATAAATATAATGACATAAATGAAGAATTGTAATTAATACTTAAAAATATGAAAGAAAATCATTTAATAGATGATAAATGAGGACCCCAGCTTATCCAACGTCCTAGGTTTGAATCCAGTCTTGGCCAGCAGTGTTAAATCTCTTGAGGGAGAGCTTTGTCGCCTCATCATGGTCTACTCGATCAAGCGATTATTACTTTTTGCGATTCTTAGCGTAGAGGATGCCAGTGTGTATACAAAAAAAAACAGATGATAAATGAATAATTCAATGAAAATAACAAAGCTAAAAATGATAAATAAAAAAAGAAATTAACCGGTATAAAGTTTTAAGCTTAAACACTACTTAAAATCAATGTTTAGAAAATGGGACCGGTTATTGAACCAGTGAAGGCACTAATTCAAGGTTTAGTGATCCAACCGTGCTTGAACCGGGTCGGTCAGTGAACTGGTGAGGACACTGAATATATGATATATTAAGTGATAAATTTTAGATATAACTAAATTTTAAACTAAGATAAAATAACTATTATGTATATTTCATTGGATTAAATACTATCAAAAGAACAAATAAAAAAACTATGTATATGCACTTTTATAACTTGATATTGACCTTTTATTTAACTAAAAAGTAACTTCTTTTTTTAATTTTAAACTAGAATTTTTAATTTTTAAAAAATTGGTCGTTTCAAACCGGTTTCCACATCTGATTTTCGCAGGTTCTATCCTGGTTTGTCCGGTTCCACACAAGTCGTTTCCTACTCTGAACTAGACTGGTCGTCTGCTTCGGTTCACTATCCAACCGATTGGACCGGCCGACTCGGTCTAGTTTTCTAAACCACGAATAGTGTTTCAAAAAATGTTATGAGTTAGCCTTAAGAAATACTTACTAGCTTATCGGGTGTAAAATAACGAATTGACTTTGCGAAACAAAGTTTTTAACTTCATAAGAAATACTTACTAGCTTATCTGGTGTAAAATAACGAATTGACTTTGCGAAACAAAGTTTTTAACTTCATTGATTTTTAGCTTATTTTCTTCCCTCCATCATTTTGTGTGTGGGTCAATCTTTCATTCATTTTCCATTTCTATATACTAGCGTGACGTGACGTGCGCGATGCATGCATGCGCGAAAGCTTTGCGCTCTACTGTGAAGAATTATAAGAGGAAGATTAGATTAATAGTAATCAAAGTCAAAGTTTAAGGACAATGGACAACAAATTGTCGAACAAAAAATAATTTGTGTTACACTTGGAATGGTTAGCCCGTATTAAACAATATTATCGTAGAATAGACATGTTTAATCAAATATGTTAAAGTAACTTAAAACACACTACTTAGCATTACACTTTATGTATTTTGTAATGAAATTATTTTTTTTTCCAACAAACCAGGTATTGAGGAACAAACTTTACATATTTGGACAGTTACAATTTTTTCCAACGCCAAAGTAACCTGAAGCACACTACCTAATGTCGTACTTTACATTTTTTGACAGTAAATTATTTTTTGGTCTGACCAAACCAAGTACTTAGAAACAAACTCCGTATATTTGTACAATCTAAATTTATTTTTGAATCCTAAGTCACCTCAAAAAACACTACTTAGCGTCACACTTTACATATTTTGGCACAAAATTAATTTTATATTTTGTTACAAAATTAACTTTTTTTAAATAAAATTTGTTACAAAGGAATAAACTTTGCATATTTAAACAATTAAATTTTTTCAGACACTAAAGTACCCAAAAAGTACACTGCATAGCGTTGCACTTTATATAATTTGTTACGAAATTAATGTTCGATTCCGTTACTAAGGAATAAACTCCGCATATTTAAACAATTAAATTTTTTTAGAGACTAAAGTACCCAAAAAGTACACTGCCTACATAGCGTTACACTTTATATAATTTGTTACGAAATTAATGTTCGATTCTAAATTTTGATTATTGAGGTGCAAATTTCGTCTATTTAAACAATTAAATTTTTTATTTAATCAGAAAGACTACTAAAAGATAAAAGCATGAAAGAAGAGAGAGAGAGAGAGAGAGAGAGAGAGAGAGAGAGAGAGAGAGAGAGAGAGAGAGAGAGAGAGAGAGAGAGAGAGAGAGAGAGAGAGAGAGGGAGAGGAGAAAAGGGGAATAAAAATATGAAGGGAAAAAAAAGAGGGGGAGAGAGTTTAGAGAAGGAAAAAAAGGGGGGATAGGGGGAGGGGGTGGGGGTAGGGGGTTTTGGCGCCAAAAGAAGGGGAGGGAGGGAAATTTGGGAGAGTATTCTCTCATGTTATTTTATATCATGTTGAATCTCAACCATTCATTTAATATGTATAAGAGAGAAAAAATAAGTGTATAAAATATTAAAAAAGTGAAAACAAGAGGATCTAATCGTGGAGATTAGAAACATGACCCCCCCTCATGTTTTTTTCCAACATGAGAGAATCCACTCTCAGGAAATTTAGCGCCAAAATAAGATGTAGGTTCCACATGGAGACTACATCAGACATTTTGCTTCTATTGCATATTGGTTGACAATTAAAACATTGTCCACAATTAGAAATGTGACCATCTCTCCTTCAAAACGTACTAATGGTTGGACAATCGGTGTGTGGGACATTACATTATCTGGTTTTTAAATGTACTGATGTTTGAAAATATCGTGACAATCCACTTCAATTCAATGTGAATATAAGTTGATGGCGATGCACGGGGAGGTGATTAACAGGCCTACAGATGTCGTAGTTTCAAAAAAAGATCAACATTTTATAAGGGGGGTATAAAAATACGCAACACATATATATAAGACGAAGAGGCAACAATATCCCTTGGTGGGATGAGGCAACAATGTCGGTCCAAAAATATAGAGTGAGGGTATATTGGTAAACAGTGGGGTACAAAATGAGGGATACATTTTGATAATTAAAAAGAAGTGTTGGACAAAAAAAAAATTGTCAGGGGTATGTCGGTCCAAAAATATAGAGTGGGGGTATATTGGTAAACAGTGAGGTACAAAATGAGGAGTATATTGGTAAATGGTGGGGTACAAAATATAGAGTGAGGGTATGTCGATTCCAAAAATATAGGGGTACAAATGAGGGTATATTGGTAAATATGGTGAGAATAAAATTTTTCCACCAAAAGTGGATAAAAAAAGTGTTGGACAAAAAAAAATTTGTCAGGGGTATGTCGGTCCAAAAATATAGAGTGGGGGTATATTGGTAAACAATGGGGTACAAATGAGGGGTATATTGGTAAATATTGGGAATAAAAGTTTCCCACCAAAAGTGGATAAAAAAATAGTGTTGGACAAATAAAAAATTTGTCAGAGGTATGTCGGTCCAAAAATATAGAAATGGGATATATGGTAAACAAATGATGTACAAAATGAGGGGTATATTGGTAAATGGTGGGGTACAAAATATAGAGTGGGGGTATGTCGGTCCAAAATATAAAGTGGGGATATATTGGTAGCATGTGAGAGTCTGAAATGAGGGTATATTGGTAAATGGTGGGAAAAAATTTTCCCACCAAAATGTTGAAAGATGCGATCCTCTATTAATGTATGTTGATATAAGTTGATGGTCTTTCACCTCCTTACAAGTTACAACTAAGTTAATGATTTACTGATAAAAAACTAAAGATAATGATTTAACTGAAGTTGGTAAAGCAAAAAAAAACATTGAAAATGAATCTGTTGAGTTTTTAATCATTTATGTTTTTCTTGCCAGTTTAGATAAAATGACAAATAAACACCACACATACTATTCAACGAAACACTCAAGTTCGAATTCAGGAACCGACATCTTTATGTCGCTAAAATTGTCGATATAACTAGCAGTAAAATATTTTTTACGGGAACAGAAAAGATTATTTATGCTTGCTTTTCTTTGTTTTTTGATTTTTATCGCATTTCTAATTATTTATGTGAAACTCGACATCGACCATCATTCTAATTATGGGTTATTTTTAAACATTGATTTACTAAAAACTGCATGATTCATTGTCTTGTTGATTGTATAGGTCAAATGTTTGTTTGGTTTGATTCAAAATTTTATTGTATTACATTAAATTTTGAAACCTAATGCATATTGCATCAATATTTTACCCTTAATTGATAAAATCTCCAATAGATTTTTAAAAGAATTCAATGAATATTTTTTGGTTAAGGATGTGTTTGGTAGAAGAAAATCAGAGAAGGGAGAATTATTTTTCTCTTCTCTCTTTCTATTGTTTGGAACACTTTTTTTTTCTCTTTCTCTATTCATCCCTCTCTCTTCCCTCTTTCTTTTCAACAATAAACTAATTAATCTCCTTTTTCTCTCTTTCTCTTTTCTCTTAGTATATCTTTCATCTACCATTGTTTGGGGGTGAAAGAGGGAAGAAAAAGTAAGGGAAGATAGAGTGATTTTCTCGTGTTTGGTTGAGGGGAGAAATGGGAAAGAGAGAGGGAAATATATATTATTTTTTTATTGTTTTTTGCAATCTCTCCAATTGTGGGAAGAAAGTGAGTTAGGATCTTCTCAAGTACTTGTTGTGTTAAGTAGGAGAGAGTGACACATACAAAAATTTAATAACATTTATTGCATTTATTATTTTATTGTTTGTGTCACTCGCTCTCCTACTTGACACAACAAGTACTTGAGAGGATCCTAACTCAAAGAAAGTGGGGAGAAAATGATCAATAATTATGCTTTAATTTTACCACTTTACCCTAACTTTATCATCTCAATTTTCTAATTATTTTCTTTATTTAATTAAATTAAATAACTAAAATAAATATTTAAAAAATTAAATTAAATTACTAAAATAATTATTTAGCTAATTAAAATAAATATTTACCTAATTTATTCAAATAATTAAAACAACTTTTAAGTTCAATAAATTAAAAAATTTAATCAAACGCATAAGGTGTTTGTGTCCTTTAAAAACTAGTATTCTTTCCTCTTATCTCTTTCGCTCCAACCAAACCAAGAGAGACAACTCTCTGTCCTCTATTTTTCTTCTCTTTTCCTTAAACCAAACAACACTCATAATCTACTCTTTTTCTCTTCCCTCACTCTCTTTTCTCTCTTTCCCTCTTCCATCTTTCTCTTCTAATCCAAACACACATTATCATAGTTGTAAATAGCCTTGTCTTCTCCTTGTTTTGGAATTTTTTGAATTTGGAGAAATAAGAAATACTCCTTTGAGGGTTTTGACTTTGAGAGCTTTGTCTCTTTTGGGTTCTTGTGTGAACTTTCTTGGTTCTTATCAAAGGTATCTCTACCTTTGTGATGAATCTTCACTTCTAATCATTTTCTAAGTGTGTGGCGTCTTCTTCTCCATTTCTATTCTTTTCCACCTTCTAAAAATTTGTTACTTACGTTATTTTTGCTATTTTTATCTACTTGTGCTTATCTTAAAGTTTACCTTTTTGCCCAAAACCACAAATTCTTCCTTATATATGTGCACCATTGTCTTTTTTTTTTTGAAAATATGTTCACCGTTCTCAAAAAGCTTGAAGCTTGTATTTTCTATGCATTCAACTTTCAATAGAAATATTGGTGTCAATAACAATGATTGAAGAAGCACTAACGTCGTGATCCGTGCATTGCACAGGGTCAAAACTTTAGCAAATACATAATTATTGTGATACTAAACTTTGTTGGGTAGATTTAAAATTATCGCACAAATTAAAGGAAATTAGAAACCATCACAAAATTAAAGGCAGAAAACATAGTCGAGATAGATGTTACAATATTACAAATAAAAAGTTTAGAAATTGAAGGAAAACAACGATTGTAGAAAAACATTGACACAACAAAAGAAATTGAAGTTTGTATCACAATTATAAGAGAATTGAGGTCCATTATTATAGATCAATATTTAATGACAAAATCATTGAAAAGATGACAGATAGTGACACAAATGAGATTGATCCATTAAAATATTGGCAACAAATGATAATCAAATAACTTTAATTTAAAGTATCTCAAAACACAATGGCTAGCATCACACTTTACATAATTTATCACAAAATTAATTTTTGTTTTTCACCAATCTAATTATCGAGGAACAAACTTCACGTATTTATAGATCTAATTTTTTTCCTAAATTTTAAATGTACTATTAAAAAGTGAAAATATGAAGAAAAAAAAGAGGGAGTAAAGCACCGTAGGGGAGGGGGTGGAGGGGGGTAGGGGATAAGGGGGGAGCGTGGCGGGAGAGTTGGCGCTAAGACTCCCTAGGATGTAAATATACTAGCCTCATCACCCGTGCAGTGCACAGGAAGAGCTAGTATCGATTAAAGAGATTATGCAATATGAATAACTATATATTTATATTAATAATTTTAATTAGTGACTAAAATAACATGTAGAGTACAAAACTAAGAAGATCACATATTAAGAAAAACTTAAAAATCTAGAGGATCCTTACACATGATCTTCTATCATCAAATTATTTTTCTATTTAATCCAATCCCTTCAACCAAAATTTGACAATGTTATTCTATTCTTGATTTGACTTGTTTCCATATTGTTTGTTTTAGTAAGGGGCTCACTCACATTTTGGTATATATATAATAATGATATTTCAACTTAACAAATTAGCCCAGACGCTCAGTCTCTCATTAATTTGTATTATTTATCATTCAGTGCATCGCATAATTGCATATGAATATGATCCCAACCAGATGTTCATTGAACTTAGCCAATTTAGTTGTTTTTCAATTTAAGTCACAAAATTCATCTTCAGCATCAGCACTGAAAGTAGTAAGGGGTTAAGAACACGGATCCCTGTGTAATCAACATGGTACACATCACCATACAAGTCCTAGATTGATATTTCTGGGTGTCTGTGAATTGAATTCTGTAACCATAAAATATAGGAGCACATAAATTAAGATACAAATAACTTATTTTTGCTAAGAAAATTTTGATCAATGGTTTAAGGGTGGGATTCAATGTATCTTATCCAAAGCTAGCTAGGCCAACTCGATCGTGTCCTTAAAGAAGGGTATGCATCATTGATTTAGGTGTAATATCCGAATCAACTATTTGATGAATTCGAATCAACTATTTAAACAAATTAAATTAATCTGAATCTATATATTTTTTAATCATCATTTATTGTCTTCAACTTTAGACGGTCAAAAAAAAAACTTTAGTCTTTGTATTTATTTTCATAGTATATTAAATGTTTTGGTAAAAAAAAGTATATTAAATGTAGAAGGTTGAAAATAACTTCTAAAATTTTCAGATTTTTAACAACAAACAAACTTCTTAATTTTGGAATCAATCGAACCGATCGAAAGAAGCCAATTTTCAATGGTTTGGTTTAGTTTGATTTTGGGTTATGTGTTTTATGTTTTTTCTTTTGCCAAAACCAAACCTAAGGTCCAAGCTACTATAGGAAATGTTTTTAGACCTCATAATTTATCTATAATTAAAGACCTAGTTCAAATATTTAGTTTTTACTTCACGAGTTTACTCAGCTCAAATGGTACAACAAAATGTCTTTATCTTGTAGACTTGTGTTCAAGTCTTAGTTCAGACAGATAGAGCGTGAATAATCTTTCATTTTCCGTAAAAAATAAACACAATTTTTGATTTATACATTTTCACCAACAAAAGAAAATGGGAGGAGAGATACTGTTTTTACACAAACAAATTAAAGTCTAATATTTCATTTTCACAAACCAAACCTAACGATATGTTTTTTTTGTTTCTTTCGGTTTGTATCCTTCACTTTTTTAAAAAAGCAAACATAATATTGAAGAGACAACATGTGAGTCCTGTAGAACCCAAGAGCAATTTGAATTAGATCTTTAGAGTGCTTTTTGAGTTTAACCAATGTTTTGAGTTCGAATCCAACCTCGACATAAAATAGTTTTAAATCTCTTGAGGAAGAGAACTTTCACGCCTATCATGTGGTCTCACTACCGAGAGATTAATCTTTGCGATTCTGCATGAAAAAGAATAACCGGTTTATAAAAAATATTAGACATACGTGATATTTTTGACAATAAACCTACACGATCATATTCATTTAATTGTTCTATCCTTTTAAAAGGCTTGAATAAATGATGATTTACTAACAAGAGTTTATCCAAGTGAATGAATCGAACTGGATCCCACCCAATGTCTCGAGTTGAATCTTGGGTGTGTGCTTCAATTGGGAGGGGTGAATCACACGGGCCGACAAAGACGGTACTTGTGGCCAGCCAGGTTCCCCGACGTAGATTAGTCATTAGCAAAAATTAATCTAAATTATGATAAGAAAAAAAATTAATGGATTCTTCCTTTTTCTATAGTGTACTCTAGAATCTAAATTAATTACTTAATGGGATTCAAATCTTTCAATGTTAACGTCACTATGGCCTTCTATTTTATTTTTTTTGTAACACTATGGCCTTTTACTAATCTAAGGACTTTTTCATTTTTTTTTTCATTAAAACAAAGTTACTTTTTTATTATTTTTATATTTTTGTCTTCGGGATTTTTTTCGTGGCTGATGGTGACATTCTTGACGGCCCATTATCCTGTTATATCTTGTTTGTTTGTTTGGTATTTTGTTATTGTGTCGATGTTTCATATATTTTTCTTTTATTAGTTAGAAGCAAACATTTTTAGATTTGATGTTTTCATGTTAGATTTGATTTTATCTTTTAGCTTTGGCCTTTTTCCACCACGTTGGACCAATGTCCAATTACGAGTAGCATCACCAACTTTGCGATCCTTGGTGTGGGAAATTAGCATAAGTTAGATGATTAATAAGGTTAAATATACTTGGTCAAAAAAAAAAAGTTTGAGATATACGTTTTTGATTTAATTTGCATGTGCACACTAGGAATGCTATGGACAATCTCTCTTATAGTTTTTTTTTAAAAAATATTTGACACACTCTTTTCTTTTTAATACGCGGGAAACAATTGAATCATGTAACCTAGTGGTGGAGTTTGATATAATTTTTTGAGAGGGACAAAAAAAAAGTTGAGTAATATATTCATTAGTGAAATATGTGAAATCTCTAGAATCTTGAGAAAGGAATCCAAGAGAAAGAGGAATTGAGAAAATCTCATTTTCTCTTATGATGTGAGAATGAATCTCTAGATTACAAAGAAGCTGGGTTACCCTATTAAATACTCAAAGTAAGCTCCAGAGCAAAAATAAAACTAACTAAAAAATCAAAGCTAACTATCTAACAAACTTCTAACTTCCTAACTATTCAGCTAAACATGTACAACTAAATAATACAAGATAAAGACCGAGAAAGCAAAGTGGAGGTGCAAAAATGGCGATCATAACAGAGGAAATGCAAGTGATTCCAGAATCAGAATCAAGAACCAATTAGGGAAGAGATGAATTCAACTAATACCATGTGAAATCCCTAGAATCTTGAGAGAGGAACCAGAGAGAAAGAGGAATTGAGAAAATCTCATTTTCTATTATGATGTGAAAATGAATCTCTAGAATACAAATAAGCTAAGCTACTCAATTCAATTGCTAGAGTAAGTTGTCGAGCAAATATAAAACTAACCGAAATTTGGATCGATTACTTTGTTATTGCATAAAGGGGAAGAATTGGCAATATCCATTCCGGTGGAGGAATATATAGCAGACTTGGAGGGATGCAAAATACACCTTCTTGGCAGATTTTGACTCTCAAAGGGCGATAGTCCAATCAAGGTTGACACACTTGAAATCCAAACTTCAAGGTCTTTAGAAACCGGTAGGTAAGTAGGGTCTAATCTCATTGGGAAAAGGTCATTATAAATTTTCTTTTTCCTCTATAGATGATTTGAAATAATTACAATCGCAACTTTCTTGGAATTGCAAACTACGTGTGCTTCAATTTTTGGTCTCACACAAGGATATTGGAGACCTAAGATTTTGTTGAAATTGGTAGTAGTGATGGTACACACATTTGTTTGGATGACACAATGAGTACAAGTCCTCTTGGTAGGTTATATCGTAACTTTGAACAAATTCTAGTTGACATAGACTTGTTCACTTTGCGAAATTCTTTCTGGCAAGAAATGATGCTCACATGTGTCTTAAATGGGATACTAACACACATGTACACACACATTCCTCTGCGGTGGGCCTGTGGAGTCAGCTTCACACTTATTCTTGAGGTTTGCTTTCTCCGAGAGGTTATGGTACTTGGTGTTTAGATGGTTGAATTTGGTAGTGGTGCTTTCGCTTGATCTTCCAACTCTATTCTCGATCCTTTACTTTGGATAAGGCTAAGTCGAGCCATGGTCCATTCTATGAGTGGTGTGTACATTCGATTGAATGTATTTCTAAAGGATAATAGTAATATGTTTTGTGTAGCTCTATTGATTATCTTTTTGGATGCCTCGATTGTAGCAATCTAAATATTGTTTTATACGTTTACTTGACTTTGGTGCTTTAGTGTTGATGTTCTGCTTTTTTTGAGAGAGTGTGGAGGTTTATACATAAGTTTTGTGTACCATGAATACACAAAATTATGCATAATACATATATATATATATATATATATATATATATATATATATATATATATATATATATATATATATATATATATATATATATGTATATATAATTTACTTTTTCAAAAAAAGTCAAAAGCTCTCTCTCTCTCTCTCTCTCTCTCTCTCTCTCTATATATATATATATATATATATATATATATATATATATATATATATATATGCTAGATATGATATATAAACTGTTATTATTATTATTATTATTATTTGAATAATAATAATAATGCATATATATAGTAAACATAATATAATATGTTATTTAAAATACATATTATATATAACATGTATTTAAGATAAAACTATATCTTATTTTGTGAATTTTATTATATTATATATTATAAAAGGTATTTAAGGAACCTCTATACTTGGGTGTGAGTAGTTAACACACTCCGTCTAAAGAGATGGACTCAGGAAGTGTTCAAATTAGATCCCCAACGGCGTAAAGAAAATTGCAGCCAACATCTACCAAATCATGTGAGACTGTTGTCATGCGAATTCTAGTGCTTAGTCGACTAGTCATTTATTAGGTCAATCAACTGATTAGTTATTTGCTCAGCTGACTAGGTGTTTGCTCAATTTATTAAGTATTACTTTGGCTAACTCGCAGTCCTATTAGTGATCCCTTTATTGATCAAGCGATTATGCTGAGAAAGAGATTGTTTCTCAGTTGTGGGTTCCTGGACTACTTTAGAAAGCGTCAAGTGTAGAAGGTTGAACTACTAAACTAAAGTTGCATGAAAATAAAGGATAAAAGCGATAATTGAAAAGTAAATAAGTAAATACTTGTGTTTGGTTGAATGAGTGTGTCAAAAATAATATGTAAGAGGTTTTATAGACAAAAGCTACATAAGAACCCTACACTAACCTTATTTACCACGTTCCTAACTCACTACCTAACATGTTACATCATATCAGATCATGACTAACAACAAAAATATAGGTAACCCCCCATTTGGCTATACACATATTAATTATTGATTAGCTATTAGCACTCACTGCAATCATAACCATCTCCATTGAAGCATAGCCTTTTTGTGCCTATGATGGGTAAGAATACCACCAAAGTAAGGAACCCCGGTAGATTCAATCCAATCACTCCCATGAAAGAATTTGGATGGTGCGAACCAATGTGCAGCTGTTGAATTGAGGTTCCAGATCCCAGCCCAATTCACACGCTTTGATTTGTCTGCACCAGGGCCAATGTTATGGTACTCAGCATAAAAGCAAGTGTTCATGTTAGTAGGACCCTCTAATGTTTGCCATGGCAAATATCCATCACTATGAATCAAATCATCAATGTAGGTATCCATGAAAATAGTTCTTGAAAAATTCTTCCATGGACGAGCTAGGTAGGCCTTATTGTCCAGCCTCACTGGATAGAACTCAGGGTCAGCCACAATAGAGCCACCTTGAATGACTATTGCTGATGGTTGTTGTATTTCTTTCCTTCCTTGTGCAGTCACAATGCATTGTTGATTTTCCATTGGCTTTCTAACCACGAAAGTGCAGTTCTGGAAAACTGATAAAGCATTACCAAAGACAAAGTCAATGGTACCTGAAATTGTGCAATCACGGTAAAATTGACGCATGGTGTGTACATAAAGTGTGTCTTGGTACGCATCCATTGAGCAATTATAGAAGATTGATTTATCTCCTTGTACCCTTAGTGCGACGGCTTGATGTTTATGTGGACCAGCAGAGTTCTCAAAACCAATATTAATGGCGATAAAATGATCTCCTTGAATAGCTGCGTGCATGTGTAAAATATTTCATTAGCTTATATTTGACATATAAAAACATTCTTAAAATAAAAAGGATATAAAATTAATGTTTATATGCACATAAATAGGCATACGTACCAACAGTGGCGAATGTTATAGGTATTAATCCCGTCAATGAAGTTTTTGTTTCGGTGATACGTGTCTTTTTCCACCATCACCGAAACAAACACAACATGTGTCATATGTTTGGTAACTTCCACATACTCTTGTAAACGCCGCCTTGATATAGATAACAAATGGCTTTTACTTTTCTCAGGCACCTTCAATAAGGCCTCATTGATGGTCTTGAAATCTCCACTACCATCTTTGGCTACAGTCACATTAGGCTTGTGTTTGATTTTACTTGTTTTTGCATCAAGAAGCATGCGGTGATCAACCCATGAAGGAGTCTCGAAATCATGAAGGAGTCGACGCCCAAACAATTTTGTGGTATTCCAACTTGAAACGGTGTCAGCCAAATTTGTAATAATGGCAAGGGCATTGCTACTCATGTGCATGGATGAGGTTAATAGGTTTTTCATTTTCCTACCAGCTTCACTAGTGCTATTCTCAAACCCATCCAAACATGTATCTTGATATGTGACTGCACCACTAAGCCAAACCTTTAAATTCATGAAGATTTTGTCAATGCTTTTGAGATCAAACTCGCCTGCATCATCAAGTGACCTTGTGAACTCCCCAATTGAAAGATCCATAAGTTGCTTGCATGTTTCAAGTGCACTCTTGGCTCTAGGGTCCTTCTCAATATCGTGCAAGAGCTGAGTTTCCTTGAGTTTATCACTAATTTTTTGAATGGTAACATTGAAGGCAATTTTAACAAGTTCTTTTGGATCTGTGGTATTGCCCGCCTCTGCCCCTACTATGAGAGAATCCTCACATTCCTTCTTATAAGTGGTGGGATAACAAATGGTCTGAACGGCTTTTATAGTGGAAGAAACATGATTCTTCTTTTTGACTTTTATATCATCTTGTCCATTTTGAATATAATTTACACCAATTGTCACAATAAAACCATAGCCACCAACAACAAGGAAGATACGCCCGACGATGGCGATTCTCCTCCTCTTCTTTGCATCCACGTCGACCATTTTTTTAATAAGTGGTATGGAGAATGTTTCTTTGATGCTTGGCATGCAACACTGATAGTTATTTATATATATGGGGTAAGCTGTTTAACACGGATTAAACGTTAGATTTTGTCAAATGTGGTGAGGTTTAGCTAAAAGGCCAGGTAGTTATCCTTCCCAAGGAAATATGAAACACGGAAACCACACCATATATATACGTCATTTTTTATTCATTATCTAAAATAACTTTTGCTAAGTTTGTAAAAATGCTACTACGATTTATATTAGATTTAAACTCATGCAATAAGTTGAGAAAGAGAAACGTGTTTCAACTTTATTTTTCTTTTTTTAAAATTCAACGGTTAATTGGTCAAAAAAAATTAATGGTTAAATATAGCTAATAAGGGGTTAAAAAATAAGAAACTAACAAGAAGTTAGATATGTTGTTCACCTTTGTAAATAGCGGTGAAACACATAAGTTACACAGTTTATTGGAAACCCTTTTGGTTGGTATAGGCGTGCAATAATATGTTATTTTTAAGACAAAACTATTTTTATTTATATTGAGTTTTTTATAAGCAAAATTCATTTAAAGAAGCAAATAAAAAATAATCACACCATATTTAGGCATGTTGGTGGAGAAGAACACCACTTATTAAAGGACAAATTATGCGTCAAAAAAAAAGAGGACAAATTAGATTATTTGCGCACTCTCTCAATAAACCATAGCTATGAAATACCCACTACATGCTTAAACAACACAAAACAATTAACAACTAAACCTTTGAAAACTACATCATTTCTTGCTCCCCATAATACATATGTTGTTGTAAGCTATATCAAAACACAAAACACACAAAAAAAATGCTCCCATGTGTCCCAAATGGGTTACATAAATCCTATTGATCAAAAGGTCACTCTGCAAAATTCTTTTGGGAAAGAAATGGTGCTCCCATGTGTTCTAAATGGGATACCTATATATATATATATATATATATATATATATATATATATATTGTTTCTTATGTGAGAGTGAGAGGAGTCATTCTCGATCATCATATTAAAATAAATGAATGAGATTAAAATAGGAATTAAATGACTCACACTTTTCTATTTCACACTCACCTCTCGTCTTTGTAAGAGTAACTATCTTGTTAGAAATGGTTACAATCAGTTTATTGCATTAACTGAAACAGTGATTGTACAAGTATTTATTACAAACAGAACTTGGGCAAAAACTAAATGGGCTCCACAGATCGGATCACCCAATAAGCCCAAAAGAAAACAAGCCCAAAAGAATAGAACTGCTATTCACACCTACAAATCCTCCCTTAATCAGAGGACTGCAAACAAGTCTCTGATTATACAACATACTAAATAATGAATAGTAGAAAAACAGGACAAACAGATACTGCAGAAACAATCAAAGATACATTTGTTACAAATTTAGACTCAATCCTAAGCCTTCCTTGAGCTTGTTGAAGACTTCATTCTTCACTGCCTTGGTTAACAAGTCTGCTAGCTGATCATGAGTTCCACAAAACTTCAATTCAATCACTCCATCTCTGCACAAATTTCTGAGAAAGTGGAACCTAACATCAATATGCTTAGTTCTACCATGCATGATAGGATTTTTAGTGAGTTTAATAGTAGAACTATTATCACAATATACTATTAAGCATTTATCCTGAATTACACCCAGTTCTTCCAATATTCTCTTAAGCCAAATTCCTTGGCAAACACAATATGAGGCTGCTACATATTTTGCCTCTGTTGTAGACAGAGTAACAATGGGCTGCTTCTTGGAGCACCATGACACAGCTCCAGAACCAATCATATACACAAAACTTGTCGTGCTTTTCTTATCTTCTACATCACCAGCATAATCACTGTCACTGTAGCCTACTAGCTCTGTTCTTTCACCCACTCTGTATCTGATACCCAGGCCAATGGTGCCCTTTAGGTATCTCAAAATTCGTTTGGCAGCCACTAAGTGTCTATCTGCAGGTCTATCCATGTATCTACTGATCAAACTCACAAAGTACATAATATCAGGCCTACTAGCATTCAAATACATTAGGCTACCAACTACTTGTTTGAAGTAAGTGACATCTACAAGAGTTTCATCACCACTCTTAGTCAATTTTTCTCCTGCAGCAACAGGGTTGTTAACAGTTTTACAATCCTGCAAATTGAACCTGTTGAGGATTTCACTCGCATATCTTTGTTGATTGATGAAGATTCCTTGCTGGTTTTGAGTCACTTCAACCCCCCAAGAAGTGTCTCATTTTGCCTAAGTCACTCATATCAAAATGTTTCATCATTGACTCCTTGAAAACAGATAGGTTTCTGTCATCATCACTAGTATATAATAGATCATCCACATATAGACTAACAATGATCATTTTCTTCTCATTGTTAGCCCTAGTAAACAGAGTATGCTCATGAGGACACCTTTTAAAACCTTCCTTAATGAAGTAAGATTCTATCTTACTATACCAAGCCCTTGGGGCTTGCTTCAATCCATATAAGGCCTTAGCTAGTTGATAAACCTTTCCCTCACTTCCTTGCTTCTCATATCCCTCGGGTTGTTCCACAAACACTAGTTCATTTAATTCTCCATGGAGAAAGGCACTCTTCACATCAAGTTGGTAAACATTCCAACCTCTTTGAGCTGCCAAGGCAAGAATACATCTAATAGTATCCCATTTGGCTACTGGTGCAAATACCTCAGAGTAGTCAATACCGTATTGTTGTGCATACCCCTTTGCAACAAGCCTAGCCTTAAATTTGTCTACTGTTGTACGAAAAGGTGATATGCAAGTGTACACAATCGCAACAAGTAATATATTGATAAGTAGAGTTCGTCTCCACAGGGATTGGTATTAATTTTAGAGTTTAAAAATGAATTACACTTAGTGGAACAAGTAGCAAATATTTAAGTAGCAACAGTTCAGTTGAACAGAGATTGTTTAAAGTAACAAGTTAAAAAGTAATTTAAAATATGAGAGAAATAAGTTGGATTGCTTTCACTAAGTAACTTCCCAGAAATAAGACGTTATAACGTCACACGCTATAGCGTTAAGCGCTGTTGCAAGTGTTTTGTGCCTTTCGATCACTAGCGCGGGGTTTCATTACAAGATGCCTATGTCTAGGTTCTAAATAAGTTCACCCTGTATATTCAAGATCCCACACTTAAGCTTTATGAACTATTGCACTTCTATGTCTAGAGGAAGCAAAAATTGATTAAATGTCTTTAACCAACCTTATCGTTCATATTAATCCTTGAAGTCTTTCTATGGTTCATGTCTGAATCCACAGAGGTACTTGTTTTACGTGGCCAAATATAAAACAAGTTTGGAAGAATTACAATACAAGGATTAAAACACAAAATGTGAAAAGTTATATACGTAATATCAAAGGTTCATTACAAGCTCTAGCAACCCAACTCAAGGAGTTTAGCTCATGTTGAGCATCATCAAAATAACACAAATAAACATACTTGCATTACCGTAGGTAAGAAGGAAAACACAAGTGCAAAAGATGAAATCTTGATGCCTCCTAATCATCCACGTAGTGATGATACATGTAACGCCCAAAATAATTTAATTATTTATCTAATTAAGTTATTTAAGGTTTGCAACATTTAATTAAATTAATTAATTTAGTTGGGTTTATTTTATCAAAAAGGGGGTCTAGTTTATTTAAGTGGAATAATTGAGTTAGAGTTCATTTTATTTTATTTTCAGGGGGTATGTAAATAAGTAAAATGAGTGATGCAAATAAAGGGCCCAAGTCACTTAATGACCCAAGTCCAATTGCCTAAAAACCCCAAAAACCCTACACAAGGTCTCATGACCCTCATTTGAAAGAAAAGCCACGAAAGGAATAGAGAGGGAGGAGGAGGAACAGCACGGCGTGAAGGGGAGGAAGGAAAGGTGGAAACTTTTCCTTTGATTCTTGGTGGGTAAGTGAATTCTTGGTCCTAATCTTCATCATTTTCCTTCCTTGTTCCATTTCTATGAGTTCCATAAGCTCATCTTTACCATTTTGATTTTCTCCATGGATACCCAAGGGAGGAACACCCACGTTTTCAGCTTGCTTAGGAAGGAGGGATATTCATTTTGGTGATTTTGTTTGGTGGTTGCTTGGAAATCTTAGCTCACCCAAGGTTAGGGGATTCTCATTATGTCTATGATAACTTGTAGAATATGTGTTATGTAGGAAATAGCCTAGCATGAATTGATTGTGTGGATTTGTGTTCATTTTATGGTTGTTATTGTATGTGTGTTTGAATTGTTGCTACCATGATGCTTGGTGTGAGAGATATATGTGTTGTTGAAATTGTATGCTAAGTGTTTGAGTAAATGCCTCATGGTGAGAAAATGTGGAAATATATTAATTTGATGAGTTAATTCATTTCTAATTGTGTGTTGTGTAAGTGGGAAATGAATCATTGAGTGAATGGGATGTTGAAGTCTTTGTTTGGGTGTGTATAAGTGGTGGAGGGCGCCAAATTCATAGGAAATGGCGCCTCCTTTACTGTTCCTGGCGTGCGTGTGTGGAAGTGCTGGGAGGGGCGCCATTTGCTAGGCAAAATGGCGCCAGGATGCTGGTTGGTGGCTGGAAGGTGCAGGGCGCCATTTCACATGGAATCGCGGCGCTGGTAGAGTGTCTAAGTGTTAGTGTTGTGTCTGTGCAGAGAGGGGCGCCAAATGCTAGGCATTTAGGCGCCTGGTGGTGCGTGCGTGTGTTTGGGTCGGGGAATGTGACACGGGCGTGTTTGTGGGCGCCAATCCCCTAGGATTTTGGCGCCTGAGTGCAGGGTTGTGTGCGGTGTGTACTGCAGGAGTGGCACGGCATGGAGGGGGCGCCAGTTTCCTAGAAACTTGGCGCCCAGTGAGACATTTGGTGTGTGCAGGTGCAGGCCGTGTGCAGGGCGCCAGTTTCCTAGAAACTTGGCGCCTGTGAGTGTGTGTTGTGCCGTTTGTGTGTGTGTGTTGCGCTAGTGGGGCGCCAAAGTGGCTGCCCCTTGGCGCCTAAGTGTCCAAAATGTGTCTAAGTGATGGTTTAGTCCCTAAGAATTAATTTAATCCTTGGTGTGACAAATTAGTCCCTAAGAATTAAATTAATCTTTGGCGTGACAAAATAATCCCTTAGTGTTCAAATAATCCCAATACGTCCACATAAGTCCCGAAGTGCTAAATTAATTAATAATGTGTCAAAATGACCTTTGAGTACTAGAGTAACCTTTGGTGGGTCTAAATGGTCCTTAGGTGAGATTTAATATAATAATTGATGTGGTGGGCGATAATTGATCAAGTGGTGGTTAATAAATGATCAAGAGGTGGTTAATCATTGATAAGGTGGTGGTTAATAAATGATGAGGTGGTGGTTAATAATTGATAACGTGGTGGTTAATAATTGATAACGTGGTGGTTGATAATTGATAACGTGGTGGTTAATAATTGATGTGATGTGCTTATTGCGTCGTGATGCATTGTCATAGTGTCACATAAATCATATGCATTACGCGGTGGGTGGCTTCGGCCAAATTGTGGTGGGTGGCTTCGGCCAACAGTTGGTGGTTACCCGACGGGGTTTTTGAGGTGGTTATGGATCCACATGCATATTGCACACATGCATACAATCATGCATTCCTTGAATTCTCATTGATGCTTAATTGATCCTTTGTTGTGACTTGTTGGTGTTTCAATTGAATGGTGAATGCTTAATTGCTCTGGATTGTTGTTACTAGATGTTTTCCGAATATAATGCTTATCTTACTTGTTATTATTTATGTAAAGAGACTCACCCTAGCATTTTTATGTTGCCTGCTCTCGTGGCGACATGCAGGTGATTCTGAGTGAAGATCTCTAGGCTTTTTTTTTGGGATTTTGAGTCGGCTCTGATCTAGTAACACCCGGGATTGGGGTCTTAGTATTGTTATCTTATGTTATGGACTAAACTGATTTAAATTATGTATTGAGCGTGTTGAACTCAATTTTATTTTCCGCTGCTGTGAACTGTTTTTGGATTATTGTAAACATTAAACAGGTTTTAGGGTTTTATCCCATGTGACTATGATATGCATTTCACGCACTAGATGCGTTTGGATTTTTAATTATACCTTGATGAGGTTTTTCTTAGATGTAGTATATTTATTTGAGGTGCGTGGAAAATGTTTTGAAAAACTCTGATTTTTATTGAATAAATAATATTAAGTAGAAGGGGGTGTTACATTAGTGGTATCAAAGCGATTCGATGCAATCCGGCCAAGTTTATGCATCATAGTATCTATGACAACTAGGTAGTGTTAATTGTTTCTTAACGAATGTTAATCTTTGCGATGGTAGGTTGAAAATGGCGAAGGATTGATCTTTGCTCTAGGTGATCAATCAATATCACAAAAGTCCCTAAACGGCGCCAAAAACTTGATAGACCGCAAGTGCACGGTTTCTATCGCGTAATAAAAATATCGATCCCACAAAGACTTTTGTGATTACCAATTTCTTTTTAGTGGTGATTAGCTAAAAGGAATGATTTTAGTAGAAGGAGTGATTGTTTGATTTAAAACTTCGAAATTAAAATAATCTCGGGTTATAGTTTCATCACAACAATGAGGAACCAAAAATAATTCTTTAGACCATTCACCAAATTATATAGTAGTGTATTTCAAAGACAAGGCAAATAATATAACTAATGTCTCCTTTCAGAGTACAAGAGCGTGTTTTGAACTAACAATCAAGCCTATTCTCATGGTTGATTGTCACCAAAACCCATTAAGCATAACACCTTTATAATGTCTCAAGAGTTTCAAAACTATTCTCATGTTTTGATTCCCTTGTCTAATTTCATAGTTCCAACATCAAACTTCACCTCTCGGTGCACCTCGTTTGATGTTTAAAATAAGATTTGAAGGACAATGAAATTAGATTGAAATATAAAACAATTTGGAGTGGAGAATAGTCTTGGGAATTACTAGGGACCTATCATTGGATTACTCCCAATAACCCAAGACCAAGTTTCTACTCACTCATAATTGAAAAATAAATTGCAAGAGTAATAATTGGCATAATGTAAATGACAAGAATGTAAATGACCCGGGAGATAAAGTCAGAAAAATAAGAACAGAAAACTAAAGTGCGAGAAAAATTAAAGAACAAGAAATAAAAGATGAAGAAAAATTGCATAAACTTAGATTAAACTTTAGAGTAATTGTTTGCAATAGCCTAAGATGTTCTAAGCACTCGAAATATAGTAGTGCTTTATATAGCCAAAGAGAAGAGACAAGTCACTTAAGACAATTTACAAGCCATTAAAGAGCAAACTGTAACATCTTTGGAATCTGATGCAGTCGCACGGGTCGTGCCAAATCCAGCACGGGTCGTGCAACTATCAGGTAGACTTTCAGCGCAAAGGAAGAAAAAGTTCAGCACGAATGTCGTGCCAAATCCGGCTTACGGTCGTGCAACTATCCCGAGTAAAACGACTTTGCTTGCCTTTTCTTATATTTTTCAGCTCTTTGTTTCTCTTTTTGACTTGAAACTTTGTTTTTGCTCTTTTTAAGCTTAAATCCTTCATTTTCCTCAAAGATAGACCTGAAATTAAAACAAACAAAAGGTAGTAAAATAGCTCTAGAATTGAACTAAAAATACCAAACAACTTACTTAAAATAAGTACTAAAAAGACAACTAAAAATGGACTTATCAAAGGGGGTGTTACATTAGTGGTATCAGAGCAGTTCGGTTTGTCCGGCCAAGTTTGTCTGTCATAGTATCTATGACAACTAGGTAGTGTTAATTGTTTCTTAACGAATGTTAATGCTGCAGTGGTAGGTTGAAAATGGCCCGAAGGATTGATGCTGCTCTAGCTGAGGCTCTGCAAGCCATAGCACAGGCTATGGGGGAGCAGAGGGGTGGTAGGGAAGATGCTGAGGATCGCAAGTTAGCTACATTTCAACGTGAGAACCCACCTACCTTTAAAGGTAGATATGATCCAGATGGAGCAACGACTGGTGAGGAGATAGAGTGAATCTTAGTGTTATGGCGTGTACTCCAGTAAAAAGGTGAGATTTGGGACTCATATCTTTGAAGAAGAAGCGGATGATTGGTGGATGAGGAAGAAACAGAGACTAGAAGCTGCGGGTGAAGAAATCACTTGGGGGGTATTCAAAGAAGAGTTCACAAGGAAGTATTATCCGAAGGACGTGCGGGCTAAAAAGGAGGTGGAGTTTTTGGAACTGAAACAGGGAAACAAGTCTGTAGCTGAATATGCAGCCAAGTTTGAGGAGTTGGTCAAGTTTTGCCCGTATTATGACAACCAAGCTGATTCGGAATTTTCCAAGTGTGTAAAGTTTGAGAATGGTCTGCAGCCAGAGATTAAGAAAGCCATTGGATACCAGGAGATTCGAGATTTTGCCAAGCTAGTGGACAAGTGTAGAATTTATGAGGAAGACAGTGCTGCTGCTTACAAAATTGTGAGGGAGAAGAAGAATACTCAGTTTCGGGGAAAACCATATGATGTTAGTGGAGGTAAAGGTAAGTGGAAGGCAAGAGCGGGTAAAGATTCAAGTGGGGGAGATGAATCAGCAGGTATTGTGTGTTTTGCTTGCAAGAAACCTGGCCATAGGAGTAGTGAGTGCACAGAGATCCGTTGCTACAAGTGTGGACGGAGGGGCCACAAGTCTACTGCCTGTAAAGAGAAAGAAGTTGTTTGTTTCAACTAGGGGTGGCAATTTCTACCCGCAAGTGGGGATCCCCGCGGGGATTGCCCCGAATGGGGCCCCGTGAACGGATGATTTTTCCCCGTGGGGATGGGGACGGGGGAGAAAATCCCCCCGCAATCAAAGTGGGGATGGGGATGGGGATCATACCCATGCATGAGGACCCTCCCTAATAATTACATAAATATTCTTATTATAGATATATATTATTTATAAGTAATTAATTTTTTAGTCTTTTTATACGTGTTTTCAATTTAAAATATTAACAAAATATTAAATTGTTCTAACTTTTATACTTTCCAAATATTAGAATATAAAACTAAGACTAACATTTATATTTTTTATATTAAAATGTTAAACTTTTGAATTTTAGTCTTACTTTTTATATATTTTTCTAATTTTATTATATTTTAATTTATATTTTTGTTAGCTTATTAGGGTCCCATGAGGACCGTGAGGATCCGTGGGGATGGGGATGGGGAGAAATGTCCCCGAGGCGGGAATGGGGATGGGGGCGGGGGGACAATTTGAGAGGTGGGGGGGGGAGGCGATGGAGTACTCCCTTTGCAGCGCCTTCCCCATTGCCATCCCTAGTTTCAACTGTCGTGAAGCGGGACATATGAGCAATAAATGTCCTAAACCCAAGCGGGAGGCAGCTAGAGGGAAGGTGTTTGCTTTGGCGGATTCTGAAGATGCTAACGAGATTAGAGGTACTTGTTTTATTAACGGTACTCCTTTGATTGCTATAGTAGATCTTTGGTGCTACTCATTCTTTCATTCTTTGCATTGTGTCTTTGAGAAATTGGGTCTTGTTTTGTCTACAATGAGAAGGGACATGGTTATTGATACCCCAGCCAAAGGTTCAGTAACTACCTCCCTAATGTGTGCTAGATGTCCTCTGTCAGTTTTTGGCAGAGAGTTTCTTGTTGATCTTATTTGCTTGCCTTTAGGAGGTTTGGACATCATTCTTGGTATGGGTGGTTAGTTGATAACCAAGTGCATATTAATTGTGCTAGTAGATCCGTGAGCTTTCCTTCTACTAAGGGGAAGAATCGCATTGTTGCATTACAGTCAATTGCATAGAGTTATGAAGGAGGAAGCTAAAATTTTTTTTCATTGATGGCATCGTTGTCAGTTGAGAGCCAAGCTAAGATTGAAGAGTTGCCAATAGTTCGTGGATTTCTGAAGTGTTTCCCAGACGAAATTCGGATGTGCCACAAAGAAAGAAGTAGAGTTTGGTATTGATCTAGTGCACGGCACTGGGCCGTGTCTATGGCTCCTATAGGATGTCTGCATCAGAATTATCTGAGTTGAAGAGTCGGTTAGAGGACTTACTTGAGAAGAAGTTCATAAGACCTAGTGTGTCACCTTGGGGAGCGCCAGTACTTTTGGTGAAGAAAAAAGATGGAAGTATGCGGCTTTGCATTGATTATAGACAACTGAACAAAGTAACAATCAAGAACAAGTATCCACTTCTGAGAATTGACGATCTGATGGACCAGCTAAAGGTGTTTAGCAAAATTGATTTGAGATCGGGCTATCATCAGATTAAAGTGAAAGATGAGGATATTCGAGAAGACGACGTTCGGGGCGAGATATGGGCATTATGAGTATTCTGTAATGCCGTTTGGTGTCACTAATGCACCAGGGGTGTTTATGGAGTACATGAACCGTATTTTCCATAACTACTTGGATCGGTTTGTGGTGGTTTTCATAGATGATATTTTGGTGTACTCTAAGTCCGAAGAGGAACACGCAGAGCATTTGAAGTTAGTGTTAGAAGTGTTGAAAGAGAAGAAGTTGTATGCTAAACTGTCAAAGTGTGACTTTTGGTTGAAGGAAGTGAGCTTTCTAGGTCATATTATTTCTGGTGATGGGATTGCAGTAGATCCATCTAAAGTTGATAGGCATGGCAACGGGGCGGGTCGGGGGCGGGTTTTGCATCCCCCGTCCCCGCCCCTACCTCTAGCGGGTTCGGGTTTTATATCCCCCATCCCCGTCCCAAGCGGGGTCGGGTTCCCCGCGGGTACCCATTTCCGTCACTAACTTATGCAAAAAATAAAAAAATTTATTTTTACGATAATTAATTTAATAAAATAATAGTTTTTATACAATGATAAAATAAAGTTAAAAATATTAAAATAGACTTTTCTTTTCAAAATAGATCAAAACTTAAAATAAACAAAATTATGAAACAAAATCAATGAATATATTTGCATAAAATAAAATGAAATAAATAGTTAATGTGTTGTTGAGCGGGTTTGGGCGGGGTCGGGGTGGGTATCGACATCCCGAACCCGTCCCCCGCCCCCTGATCAGCGGGTATTCCCCGTCAAACTCGGGTCGGGGTCGGGTGGGTACCCGAGGGTTCGGGTTTTGTTGCCATGCCTAAAAGTTGATGCAGTGATGCAGTGGGAGGCTCCTAAGTCAGTTACGGAGATTAGA
This sequence comes from Oxytropis ochrocephala, assembly GCA_020916435.1. Lineage (NCBI taxonomy): Eukaryota > Viridiplantae > Streptophyta > Magnoliopsida > Fabales > Fabaceae > Oxytropis > Oxytropis ochrocephala. The sequence goes on along the minus strand of CM037090.1, from coordinate 31,942,682 downwards.
AGTTTCCTTGGATTGGCGGGATATTATAGAAGGTTTATTGAGGGGTTTTCAAAGTTGGCACTCCCGCTAACTCAATTAACTTGTAAAGGAAAGACGTTTGTGTGGGATTCCAAATGTGAAGAAAGTTTCCAAGAATTGAAAAGAAGGTTGACAACATCACCTGTTTTGACATTGCCCAAATCTGGAGAGCCTTTTGTAGTATATTGCGATGCGTCTAAAATGGGGCTAGGAGGTGTTTTGATGCAAAATGGTAAAGTAGTGGCTTATGCCTCAAGACAGTTGAGGATTCATGAAAAGAATTACCCTACTCACGATTTGGAGCTTGCGGCAATTGTTTTTGCTTTGAAGATTTGGAGACATTATTTGTATGGTTCTAAGTTTGAGGTATTCGGTGATCATAAAGGATTGCGATGTCTGTTTGACCGAGAAAGAATTGAATATGAGACAAAGGAGATGGTTGGAATTGTTGAAAGACTATGACTTTAGCTTGAACTATCATCAGGGAAAGCTAATGTAGTAGTGATGCTTTGAGTAGAAAGTCCTTGCATGTATCTGCAATGATGGTGAAAGAACTTGAATTAATTGAAACAGTTTGAGATTTGAGTTTAGTCTGCGAGGTGACACCTAAGAGTGTGAGATTGGGTGTGTTGAAGATTCCTGATGAATTTTTGAATGTTGTTGGGAAGCTCAAAAGAAGGACATTAAACTAGTTGAAATTGCGGTTGGAATTGACCACTCTCAGTGAGGATTATGTGATAGAGCGAGGATGTGTTAAGGTGCAGTGGGAGGATTTGTATCCCTAATAATGATGAGATTAAGAAGGCAATTCTAGAAGAGGTCATCGGAGTAAGTTGAGTATCCACCCGGGGCCACTAAAATGTATCAAGATTTGAAGCGATCGCTTACGGTGGCACAGTATGAAGCGAGATGTGGCTCGGTTTTGTGTATGCTTGCTTGCGCGTGTCGAAAATCGAAAGTAGAACATCGAAGCCGCGGGGCGTTCTGAGTGGAAGTGGGATAGTATCTCCATGGATTTTGTGGTAGGTTTGCGAGCTACGGCGAGGGGATTTGATACCATATGGGTGGTTGTTGATAGATTGACTAAATCGCACACTTTTTACCGATTAATATTACTTATCGATTCGAGGTTGGCGGATATCTCGTCGAAGACGATTGTGAAGTCGCATGGTGTGCCTCTGAGTATTGTGTCCGATAGGGATCCTAGGTTCACTTCGAGTTTTGGCGGAGTTTGCAAGAGGCTTTGGGTTCCAAACCGAGATTGAGTTCACATATCATCCCAGAGCGGATGGGCGCGACAGAGAGGACAATTCAATCACTTGAGGATTTGTTGAGAGCATGTGTTCTTGAGCGGGGAGGTTCATGGGATTCTCATTTGCCAGCCGATTGAATTCACTTACAATACTGATTTTCATTCGAGTATCGGGATGGCGCCTTTTGAGGCATTATGCGGGAGGAGATGTAGGACTCCATTATGTTGGTACAAAGCGGAGAAAGTGTGGTGCTAGGTCACGAGTTGGTGCGTGAGACCACAGAGAAAGTAAAGATGATTAGAGAGAAGATGAAGGCATCACAGAGTAGACAGAAGAGTTACCATGATAAGAGGAGGAAGGATCTAGAGTTTCAGGCTGGTGATCATGTATTTTTGAGAGTTACTCCAACGACAGGTGTGGGTCGTGCATTGAAGTCTAAGAAGTTAACTCCACGATTTTTCTGACCGTGTCGATTTGAGAGAGGTTGGGAAAGTTGCTTATCGGGTGGCCTTGCCACCTAATCTTGCTAATCGCATGGCGTATTCCATGTGTCTCGATTTGCGGAAGTATGTGCGACCCCATCTCATGTAGTCTGCGGATGGATGATGTGGAGGTGAGAGATAACCTTACGGTGGAAACTATGCCAGTTAGGATTGAAGATCGTGAGGTGAAGGTATTAAGAGGCAAAGAGATTAATTTGGTGAAGGTAGTGTGGTTAGGAGCGGTGGGTGAGAGCATGACTTGGGAGTTGGAAAGCAAGATGAAAGAGGCTTATCCGGAGTTGTTCGATTTAGGTAATTTCGAGGACGAAATTCTTTAAGTGGGGGAGAGTTGTAACGCCCAAAATAATTTAATTATTTATCTAATTAAGTTATTTAAGGTTTGCAACATTTAATTAAATTAATTAATTTAGTTGGGTTTATTTTATCAAAAAGGGGGTCTAGTTTATTTAAGTGGAATAATTGAGTTAGAGTTCATTTTATTTTATTTTCAGGGGGTATGTAAATAAGTAAAATGAGTGATGCAAATAAAGGGCCCAAGTCACTTAATGACCCAAGCCCATTGCCTAAAACCCCCAAAACCCTACACAGGTCTCATGACCCTCATTTGAAAGAAAAGCCACGAAAGGAATAGAGAGGAGGAGGAGGAGCAGCCACGGCGTGAAGGGGAGGAAGGAAAGGTGGAAACTTTTTCTTTGATTCTTGGTGGGTAAGTGAATTCTTGGTCCTAATCTTCATCATTTTCCTTCCTTGTTCCATTTCTATGAGTTCCATAAGCTCATCTTTACCATTTTGATTTTCTCCATGGATACCCGAGGAGGAACACCCACGTTTTCGACTTGCTTAGGAAGGAGGGATATTCATTTTGGTGATTTTGTTTGGTGGTTGCTTGGAAATCTTAGCTCACCCAAGGTTAGGGGATTCTCATTATGTCTATGATAACTTGTAGAATATGTGTTATGTAGGAAATAGCCTAGCATGAATTGATTGTGTGGATTTGTGTTCATTTTATGGTTGTTATTGTATGTGTGTTTGAATTGTTGCTACCATGATGCTTGGTGTGAGAGATATATGTGTTGTTGAAATTGTATGCTAAGTGTTTGAGTAAATGCCTCATGGTGAGAAAATGTGGAAATATATTAATTTGATGAGTTAATTCATTTCTAATTGTGTGTTGTGTAAGTGGGAAATGAATCATTGAGTGAATGGGATGTTGAAGTCTTTGTTTGGGTGTGTATAAGTGGTGGAGGGCGCCAAATTCATAGGAAAATGGCGCCTCCTTTCTTTTCTGGCGTGCGTGTGTGGAAGTCTTTGGGAGGGCGCCATTTGCTAGGCAAAATGGCGCCGGTTGTTCTTTGTTGGTGGTGGAAGGTGCGGGCGCCATTTCACGAGGAATCTGGCGCTGGTAGAGTGTCTAAGTGTTAGTGTTGTGTGCATGCGAGAGGCGCCAAATGCTAGGCATTTAGGCGCCTGGTGGTGCGTGCGTGTGTTTGGGTCGGGGAATGTGACACGGGCGTGTGTGTGGGTGATAAGTCCATTTTTAGTTGTCTTTTTAGTACTTATTTTAAGTAAGTTGTTTGGTATTTTAGTTCAATTCTAGAGCTATTTTACTACCTTTTGTTTTGTTTTTATTTTCGGGATAAGTGTTGAGCAAAGTAAGGGAATTTAAGCTTCTAATGCATAGGAATGAAATCCCCGAGGCAAAAGGAGGAAAGAAGTACCAAAAGAACCAAAAAGAGGCAAGAAAAGAGGAGTTTTTAGCGAGCTTGAGGCCATAACACGGTGGCGTGTTATAAAACATGGCCATGTTTTGCTAGAAAATTTGAAGAGCCAAAATCTAATTCTGAGAAAAACACCGGCGATGTAATGAAACAGCGGCGATGTAATAAAACACGGCTGCCGGTGTTATAAAACATGGCCGTGTTTTCCAACTTCCTCCAATTGTTGTTACTTTTCTTCCTTCACTTCTTATGGCGATTCTTAATCAGATTTTATGACTCAAAGGCCTATAAATAAGCACGAAATTACGAGTGCTAGGGAGATTCTTACTTGTAAACTCATTCTAAAAGATTTATCTAAGTTCTTGCATTTTATTCTTATGTTCTTTACTTTCTTGCAATTTTAGTTTATGTTCTTTACATTCCCGGCACTTTACATTTCGATTCTTTCTGCTTTGTTTATATTCTTGTCATTTACATTCTGTTATTTACTTTCATGTCATTTACTTTTATGTCATTCTCTTCTACTCCCTTGTCTACTATGATCATGTGTGAGTAGACTATTTAGTCTTGGTATTGTGGGAAACAATCCAATGATGGATCCACTAAACAATTCCAAGACTAAACTCTTTCTTATTAGAACTTGATTTTTAATCTAGCCTCATCATTCTTATTTCATAAATCAAATATCAAGCGAGTACCAGAGAGGTGAAGTTTGATATTGGACCTATGAGGTTAGACAAGGCAATCAAAGCATGAGAATAGCTTTGAGTGTCTTGGGACAATAAGGTTGGGCTTAATGGGTCTCTGCGATGATCAACCATGAGAATAGGCTTGATCATTGTTTCGATGACACATTCTTGTATTCCGAGAGGAAACTTGAATTACACCAAAAGAATACCTTGTCCTTAAAAACAATTTCAATATAAGATAGAGGACAGTTAAGGGATTGTTAAATTTCCATCATTGTGATTTGTCTCATAATCCTAAGACACTTTTATATTCTGAATATTAATTAAACAAATATTCCTTTTTCCTAAAAATCATTTCCTTTTAGCTAATCACCACTAAAAAAATAAATTGGTAATCACAAAAGTCTCTGTGGGATCGATACATTTTTACTACGAGATAGAAACCGTGCACTTGCGGCCTATCAAGTTTTTGGCGCCGTTGCCAGGGACTTTTGTGATACTGATTGATTTTTTGGTATCGGTTAGACTAAATATTTTCTTTTTCTTGTTAATATGAATAAGCATGTATTTACATTCTCTAAGGAGGAATGGGAATACTTTGAGGAATCTTTGCCACCACCACCACGTTGCTTAAAAAGGTTTTACAAAAATATATTTACATTTTCCAAGGGGGAATGGGAATCTTTCGAGGAATCCTTGCCACCACCACCATCTTGCTTAACAGGGTTATTCAAAAAACTACATGAAACACAATTTGTGAAAAATATTGTAGTTGAAGTACATCAAAATAATGCTAAAGTGGTTGTGCAAGATGATTCACAAGAGATATACCATGAGATGGAGAACAGAAAGGAAACCGAATTTTCTTCCTTGGATGAGTATAATGATTTAAATGCATGTGTGGATGTTACAATCTTGTGTCCTTTATCTTATTTTTCACCTTCCTTTGTGAAAATAACATTTTATCTAGGAGGAATTGAAAATAGGATCCTATTTCTTACTGTTACCTCAAAATTCCGACAAGGGTATTAAATTAAGCTTTAAATGGTATTGACTGCACATTTAATAGTATTCTGTGGGCCACAGGTCAATGTTCAAGTCAATGCACCATAAATTCGACAGTAAAGGTGTGCAGTCTTGCGACAACGCAAGCAAACTTCGGCGGACTTGGTTCTTCAAGCTACGAAACAATGCGAAACCGGCGGCGGAGAGGGGCCCAATTGTTCGACAAAGTGGGTCCAATACTTCGCGAGATCCTTCCGACAACACGCTGGTCGAAGCGCAAGGAACAGGCGATTAGTGGGCGGTTATTTCCACAGGTTTTTAGGAAGTAGTTATCGTGCTTGCCCACGATTGTATCTGAGTATAAATACTCCTTGTAATAGGAAAGCGAGGTCACCACATCTTTACAAAAACTACGAGAAACTCAACTTCCAAGTCAAAGCGAAACAAGAGTGAATCGGATCATATTATGCGTGTCGGTGGACCACCTTCTTCTTTCTATCATTTTAATGCAATTTTTACTTGTTTTTACGTTTGTTGCACTTCTTGCTTTTATTACGCTTTCAAACAATCTCTTCCTACTATTTTCTTGTTCTTACATACGCTAAAAGACACAAAACTTAAAGGCAATTGTCAAAGAGATTTTCTAGTTTGATCTCACGATCTTAATATTGAAAACTAGTGATTGTTTGCTAAAAACACGGCGAACAAATTAGCACGCCAGATGGGACCTTTGCGATTATTTTGTGTCGTTTACGTTGAGTGTATAAACTTGTATGCACTTGAGGAGTGGTAGAATGAGTGCGTACCAATTCTAACAACGCCTCTAGTTCTAACCACAATGATATCACAAGGCAAAGGAACAACGGTAGATTCTCGCCAATGTCGGCGGTGGGAATGTTGCGGGGACTACGGCCCGGTGACATCAATAACCGTTCCCACGATGTCAATGACCAATGTTGGTTCGACATCGTCTATGGCCTTGCCACAAAGCGTAGAGACTTCCTTCTAGTCCTTATGTGGCAACAGAGGAATAGTTTGGAAACACGTTTCCAAAATATGAGTCTACCACCATACCCTTTTGGGGTATATGGCATGCCCTTTTGGAATGCCACATGTGTCGACCTTTTCTCCTTCACACGTATCTTACGAGGGTATACTTGGTGAAATCCTCTTGCATTAACCAATGCGTCCTTGTTGGCGTTAAGACAACAAGTGGGCCAACAATCATGATATGGTTAATATCTTGACTCAACAAATTGATACCGTGTTCAATCCTTTGATTGAGAACACAAATACGATTATCGGATGTTAGCGGACCAAATGGGTAGGATTGCGAGATTTCTTTAGGGCTCCTACGGAAACAATAGGCGATTACCAAATTGCGGGAACAACATGCCTAACACCCCACGAGAGATCGATGGTATCGAAGCCAGCGGTTATGGGCGAACAACAAATGGGAAATCACATCCACGAGGTAGTTATGGTGAATCGAAACCAAAACGCGATGAAGTTGTTCGACAAGTGCAGCGAAATAACGTTTGTGCTCGAGACAACATAGCCACTTTGGTCGAAACCATAATGGCGCAAAATGGCCTTAACATAGGTTTGCATAGGCCTAATTTCATATCACCACTTGTGTGAATACGTGTTGCGAGACGAATTGCCAAGAGGTTGGAAAATCCCTAAATTTACTAAGTTTGGGGTGATACCAATGAATCCTTTGTCGAACACATTGCCCGTTACATGGTAGGCGGGAGACATAGCTCAAAATGAGAGTTTGAAAATGAAGTATTTTCCAAATTCTCTAACTAAAAATGCCTTTACGTGGTTTACCACTTTACCCCTGTTCCATATATACATGGGGGCAATTAGAAAAGGCTTTTCATGAGCAATTCTACATGGGCGATCGAAGATTAGCCTTAAAGAATTGGCGGTGTTAGGCGTAAAGTACACGAGGCTATTGATGATTATTTGAATAGATTCAGTTCTTGAAGGCAAGGTGTTTTACACAAGTGCACGAACATGAGCTTGTCGAAATGGCTGCGGTGGCCTTGACTATTCAATTCGAAAGAAATTGGATCGTCTCATTTGAGAGACATGGCCCAACTAGTAGATAGAGTTCGACAAGTCGAAAGGCTTAAAGAGGAAAAGGCTAGAGTGAATAAGTACAATAAAAAGAAAACTCGGGGTTTTCACACGAAAAAAAAGATAGCCTATGTAGGCGAACAATTCGACTTAGCATTCGGTGATGTCGAATGCGAGAAATAGGCGTGGTGAACTTAAGCACAGTCCTCCTTATGCTTGTAAATTATTAAGGCACTGCAAATGGGAATAATCTGTAGAGCCTAAGAATGATAGATTTGTGCCTAAAGCGTACACTTTTGATGTTACTAAATGTGATGAGATCTTGATTTGCTAGTGATGATGGCCAAATAATAGTGCCAAATGGCACGAAAGTTCCTCCTCTCGAGCAGAGGAAGAAAAAGGGTTATTGTAAGTTTCATAATTTTTGGGACATACAACCGGCCGTTGTGTACTTTTCGGGGACATGGTTGACGATCGAAGAAGGAAGGCTCAAATTTGGAGATAAAAAGAATAAAGCACCGATGCAAATTGATCTTGACCCACTCCATCAAGTGGAAGCGATGTATGCGAGAACCAATTGAGATGAGTATCAATATGGTAGACGCAAAAATGGTGGATTCTCCAAAGTCTACCAAACCCCTGCTGAAAAAAATCAAAAGTGTTGTGCAAAAGAGTAATCTTTGTGCAACACGTTACTCAAGAAGAATATGAGGAGAAGTGCGATCTGTGTACCCCAAGGTGAGAAGATTTGATAGACTTCTGAGCCAGGGTGCAAATTGAGCTCACGAGGTCATGTTATGTCCAAGGTGCGGTCTTGTGTTTGATAAAGAAGCGGCTAAGAGTGTCGAATCTTTGTGAAGTTCGACAACCCCTAAAGAGGAAATGGCGGATAAGAGGCCAAATTTGACTTCAAGAGAGGACCTTCCTTACAAGGTAAAGAATTCGAGCAAGGCTTGACAAGCAAGCCGCGGTTCTTTGGTAAGGGTGTAGCCAAGAAGGAGTTTGTGCTATCTGCCTCTGCCCGAACCATTTTTTCCAAGAAGCGATCCATCCAATGAGAAGTGGATACCACGCTTGGATCTGAGACACTATAAAGTCTTTGCTCAGCAGTGGAGCAGCCAAGCCAATCACGGTGAGGCCTCAAAATATAATTATAAAAACAATTATAAAGGAAGAATCCCATGGCGAAGACCCGATGGCGTCGTTACGGCGCTCGAAAAGAAGGCAACACTTTGGTTGCTAACGAGCAAACGCCAAAAAGCGGTTAAGGGTGTGACTCCTAAAACCGTGTAGGAACACAAAGATAAGTATAGGTCTTTGCCAATCAAGTGAGGGTTGGAAATAAGGCTAAAGGGAAATCTATTGTGATAGAGGAACCAAGAAGGCTGCTATGGAGAGGATCTTCCTCCATTGACATCTATAAAAAGAAAAGTGCTTCATTCGACATGGATGAAGATGTTACTTCAGATTTCGGCGACTGCGAGGCTAGCCGGCGTCATCCGCAGCGTGGTGTCCATTCTACGCCGAGAGTGAGTGCGATCTTTATTCTGATCCCCCAAACGGCGTCGAAGAAGACTTCATTGGGGATATGGCTAACTACAAGCGGTATGCTACTATGTCATGAACAATGGCTGCGTGGAAGAACAGATGGCCACTTTCGAGAGGCGGGGCGAGGGCATGCAACACCATCTCGAAGCCTTTATGCGTCCAAGCAAAAGTTAATGGCGTAGGTATCGATAAGATCTTGGTCGATGGAGGAGCTGCTTTGTTAACTTAATGCCTCGAGCCATCTTTGAAGACAATAGAAATTTTGTTTGATCTGAGACCTTAGACCTCATAATATTATGTTAACCAATTATGAGGGGAAATCGCGGCGATCGTTGAAATTTGTCGAAGTGGAAGTGGTGGTAGGAGCTGTCGGAAGAACCACCACGTTCTTTGTCATAGCTTCAAAAGCAAGCTACAATCTACTCCTTGGGAGGAGTGGATACATGGCGTAGGAGGCTGTTCCCTCAAGCTTACACCGTAAATTGGTAATGTGGAGGATGATGGTGCAGTGGAGTGCGTCGAAGCGGACCAAAGTTATTTCCTTCTTTGGCGTAAATAACGTCACCGGGAGAATTTCGAGAAACAAATGGCGAACATTGCGCCATGTTCATCTTCTAGCCAAGCATATATCTCTTGAGATAATGTGCTTTCCTCCATTCACCTATACCCAACACATGGTTTTGTGTGGGAAAGAGAGAAATAGAAGGTGCAAATGTCTATCTGATGGTGTGCTACCTCCAGCGGGATGGGACACCGACTCTTAGAAGGTTTAGATGTCGGTTACCCGATTGCTTGGGATAAATTACGGCGTACATGGCGAAAATAAAATAAAAAGCGGCTTTGGAAGGCGAGTTAAATCAACAAACAATGGTACATCGAAGCCATAACTTCATCTGAAGAAAATGGTGAAGTCATAAATGACAAAGCTGGATTGCATTTATGACGACGAACCATTGGGTTTTGAAAAAGACCACAGAGATTCTACAAAGCGCATGCAAGCTCAAGATCGATCGAAGAGGTGGATTTGGGAAATGGCTTGATCAAAAGGCCAACATATATTAGTGCACATCTTGATCTTGCCTTGAGAACCAAGTTATTTCATACTGCGGGAGTTCAAAGATTGTTTTGCTTGGGAGTCAAATGAAATGCGGGTTGAGTCGAAGTGGTGGAATTACAAATACCCATTCGACCGGGAAGAAACGATGAAAGCAAGCGCCAAGAAGATTTGCTCCTCGGATATTGGCTAAGATCAAGGAAGAAATAGAAAGGCATTCAAAAGCAAATTCATCGAAGCGCGGTATGTTGATTGGTTAGCTAATATAGTCCCGATAATGAAGAAAAATGGAAAACTTAGAGTTTGCGTAGACTTTAGGGATCTAAATAATGCAACACCTAAAGATGAATACGCTATGCCCATAGCGAAATGCTAATAGATTCGGCGGCGGGATTTGATTACCTCGGTTGCTAGATGGCTACTCGGGGTATAATCAAATCTTTATTGCTTAGAAGAGGATGTGTCAAACAACTTTTCGATGTCGGGGGCATTAGGTGTTTATGAATGGGTGGTCATGCCCTTTGGTTTAAAAATCTGGTGGTGCCACTTATCAAAGGGCAATGAATTCTATGTTTCACGATTTTATTGATGATTTTATGCAAGTATACATAGATGATGTGGTGGTTAAGTCATCCTCGGAAAGTGGTCATTTAGACCATCTTGACGTTCTTTTGAGCGAATGAGGAAATATGGATTGAAAATGAATCCAACCAAATGTGCTTTACGTATGCGTGCGGGTGAATTCTTGGGTTTTGTAGTACACAAGAAAGGCATAGAGATCAACGAAAATAAGACTAAAGCAATTATGGAAACGAAGGCTCCTTCGACCAAGAAAGAACTCCGATCACTACTAGGAAAAATTAATTTCCTTGAAGATTCATCTCAAATCTAAGTGGCAAAACACGGGTTTTTAGCCATTCTGAGATTGAAGAAAGAAGATGAATTCAAGTGGGAGCGAGTTCACCAAGATGCTTTCGACGCAATCAAGTCTTATTTGGTCAAGCCACCAATTTTATTGCTTTGTTATTGGAAACAAATTGCTAAAATTGTATATAGCGACTTAGATAACACAATAGGTAGCATGTTAGCGCAAGAGGATGATAGTGGTGTCGAAAGACCCATTTATTACCTTAGTAGGGTTTTGATCGATCTTTGAAACTAGGTATAGTCAATTGAGAAAGCGTGCCTTTGCTTGTATTTTTCTTGTACAAAATTGAAGCAATATATAAAATCGTGAGATGTTTATGTTTATTCGCATTTTGATGTTATTAAACATATGTTGTCAAAACCAATGTTGCATAGTCGAATTGGCAAATGGGCTCTAGCTTTGCTAGAGTACAACAACTTACCAACCCCTCAAATCAATTAAAGGACAAGTGGTTCTTGATTTTATAGTAGACCATTACATTTGTCGAATGTGAAATACATTCGTTAGACATACGTCCTTGGAGATTATACTTCGATGGCTCAAGCCATAAAAATGGAAGCAGGTATTGGAATTTTGATTATCTCGCTTGAGAAAATACTCCAACGAAGTATAAATTTAAAATCCGAGACTCTTGCTCAAATAATGAAGTTGAATATGAGGCTTTAATAGTAGGCCTTAAAATTTTACTCGAATTGGGGGCAAGTTATGTCGAAATAAAAGGTGATTCTCAACTAGTGGTCAAACAAGCGACAAAAAAGAATACAAATGTATTAATGAACACCTTATTAAATATTTCGTTATTGCCAATACTTTGCTAAAAAGGTTTACATTCGTTCACCTAGAACATCTACCACGAATTGAAAACCACGTGGCAAATGAAGCGCACAAATTGCTTCCGTTACAAAGTATCGAAGCCACGACCTAAAGAGTTAATTGAGATAAAAGATAAACTAATCTCGAAAGACTCTCTCTATAATACTCCTTCGACGGCATTTGTCAACACCAAAAATTGGGGGCAATAAATACAAATGAAATGCTGCGTCGAAAAAACGTCACATTTTTGGTGGTATTGACTTGGCGAAATTTTTGCTATTGACAATATGGTTGATGATGATTGGCGAAAACCCATTGTAGAGTATTTACAAAATCCTACAGAGGAACACTAATAAAAAGTAAAATCTGAGCTCTAAGCTATGTGTTAATTGGAAACAATTGTACAAACAAACTCCTGAAGGGTACTACTAAAATGTCTTAGTGAAAGCGAGGCATATTTGGCGATTCGATACACATAGTGGAGCATGTGGCTCACATCAAGTAGGCCACAAAATGAAATGGTTGTTATTTAGACAAGGAATGTATTGGCCAACTATGCTAAAAGATGTATAGAATTTGCCAAAGGTTGCCAAGAATGCCAAAAACATCTTTGGAATACAACATGTGCTGCAAATGAGTTGCATTCTATAGTGAAACCTTGGCCGTTCGGGGTTGGGCTTTAGATGTGATTGGAGAAATAAAACCAACCTCGTCGAAAGGCCACGAGATACATTCTAGTAGGGATTGATTACTTTACTAAATGGGTAGAGGCAATACCTTTGCCAATGTAGATCAAAAGCGATGATAAGGTTTATTCAAAATCATATCATTTATAGATATGGAATTCGAAAACCATTACTACGGACCAAAGTCTTGTTTTCAATTGGTCGAAAAATGGTAGATTTATTTCTTGAAATTGGTTTCAAGTTATTGACCGACACCATACTACGCCTGAAGCCAATGGTCAAGTAGAGGCTGCCAATAAAATCATTATTAACTTGATTAAAAAGCACGTTGGGCGTAAGCCTAGAAGTTGTACGATTCTCTTGACCAAGTGTTATGGGCTTGTCGAACTTCACCTAAAGAGTCTATAAACACCACTCCCTACGAGGTTAACATATGGGCATGATGCGGTGTTACTGTCGAGATTTGTTTACAATCAACAAGGATTCGAAACAATGTGAAATTCCTTTTGATCATTATTGGAATATGATGATTGATGAATTAGTTGATTTGGACGAAGAAATTTGTTAGCTTTAGAGATGCTTATTCGACGAAAAGAAAGAGTAGCTAAAGCCTACAATAAAAAGGTTAAGTTAAAAACCTTTGAGGAAGGGGAGTTAGTGTGGAAAGTCCTATTACCTATGGATAAAAAAGATAGAGTTTTAGGCAAATGGTCACCAGGGTGGTGTTGCACCCCGAAAAATCCGGTTTGGGTTTCTCAATGTACAACGTGAAAATTTTTGAAGCCGCCACCAATATTTTAATTTTAAGACCAAAACATTGAAAAAAGGTCTTTTGGACAAGGCGGGTTGTCTTTCGAAAACTAGAGATATGGGTTCGGGGGTCAGTTACGCGCGGGGAAGGTATTGGCATCCCACACGTCCTCTCTACTGAGAGGGAACCTTTAACTAAGTGTATGGTTTTACGTTTGACTTGAAAGATATCTAGATTTGCCTATTTATTTCTTGTTTAAAAATAAATGGGAGAACTTAATGAAAATTTTATTTTTGGCGCTTGACGAGAGTTGGCCTCTCGCTCCTACGTATCTCCTGGTGCGATGGAGAATTCAAAGCTACGTAGTTCTTGGTTGACATGAAAAGGTTTTGTTTTTTATCTTTTTAGTGAGTTTTCGAAATATGACGAGTATTCTGCGAATGATTAAACTAACAGAGGTTATGGATAATCACCGCTAAATATTCTTGAAAATGAGAGTCACTACCATCGATCGAACGAGCGAAGGTTACGATTGGTATTAGTAGCAACTTCGTTTTATTTGATCTTTTGAAAATGGTTTTGAAAGAGATTAATTAGCACGAATGATCAAACTAACCAAAGTTATGGGTGATCATCGCTTATTGTTCTTTGGAAAAGGCATTGCGCCAATGGCTAGAAGCGAACAAAGGTTACGATTAGCCACTAACAACAATGGGTTCGAAAAATGATTCTTTTTTTGTTTTATGAAAATGATTTTTATTTGTTGCGCTTGGCGAGAACGTGACTCGCTCCTACGTATCCGAATGGGAATCAAAGCGGCGTAGTTCTAATTCGAAAATGAAAATATTTTGAAAGAGTTTTGGAGAGAGGAAGAGTTTTCATAATGACCAAGCAAGCTGAGGCTTTGAGTGATCGTTACTAACAGCTCTTGATAGTGTTCATGACAATCAAACAAGCCAAGGCTTTGGGTGATAGTCACTAATAACTTGCATCAATTAGAAAAGAGTTTGAAAAGATTTTTGAAAAAAAGGGTGTGAGATAGTAAAAGGGGTATAACTAATTCTGAGGGGTTGTATTATTAACGGAGGGGGTGGTTAGTAATCTGATTTTAAAAAAAAAAACTTGAAAAACAAGAAAGGAAAAGCCCATGATCCACATGCTGAAACAGGAAAAGCATAAGCTTAATTCCTTCCATCATGCGCTGTTCCATACCATTTGAGAGAAAAGAAACAGATCGCGAGGGGAAGAAGGCAGAGAGAGAGAGAGCGAGCAGGAAGAAGAACGGAAAGGAGAAACGATGCCGGTGTGGTGGTGAGAGAGATTTCGGCAGGCGATGGCGCGGTGCTCCGGTGGCTTGAGCGGCACGGTCGTGACGGCGTGGAGCTCGCCGTAGAGAGAGAGAGACGGAGAGAGAGACGGCGAGGGAAGGGGAAAGCCGGAAGTTGTGGCCTGCTCGCGGCGTGGAACGGCAAGGCGTTCGCCGGCGAGCTTGATGGAGGTTTGGCAGCGGTGGTCGTTGACGGCGTGGAGGTAGTGGCGGCGTGTAGCGGCGGCGTGCCGTTGTTGTGTGATTGTTGTGTGGTTGTTGTTGAAGTGGTAAGCTTACTCACTCTCACTCTTTTCTTCTCTGTTTCACTCTCCCTTCTTTCTCTCAAAATCCTTCCTTTTCTTTCTCCTCCCCCTCTCTACCATCACTCTATCACTCCATCTATATTTCCCCCCCTGTTTTCATTTATTTCCAGTATCCCATCTCTCTTCCTCTTGTTTTTTTTTTGTTTTCAGTATCTCTCTTCCTCTTGTTTTTTTAATTTCCCCCCCTCCTATGCTTCTCTTCTCTTCACTCTCCTCCCCTTCCCCCTGCGTTGCTGCCTCTTTTAAAAGGATTTAAAATTTGTTTTCTTGTTGAAGATGCCAGCCATGAATGTCTCATACGTCCCTCTCGTATTTCCTATTTTATGATCTTTGTATTCTCTGTTGAGTGCATGGTGGCTCTTGACTTACCTTATTTTCCTATTACATGTTTGCGAGGCTTGGTTATGTGGGTTGTGGTTGCGGATGGTTATTTTGTGAAATTTTTGAGATGGATAAAAGAGGTGTTGGAAACAAGCTCTAAGTGGGAGAAGGTGGGTTGAGTCTTTGCTGACCAAGGAGGAGAGAGAGATTGGTTCTTCCCTTTTTTTTAGTTTTATTTGAACTAATTGTAATAATATCTTTTTAATATTTTTAGCTTTTGTTCTTTTATACATTTGACACTAAATTGTAATACAAGAGACAATATAATGAGTCTAATTTTGTTTTCTCTATTTCCTATTTATTTTTGTCTAAATAAAATAAGCAACAATAATAACAAATAATAAGCGCTGCATGCAACTAACAACAGCGTGCGTGAGAATAAAACATGTAAGTTAGTTAAAACTAAGCGCGTCACGAGAATAGAAATAATGTGCGAGCACAACGAAGCGAGTTTTTTTGAACTCTTTAAAAGCGAGAAGAATACCCGTTAAAATTGGGTGTTTACACAAAATATATTTTTGTTTTTTTAATACATTTTGAACTAGTCGGACAAAATTGGGGTATGTGATTGCCCTCTTTATTTGGATTTTATCAAGAAATATGAATTGGCGAGACATATTTGAAGATAAAATAGAAATAAAGAACTTCGAAATTATACCAATTTTGTCCACTTGGGAAATCACGAATTTTCTTTTTCTCTTTCTCTTTTTTTTTTTTGTTTTTTTTTGGAAAGATAGACACTTTCGTGTCGATCACGAACGATAAATGAACAACGGCGTCTTGGACGAGAAAAGGTAAAATGGACAACTTACGTGCGAGGCGAGAAAAAAGTAAAATGGGCAACTTGCGTGCGGCGGTAAAATGAGCACTTGCGTGCGGAAGCGGTAAAATGAGCAGTGCCTAAAACACGTAATCCTTAAACGAACTCTTGGCGAATCCGAGTTTGCACGTGGCTTTGAGAAGCACGCTTCGAGAATCTCTGGTCTTTTGAGCGGCCAGGGGATCGTTATCGACTCGGAATCGATATCTTGATCAATGCCGCGGCGTCCATCGTATCTTAGGTGATACAACTATTCCGTTGAACCTCACATGGGGCTGCGGTCCATCGCGTTAACTCGTACGATGTGAGACACAGGCGAGAAGGGCGATGATCTCTCTAGGCTCCAATCATGAATGCGCGCTGGCGCTCTTTTCTTTCTTCTTTGTTTCTCTCTTTTCTCTCTTTTTTTTTTTTTTTGAACTCCCAACTTGGGGGAGCATTTTCTGGAATCTGAAGGCGAGCATTAACACCGCGGTATTTATCCTCTCTCTTACTTGTTTGCAGCTGAAAAATGAACCAATGCATGCAATGCAAATGCCATGATTGCCATTTTCTTTTTCTTTTCTTGTAATGCAAATGCCTGAATTTCTCTTTTCTTTACTTTATTATTATCTTCTATATCCAGCGAGTGCATGATTTTATGCTTGGTGAATGTAATGCATGACTTTATTTGTTTATTGCTCTTTTGCTTTTTCAACCTCTTCAAAATTTTGGTGTTTGATGATATGTAATGCTCTTGTGCTTTGATGAAATGGCAGATGACATGCAATGGAAAACTTTTTCTTCTTTGCCTTTTTTCTATGAAATGTGAATATTGCTATTATGCGAAATAAAATGATGAATAACATGAAATGATGAATGACATGGGATGTTTTAGCTTTCTTTTCTTCTATGAGATGCATGTATTGATGTGATGCAACTGTATTACTTTGATGTTTGATGGGATGATGAATTTTGGTTCTTTTTATTTTACGGAATGCAAACATTATTATGATGTAGACGACACTGAATGTTTTTGTTTTTTTTTTTGGCATAGGGACTTCAGGATTCTTGAGTGATCAATTCAAGTGTCCTATTGTGATGACTATTTCGAATGTACATTCGACTTAGTCTCTATTTATTGAAAGCGATTTTGTATTTTGAAAATTGATTTGATATCGATGCAATGATGATGAATGCTTGGTTACGCTAGAAAGAAAGCGATAAATGAACACTTGGCTTTGCGATGCAAAAATAATAAATGAACACTTGGCGTCTTGATTGAAGGCCCGACACTTGAAGTCTTGATTCTTTGAACTAGGCATGAGGATTAACATCTTGTGTTCGTCCACATTTTGCTTAGCAATGCAATGAATGACACATGTAATGCAAACATATGTCATGATTGATGTCTTGAATATTATGGAATGCTTTTGTTCTAACTTACCTTGTTTCTTTTTGCTTAACTATGAAATGCAAACATTAATATGATGAAATGCTCACGATGCAATGATGCAATGATTTTTGTTCTTTTTCTTTTATGGGAATGCTAACATTAATATGATGCCAATTCAATGAAAAGGTTTCTGCTTTTTCTTCTTTACTATTTTCCTCTATGAAATGCAAGTATCAATATGGTGCAAGCCGCGTGAAACAGTTTTTTTCTTTTGCTATGTGATGAATGCATAAAATGTGAAGATGCAAATGTAATGCTTTGATGCATATGCCATAGTGAATAGATTGAAATGCTAGATGCATGAGGTAAACATTTACGTGATGATGAGATCTGAAGACTTTGGATGCAAGGAATTGAGATGATTTGATTCAAATCCCGGTGGTCTCAAGGTTTTTTATTTACAAACAACCTCACTTGTTTTCTCTTCCTTCAAATGACGACTGAATCTTAGATATCACATGACTAACTTGTGTTCTCTCTCTTTGAAGCATGGCCTAGTAAACATGCATAGAAGTGCAAATGTGAATGAGTGAGTCAATTAACTTGGGATTGGTTTAGAACATGTATGATAAGTGAAGGGATGACAGACATGATTATTGCCGACGCTCATGAGGGACCAAGGGATGCAAGACTGCCCCGGTTCGGGCTTTTGATGAGTGAATAAGCTTGCCCCTGCCTAGTGGTGACAACAACTAGGGGTGTAGAAGATGATGAATTGGGAATGCTTCGGCTTTTGAAATGAAGGGTGGAGCAAAAGAGATTTTGTCTCAACTCATAGAGTTTAGTGTTGCCCGGTCATGGCGAGACAAAGTTGCCCCGATGGCGAGGCCTTGTTTAGGATAGTGAGTTGAGAGATTGCCCGGTGAGGTTTTATAGGAAAGAATGAGGTGAAGGAATGGGAGCACTTGCCCCACTTTGAATGACCTTTCAAATGGTTTCTTTGGTGAGGTTGTGAAAGCGTGAGTTATGGTGATGGTTATGAGCGAGGGTGATATATGAATGGGGTGGGCAATGAACAAACCTCCCCAAAGTTGAGTGGAGTGAGAGGTGAAAGGAATGCCCCTAGTACACACTTTTGGTTCTCTTTAAGAAAAACTCAAATGAAATGAAAGTTTTGACTTTTAGTCTGAAAGAAGCCTCACTTGGTGATCACTAAACCTTACAACTTGAATGCATTTTAGAGTGCAAGTCTTTATTGTTTTGTCGACTTTCTTTTTTATTTGTTTCTTTTACGAGGTTTTTCTTGATCGGCTTTCTTTTTCCGATCGTTTGTTTTCTTTTGAGCAAACCCATCGTAAATAGATAAACTTATTTGTCCTAGGGTTAAAATTTGAGAAAACAAAAGCAATCGGTTATTGATCGGGATGGACTTTTCAGGATTGTGATGTTTTGTGGAGAAGGGATGATTGAGCTTGATGAAGTGTTTGAGGCTGATGGGCTGTTGGGTCTTATTCGGCATCGGCCAATGGTCAATGATTTATGAAGGAAATGGTTATTAGGTTTGATGAGGTGCTTGGGGATTTATTAGGACAAGTTTGTGTTTCATGGTAGAATGGCTGAGGGTTTATGGAGGGTTAGATGTTGAGGCCAAAGAAAATGTTTGCGGTCTTTATGAAAGGAGAGATGATTATACACAAAAGAGTGTTGGAAAGTTTATGGAGACAAGGATCTCTGGTGTTTCATGGTGAAATATATCAGCTCACAATTTGTACTTCTTTTGTTTCTCTTTTTTCTTGTTTTTTTTTTTTTTTGAGATTTTCATTTTTGAATCTTTTTGTTTGATTGCGTTCTTTTCCTTTTGACCTCTTTCTTTTCTTTGGACTTGGGTGGGCTGATAAAGATGATATACCATTTTCGATGTGGAATTGATCCTTGTCTAGAGTGATGGAGATATCCTGGGACTTTCTTGACTTAAGGTGGGTAGGAGGGGGATTTTTTTCTTCTCTTTGGGATTTTCTTGGGTTAAGGTGGGCAGGAAAGGGAATTGTTGGATTTTGGATTTTCTTGAGGTTGTGGGGAGGCGGCCAAACTTCATTTCAAATTCCGATTGCTTATTTTTCGTAAAACCCGAAAACAATTTATCTATCTATATGTGTTTGCTCTTTTCTTTGCATTTTCTTTTATGCCTAATTTTTGCTGGGGCCAGCTCTTTGCGAGTTTTCAATCCACCGGGCGCTCCTTTTTGCCTAGGCTGCCCTTTGCGGGTTTTCAACCTAGCGAGCTTGTTCTTCTCATTTATCCCTTCTTTTTTTTTGGAAAGACTTGCACTAAAGGAATATAATGTCGATAAAGATAGTTAGTGATCACGAAATTGCTTGACATGGGGACTTAGAGTGTTAGTGAGAATGAACCAAAAAGTCAAGTATGCAGCGATGGGAGAGAATATGCGCTTTATGGGTGGGCGGGCGGGGTTAGACTTGGATGGTGATGATGACAAGGAAAGAAAGCGATGACTCAAGAGAAAGCGCACGTGTCGGGCACGCGTTCACTATAGGAATGCTTCACGGAGAGTCAACATTAGTTAGAACAATGAAATTTTCTTCTTCTTTTGTTTTTTTTTTGAAGCTTACATCTTTTGTCATGGAATGGATGGGATGCAGCGCTTTTGAAAGAAATGCAAATGAGCTATTGATTTGAAAGAATGAGTGCCTTGGAACACCTTGAGTTTGCAACCAAGTAAGGATAACTTTTTCAAAAAGGATGATTGTTTTGCAAGAACGTCTAAACTTCTCATCACAACTTTTATTTTATGCAATGAATGAATGAACAAATTATGATATGCAAGTATGATGCAAATGTGTGGAGAATGACCACTCGAAAAGTGTGGCTTATTCTAAATAATTTTGTAGTTTTTAATGCAAGACAAAATATGGAATGCCAATCACGAATGATGCAAGAATGATGCCCTTTTTTCAAAATGATTTTTTTGATTTTTAGTTTTTAGAGGCGAGACAAGATCACGAAATGCCAATGCCCCTTTTTGAATGATGAGAGATGCAAGAATGGTGATATGAGGCAAGCGATTGTCGTTACCACAGTAACTTTGCATGAAACATTGAGTGGATCGACTCGATACTTCACACAATATCTTGAAACGTTTCAACAATTAGTTGACTCAACTTAATTTCCTACTTGAAAATAAAACACGTGTGACTAGGTCAAAGTGCTACGACATCGTAGAGTAACATCGCAAAATTTGAAGTCGACAAACAAATTCGAGATATTACCCTTAAATCGTTCAAAGGTGCACTTCTACCCGATAAGCCATCACATGAGAAATTTTTCTTTGTTTGAAAGGATGCATGCGAGGAGAAATGATGCATTAGAACAAAGTGATGAGGTTAATGAAATGATGCATGGCGCCACGTTGTGCGATATGCGCATTATTTTATGATGTTTTTGTACATGCATCCGGATGAATGTGATGCTTATGCAATCACGGATGATAATTGCTTCTTGCTTTATTTTGTTTTTATGCAATGAAATGAAATGCATGATACTCACAATTATTTTTAGCAGCGTGGAAATGCATGCGAGAATAAACGTTCAAGTGCTTATTTTTATGCCATGAAAAAGGGGAAAGGGGTATATGTGATGCATTTTCTAAAATCTAGTAAGCGTACATTTTGGATCTTTGTTTATTTGTTATGATATGAAAGGAAAAATAATAATGCATGCGAGAACATGGCGCGTTTGAGCTAAGGCTATATGAATAAGCGGAATGATATATGCATGCAATATTGATGTGATGCCCACCTTTATTTGATGACGGTTTTGCATAATTAAGGATGAATGAAATGCAATATGGATGATAAGCGCTTACAGTTTTCATTTTCTTATGCAATGAAATGAAATGTGTGATGCTTACATTTACTTTCCTAATGCATGAGAGATATTGAATGGAGATGCATGTGAAATGAGACGCTTAATGTTTATTTTTGATTTGCGACCACGAGAAAAGTATTAATGCGATGATGTGATATGAATGGGCGACGGAATGAGTGGGTGAATGAATGTGCATTTTGAATGAGGATGCAAGTAAATTGCATCACTTGATGATTTTCATGATTATGAATGAATGACATACCATAGGGATGATAATTGTAATGCATGATGCCATGATGCAAAGTGCGGATGATGATTCTTTTTGTGTTTTTGCGAGAAAGAGGATATTTACGGTGATGATTTGAAAATTTTCACACTATATGCCACCTCATATATGCGCTTATTGAAAAGGAAAAGCATATCTTTTTGATTTTGAAAATTTTGGAGGAAAAAATGGATTGAAGCTGGATGCAACGATCGACACACACAATTTGGAAAGCCACTTGTGACCTAAAGGGGTAGAACCTATGATCTAAGGTATTTTAGGGTAATCTTCTCATGTAGCTCTATTCACACCCTCACAAGGTCCTCGAGCCACGGTCCCTCTCATGAAAATCCAGTAAATGCGTGGCAACTGCTAGATCTGAAGCCTCATGAAAGAGCACAACTCTGATTGAAACTTTCGCGAGTAGCCAAGCGGACAAAGGTCTGATGGGCTCCCACTTTACTCGAATCCACTCATCCTAAGGTATCTAACTGGACACGAGTTATGGTCTTTTCTCTAATCATATAATCTCAAGGTACAAGTGTGTGTGTGTGCAAAGGGCATTTCCTTAGAAACTACCCCACTGCAAATGAAAATCCGCACAGCCGGACAATAGAAAGTAATAACATGTCGTATACCACAGGGTTCAATATCAATCAATACAACTAATCTATGGTGCCTGAAACATTGCATTTCTTACCTCGAGAAAGTGAGCAAGGAAAAAGGGGACATGATAAGAGAGGGAAAATGCATGAGGAACTAAGCATTTAAGCAAAGAAGTAACTATCTATTACTTTAAACAAAAGCAAACCACGGAAGAAGCATGCACATGAATGCAACATGCTTATGAAACAGAGAAGAAGAATGGAGGCAAAGCAAGATATTCAAATCAATCACACAAACCACACACTTAATTAATTAGGCTTGACCCACTTTTGAATAAATGTTTTTAGTCCCGGTGAAATCGCCATTTATTGCACCAAAAAAATCCGGTTTGGGTTTCTCGATGTACAACGTGAAAATTTTTGAAGCCGCCACCAATATTTTAATTTTAAGACCAAAACATTGAAAAAAGGTCTTTTGGACAAAGCGGGTTGTCTTTGAAAACTAGAGATATGGGTTGAGGAATCGATTCTGCGGGGAAGGTATTGGCATCCCACACGTCCTCTCTACTGAGAGGGAACCTTTAACTAAGTGTATGGTTTTACGTTTGACTTGAAAGATATCTAGATTTGCCTATTTATTTCTTGTTTAAAAATAAATGGGAGAACTTAATGAAAATTTTATTTTTGGCGCTTGACGAGAGTTGGCCTCTCGCTCCTACGTATCTCCTGGTGCGATGGAGAATTCAAAGCTACGTAGTTCTTGGTTGACATGAAAAGGTTTTGTTTTTTATCTTTTTAGTGAGTTTTCGAAATATGACGAGTATTCTGCGAATGATTAAACTAACAGAGGTTATGGATAATCACCGCTAAATATTCTTGAAAATGAGAGTCACTACCACCGATCGAACGAGCGAAGGTTACGATTGGTATTAATAGTGACTTCGTTTTTCTTTGATCTTTTGAAAATGGTTTTGAAAGAGATTAATTGTACGAATGATCAAACTAACCAAAGTTATGGGTGATCATCGCTTATTGTTCTTTGGAAAAGGCATTGCGCCAATGGCTAGACGAACAAAGGTTACGATTAGCCACTTAACAACAATGGGTTGAAAAAATGATTCTTTTTGTTTGTTTTATGAAAATGATTTTTATTTGTTGCGCTTGGCGAGAGCGTGACTCGCTCTTACGTATCCCGAATGGGAATCAAAGCGGCGTAGTTCTAATTCGAAAATGAAAATATTTTGAAAGAGTTTTGGAGAGGAAGAGTTTTCATAATGACCAAGCAAGTGAGGCTTTGAGTGATCGTTACTAACGACTCTTGATAGTGTTCATGACAATCAAACAAGCCAAGGCTTTGGGTGATAGTCACTAATAACTTGCATCAATTAGAAAAGAGTTTGAAAAGATTTTTGAAAAAAAAAAGGTGTGAGATAGTAAAAGGGGTATAACTAATTACGAGGGGTTGTATTATTAACGGAGGGGTGTTGTTAGTGTCGATTTTAAAAAAAAAAACTTGAAAAACAAGAAAGGAAAAGCCCATGATCCACATGCTTTGAAACAGGGGAAAAGCATAAGCTTAATTCCTTCCATCATGCGCCGTTCCATACCATTTCGAGAGAAAAAACGGATCGCGAGGAGAAGAAGGCGAGAGAGAGAGAGAGCGAACCGCAGGAGAAGAAGAAGCGGAAAGGAGAAACGATCTTGCGGTGTGGTGGTGAGAGAGATTTCGGCGACGATGGCGCGCGGTGCTCCGGGCTTGAGCGGCGCAGTCGTGGCGGCGTGGGCTCGCGCCGTGAGAGAGAGAGAGACGGAGAGAGAGACGGCGAGGGAAGGGGAAAGCCGGAAGTTGTGGCCTGCTCGCGGCGTGGAACGGCAAGGCGTTCGCCGGCGAGCTTGATGGAGGTTTGCCAGCGGTGGTCGTTGACGGCGTGGAGGTAGTGGCGGCGTGTAGCGGCGGCGTGCCGTTGTTTGTGTGATTGTTGTGTGGTTGTTGTTGAAGTGGTAAGCTTACTCACTCTCACTCTTTTCTTCTCTGTTTCACTCTCCCCTTCTTTCTCTCAAAATCCTTCCTTTTCTTTCTCCTCCCCTCTCTACCATCACTCTATCACTCCATCTATATTTCCCCCCCTGTTTTCATTTATTTCCAGTATCCCATCTCTCTTCCTCTTGTTTTTTTTTGTTTTTCATTATCTCTCTTCCTCTTGTTTTTAATTTCCCCCTCCTATGCTTCTCTTCTCTTCACTCTCCTCCCTTCCCCTGCGTTCTTTGCCTCTTTTAAAAGGATTTAAAATTTGTTTTCTTGTTGAAGATGCCACCATGAATGTCTCATCGTCCTCTCGTATTTCCTATTTTATGATCTTTGTATTCTCTGTTGAGTGCATGGTGGCTCTTGACTTACCTTATTTTCCTATTACATGTTTGCGAGGCTTGGTTATGTGGGTTGTGGTTGCGGATGGTTATTTTTGTGAAATTTTTGAGATGGATAAAGAGGTGTTGGAAACAAGCTCTAAGTGGGAGAAGGTGGGTTGAGGTCTTTGCTTGACCAAGGAGGAGAGAGAGATTGGTTCTTCCCCTTTTTTTTAGTTTTATTTGAACTAATTGTAATAATATCTTTTTAATATTTTTAGCTTTTGTTCTTTTATACATTTGACACTAAATTGTAATACAAGAGACAATATAATGAGTCTAATTTTGTTTTCTCTATTTCCTATTTATTTTTGTCTAAATAAAATAAGCAACAATAATAACAAATAATAAACGCTCGCATGCAACTAACACGCGTGCGTGAGAATAAAACATGTAAGTTCGTTAAAACTAAACGCGCGTACGAGAATAGAAATAATGTGCGAGCACAACGAAACAGGTTTTTTGAACTCTTTAAAAACGAGAAGAATACCCGTTAAAATTGGGTGTTTACACAAAATATATTTTTTTGTTTTTTTTTTAATACATTTTGAACTAGTCGGACAAAATTGGGGTATGACAGGTGGGAAGGCCCATTTCGCGTGTTGCGATGCTTTTGAATGGCGCTTATGAAGTCGAAGAGCTAGGTGGCGAAAATAGAATCTTTAGAATAAATGGCAAGTATTTAAAACGATACAAGCCAACGTTAAGCGAGATAAAGATTGAGCAATTATAAGTAAGCGAAAGTTGTTCATAAATGGCAATGTATAGAGAAATTGTTAAAGTTACCTGACCATTTTTAGAATGCTAAACTATTACAGTCTCGAGAAGTTCGACAAGGTAGCCTTATGCCTCTCCATAATGCTAACACTTAGAGAAATAGAGGTGTCGAGAAGAGTCTGACTCTTTGTCGAAGTCGGCGAGAATAGCTTGATGCTTGTCAATCTTCTCCAAGTGCTCTATAGCGCCAATGCTTTGGTGGTTTTGGTGGGCGAAGCGACAACTCATGCGTTCGGCGATCGAGCCCTTCGATGCTTAGCGTTTGTGATCGAGTTGAAGGGTCTTTATCTCTTCATCAATCTGCGCAATCTGCGCATCCCGTTCGGCGATTGCTTTCTCATCTTTAGTTTGCTTGGGTTTGAGAGCCTCGATGTCGTCTTGATCGGCCTTAAGAGAGGCGAGTTCTACCTCGCGAGTTGAGTCTCTTGAACCTTGCGCTTGGAGGTGGTCGGCCAGTTGGTTGATTAGAAGGAAAGTTGCTCAAAAATAGGGCCAAATTCCATGAAGAAAGCGAAAGGGCGTTTTGAGGAGGGTCCAATTTGGTGATCTTGTGAATGAGGTTTTACCTCAAGATACCGCAGATGAGTCATTTTCAATGGTCGCCACCAAGTCCCCTTCTAACACCTTCGTCTTCAATGCAAAAGCGAGGCTTTCGGCCGTCTCTGATTGATAGAACTTAGAGAGTTGTTCGAGGAACTGCAAATCAAGCGGCTCGGCGAGCTCTTAAGACTCAACATGATCTTCAAAGTTTGCCAAAGGATTAAATCTTCTTTAGCTCGGCCAATTCTTGATCGCTAACGTATTGTTGGATGACTCTTTGGCGAAGCACTTTGATCTGCGGGTCCCCCACTCTAGGTGCCTCTTGTTCTTGATCGATCATATTCTCTTGGTATTTCGGCGAGAGATACCCACTACTTCAGTCGCTTGTTGTTGGAATGTTAAGTTACGGAACTTGGCGGTTTCTCAACAACGATCTCGGATTCGACTCTGCCAGCGGTTGGGATAGCCTCCTCCATAGCGAGAGCATTCTCTTGACAGCCGCCTCTTGTTCGACATTTCCGGCATTTGGAGCAAACTCCTCAAAGCGAGGATTTGGGGTTATCAGCGCTTGGAAAATTTCTTCAAGCGATTACACCACGAGGAGATGAAGGAAAAGGGAGCACGGGGGCGATGAATCTAGATCGGGCCTCGACCATAGATGAACTCGGGTTTGTCTCGACGATCCACCCACCTACACACAACAAGGTATATCATTTAAGTTAAGAATTAGAAAGGTGAGGCCAGAATAAGTCTAAACTAATGTCTAAAGGAATTTACCTCTTGTACCTTAAGCCTCTTGATTGGAGGAGAAGAGGGTGATTCAGAGCCTCATCAATAATGATGCCTTGAGTGCCCTTTGAATCTCGGGAAGGTTTCTCTTCTTCGACCTCTGAGTGAGGGGATGTTATCATCACTTTCGATGTCTGCAAAAAGAATTTGGGTTATGACAAGAAAGTGAATGACAAAGGGAAGAGAAATTTCGACGGATTAACAAGGCAAGAGTATAGTACCTCATCTTGGGGAAGGACCATTCTCTTTTCGACTTTGAGTGCTGTGAGGATTTTGCTGGGTTGTTTTCTAAAAAGAAGGTTTTAGACATAAGTAAAAGTCGTAATCAAAAATAACTTGAAGGCGAATAAATGGCAACATACCTTCTTTAGGACAATGTGCGGAGTAGATCTCACGACCACTTTGTCTTCTTGGTTCTTTGGAGGAGATTTTCTTTGTGGTAGCCTTGCTTACTTTGATCTTGACTTGGGTGCGGGTTGATCGGCGTCGAAAAACATTGATAAGCAAACGGGAATAAAGCTAAATTCTGAGATGTTTAAGACTCGGAAGGATTTGGGTATCAAGTAAATACAGGTTGTTTGAAGGAAAGGCTACCACCAATTTCTTCATAATATTTTTACGCAAAGGTGGCACTAGCCTCTCCAGTAGCCATGGTGTAATGTCAGCCCACCATTCATGAAATTTCTTGGTGCATGAGAATCTGGGGTTGAATTTGAGAGGTTCGAAATTCAAGGCCCTATAGTGGAATTTCTTGAAGGCTTGTTTGTAGAGTTTGCCACTTGTTTACGGATTCGAAAATTCTCGCTTATGAAAACACCTTTGGCGCAGTCGAATCGACAAAGGCCAAGCCGTATGCAGCGAGAATAACTTGGGAAGTATTTCTTAATTCGAAGCTATTTTTAGTTTTGCCGAGGGTAAGTCTGGTAGAAAGAATAGCGGGGAGAGGTAGGTTTGCGGTTGGGTAATCTCCTCGGCTTGTTCGACGAAGAAGAAGGAAATGGTTCTTGAAACCAAGTTGGACCGAAAGGCCTTTGCCTGAGGAGCCATGGAGTCTCTGAAACTTGTGCACTTGGGAACATGTCGAAGTGAATTTGAAAGACTCTTACGGAGGATATTTATACGCTTGGGTTTCAAGCTGGGC
Organism: Oxytropis ochrocephala; assembly: GCA_020916435.1. Lineage (NCBI taxonomy): Eukaryota > Viridiplantae > Streptophyta > Magnoliopsida > Fabales > Fabaceae > Oxytropis > Oxytropis ochrocephala. The sequence goes on along the minus strand of CM037090.1, from coordinate 31,915,015 downwards.
TAGTCGAATCCCTTGATCCTCACTAGACTTTAAGGTTGGTTGAGCGGACTTAGGGATATACTGACCTAGTCGAGACTCAAAAGTGGCTAGCGACCACAATTGCAATAACCACAATGGGCGAGAGGCCAAGAACTTGTTGGTGGGTTAAATCTTCTTTCGGTTCTAGAAACGGCATTATCAAGCTGCGATAGAAGAACCCAACAACGGTTTAACAAGACTAATGTTTTCTTTCTCGTGGAGTTGAATGCCAGATGGAATATAGGTTTTAGAAACACAGGTGAGCAGAATGCGAGAAAAAAAAGGGATAACCAAATGGTTAAGAAGGCTACGTGTTCTTTAGCGAACAACGTGTCGGTGTCACGATTGTGGTGTTCGTGATGTAAGGAGCAAAAGTGGCATTGTTGAAAGTGAGCGGGTATTCATAATCCCGAGATTAGCGAGGTCAAAAGTCTCACCTAGGGGTTTTAGACTGTGATGGCGGCAACATCTAGTAAAGTGGGAGTCGACATGCCACATCTCAAGTGGAGGCTATGAGTGGCACATCCCAAAGCGCATAGCGACCAATATCAAGGTCTTTGTCATACTTAGGCCCATACCTGAACAAGCTGGATAAGGTCAAAAATACCTTGTTTTTTCGGATGTCGGCCTTTTTAGCCTCTACCTTGTCGAGGCAGTCTATGTAAATCTGTTGAGTCGAGCCTGGGAGCGAACCTAAAAACCACGGAAGGACTATTCGAAATTCTAAATGAAAAGGGGTCTTAGTGAAAATTGCAGGTTGAAGGCAGCGTGGTAGGGAAAATTTGAAACTTGATGTTTTCTAACGAGGATATCGGTAGAGGACCTAGATATGCATGAGTATAAACCACTAGTAGAGGAATCAATACACAGGTTTGCCATTGAAGCTGCTCGTGTCGTGCGTGAATGTCGGGCTCATCAACGAAGCCATCAAGGGTTTTAGGTCTGCATTGGGTTCGTGCGTTCTTCGTTGAACATTCAAAGATGAGGAAGCCATGAGAGATAAAAAGCAAATGCGAGATGAAATTCAAGCGTAGATTGAAGGAAAGGAATGAAGGTTTGAAACTTTAGTGATTTGAGGATTTTTGCAAAAGCGAGAGAATGAAGAATGCAGAGAGCCTTCACAAAAGTTCAAAGCGAGTAAGTAAAGGAATATGAAGGGTTGTAGCGGTTTATATATGTTGGGAAGCTACGATTATTGCACGTTAGCGCCATAACTCGCCGCGTTCGCGACGTTTGAGAGGCGTGATGGCCCACCAACTATGCAGCGTGTGCCAATAAGGCGGTTCGTTTTACTGTGCAAGTAATGATGGTTGTCCTTTCGACCACTGTTGAAATGCAAAAGCGGTAGAAATGACCATTGCACGATATTCAAAAATGCCTTTTCTTCCTCCATTCCTTATTAAATCGAAAAAGCATTTTTGGGGCAATCTGTTACCTCAAAATTCCGACAAGGGTATTAAATTAAGCTTTAAATGGTATTATTGCACATTTAATAGTATTACGTGGGCCCGCAGTCAATGTTCAAGTCAATGCACCATAAATTCGACGATAAAGGTGTGCAGTCTTGACAACGCAAGCAAACTTCGGCGGACTTGGTTCTTGAGCTACGAAACAATGCGAAACCTTCGGCGGGAGAGGGGCCAATTGTTCGACAAAGTGGGTCCAATACTTCGCGAGATCCTTCGACAACACGCTGGTCGAAGCGCGAGAAGCGGCGATTAGTGGGCGGTTATTTCCACAGTTTTTAGGAAGTAGTTATCGTGCTTGCCCACGATTGTATCCGAGTATAAATACTCCTTGTAATAGGAAAGCGAGAGTCACCACATCTTTACAAAAACTCGAGAAACTCAACTTCCAAGTCAAAGCGAAACAAGAGTGAATCGGATCATATTATGCGTGTCGGTGGACCACCTTCTTCTTTCTATCATTTTAATGCAATTTTTACTTGTTTTTACGTTTGTTGCACTTCTTGCTTTTATTACGCTTTCAAACTATCTCTTCCTACTATTTTCTTGTTCTTACATGCACGCTAAAAGACACAAAACTTAAAGGCAATTGTCAAAGAGATTTTCTAGTTTGATCTCACATCTTAATATTGAAAACTAGTGATTGTTTGCTAAAAACACCAGTGAACACTTACCTGACTTCCTTTTTACAAGCCATGGGATCTGGAATATGTTTTCAATCTTCATGTGTCACTTGGTCTTTATGCTTCAAGCAATGGGACCCGGGAATAAGTCTATAAAAGGCAAAGGTCAAGCTAATGACCATAAAAAGCGTGTGTGGGAGAGCAACCACACAGTTTACCTTTGTTTTGCTTTCTTTGGAATAAGAAGGAAAGTTTGCAAATACTAGTCAATGTGAGCTTTCTTTACCCTTCTCATGTGCTTTTCATTTTTATACATTGAGGACAATGTCTAGTCCAAGCATGGGGTGACTTTAGTCTTTACTTCTTCTTTATTTGGTAGTTGAGTCATCATCTCCTCTATGTGTGATAGATCCTTGTGAATCTTGAAGTAATTTTTTTATGGCAACTCTGTGATAAATTTTTCTATTTTCATCTATTTGAATGTTACGGTTGGAGTTCATTTATTAGATATGCTTGTTGGTACTTCTTTGTTGGGTTTACACACACACTTTGCTAAGATAGGTTTACGTACTAGGATGTCTAAGAAAGATTGGAAAAAAGCCACTTAGTTCCCTTGGTGACACTTACTTGCATTTTGGTTCTTTGGAGAAATGTCTTTGAAATTTTGCTTAAAAGTGCAAGAAAATGGAAAGAAGTTGAAAAAGAAAAAAATGAAAATGAAAAGAAAAAAAAAGAGAATCTAAACAATTTAGCCCAACATCCCTTAGAGGTCATAGGTTACTAGGGAAATACTTTGAGTACCCTTTTGAGACTTTATAAGTTACTAGGGAAATACTTTGAGTACCCTTTTGAGACCGATTGACTCTTTGGGAAAAAGAGACACTCCTTTGAGACCAAGTGTGGCAATTGCATTGTTTGCATATAAGTGGATGACCCAAGCAAAAGGTGCTAGGGAATTTGGTACATTGATATCTAACTTCTTTGTTCTAGTACCACAAAACCGATCTTCTCTGCACATAAAGCTCAATAGAAAAGTGTCATAAGTGAAAAGAAAAATGTTGTTGGATACCACGGATCATTCTAGTTCATGTGCTAAGCGCATTTTCATTCAAGGATTTGCCAAATAAATTGTAATGTTTTGCTTGAGGACAAGCAAGGATTTAAGCATGGGGAGTTTGATAAGTCCATTTTTAGTTGTCTTTTTAGTACTTATTTTAAGTAAGTTGTTTGGTATTTTAGTTCAATTCTAGAGCTATTTTACTACCTTTTGTTTTGTTTTTATTTTCGGGATAAGTGTTGAGCAAAGTAAGGGAATTTAAGCTTCTAATGCATAGGAATGAAATCCCAAGGCAAAAGGAGGAAAAGAAGTACCAAAAGAACCAAAAAGAGGCAAGAAAAGAGGAGTTTTTAGCGAGAAAGCAGCCATAACACAGTGGCCGTGTTATAAAACATGGTCATGTTTTGCTAGAAAATTTGAAGAGCCAAAATCTAGTGCTGAGAAAAAACACCAGCGGTGTAATGAAACAACTGGCGATGTAATAATAAAACTCTGTTGCGGTGTTATAAAACATGGCGTGTTTTCCAACTTCCTCAATTGTTGTTACTTTTCTTCCTTCACTTCTTGTGGCGATTCTTAATCGAGTTTTATGACTCAAAGGCCTATAAATAAGCACGAAATTAGAGTGCTAGGGGATTCTTACTTGTAAACTCATTCTAAAAGATTTATCTAAGTTCTTGCATTTTATTCTTATGTTCTTTACTTTCTTGCAATTTTAGTTTATGTTCTTTACATTCCCAACACTTTACATTTCAGGTTCTTTCTGCTTTGTTTATATTCTTGTCATTTACATTACATTATTTACTTTCATGTCATTTACTTTTATGTCATTCTCTTCTACTCCCTTGTCTACTATGATCATGTGTGAGTAGACCTATTTAGTCTTGGTATTGTGGGAAACAATCCAATGATGGATCCTAAACAATTCCAAGACTAAACTCTTTCTTATTAGAACTTGATTTTTAATCTAGCCTCATCATTCTTATTTCATAAATCAAATATCAAGCGAGTGCAGAGAGGTGAAGTTTGATATTGGACCTATGAGGTTAGACAAGGCAATCAAAGCATGAGAATAGCTTTGAGTGTCTTGGGACAATAAGGTTGGGCTTAATGGGTCTCTGCGATGATCAACCATGAGAATAGGCTTGATCATTGTTTGATGACACATTCTTGTATTCCGAGAGGAAACTTGAATTACACCAAAAGAATACCTTGTCCTTAAAAACAATTTCAATATAAGATAGAGGGCGATTAAAGGGATTGTTAAATTTCCATCATTGTGATTTGTCTCATAATCCTAAGACACTTTTATATTTTGAATATTAATTAAACAAATATTCCTTTTTCCTAAAAATCATTTCCTTTTAGCTAATCACCACTAAAAAATAAATTGGTAATCACAAAAGTCTCTGTGGGATCGATACATTTTACTACGAGATAGAAACCGTGCACTTGCGGCTTATCGGTGGCGCCAATCCCTAGGATTTTGGCGCTGAGTGCGGGTTGTGTGCGGTGTGTCTTCAGAGTGGCACGGCATGGAGGGGCGCCGTTTCCTAGAAACTTGGCGCCCGAGTGGAGACATTTGGTGTGTGCGAGTGTGCGGCGGGTGTGCGGCGCCGATTTCCTAGAAACTTGGCGCTGTGAGTGTGTGTTGTGCAGAGTGTGTGTGTGTGTGTTGCGCTAGTGGGGCGCCAAAGTGGCTGCCCTTGGCGCCTAAGTGTCCAAAATGTGTCTAAGTGATGGTTTAGTCCCAAGAATTAATTTAATCCTTGGTGTAACAAATTAGTCCCTAAGAATTAAATTAATCCTTGGCGTGACAAAATAATCCCTTAGTGTTCAAATAATCCCAATACGTCCACATAAGTCCCGAAGTGCTAAATTAATTAATAATGTGTCAAAATGACCTTTGAGTACTAGAGTAACCTTTGGTGGGTCTAAATGGTCCTTAGGTGAGATTTAATATAATAATTGATGTGGTGGGCGATAATTGATCAAGTGGTGGTTAATAAATGATCAAGAGGTGGTTAATCATTGATAAGGTGGTGGTTAATAAATGATGAGGTGGTGGTTAATAATTGATAACGTGGTGGTTAATAATTGATAATGTGGTGGTTGATAATTGATAACGTGGTGGTTAATAATTGATGTGATGTGCTTATTGCGTCGTGATGCATTGTCATAGTGTCACATAAATCATATGCATTCTGCGGTGGGTGGCTTCGCCAAATTGTGGTGGGTGGCTTGCCAGCGGTTGGTGGTTACCCGCGGGGTTTTGAGGTGGTTATGGATCCACATGCATATTGCACACATGCATACAATCATGCATTCCTTGAATTCTCATTGATGCTTAATTGATCCTTTGTTGTGACTTGTTGGTGTTTCAATTGAATGGTGAATGCTTAATTGCTTTGGATTGTTGTTACTAGATGTTTTCGAATATAATGCTTATCTTACTTGTTATTATTTATGTAAAGAGACTCACCCTAGCATTTTTATGTTGTCTGCTCTCGTGGCGACATGCAGGTGATTCTGAGTGAAGATCTCTAGGTTTTTTTTGGGATTTTGAGTCGGTTCTGATCTAGTAACACCCGGGATTGGGGTCTTAGTATTGTTATCTTATGTTATGAACTAAACTGATTTAAATTATGTATTGAGCGTGTTGAACTCAATTTTATTTTCATTCTGTGAACTGTTTTTGGATTATTGTAAACATTAAACAGGTTTTAGGGTTTTATCCCATGTGACTATGATATGCATTTCACGCACTAGATGCGTTTGGATTTTTAATTATACATTGATGAGGTTTTTCTTAGATGTAGTATATTTATTTGAGGTGCGTGGAAAATGTTTTGAAAAACTCTGATTTTTATTGAATAAATAATATTAAGTAGAATGGGGTGTTACAATACAAAAGCGACTTTTTTACAAGTGAGAAAGGGTAGAAAATTACAAAGAAGAAAATAAAATCCAAAAGCTTCACAATGTATCAATGGAGAAGAAGAAGATGTCAAGTTCTATCTCTCTACCAATACTCTCTCTCTAATTCCCCCGCTCTCTTCTTCTAGAAAAATCAGAGGGTAATGTAGTACCCTAGCATGTCATGCATGTCCTCTCAAAAGTCAATAAAGTTGATGTTTGCTTTTTCACCAACTCCACTATTCCATACTCATGCGATGCCAAGTGTCCACAAATATCCAATAAAATCCGGGCATGTCAGCAAGCAAAGTGGACACAAGATATGGAGTCTAGATTAATGAGCTTGGCGCCAAAATTGCACTTTTACTTTAGATGCTCAGCTGATCTACCTTCTAGGCGCTATAGCGTTAGGCGCTATAGCGTTAGGCATTATAGCGCTAAACAACGCAATACTCACAAAATACATCAAAACATTCACAAGGGCACCAAATGTGCCAATTTCATAGCAAAGCTTTAGCCCTTTGTTTCCTAATACTAACAGAAATGAAATAAATACTATACTATTATTACTTGAGAACTTACTTAATTTAAAGATTAAAGGTATACATAACTCATATAAATATGAGCTATCATCTACCTCCCCTTCTTCATTGTACTTTGTTGTGTAGATCCACTTTACCCCAATTGTTTTGGCACCTTGAGGAAGGTCAACTAGCTTCCAAGTGTTATTTTTCTCTATTGATGCTATCTCATGATCCATGGCTTTCCTCCACTTATCAAATTTCACAGCCTCATTATAAGTAATGGGGTCAGAAAAGTTTTGAAATACAACAAAGCTATGCAAATTCTCTCCCTCTTGTAGGGCATCTTCCTCCTCAAGTTTGCTAAACATAACAAAGTCATCAAATCGTGCTGGTGGTTTTACAACTCTACCTGTTCTAGATGCTTGAGGTGGGTTTTCATCTTCATCTACAGATTGAGGCACATTGGCAGTGTCTGTTTCTGTTTCCTCATTATTGTTACTAGCTTCTGGAGTGCCAGGCTCTCCCTCATTCACATTTTCATTCACCTCACAGCTGGTTTTCTCCTCATCATTATCAGAGTTACAAACTACCTTGCCATTAACATCACTGTCCCATTTCCAGTTGTCATTTTCATCAAAGACAACATCTTTGCTAATCATTATCTTCTTCTTAATAGGATCATATAGTCTATATGCTTTAGACTCATCACTTACTCCTAAAAAAATGCATCTCACACTCTTATTGTCAAGTTTCTTTCTAAGTGTGTCAGGTATGTGCATGTGTGCCAAACATCCAAACACTCTCAAATGTTTCACAGATGGTTTTCTCTCATACCAAGCTTCCTCAGGTGTCATATCTTTTAAGGAAATTGTAGGACATCTATTCAAAATGTAGAAGGACCATCTAACTGCTTCTGGCCAAAAAGGTTTAGGTAATTTAGCTTCACTCAACAAGCTTCTCACCATATTTATTACTGTCCTATTCTTTATTTCTGCCACTCCATTTTGTTGTGGAGTGTAGGCAGCTGTGAGCTGTCTTTTGATACCATTCTCACTGCAAAACTCATCAAACTCCTTGGAGTTGAACTCTCCACCCCTATCAGTCCTCAAACAACTAATTTGACTATTATTTTCCTTTTCTACCATGAACTTAAACTTCTTAAAGGTTTCTAGAGCAACACTCTAAGAAAGTAAACCCACCCTTTCCTAGAGTAGTCATCAATGAAACTAATGAAATACCTCATGTGGTTGTTTGATTCAGGTGATATTGGTCCACATATGTCTGAGTGAACAAGCTCCAATCTTCTTGTTGCTCTCCACTTGCTCTGCTTTGAAATGGCCTCCCTATGTTGCTTTCCTTCAAGACACTCTGTGCAGGGCTTCTCTGGCTCCTTTATCTCAGGCAATTCTTCAACCATTCCCTTTGAATTGAGCAGCTTCAGACCTCTATGCCTCAGGTGGCCATATCTCCTGTGCCATAGATCAGCAACATCTTCACTAGTCACCTGCAAACGGTTAGCAATAACAGAGGTGCCAGTCACTGTAAACATTCTGTTAGTGGCCATCTTGGAAGTGATGATCAAGCCCTTTTCCTTGTGATAGACCTTGCACATATCATCTTCAAATACAACCTTCAATCCTCTTTGTTGAAGTTTTCCAATACTGAGAAGATTATTCTTCAAATCAGGGATATAATACACTCCAGGGATCACTTGTATACGCCCTTCAATCTTTATCTTGATACTACCCTTTCCCATCACATTTAATCTCATATTGTTTCCAAGCTTCAACTGTTTCACGAAATTTCTCATCAAGGTTGAAGAACTAGTGTTTAATACCACACATGTGGTTCTTTGCGAGTCAAGAAACCAAATTTCACCATTTGGACCTTTGCGGTGATCACCATATGCCATCAACAACATCTCTTCTTCATCATCAAACCCGACATAGTTAGCAAGCTTGCTATCAAGATCAGGACATTCATTCTTGTAGTGCCCCATCTTTCCACATTTGTAACACTCAATGTGATCTTTAGACATTTTCCTTCCTCTACCTCTTCCCGAGCTTCTTCCTCTTCCTCTGCCACCACTTCTCCCTGAACCAGTCACTTTCAACGCTTGTTCCTCTTCTTTACGCGACCTTTCATTCGTTGTTCTTCAACAATCAAACTACTTTGCAGATCATCAATCGATAGTTTTTCAATGTCCCGGGATTGAACAATTGAGCAAACCACGTAATTGAAACTATGATTCATAGAACGAAGAACTTTCTCAACAACAGTGGTTTCAATTATCTTTTCATCAAACGCTTTCATCTTATTAACAATAGAAAGAGTTCGTGAAAAGTACTCGTTTACCATTTCGCCCTCTTTCATGCGCAAGACTTCGAATTCACCACGCAGAACTTGCAACTGAGCTTTCTTCACCTTCGACGAGCCCTGGAACTTCTGTTTCAAAGAATCCCATATGTCTTTGGCTGAATCCATTTTCAAGATTGTCTCGAGCACATTGCGATCAAGAGCTTGCAATAAGTAGTTCTTGGCCTTCAAGTCTTTCAGTTTGGCTTCATCGGCAGCTTTCTTGACTTCTTGCGATGCATTTGCCTCCGTCGGAGTAACGCCGTTCTCAACCACCACCCAATACTCCTTTGAGCGAAGGAGGTTCTCCATCAAAACACACCAGTGGTCGTAGTGACCATCGAATCGAGGAATTGCCGGTGAGACGAACGCCCCGTTCAAATGCTTTTCTTCTGTCATCGTCGCCGTTAACTGTATTCTCGCGGTGTTTCACGGCCAGGCCCCGTCGTGGGGCTCTGATGCCAATTGTAAGAGTAACTATCTTGTTAGAAATGGTTACAATTAGTTTATTGCATTAACTGAAACAGTGATTGTACAAGTATTTATTACAAACAGAACTTGGGCAAAAACTAAATGGGCTCCACAGATCGGATCACTCAATAAGCCCAAAAGAAAACAAGCCAAAAGAATAGAACTGCTATTCACACCTACGGTCTTCCACTATTTGCTGAAGTTAGAAAAGTCATCTCTTCTTTTTCTATTCTGAATTTCAACCGTCCCACACTCATTTCCTTTGATTACCTTGATACTCACCCTTCTTCCTCTCTATCGCACCAAACCCAGAACCTTCTTCTTCCTCAGTTTCTTTTCTTTTTTTAAATTTTCCTTCCTTAATGGAAGTTGCGTCCCATTATGATGTTATTATTGGATGCGTTGTGCTGATAATGTTTTCTTGGGGCTGGTTTTAGAGTATATTTGGTAAAAACTCCAACTATGATTTCTCTTGCTGGTGTAGCAATTTTATTTTAGAAGGTTGCTTCTATTGCAAAGGCGTATATATGATTTCTCAGGATGGTGCACTCTACCTTTGGATTACTTGTTGTTTGATCTCTAACTCTGGACTATTTATTGAACTATAAAAATCAAGCTCTATAGTGAAGGATTATCAAATGATTTGGATTCTGATCTGGCCAGTACTCCATTGAGGATTAGCCAGCATTTGACTTCGAAAGGCACTATATTGTGATCTGATTTATGATTGTTTATTTACATTGTGACTTTGTGACTTAATTTGTGTATCTCACTGCGACAACAACACTATATTTTACATATTCTCATTTGGCTTTGTCAAATACCTTATAACTATAGAATTAGTTGTTTTTCTCGTTAACTTTGAACTTCAGTGTGTTTCGATAATCTTATGTATATTTGAAAGGTTTTCCATCTAATTCAAAATCCACAGACCTAAGTGACTTTGTATTTGAGATTTCACTTTGAAAATCAACCAAAGTTATCTCTCAGTTTGTTATCCTTTGAACTGAGAGATATATAAGATCATCTGAGGAGGAACTCACAGGAAAAAAACTAAGGAAGAAGAAGGTTTTGGGTTTGTTCTTAATTTATGTTTTTCTTGAATTTAAACTTCTTGAATGACCAAACAATGGGTTAATTTAGAAAAAAATATATATAATTGCGATCAGACAAATTAATAGTTTAGTAAAGTGAATAAAATAAAGGAATTTAGGTAGAATTAGACATATCAAAGTCGAAGCTCACAAGTGAAACTGGTACTCTAGGCCACTCTCTATTAATTAAACATTGCATTTTAATTCTTATTGTTTATTTCTTTTTAATTTGTTTCTGTTACAACTCAAATAATTGCTCTAAATAATAAATAATTTTGACTAGTTTGGTACTTGTTATGAGTGCACGTAGAGACGATAATCTTTTATACTACTTCTGCAAAAGACTACGGTTGCTCTATGTGTATTTTTAACAGAACAAGTTTTTGGCGACATAGTCGGGGATTAACTTAGCAATAGTAAACGAGAAAGATTTTTATTGATGTAGACATTTTAATGCTTTAATTTTATTAAAAGATATAAAAATAAAAAAACTTGCTAACATTTTCCCAAAAGCTTGCTGCAGTTCACCCTATTTTACAGATAAAGGTCTAAATCATGGTTAAAACTCTTGGAGATTACATTAGAGACGTCAACTTTGTATATACCTCAATACCAGATCTCAATTCCTCCTCCTCCCCCTTATGAACCATATTCAGACTATTAAGATGACAATGAGCCACCTCCAATTGAAAATTGGTGGGAAAGACACAAGGACCCAAAACGGAGGGCAACTATAGATAATGCATTAGTGAAATTTGAGCGAGACAATCGAGAAAAAGAGTTTAGAGTTTTTGACTTGATTTGTGAGGAGAATAAGGAAGACCCAAGAATTATTGATTTGGAGAAAAATGAGAAAGTCCAATTTTTTGGACAAACTATTTTAACCATTAGTGATGCTATAATTGAGGTTTACAGCGAAGATGTAAATTTCAGGAATGGTAAAGAAGTTGATGTAATAAAACCTTTAAACTCCAATGAAAATGTTTCTCCTTTTATTTCTTATTTTGATGATGTGATTGAAACTAACATTATCTTGTGGTCAGTTTATTTAGAGCGAGAGTAGAAACTCGTGTTTTAGGATAATTTTACGATACCCTTGAGTTTTAGAAAGAAAATGGACTTGTTGTCGCGATACAAATAAAAGATTGTTTAGACTATACACTAAACTTTATTTTATTAAAAAAAAGGGTACCCATAAATATCATTATCTCACTCTTTTGATGACTTTTTTGTTGAGTCAGACGATAAAGAAGACAAGGAATCCATGTTGGAACGAGGAGCTCCAATTCTTGCTAGATAAGTTATAGAGCTTTAATTGACCTCTCTCCTCCCCTGAACCAGGGCCCCTGTAGTTCTACTGGTATCCCAGATAACCTTTGGACCATGATTTGGTCCACAAAGGTTCCTAATAAACTCAAGCACTTCATGTGGAAGGTATGTCACAACATAATCCCTACTAGAGAAAACCTATATAAGAAAAGAGTTCCTATATCCCACCTCTGTCCTATTTGCTTACAAGAAACAGAAACATCTGAACACATGCTCCTCTTATGTGAATGGACTAGACCCCTATGGTTTGGTCTCCAATGTGTCAATCCCCCCTCTCCTCTAGGACTAACCACTATCCAAAATTGGCTGATGATGTATTTAGCTTCCTATGGCAACTGACAACAACCTCTCCTCATGGATTTTCTTTACTCTATGGACTATTTGGAATGCAAGGAACGATAAAGTGTTTAATAACAAAGACCCTAATCCTTTGAGTTGTCTGCACAAAGTTAGAGCACAATGAAATGAATTCCTATCAACCACAACTCTCACACATAATGTGACTACTCAACAAAATGGCATTTCCCCTCTTATAGTGCAGGCTCCTCCAGCTTAGTGGAGGCCTCCCTGTGATCAGTTTGTCAAAATAAACTGCGACTCAGCTTATGATCAAACAAATGGAAAGGGTTTTTTAGGAATTATATGTAGAGATGCACAAGGTACCTTACTATCTGCTACATCAACAAGATTTTTTCCTGCTTCTCCTCTCATAGCTGAAGCCTTCAGCCTTCGAGATGCAGTTTCTTTTGCAGTTAATCTTCATCTGGAGCAAGTAATTTTTGATTCTGACAATAAATCCCTCATTGAGATATGTAGTGGAAGATTAGTCAAGAAGGAAATTCAAGGTATTGTGCATGATATTAACACTCTAAGAATGCGATTACACAATTCGGAATTTACCTGGATCAAACGTGATGGCAATCATAGTGCGCATGTAATTGCGTCGCTTGCAAGGGATGAAGCTCTGCAAGGTTCGTGGACTCTTCGACCTCCTCCGCTCCCCCGTCGTGCGATCGTCTCTGATGCGCAAGCGCTATGGATCTGATCTCCCATGTGTTTCCTCTCTGCATGCTCAAGAACGCTATGGACCTGATGTTTTGGTAATTATTCTCTCTGCATCATCTCGCAATTGATCTCTGCATGCTCAATTGCAATTTGATGCAGGTGGAGAAGAGATTTGGAGTCGCGAAGATGGTGTGAGATCGGGTGGTGGCTGCTAGGTTTTCTTATCCAGAAAAGGATTCCAAGCTATTCTCAATGATTGGTTTTTATCCTAATTTGGTTATTCCTAGCTGTATTAGGCTTGTATCATTTTAGTATTTTTTCAGTTTGGTTGGTGTGGACTGGGCCTGTTGACCCAATTTAGCCCAATGTTTCGTTAATTTCGTCTGGTTTTTGGGCCTCCATGTGTTTTGTTAGCCCATGTTACTTGTTTGCTAATTATCTTTGTATTAGCTGTTAAGGATGTATGGTTTAGGTCTGACCCATTATTTTAGCAGAAATGAAATCATAGTCCTTTTGACCAAAAAAAAAAAAAAAAGCTCCTTGTAAAGGAAAAGTTTCACATTGAAGTCATGATATCAAAGGTTAGTGTACTACCTTGGAAGGACGTTTGTAATTTTTCCTTTGATTTGTAGGAATCACTGGGTTATCTAGATATTGATCTTGTAGAAGTTGTCCACAGTGGACATATCAACAAAAAGGTACGATCTAATCAAGTCGAAAGAAGGATAATAATTTCGTGATTGCATTAGAGCTAGAATTATTAATACAAGACTCAAGTTACATAAAAAAGTTTCGTAAAAAAGTTACTTTGCATAGGCACTTCTCTCATTTTTAAAATATGACAATAGGTCCTACCGGGAGTCGAACCCAGGTCGCTGGATTCAAAGTCCAGAGTGCTAACCACTACACCATAGAACCTGTCATGTTCTTCTCCTTTTTTTTTAACATCAAGAAAATATACCGTCTTGCCAGTTTTTGTTTTTTGAAAAAAAGAAAAATATTTTGTAAACTGAAAAGGAAGAAATCCAGCCTCATTTGAGCCACTTGCAAACTAAAAAGGAAGAAATCCAGCTTTTTTTGTCCTCCAACGAAGAAGCAAACAAAAGCTTCTCATTTATCCCACTTGGACATGTTGGCAGGCGTTTGGGCCATAAAACAACAAGTTAATATCCATTTGGTAGTGAAAATATCTCTATAGATTGGGGAAAAAAAACATTTCACCCATAAGGTCACAAATAAAGCCCGGATACGCGATACGATACGGATACGGGGATACGAATTTTTTTTGAAAATCAAGATCTGACACTACTTGGAATCTTGATAAAAATTAGATTAAAATTTAATTATATAAAAACATAACAAAAAAATAAAATGGAATAGAAACACAAGTAGAGAGGATTATGTATTATGTCACCCATATCTCAATGTCTTATTTCTTCTATGATTTTGTTATGAAAAAATATATAATTTTGACTTTTAGTTATTGAGGTATTAAAATGTATCATATATGAATGACAACCATGTGCTTAGGTAAGAGGTATCAAAAAAGTATCTGAGAAGTATCCTTATTTGGTAAGAAATATCTGAAAAGTATCGAGTGAAATATTTTTTAAAAAGAATTAGAAAATTATTGGATACTTTCTTTGGAGTGCGTGTCGGAAATATCTCAGTGCGTATCGATTGTCGGATCACGTATCGACACTTGATACATTGTCATTTTTTGAAGTATCGGGGCTTTTGAGGATTTTTATTTTTATTTTAAATTCTGGATTTATATACTATTGATTTATATATTTATGGTTTTCATATATTTAGTAGTTAAATGTAGTTTTTGTAGGTATCGTTGGTAACTTATTATTTAGGCAATTTAGGTGAAACTATGAAACTATGCCACCATAAATTTATTGATAAAGAGTGGTGTGTATATATATATATATATATATATATATATATATATATATATATATATATATATATATATATATATATATATATATATATATAAGTAAAAACAACTTTGTTGATTCAACCAACATAAAATATTACACGCACGGGTTACTACTAAAAAAACAAACAATAATATGAGATATAAACTAAAATTCATGCAAAAAAACAAGCATAATTCAAGTCTTATATTTACTCTTGGATTCTTTCTCGTGTTATACTTATGAGATTTTGATAAAACCACCAGGAATTAGAATCAAAGCTAGCAGCTTTTCATTGAATTGCTTTGTTGAGAGTGACTCATCTTCAAGTTGCACATCTCCTAATAACTTGACAAAGTATATTCAAAATGAATAATATGAGGATGTATCAGGGTTAACTACATGATAATCTTTATATAGCGATATTTTAATGAAAAAGTGAAAAAATACGGATACATATACTAATACGTATGTTTCACCACAAAGTCACCTTTCTTTTTGTGGTGAAATATACGTATTAGTATATATATCCGTATTTTTATGTTTTTTTGTCAAATTATTGGACTATATAGCATTATTATTAACTTAACCACATGCATGTTTCTCACCTTTAGATATACTAGTATGATTTTCCATCTATTCTTTTAGACTTAGAGAACACCTTGGTGAACTCTTAGTCCTCCTATTGCTGAACTCTTAGTCTATTTTTTCACTCCAAAGAGAGCAATCAGTTTGCTAATTTTTGGTAATAATTGTTTTATTTTGTTGCATGACAGAGTTATGAATAAGAGTATTAAAAACATTGACGCATGAGTTCGTAACAATTCCTCGTGATAATTTGAAGCAGCATTATGAACAGTTGTTCCAACCATTGGATCACAAACAAAATGCATGGCAAAATGAGTTACAGAATAAGAATTTCTCAAAACCTATCCAACCGAGGCAACAACTTCATATAGAGGAAGTTGGCAAAATTACACCATAGGATTTTAAGTTATTTATTTGTAATGAAGTTGGTCCTTTAAGTTTTTTTGTAACAAATAGGTCATTTTAGTGATTACTCTAGCTTATATATTTTGATGTAATGCTACTTTATATATTGTGATTACTCTAGCTTATGTATTTTGATGCAATCAAGCATAATTTGGTGTATTTTGATGTAATCAACGATATGACATTTTACTAAAAGAGCCAACGGTGTCAATGTTAGGTAACTTAAATGGTCTATCTATTACAAAAAAAAAAAAGTCAACTTTATTCTGAATAAATAACTTAAAGATCCTTTGGCGGATGAATTAGTTTCATGCTGAGAACCAAAGTGGACCCAACATATATGTAGGCATAAAGCAAAATCTATAACGAGACATTTTGAATTATATGAAAGACGATTTTCCCCCTCTCTGCTAGGGTTCAACATTTTGCGCACTTTCGGCCTCTCTCTTGGCGATTTGTTGTTCGCGGTGACTGCAAATGATCCTTACAGTGGGACCATTCTGCTTTTGACGCCTTGTCAATCTCTACTAGCGCGTCTCACAATGCGCCCATTGCATCTCAGCAAGAATCCTCTTTGATGTGACACGAGATGGTGCTGCTTTTTCCGGGCGCCAGGCTCACCATTCTGTTGCTGTGCGCGGTTTTCGTCACTTTCTTCAAGGTACCACCATGTCTCCTCTCGACGTTGCGGAAGTCACACCGATGAGGCCTCCTCCTTGGGTGGCACGCTGCTTATTCTGTTCGCGCATGTCCTTTTGTGCGGGTCATATCACACACAACATTGTTGGTTCATGTCATTGGGGGTCTTACCAAGACAGACGCAACTCAGGTCTCATCTGCGGGGATCGCACGATCGTGATCGTCACGCCTGAGAAGCAATTTCACAACCGCCTTTGACTTTGTGGCAACAACAAAGGATGATGCTTGTCACATATTGTTCCCTGAAATTATCTGTCTTTGGAACAACAATCATTGAGGCGATCTTTAAAGAATTCAAAAAAGACATTTGTGTGCTGACCTTTGTTTTTAGTGCAACTATCCTTAGTGCTTCACGTAACGAATTTATGGTTTATGTAACCGTTAATTATACATTATGGTTTAGTTTTTTTGTACCAAGTGTTTCATGTAACGAATTTATCTAATTGCACTTTGTGTTGTTTATTTGGAAAGTTTATGTAATGCACGTTATTTTATTAGATATCAATTAGGTCATGACTTATGTAACTTGGTATCAATTAGGTCCCGACTTATGTAACTTGGTATCAATTTGACCGCGACTTATATAACTTAGTATCAATTAGGTCCTCGTAACAAACTATTTTTTTTAAAAAAAAAGTATCAGTTTAATCCCCAACATTTGTGTGACGTGGCATGCTGACAAGGATTTTTTAATTTTTTGGTAGTGTCAATTTGGTCATTGACATTTGTCACGTCAGCTTTGTAACTAACCATGGTTGACAAGGACCAAATTGACACACATTTATAAATACTGGGGACTAAATTGACATATGTGAAAAGTCAAGAACTAAATTGAATATTTTTGAAAAATTAGAGACTTAATTGAGTATTACCAATTTATTCATGAGTAAATTGTGAGGGACCAATTTGAATATTTACTATAATATTAAAGTTAAACAATCTTCTCCCAGTATTTAGCGGAAATATCAATGGCACACGAAAAGAAATGTAAAAAGGCTTTTGCTTTTCCCACACCCCCTCCTACTCATCGCACACCCCTAAATTTATTTTTTCCAAAAATGACCTCGCGTGGGGCGCTGCGTGCGGCCACGGTTTAAGTATTTGATTCGAGCGGCGTTGTCTTGAACGAGTTCGAACGACGTTGTCCATGTTAAGGAATTTTGTTGTTGAAACGACATCGTTCGAACGTGTTCGAATAAACTCATGCGTGTTAAGGGATATTGCCAACTGTTGGTGTGAGGGTGTGTTATTGCTGCCTCGAATGGCTTTATTCGAACCCGTTCGAACTAATGTTATACAGAAACAGAAACTTAAAAAACCAGAAACAGAAACACAGTTTTGTTGATTTCAAAAGTTGTCTATCAAGAGTCATATACAACGTTGTGTACCAAAATTATAAATCTAACTTAACATTGACTACCATCAGTATATTTACTTAAATCTACACAAGGAAGGGGATGGGGGGGGTTGTGATTGTATGAGCAAAGACTTCCACTTTTGCATCCGGCCAATAAAAAGCGAGTCCCAACCCTTTGCTATGGGTGCCCTATTAGTATTCCATATCAAATCCGGCAGGGGCATTGGACTTCCAGGCTTCATAAAGATCTTCAAAAAGACAACAAAAAAACATAATGTTATGTAATGTTTTGGAATGACTACATTGAATCTAAATAGAAGACACTTTACCTGTACAAAGTGTTTGTGTTCTGGTACCAAAAGAATGTTGAACTGTCGGACACTTCTGAATGGTGCAAAATTGAATGGAAAAAATTTGTGTAACAACAATTAGGTGACCAACAAGTCAGGACGACTTTGTATTTGTTACTGATTAGATACCCCATATCCGGTATAGTCATCCAATTATCTTCAACATTATTCCCATGATGTGCCCTCAACAACGCCTTCATCAAAAATGTGACCTTACCAATACCACCATACAGTCGAGTGTAGAAGTCATTGTATTGGTTAAGCTCCTCCATCAGACCTGTTATGACTGACTGCCAAGCCTCCTCACCCCTTCCAAGAAATGCTACAATACACCGGTATCCACAATTACCATCACCAACCACGTTAACAACTTTTTCAACATAGGGACGCATGTATGCTGGCATCCCTATTATGTATGTATTAAATACATCCATAACTTCAGCATCAAAATCTGTAACAATAGGATTCGGTGTAAGAGGCAGAGCTGGTGTCAAAGTAGGAGCTCTTTAAACAAAGATGTGATGGCGACACGTAACAATAGGTGTGGGTGTTGGTTTCTTATGTAGTGGAGGAGTAGGGATTGTAGTAGCAATCTTCGACGAGTTCTCTTTTTGCTTAGTGATGGATTAGGTGTTGGACACGTTGACAAAGTAGGAGTAGGAGTTGAACCAGAACTGTATGGGTTTGTAGGCGTTCCACTCCTACTTTGGGGGGGAGTAGGTCGTTTACGAGACTGAGCAAAACATCCACTAGATGAACCCTGGGGGGGAGTCAAATTTGTCATCTACATGCTCCCAAAATGACTTGTCTCGCTTTGTTGAGTAATCAACATTCCCTTTCTTATCTTTTTTGGTGCTCCCTTTGTAATGATCGTATCTGGAGGTGGACACATAGTAGTCGTGTCTGGGAATGCCAATTCACGTGCTTTTGCCTTAATCATAACTCTACTGGCGTGATCAGAGGCCTCAAACCTTCTTCTGATAGCTTCAAGTTCAATGTCTAAACTCAACTCATCATCCACTACCTCTGTCTGTATTTTGAAATTCAACCTCTGCCAATGTTGGTGAATCAGGCTCAACGGAATTGGAGTGCAGTCCATCATAACCCTACAAAATAAGCGACGTTGATATAGTCACAACCCATCAAAACAAGTCGAGTTAGTAGACATAATAACAAGATAAGTGTACATCATACCTAGAAAGCTCACATGCACATGGTAGTCCGTGTGTGGTCCTGAGCGTGCATCGACATAATGATGGGTTAAGTGAAACAGATCCAGTCTGCTGCATCTCACCCAAAATATGGTCTATAGCATTAGATGAAACTAAACCCTTAATTTCATCAAAAATCTTCTTCTTCAAGTGGTGAACTTTCACTCTACTCAAACTATGTTCGAAGTGCATTTTAAGGTCAGAATGTTGTATCCTAAGCATGGTCTGCATTCCATCCCAGCACTTGCACAAATCTCCCCTACATTTGTCTAAACGGACAACAACATTTTCTAGTGTTTGTGCCTTCCTCAACATTTGTCTTATAAGATCCAGCTTTATCACAAATCAACATGCAGTATTGTTTACGATGGATCGTCGTCCGTCGATCTTCCTATAACAATCACCATCGCAAGAGATTTTCCAACCGCACGCACCCAAGTCAGCAGCTCCTCACGAGTAGGAAATAACTGAAATTCAATTACTAAGTGTCAGTTAGATAATTTGAATAGTTCGCTAAAATTAAAACAACTAATTCATTCTTACCGTATCAGTTTTGAACGAACTAGTAAAGTCTTGGGATTCTACGACGTCAGATGACATGTCAATCTGCGACGATTGACATCTCAATCACTACGATTGACAACTCAATCGCTCGGATGCACCTCATTTTCATCCATTTAACCAACAAAACTCGCACAAAACCTCGCAACTTATCGATTCTTTGTCATACGTCTGTTCGAGCGGCGCTTATGCGAAACGAGTTCGAATGAAATTTGTTCGAACAAAGCAAATTCACATCCCATTTAACACCTGTTCGAACACGTTCATGCGAACATGTTCGAACGACCCTGTTCGAACTGAGCGCGTTTGCAGAAAAGGGAAAAGGCGTAAAAAACTCAAAAGAGAATCAAAATGAAAAAAATTTGGTAGGGTTATTACCTTGAGCTAGTTGTCAATGTTGGGTAGTTGAATGGGAGTGAATGATGAAGGTGAGGATGAGTGGGTTTTGGAATGGAGAGAGGGGGAGGTTTGGGGTTTTAGAGGGAGTGTGTTGTGTTGTAGGAGAAGAAGAGGGAGAGGGGGAATTCAATTGTAAGTGGGGTTAGTTTGGTAAATATGTAGGATGAGGGGTGTGTTTTTGAGTAGGAGGGTGTGTGGGAAAAGTAAAAGCCATGTAAAAAATATCTGATAATACGACACAATTTGAGGGACGAATTCGTAAATGAAACCATACCCTCACCTTATCGGCATACATCCTCTCACTCCCACCATTCCTTTCACTTCCATTCCATAAATATCACACTCCTTAAACCAAACCCTCACTCTTCTTCCTTCATAACACAATAAACCCTATTCTCCTGCTGTTACAGCCTTATCCGTTATCCTTAACCAACCATGTCTACTACCTCTGCAACTTCCTTAGCACTTCCTTATCTCCGTACTCAACAACCTCTATTTTCCCCCCAATCTTTCTCTTCGCCTCTTTCCCTCTCTCTCAACCCTAACTTCAAACCTTTTTCCATTTCCGCTGCTTCTCTTCGTCCAACCTTGTCCCTCTCCTCTCGTTTCGTTCCACGTGTCGCAATTTCCTCTGAATTCGACCAAGAAGAGGACACCTTTGATGATAGAGAGAGTTACTCTCCCAGTCTCAGGATTTTCGTTGGAAACCTTCCTTTTAGCGTTGACAGTGCTCAACTCGCTGAACTCTTTGAAAACGCTGGGAATGTTGAGATGGTTGAGGTATGAATAAGTTTGATTTTTGATGCTTTAATTTTATACCCTTTTGTAAGAAATGAAAATTGGTTGCGGTTAATTTACTTGGGTTGGTTTTAAATTTGAGTTGTTGGATTTTTGCAGGTGATTTATGATAAAACTACTGGGAGAAGCAGGGGATTTGGTTTTGTTACTATGTCTTCCGCTGAGGAAGTTAAAGCCGCTGTTCAGGAGTTCGATGGCTATGTGAGTTTTTTCATAATTATTTTAAGAATTTCAATTTTTGTTGTATTAGCTGTTTGAGATTTGAGTATATATGACGTGCAATTGTTATTGTCTGTTGATGTTATGTATGGCTTTGGCTATTTTGTTTATGAATTATAACATATGAGGTGAAATATTTGGAAATTCATAGGAGTTGAGTGGGAGGCAATTGAGAGTGAATGCTGGGCCACCTCCTCCTCGCGATGAGAATTCTCGTTTTAGATCTCCTCCCAGAAGTGGTGGTGGTGGTGGTGGTCGTGGTCCCTCAGATGGTGAAAACCGTGTTCATGTGAGTAATCTTGATTGGGGTGTTGACAACTTGGCACTTGAGTCATTGTTTCGTGAACAAGGAGAGGTTTTGGACGCTAAGGTCGTCTATGACAGGGATAGTGGAAGGTCAAGAGGCTTTGGATTTGTCACCTTTAGTAGCCCTGAAGAGGTCAACAGCGCTATTCGCTCCTTAGATGGCGCGGTAAGCATACCAATCCCTCCCCTTTGCAATGTGTGAATGTATTGTCAATATTTGTGCTTGTCTTTTTATGCCACGATTCAGTATATTCCTGAAGACACATGAATCAGTTAGGACTTATTCTTTTTAGAATTCACATGTCAAATTCCAATTTGTATGGAGATAATTTCAGAATTCAAGCAATGCTGCTAAACACTACGTTCAAGTTAATGATTTGGAATTTGTGAATTTGTAAGGGTACACCTTAGCAATATCCATCTTAGGGGAATTTTTTGTGTTGATATGTTGGCCAATTTTGGTTATACTGCTCAAAGATTTGTTTGTTGGTTCTTATCCCTGATTGTGTTATCGATGATTTCTTTTGTAGTAGATTGAGTCTGCCTAATATTCTTTCATGGTTCATGCCCCCATGTTTTTAGTTTGTTTATTTTTCAATAAAAGTATGGTGTGATACTGATGCATATGATTGGTGGTGCACTGGATCCCATCTTAGCAAGTTGCATCTTAATTTTAATTATAAAGGGATGAAGTCCTTTTAAGAATCCAAACCACAAGTATAGTTAACTATGAGTTTGTATGTCTGGATTGGTGAAGTCGTGTTTGTTGTATAAAGCTATGTTCTTCCCTGTTAAATCTTGGGTGTACTTATAACAATGTACATGCCTTATTTTTCAATAGAGCCAACTTCAATTATGTATTTAACCACCTGAATCTCATTATTTGGTATTGGTTGCAGGACTTAAATGGCAGATCTATCCGAGTCTCACAGGCAGATGTTAGGCCCAAGCGGTTTTGAGGGCATTGCCTTTCCACTACCTGGTCAAGAGAGAAGAACTTTGGTACTATTCTCTACCTGTTCAATATGTTATGTTCTAATGCAAGACACATTAGATTTATGCTGTTTATTTTCCTCTTAAATTGGCTGAATGTTAAATTTTTTGATGTTATCTAACCTTTACAGGTAGTTGGGGGTTATGTAGCTGCAGGCGTTTGTGATGGTATCTATACATTAGCAGTACCTAACAAACTACTTGATACTCTCTTGAAACATGAACGTGCGCTCTCAATTTGATAGTTTTCATTTGTAACCGTTTTGTAGTATTTTCTCGTTTTATTATTTATTAGATGATGAGATATTAGTGGTTACTGCGATCCAACTTCCCACTGATATTGTGGAAGAATTTTATTATTGCGAATGTGCCTTGAAAATTATCAACCACATTAATTTTGTGGTTTGCTATTATAGTTTGGGAAGAAAGTAATGTGATTTTGTGGATCCCGTGATATGTGAGGGGACTTGAGGTATTTAAATTCTATTGTGTGCGTCTATTTTTATTTGCTTTATGTGATTTTCGTTTGATAATTTTATGTGATTTCCGTTTGATAATTTTATGTGAATATTATTACTACTTCATTTTCTCCCCCTTGTACGTAGCGTAATAATTAGGGCAAATAGTGACATGTGTGTAATGAACTTTATGGGGAATACACGAAACTATCAAATCCTACTACACCTCTTTGAATAGTGTGCATAGGTGTATTGGCCTACACAAACACCAACCATGCATTCCATATTTCCATATGGGTATAGTACAATTTAAGTTGAGTGCATTTTTGGATTTACTCCCCACATTTGCGATACTTGTAAGCACTTACAGCTGAACATATTGTCTCATCGTGATATGCACTTGGATCAAGCTAAATTGGTACGTTGAATGATGATCTGCATTGTTTGAGATGCACTTGGCTCAAGAAATGTACTACTTCTTGATTAGTCATGTCAATGGGTCTTTTCCATGTGTCCCACATCATCCTTTCTGTACTCTCTAAATTGAGACACATCCTGGGTAAGTGTAATTGTACTTGTCTATGCGCAAATGGGTTTGACAAACTTAAGAGGTAAGGGCACCCATTGTACTTGTACACAGTTGCTTTTTATGCCAATGTAGTTAGTAGTACTATTAGATGATACTCCTACGTAGTAGATATGGTGTACTTACCATATCTAAGTTAGGATGCGATAAATGTGAGGACAAATAGTACTCCTACACACCCTACCTAATAGGCCACTCAAAACCCTACAATCCCTAAAAGATCACATAATAACCTACTACTCCTACTCTGACACTCATCCCTCCCCTAAAAGATCCCATAATAACCTACTACACCTACTTTCATCATTACTTACTCCCCACATGGGGTGTAAATTCCAATGTCCTTCAAAGATTACAAAAGACAAAAACGACTTTCTTAAGTTGGAGTTTCAATGACTTTACAACATTTCCATATGGGGTGCAGTGACGAAGCCAACCATCTGTTTTGATAATTTACGTTACTATTTACTCCCTTTGGACTCAAATATAAGCAATAAACAACTTTTTTTAGTTCGTGGAAAAATTATGTATCTGACAATATATAGTCCATGTACATTACTTTACTCCACATATGAAATCACAAGTAGTCGGCTTACATTCATTATGTGATTTCCGTTTGGTAATTTTATGTCGTAGTGACACCCCATCTTCCTCCCTTGGATGCTATCTTACTATGATGCTTAGTGATATAGTCAGTTACAAAACATTCAATAAACCAAGTATGAGGACTTATAAGGTTTCTGAGCAAATTATCAATATGTGCAAGTATAAGGATTGCAATAATGAACAACATATTATAGAGATAGTGAGTTACAAAACATTCAATAAATAAAAACATAGTTAGCAATGCATACTTTTTAAATCACTACAGAATTTCAGTTCAAATAAGTTAAAACAACCTGAAGCATTTAGATTGAAAGATGCACTTATTTTTATAAAAGAGAAGGAAAACTAAAATCAGTTCATACTTTGCTTATAGTGCTTTAGCATGCCAACTACCAAATCTAAAAAAAAAGAACACAAATGTATCAAACCAAATCCAGTCTTCAATAGTTCTGCATCACCTTTAAGGATCTCCTTTCAAAGTTTAATCATTTTCCAATCCATGAGCTGCAACAACAAAAAACATATTAGGAACAATAAGGAGAAGAAAAATAATGAAATCACATAGGTTAAGTAAATTGAAATACATAAGATAGATTCCAATTGTTAAAATCCCAAAAATGATGAAGAATAAGAGACTGTGATAGGCTTTTTCTTCGAATTCCTGGTCCATATGGTGAGGGCTTTTTCCATAAACCTTCTGGAAGAGACTGTGATGGTCGTCTCATAATTCTAGATTTCATAGGTACAATCAACCATTCAACATAGAAACACAAACACCTTATCTTTTTCACTTTTAATTTTAACAACTTGATATATATACACCATTCCATATATTGTTTTAGATACATCCATGAATCATACATCAGAATTTTAGAAAATAATTGAGATATATACACCATTCCCTATTGAGAAAAGATGATTATTGAAAACTTGCCTTGAGAAATAAAGCCCAAAAAAGAAAGTGAAGAGAGAAAAGAAGATTCACCAAGATCAACACATTTCTTCTCACAGATTCGAGATCAGTTTGAAGCTTTTCTTTTTTTTGGATGTATCCCTCTTCAACTCTCTTAAACCAAAGAACACAAAGTTTAAGTTGCTTAACCAGATCCATCATCTGGTCCATTTTTTTCTACAGGAAAACAGATCAACCCTAAATAAGCTTTACCAACAACAAAAATCAACTATCAGATGAGACCAAGGTGAGAAGAAGGAGAATTTCAGAAATTGGATCGGATGAGAGAGAAGAAGAGAAGAGGAGCAGATGTGAGAGAGGAAGAGGAAGAGGAAGAGGATTGTATGAAAGAGAAGAAGAGAAGAGGAAGAGGAGCGGATGAGAGAGAGAGAGAGAGGAAGAGAGAAGCATATGTACTATATGTCACAGTGTCAGATATATGGCATTTAGACTTTTGGGGCTATTTTGGTTGAAAATAGAAGTGGGTCCCACAAGCTTATTCCAAATTTTCCCAAGTTCCTTGTTTTATGCCTATATGTACAGTGATTTATTTTCACGTACAACGTTTTTTTAGCAATACTTTCCCGCTTCACATGTATGCTAAAAGACAGATTTTTAGGCTAAAAGGCAGATTTTTCCCGCTTCACATGCAGATTTACTACCTGCTATTATATGTGCGGGATTTTCTATTTCTGAAGAACGGGTTCTACCAAATCCAATTGGCCCATTTGATTTCAACACCTATAAGGGTGTTCAATAGTGATAGAGTCAATATTGCATAATCAAAACATGATCCTTGTACACTCTCGGGAGTTTACCTATAGTGGTGCGACTTTCTTCCTAGATTTGGTGGGTCTATTATGTGCATAGAGGCGTTGCTCTCTCCCAGATCTGTTACGACCTCTGGTATTCACAACTTCGTTCTTCTGTATTGTCTTCCTCCCAACAGTCCTTTCCTCCCACGAAGTTTTCATCTCATTAGGCACAATCGATTATTGCTTTGTCTTCTAACTTATAAGTAACGGCGACTAGCGAGTCAAGGAGGAGATTCTCGACCTACTTTGTTGCTAGCGTTCTACCACCCTCTTCATAGATCACTAGACAGTCTAGACTCATCCTTCCCTCTCAACCCCTTAAAGGATCGCCCCCCTCCTAAACCACCTGATGGTATCAACACTCATTTCAATGTCGAGTCTTTTTTTTGTGTTCTTATCCCAACTCTCCCTGTCGTGGTTTTGCTCACCCCCAAAGCGTAAGTCTGACTTCAACATTTTGTTTAGGGGTTTCCTCCGTTGCAACTCAGGAGTGGCAAGAATGAGACCTCCTGGCCGATTGGTGTTCAAATACAGGGGATGTTTTTGGCCGTTACAAAGGATGTTTCACGGCACACAATAAGACACATCTATCTGTAGATGGAGGGTTTCATTTGCATAGAGATAGACACAACAATGATGTATATTTTTCATTTCACCAAAGAAATTGAGAGTTCTATTTGTCGAGAAATAATATAACAAGGATGTCGGACCATATAATTAAAAACTTGTTTGTTACAACTTTTTTTAAAAAATAACCGCTTTTTTTTTTTTTATAAAAATAATCACTTTTAGAGGTTTTCCATCTGTTTGTTAAGTCTTTTTTTTAAAAAAAATGAGAATCTAAAAATGCTTCAATTGAGAATCTATTTTGAGTAGCTTCTCGAAAAAATTATTTTTTAAAGAATGATTTTATTATTATTAAAAATAAGTGATTTTCATATTTTACACAAAACAAATTCTCATTTTCTTAAAAACCTCTAAAAACTAATCTCTAAATTTTTTAACAATAAAATCACTTTTTTTTTGTAAACCAATGTATCCTCCACGCCGACTCTGTAGACTAATCCTTCGAGGTATCAGAAATCCATTTATGGTGTTGACCTCTCCTAACAAATGTTTTCCACGCTCTTCGACCATGGATCGAGCTCAAGACCAAATGATTAAGGGACTCAAGCATCTACCACTTGTGCTACATCATGTTGATAAATCACTTACATTTTATTTTTATTTATTTGGTAAACCAATGTATCATCCACGGCGACCGTGGAGACTAATCTTCAGTATCAGATCGTAGATCCATTTAAAGTGTTGACCTCTCCAAAACAAATGTTTTTCTATACGGACCGGTCATGGATCGAACCCGTGACCCAAAGGCGGATCTTTTATAGGAGCTTGGGAGCCACGGTACTTCTGGCTCCCATTAAGTTAGTATATACACAAATATATTTTATACTCAAAGTTAGAATATATAGAACCGAATGAACACTAAGCGACAAATGTATCAATAGCCAAGCGGTTAAGAGCATTATTGGTGTATTTAGGGTCCCTAGCCCAAATTCTTGTCATGGCTATTATTCTTCTTTTTTTATTATTTGTATATTTTTCTCAAAAATTAATATAAAAAACTGCATTAAGCAATATTGGAACTCTAGACATTAAAATTGACATAGGTAATTTTGACCACTAAACCAAACAAACTATTATGAACTCACAATTAATTTTGTTTTATATATTTGTTATTATTTTGGCCCCCTCCAATTTTTTTGGCAAGATCCGCCACTGCCAGGACCAAATGATTAAGGGACCCAAACATTTACCACTTGAGTCACATCATGTTGGTAAATCACTTATTTTTTTTAATTCATAACAAACAAACCCTAAGTTTATCATACTAATTAATTGTATGACCTACCATCATTATTGTGTCTATCTTTCTCTAAATGTGAGGAATGAAGAAGATGCTAACCGGATTAGTAGAGTATGTTAGAATCCAATAGGTTGAAAATTCAAGTCTTCACTAGTTATATGGTTAAAAAATCCGAAAATTTTGTTACCCTAAATTGGTACGTCGATACCTCAACTCTCACCACAAAATTTCTTCCATAAAAACAATGGAGGTAATCCTATATAAGGAAACATGCCTCGTGTATGGCTAGGGCTCGTCGGTACTTATTTTGGATAGTTGTAACTTGTAAGCCATGAACTGCTAGTCATACGTGTATTTGGTTTGGGTAGTTGAGTTATATGATGCAAATTTGGCTTTGCCTTCAATGCTTATGCTATATATAACACCTTTACAATTAATCTGCCTCGATAGCATTATATTTATTTATATAATTAAATCTTTGTTCACCCTTAACTTTGTCTCACCCCCGACTCACGGTTATTCTGCCTGCCTCTATTCTATTCTATTACTCCTACTCCTACTCAGCTGCATAAATCTTTAGAGTCACGTCAATATGATCTTTACTGAACTAACTAATTTACGGCACTCATTCATTTCTTTACAGTGTCTTGTCAATTCATCTCAAGTTTTCACCAATTTCGCACCGACTTAAACAAACAATACTGTTATCGACACCATTTTTTTTTTTGGTTAAATTTCTTTCTCTCTCTCTTCTCCTTTTTTCTAGCAACTGATCTCCATCTTTCTACTTCCCTAATGCATTGAACCTGAATGTCCTGTTTTTCATTGATACGTTTCCCCACACTGCACCTTAAAATTTTGCATGGACATCAAAACGTAACAATTACATAAATTAATGGCAGTTATTGATGGCGCTACATTATGTTTAATTACATATATATATTTCCTTATTATTTCAGAAAAAACAATGTCCATATATACGCATGAAAATGACCATGAAGTCCAATGAGCGACGACTTTGAATGCAGTGCCAAACAAACTCACAGGTTTTACCTGTGCATTGATGAAAAAACACAAAAAGACTCTAGTACCTATGTACACTAGAGTTTATACTAGATGTCCTACTTTTTCTGTCACATGATTTCTGAGAAAAATGGTACGAAAAATTAGCTTCGAGATTTTGTGGTTGAGCTCTTACTTCTTTCACCTCTATATATAGTTTCCTTATGTCTCCTTGCAGCATAAAAATTCAACAACAGAACAATGACTTTTCCTGGATCAAGATCTGTTAGATTTCCTGATGATCTTGATACAGAGAAGTTAAAGGAAAGTAAACAAAGCCACATGGAAATGGTGGCCTATGAGATGAGTAGTCCACAGAAACATGGGAAGGATGCAATAGAAAAATCATCAAATGGAAGAGAACTTTCAAGGGTGTTTTCTGAAGATTATGATGCTAAAGAGATGTTGATATTGGATCCTAGGGGTTGTAGAGTAAAAAGATGGAACAAAATATTCTTAGCAGCTTGTTTGGTTTCATTGTTTGTAGACCCTCTTTTCTTTTACATACCAGTTGCTAAGAAAGACAAATGCATTGATATGTCTCTTGCTCTTGAAGTCTTCCTTACCATAATTCGATCAATGATCGATGCATTTTACTTTGTTCAGATTTATGTTCGGTTTCAAACCGCTTATGTTGCTCCTTCTTCTCGAGTTTATGGTAGAGGAGAACTTGTTTTAGACTCTTCAAAGATTGCATCAAACTATCTGCGTGGAGACTTTTGGCTTGATCTTGTCGCTGCACTGCCACTTCCTCAGGTATATATCCTATTGCAGTCCAAATAATTTATATATATATATATATATACTGTTTTTGTTCTTCTGCTGTAAGCTAACAATTTCAGAATTCATATGTAATGTTAGGTACTGATTTGGTTTGTAATTCCAAATCTGAAGGGGTCACAAATGATTGCTTCGAAGCATGTTTTGCGCCTTGTGACGATTTTCCAGTACCTATTGAGACTTTATCTTATGTATCCTCTATCATCTGAAATCACCAAGGCAAATGGGGTAATGATGGAAAAAGCTTGGGCTGGAGCAGCTTATAATTTGACTCTATATATGCTGGCTAGTCATGTAAGTCACTCTTCCAAATAATGCTTTTCTTAACACTTGTAATGAACTTTCTTTTTTATTAACATTCTCTCTATCTTAAAAAAGGTTTTAGGATCTTCTTGGTATCTGTTATCAATTGAGAGACAGGATGAGTGTTGGAAGAAAGCTTGTACACTTCAGCACCCAAAGTGTCAGTATCATTATCTAGATTGTGAAAGTATGGGTGATCCAAATAGGAATGCTTGGCTAAGAACAAGCAATCTCTCAGGTCTATGTGATCAGAACAGTGATTTCTTTCAGTTTGGCATTTTGTTGATGCCTCACTTTGGAAATAACCGGCTCACAATTCTTAAACAGATACTATTACTGTCTTTGGTGGGGACTCAGAAATCTAAGGTAGCCCAATTTTTTTTTAGATGTGCATGTATTTTCTCACAAAATATTATAGTTTGCAGGATCTTAATTCTATGCCAAATTTACAGCTCTGCAGGACAAAATCTATTAACAAGCACACGTGTTACAGAGATAAATTTTGCTGTGATTGTTTCAATTCTTGGATTGGTGCTTTTTGCTCTGCTCATAGGCAATATGCAAGTAAGTATAGGTACTTCCAGACTTCTAATGTTCAAAAGTTTCAGGACTTGACTATTATTAGCAATGATAAACTCATTGTCTGTTAATATTTTCCTTCATATCAGGAACATTTATAGTTGTTTCCACAGTATAATTTATATTTTGATTAACAGACCTACCTTCAATCCACTACTATCCGTCTGGAAGAGTGGAGAATAAGAAGGACAGATACAGAAAGATGGATGCACCACAGACAACTACCTCGTTACCTGAAGCAAAATGTCCGACGCCATGATCAATTCCGATGGGTAGCTACCCGTGGAGTAGATGAGGAAGCTATTCTCAGAGATCTTCCCGTGGATCTCAGACGCGACATTAAACGCCACCTTTGTCTTAATCTAGTCAGACAAGTATGTAAATCTTTGCTTTCTTTGACACAGTTTGTGAATTGTTAACATGTTTCTTGGGAAACAAGTAAACTAATAATGAAGTGTTTATTGGACACTGCAGGTACCACTCTTTGATCAAATGGATGATAGGATGTTAGATGCAATATGTGAGAGGCTGAAGCCTTCCTTGTACACTCCTGGAACTTGCATAGTTCGAGAAGGTGACCCTGTAAATGAAATGCTATTCATCGTTCGAGGACGACTAGATTCATGTACAACAAATGGTGGCAGAACTGGATTCTTTAACTCCTGCAGAATAGGCTCTGGTGACTTTTGTGGCGAAGAGCTTCTTCCATGGGCTTTAGACCCTCGTCCAACTGCTGTTCTTCCTTCGTCAACTCGAACGGTGAAAGCGATTACTGAAGTGGAAGCTTTTGCGCTCATTGCTGAGGACTTAAAATTTGTAGCAGCTCAATTCAGAAGGTTACACTGCAAACAACTGAGGCACACTTTTAGGTTCCACTCTCATCAGTGGAGGACATGGGCTGCATGTTTTATACAAGCAGCTTGGTTTAGGTATAAAAGAATGAAAGAGACGAATGAGCTGAAGAAAAAGGAGGATCTAATGATGGATTATGTGCCTGATACTCAATATTTTTCTGCACCTCTTCAGCCTCCTCCAATGGGAGGCTCAAATTATTCAATGTATTCTGGAAAACTTGTAGCTAGCCCAAGGAGAGGTAGGAGCTTGAGATATGGGTCTGAACTTGATATTTTTGGTTCGTTAATGAAGCCCCTTGAACCTGATTTTAATGAAGAAGATGAACATGATGGTTAAAGTATTCAAAAGTAGTCACATTTGTAGAAGGATCATTGTGTGTGCGTTAGGACCATTAGTGGAATATGTGATGCTTATTAGTTGTTACTTGTTAGTAATTGGTTATTAGTTATAGACTTATAGCAAAAGTTTGTACTATGAAGGATTCATCTTTTAGGCTAGGTCTAAGGATAGAAATAACAGAGATCTGAGGCAAAATTTTGCATGAATAAAAGATGGCTAATACTTCCTACAACCCCCTCCCTACTCGTTGGACATTCCCAATTTTTTAAAATTTCAAAAATACTCTCACGTGGAACACGCATGGGAACCCATATACGCTGAACTGAAGAAAGGTTCGGTGGTAAATTTCCAAACACGTACGGTAGTAAACTTCCATACCAACAAAAAATAAGGGTTCGATAAGTTAACTTCCGAACCGGTTCGTTAATCAACTACCGTGTCTATTATTGGGGTGTCTGGTGACAAACACATGTACGTTAGTTAACTTTCGAATCTGTTCGGAAGTATAGTTCCGAACCTATCTGATAGTGCTAAAAAACAACAGTTCCAGTATAGGCCCAAAATTAAATTAATTTTACTTATAAAAAATACATCTTACCAAAAAAATAACTCATTGTACTGAACATAAAATGGATTACATGGATAATATGTCTTGTCTGAATAGGATTTCAAACTCAAATTCAACAACATATTCAAATAACTATTCAATCTTTGGTTAAGTCTACAATAGAAGGGGGTGCTAGATCTAAGTTTAACGACTTCCATTGTTGCAAACGTCCCATAAATGGTTTGTCCTAATCTTTTGTTATGTCTTCCCTGTGTCTATTCCGGTAATAAGCGGCTGGGGGTATTGGGGTTCATTTCTTCAAAAATACTTGTACAAAGTGGTTCCCTATTTGTACGGGTGCATTCTTGATAGGTGCAACTTGAAATGGGA
Organism: Oxytropis ochrocephala; assembly: GCA_020916435.1. Lineage (NCBI taxonomy): Eukaryota > Viridiplantae > Streptophyta > Magnoliopsida > Fabales > Fabaceae > Oxytropis > Oxytropis ochrocephala. Next base: position 31,882,207 of record CM037090.1, on the reverse strand, counting down.
AAATTGTGAAGCATGCAGATCGAGACCAGCAAACAAGTACGACTTTGTATCTATTTGCGATCAAGTAACCTACTTCAGGGATAGTCATCAAATTCTTTATTTAATCCCTACGTTGCACAACAACGACTTCATAAGATAGGTAACTTTGGTCATCCCCATATACAACTAACTGTAGAAGTCAAAGTCTCGTTGAAGCTCTCCCAAAAAATATTTTCTCACCGTAGGCGAATCATCCTCCCCCAACCAAGTAGTGCAACAATGTACTGAAATCCGTAGTTACCATCGAACCCTACAATATATGCATGATTTTTTAAGTACAATTAATTTTACCGATTGATTAAACCCTATGCCTACAATATATCGTACCATGTGCCTACAATATATGCATCCTCCCCCATCCCGGTGCTCCCCCAACTCCCCAACACTTGGGCCTATTGATTGATTGAGACGTAAAATATGTGGGCCCATGCTTCTTAGAACCCCCTAGCTACTCACTAAAACCCCCTTTGCCTTATGAAAAGTCCAAAATACTCTCACTAAAAATAGAAAATTCCAAACTCAACTCTCACTCTCTTCCCATACACCCCCTAAACTTCTAAACACTCATTACTCTCACTCTCATCACTCACTCACTCACACTCCACACCCTTACCTCAATCTAATCTAATATCTCAAGCTGAAATCTACCTCCATTTAGTATCAACATTAAGGTATGTAGCTCAATCTATCTATTTGTAGCATTATTTCGCGCTTTCTTGTTGAATTGCGTTTTTAAATCGCGCACTGCTAGGACTGCGCAGAGGTCGAACACGCCATGATGGCGTCGCGGCGCCAAACCATTTAGTTCGGCCGCCGCGTCTTGTAGAACTAAGTAAAATAAGGGGTCTCTATATTGAGTTGGTTCGGCCAAGCGTGCGCCGAACAGGGTCGGATTTCTGTTATCCGAACCCACCTGATACACAGAATCTGTAGAAATTCTGTTTTTTAACTAGTTGGTGTGATTTTTTTCAAAATTTGTAGGTTTGAAGATGGATGAAACTGGCCCGCTATCTCTATCACTAGCTAATTCAATTGTTGTTGATCATTCTAGTTCATTCCAAACTGAACAAGTCTTTGCTAATCGTGATGATTTGTTGAATTATGTTCGGGTTGTTTGCCGCACACTTGGGATGGTTACGGTTATCAATCGATCGAACAACGGGGCGAGGTCGGGGAAAAGATTCTGTGAGCTGGTTTGTGAAAAGGCAGGGAAGTACAAGCATGCTGACAAGGTTCCTACGGGGAGTAGAAAATGTTGTTGCAAGTTTCGTCTGAAGGGAAAGTTTATTAAAAAAATTGGAGGATGGATATTGTCTGTTATGTGTGGCATACATAACCACACATTACAGACTTACCCTCAAGGTCATCCAAATGATAATAGATTAACAACTGAGCAGAAGGAAGTGGTTGCAAGAATGACGAAGAACTTGATTGCTCCGAATCAAATCTTGGCCGAGTTGAGGTCTACTTACCCTAAAGACGACCACTTCAATGTGAAGCAAATTCACAACGTACGTGCAAGGTTAAGAACAACTAATCGTCAGGGTAGGACTGAACTACAACATTTGATGAATTTGCTGGAGCGTGATAGGTATGTTTATTGGCACAGATTTGATGAAGGGAACTAACATTGTGAAGGACATTTTTTGGGCACACCTAGACTCAATGGAGCTATTGAATACATTTCCAATTGCTTTGATGATCGATTCCACATACAATACCAACCGGTATAGGTATCCGTTGGTTGAGATTGTCGGTGTGACATCAACAGAGCATACTTTCTTGGTTGCATTCGCTTATGTCAACTGGGAGAAGAAGAGTAATTTTATTTGGGTACTTGAAAAACCGAAGGGATTGTTTAGAAGACTGGAAGATATGCCAAAGGTGATACTTACCGACTGTGACACGGCTATTATGAATGTTTTGGCAATTGTTTTCCCGACTTCCGCAAACTTGTTGTGCCAATTTCACATAAAGAAGAATGTCAGGGCAAAGGCAAGGTTGTTGATCCATCCAGTGGTTGTTGCTGAGGGGAAAGAAGAGCGTCCGATGGACAGGGTTGATGAAGTCATGGAATATTTTCAGAATGTTGTCCACGTGATGATATAGGAAGCTTATCAGTTGGCTTGGGGCGAATTTGAGGCGGTGTGTCAACCTTTTGACAACTTTGTTTCGTATGTGAAGAAGACTTGGACCGACCCCCATAAAGAGAGATTTGTAAAAGCGTGGATAAACTGTCATATGCACCTAGGCAACAACACCACCAACCGTGTGGAGTCGGCACACTCGGCTTTAAAGAATGTTCTACATGACAGTAGGGGCGATATGTGTAAGTGTTGGGATTCGGTGAATGAGATGCTTTAGTCAAATATCATCATTGGAGCAGTATTTATGACAACCTTAAGGGCCTAGTTTCTTCATGTGTAATGGACCATCTCAACAAAGAGTCTAAGCGTAGCTTCTTGGGGATGACCTCTTCCGATTGCGGATGCGAGTTAAGAACGACGCACGGTCTGCCGTGCGCATGTGAGCTTTCTAGGTAATTTATTGAACTTACTCTTTTAGTTTTATATAACATATAATGATTATGTTTGTAAACTGAAATTAATATATTTTGTAGATACATGGGGAACCTATCTCGCGTTCCGTTTCCGTTGGATATAATACATAATCATTGGAAGAGGCTTACTTTTGTTGTTTCCCATGATGAAGACGAGACGGGATCCCCAAATGATGAGCTTAATTTGAAGATTGAATTTGAGGCTATACAACGGAGGTTTGATGCCGCTGATCGTGCTGGTAAAGTAATGATAAAGCAAAAAGCATGTGAGTTGGCATTCCCGGACACTACTTCCATGTGTCCACCTCTGGAACGAGTAACTACAAAGGGTTCACCTAAGAAGGATAAGGGGAAGAAAAAGGGTGCACCTAACAAGAGCGATGAATTTTCAACAAAGCGAGACCCATCATTTTGGGAACATGTTGATAATCATTTTGATTAATTCACAACAAGACAGCACCTCCGCTGCTGCTCAGTCACGCAAACTGCCTACTCCACCAGTGTCAAATTCATCAACTTCACGACAGAGTACAAGTTCCACCCCAAGTACCTTTCCGGTACCTAAAGGTGGAGCTCCTAAACCTACAAAAATGGCTAAAGGTGTGGAGTTCCTACACCGCCATTACCAAAGAAGTTTGATCCCACTCCCTCACAAATCGAGCAACCAAGCCAAACAACAAGTTCCAACCTCGCACTCACTCAAATTCAGGGACTAACACTAAACCCAACTCCTCCCATCATTCGGTCAAAAGCATACAATTCATTCATAGATTATATGCCGAAGGAGATGCATCGCTTTGTGGATGATATAGTGAATGTGCAAGGCGGCACGATAGAATCATGGGTTTCGAGGGCTTTGCTAGACTACTTGGAAGGGGTGAGGACGATTTCTGGAGCGTGAGGAATGAATTGTTTGAAGAGTTACAGAAAAATATCGATTTGTACACCACGTTGTTTGAAGGAGGGATATCCAGAGTCCACCGTATTATGAAGGCTTTGAAGAAACAACACATGGAAGTAGAAGGAAATGAGAATTGGATGACTTTTCCAGAATGTGCTTATCTGGCTGCAAATAAATACAAGGCCACGATTGTTTCCTGGTACGTGTTCTTCCCTTTTCTGTTTATCCATTTCTGATTGCACCAATCAAGACTGCATCGGTCTTCCACATATTGTTCACGGGTAACTACTTTGTTATGCCGGTTATGAGGAGAGGCTCCCCATTGCCAGGAATAATTACGCCATGGACAAATAATCGGAAACAGATAGCAAATGACTGGCCCAGGCAATATACAAAACCTTTGCAACAATACAAAGCTTTAATTCCCTTAAAAGCATTGGGATACCTTTAGAAAAAGCAAAAAGAGCTCTAGTATGGGTGCATTTAAGTCCTTGTATTGTATAGCAATTGGCAAATCAAGCTTTAATCATTTTATCTAATGCAATATATTTGGTTGACACCAAAATCAGCTAGTAAAAAAATTCTATAGTTTCTTGCTAATAAACACTTGTCAATTATTATTATTATAACAAGTAGACAAAATTGGCCAATGTGAAGCCAAGAAACCAAAAAAAGGCCAATGTGGCTCCAAAAACAATGGAAGCTCGATTATGTTCTCACTTTACCAATTTAGGGGAAGAAGGAACTCATTGAAATTAGGCTTTTGGTCAGAGAGTGATTGGTGAGAAACTAGCGCCTTGATCTATGCGTTGCAACATGAGAAAATATTGTTTAAATTGAAAGTATTGGGGTTTGTACTATAAAAACCCTAATATCAATATTTGACCATTGGAATCTAAGCTAACAAATAGCAAACAAGTTTTTCAAACAAACACATTTTTTAAATGCAAAAGTTTGTTAGCTAAGTGTGCACCTAAAACGGTTTATTCAGTTGGAGTTTGTTAGTCTCTAACTAACCCTCCAACTGACATGTCCGTATGTGTCTATGTGCATATATATATATATTCATTGTAATACCAAAAATCTGTACAGTTTTACATAGCAATCAATACAAACAAAGTTTATAGTTTGTTAGTTTTACAAAGTTTATAGTTTTACATTCCTTGAACCGTAAGCTCCATCTTCATCCTTGAGACTTCAAGGTTGTGACATTCAGGCAAAGGGCTTGTACCTCGCAACAAAGGAAGAAAGAAGAGGATTAGTCTAATTCTGTGACTGAATTAGAGAGTGAAGAAGAGCAATCAAGGAACAGTGAGTTAGAAAGAGGATTATTACCTTTGTGACAGTTTTCTTGAAGGGTTCTAAGGTGAGAACTCTGCAAGATCAAGTGTTGATTGTGCTTGAGGACATGCAAACACAGAAAACAGTGTGTTAAGTGTTTGCTATACATCCAAGAAAGCATAAAGAAGCAGAAATAAGTGGAAAGGATTTGATTACCTTTATCTTAGGTTCTATGAGTGATTTCAAAGGTGAAATCACAATTGTTTGTTCATCAATTCAATCTCAGAATACATGCAACAACAACATAAGAGAAATTAGAGTTTTGCTCAATTGAAAACAGAAAGGAGAAATTGAAGAGATAGAGGTGTTGTTTGATACCTTTGTTGAGTCAATTGCTTGTTCCAGCCTCGATTATCTGCAAGTTCACAGAAAACCTAAGCTAGGGTTTCTGTGAAATCAAACCCTAATCAAGAACAGAAACAATACTTTGTTCGTTATACCTTTCATGTGTGTCATTGAGAGTGTTTGAGGGATTCAAACACTTGATTGAACGAACGGTAGCAAACGAAGAAGTGGTGTGGTGTTTCACCTCAGTTCTTTGGGATTCAGGGCAAAAGCAATAGGGCTTTTGTTTCATCATCATCGGAAACATCATTGGTGAGCTTAAGATAGAGTTTGGAAGCTTCAATCACTGATCTACAGTGAAAGCCTCTCAAACCCTAGCTGAAGCAGTAGAGAGAAGAAGAAGAAGAGAACGAAGAGAGAGAGTAAAGAAGACGAAGTGACCAAGATCCATCAAGATTAGGTCAAGATTGACCTATAAGTATCTCGGGTCAGAAGCAGATTCGCGCGTCACCAAGTGGTCCGGGTTTGGGTTCCGCACGAACCCGGTAGCAGCAATTATTTGTTTGGCAAGCACCATTTCATCATTGGGTTGGGTTTAGGCAAGCTGGACTTGACTAAACACACCTCCTCAATTGCTTATTTGGTACCTGCAAGTAAAACATACTATTAGTTTTTGAAAAAAATCTATTAGAAGGTAGGTATGAATATGTAATAAAAAAACCGATTGCGAACTTAAAAACTAAATTAAAGTTCATATTTGTCATGAAACTATTGTTTTTTCACCAAATCGGTTATCGAGAAATAAACTCTGAGTATTTGAATGGTTAAAAGATTTTTGAATACTAAAGTACCCCAAAACACGCAGCTTAGTATCACACTTGACGTATTTGAAAGTTGAACTTTTTTCTGAACACTAAAGCATCAAAAAACACACTACTTAGCATCGTACTTTACGTATTTTGTTTTAAAATTATTTTTTCACCAAACCGATCACTGAGGAACAACTTTACGTATTCAGAAAGTTAAAATATTTTTCAATATTGAGGAATGAACTTTCAGTATTTGAACGGTTAATTTTTTTTGAACACTAAAGTATCTCAAACCACGCTGCTTAGCATCACACTTAACGTATTTTGTCACCAAACTGTTATTGAGGCGGAAATTTTGTATATTTGAATAGTTGGATTTTTTCCAAACACTAAAACATAAAAAAAACACTATTGCGAACACTAACGCATCCAAAAACACACTATTTAGCATCAAACTTTACATATTTTGTTATGATTTTTTTCACCAAACAGGTTACTGAGGAACAAACTTTGTGTATTTGCATAGTTAAATTTTTTTGACCGCTTAAGTACCGAAAAACACATTGTTTTGCATTGCATTTTGCTTATTTTATTACAAAATTACTATTTCCTTTCAAAAAGCCAATTATTGAGGAACAAACTTTGCGTATTTGAACAATTAATCTTTTTTTCAAACCCAAAAGTGCCTCAAAACACACTGACTAGTATCACACTTTACATAATTTATCACAAAATTAATTTTTAGTTTTCACCAATCTGATTATCTAGGAACAAACTTCATGTGTTTATAGATCTAATTATTTTTCTCTAAATTTTAATATACTCTTAAATAAAAAAATAAAAAAATAAAAAAAAGAGGGAAGGGGAGGGGGTTGCAGGTTTGGCACCAAATGGACCCAATGGAGACTCCTCAAGGTTATAGCTTAAAGATAAGTAAGAAATATTATAGATTTGAGGTATTGATTTATATAAAACAATGAGAGGAGAAATAAAATGATTTTATGAAGAAAAAAAAATCTATATTTAAAAATGTTGCTGCAATTACGAACACAATAACGAACACGAATAAAATAGACTGAGTCACAGACTAGGTTGCTATCTTTAAAATGTTTCGCGACTTTGACCAAGGTGTGCAACCAGTCTCCTAGTCTCGTCATCCCCAAGATAAAACAGCTTTCTTAAAATATGGTCTTCTTTGCACCTAGGAAAGCCACCAAACTTAAAATATTTCGAAAAGAATAGGTCTTCTTCTCAATGGCTGATAATTAAGAGAATTTGATGCAAAATATGGTCTACTTTACGTATATAATCTTAAAATATGGTCTTCTTCTCAATGGCTGATAATCAAGAGAATTTGATGCAAAATTGAATAGTTATTAAAATAAGATTGCAACGCACGGTAAGCATCTCAATTACATATAGTCAAAGCTTTTTACTATTAATTATTTATAATTTATTTGTTGTTTCAAAAATATACATATTATTGGCACGTTTTTAGAGTGCATGAACTTACGCTGTAAAAAAAATGCATATAGTCAAAGTTTTGTTTGACGTAGTATCTACTATTTTCGGGTGGTGGTGAATATGGGATCACAATGGTGTTTGGGAGATTGTAATAAAATCTCTATTTGGAGAGATCCATGGTTGAAAGAAAGGAAAAATCATTTTGTTCGCTCCACCATGGTGGCAGGCACGGAGGAGATGAGAGTGTGTGATTTGAGGGATGAAGCTAGGGGGGTTTGGAATGAGCTTTTAGTGGATTCTTTGTTTAATAATGAAGAAGCGACTTTAGTCGAAAGAATTCCTTTATATAATGTGCAAGGTGGAGACAATTTTTTTTGATGGAGGAGTCGTAATGGTGTGTACTCGGTTTGATCCGTGTATTATGGTATCATGGAGGATTTAATTGATAATCATTATATTAGTAAACCCAGAAATTGGATGCGTATTTGGTGTCTTAAGATTCCTCATAAGTTGAAGTTGTTGCTCTGGAGGGTGGCGAGGAGATGCTTACCTACTAGATTGAATTTGCTTGTTTCTTGAGGATCAATGTCCAATGTGTAGTGAGGGGTGTGAAGATAAAATGCACTTATTTTTTAAATGTGGGGAAGCTGAAGCTATTGCCTATTTGGCATCAAAGTAGCATGCTTGTTACTGTTAATACTTGCAGCGAGAACCATAATTGTTTTGTTGATTGTTTTTTTGCTATTTTTGACAGCTGGTCCGAATCACAACAGAAAAAGGCAGCCATGATTTTCTGGGCGATTTGGAAGAGACGAAACGACAAGGTTTGGGATGGTTCGGCAAGACAACATCGACTTCTTTCCAACTCGGTCAAGACTATCTTCGAGAGTGGGAGGTGGCCAAGCATAAACCTAACCAGAACAACAACACCAGCCCAAGCGCAAGGCACAGTCAGCAGCAGTGGAAGAAACCCGATCCAAGTACCTTGAAATGCAATATTGATGCTGCACTATTCGATCAAGAAAGCAAGTTTGGTATTGGTATTTGCATCCGGGACGAGAATGGTGTCTTCATGGAAGGAAAAATAATGTGGTTTGAAGGAATTCCGGAACCCCAAAAAGCTCAAGCAATGGGTCTATGGCAAGCATTAAAATGGTTGATGGAGTTGGCTTGGAGGCCGTGCCAATTGAGATGGATTGTATCTTCGTGGTCAATACCGTGAACAAAGCGGCACTCCTCAACACCGATTTTGATGTCATTATTTCTTATTGTAATAAATTACTCTATATTGTTCCAAGCTATAAGATAAGCTTTACTAGGAGGCAAATTAATATTGTTGTTCATTCTCACGCAAGAAGCGTCAAGAAATTATCTTACTCCAACGCGTCATTATTATAGTACATCTTGTATTACAAACATTATTGAAAGTGAAATGATATAAATTTGTTTGAGTTAAAAAAAGGGAATAAACTTATGTTCATGTTTTTAAATTAAAATAATAAATTATTTATTATAATTTTTAAATAAAACACAACAAAAAAACAAAAAAGTTGCACCTATCAACATATAAAAATACTTGCTCAATATATATATATATATATATATATATATATATATATATATATATATATATATATATATAGGAAAAAACATAGTGGTTTCTATTGTATCATATACTAGTACTTTATTCGTACATTTCTATAGGTGACATCCGCACGAGTGACACAGTATTTGTTATAAACTATAATAGAAATCTGCGTCATTCCATTTAGGATTGGGAATTGGCGTATGCTTTTTAAATATCTCTCATTATTTAAGACCCTCTATCACCTCTTTTGGCTTCTTTCTATTGAAACCAAAAATAGGTTTGATTGTCCATTTTTTATGATATTTTGGGGAGAAAAACTCAACAAAAAAAAAAGCGTCAGCTTTTCTGTCTCTTTAGCGTTGAACTCTTTCCTATCTTTTTCTCTCTCCGCGTCAGTTTGTTTTCTGTTGTCTTTTCGTTTCCTGTTTGTTTCTCTCTCCGCGTCAGTCTCTTTTCAAGCAAGTAGAGACAATTGTTTTGTCTGATAAAACTGCAACTATTTGGGCATTTAGCGTCTCTTTTACAAAAATACCTCCAAATTTAGACCAGTGTCAAATTAAGAAGATGACTCTAATGGTAATTTTCCTAACACCGGTTTTTATTATATAGAAAGTAGATTTTAAGTTTCTAAATTTCTAATTGAGATATATTTTGATAATTTTATACCTAAAAACAATTTTGATTCAATATATCTAAACACTCATCTTCACTCTAAGAATTAGGGGTGAGCATGGGACGGTTAGGTGTTATAATTAACCTTAATTTTGATCGGGCTATTTTATTGACCCTAGTCCATCCTAAAACCTAGACAAACCCGATAGATTCCTTAAAGCTTCTATAAAAGTAATGTTAATATGTGTCCAACTTTGTTAAAAATACATAATTGTAGCATCAAACTACTTGTTTTGAGTTTAACATCTAACTAAGATATTACAATTCACAAGTATACTTGTAATAATTATATATTAATATATGTGTATGTATATTAGGGACGGGTTGGGTAACCCGAGAGTCAACCGAACCCGTCTAACCCGGACCTTGTTTACTACTTGAGGCATACTCTCATTTGTCCATTTTTTATGTGGGACATGGTTCGATTCAACCGAAAATTATTGGGTTGAGACGGATTGGCGGGTTGGGATGGATCCTACACACCCTACTAAGAATATCCAAACAACAAAAAATACTAAGAATCACTTTTTTTTGTAATGTGTCGAAACAAAAATCATGTTACAATTCAATTCATTCTTCACTAAAATAAATTCTATAAAATCCATTCCGTGATCGTAGAATCAAACACAGACTAAGTGAGCTTTAGTTTTTCTTCTTTTTCTTTTAAATATAGAATAAAAGAAAAATAAATGGACTCAATATAGTTTTATTTCTTTTTTCTTTTCGAAAGATAGGATTTCCTTTTTTTTTGAAAAAAAAAAGATAGAATTTTGTAATACCTTTATTTCAGTAGAAAAGGGTAAGTGATAAAAGAAATATCAAGCCAAACTATGAATGAGATTCAAGGCCCACACAATCTAATAGTAAAATTTAATGGTTTGGGTAAAGAGCTTAATTAAGTGCAAATGTCGTCTCAAATAATTTATAGAGACGTTGTTCAAATCTTAAAAATTAAACCTCTAATTTGGCTTCTATTTTATTAAATTGAGCCTCACAAATTACTCCATTTTTAAAGATAAATTAAAATCCACATAAGAAATTTATCAAAAATTTGTCTCTTTCGGTTAGTTATTTTACTAACAAGATCAACCTTGTTTTCGTAAGCAAAGATAAAAAAATGAAGGCAAAAATTAAATTTAGTTTCTTTTGTGGGTTTTAATAGTAGTCTCGCATCGAAAACCTAAACCAGTTGGATGGAAAACAGTTGTTATAAAAAATCTTGAAAGTCTATTTATATCAAATTTCATAGAGAAGCGTCGGCCGATGACATAATGCGTTCATGTCGGCTGACCCATATACTTTTTCAAGAATGTTAAAGTTTTTTTTTTAAATTACACTCCATTTGTTCCTAATCTTTGGTACTTTGGTCTTGTTACACACAAATAGGAGTGGGAATAGACTGGACGAATTGAGCTTTGCATGACTTAGGTCTTGCATGCGCCAAAATGGCAGGCCTGAGCCTGGCCTGTGGCCTATCATAGACCCATTTTTTAGGCATGGTATGACCTTTTGAAAAGTCTGACAATGTTTGAAAGCCTGTTTAAAAGCACATTTCACAATTTTTTTAATGAAAACCTACAACCTTTAAATGGTATAAAAATTTTGAAAAAACTAACAAACTAATAGGTCAATGAGATTTACTCTAATTTGAGATCAACCCAAAATCTTGTAGACAAAAATCTTTATATAACATGCTATTTAATTTTTTTTAATAATAACTTTAAATTTGTCAAAAATTGATGTCAATATGTTTAAATTAATAAAAAATGCTAACAAATTAATGATTCAACACAAAGTAAAAAAAATTGATATAATAACAATAAAAGTAATTAAAAACAACATTCATATTCATTTAAATAGGTTGGCATGGTAGGCCTAAAAGAATTTTTCATTGGCATGTGGTCTGACCTTTTTACCTAAATAGGTTTTTTAAAAAGTCTTGACCTTGTCTATTTAAAAAAACTTGGCCTGGCTTGGGTCAGTCGTAGGTTAGACCGTAGGCTTTTGTTAGCCGGTCTGGCCTATTTTCACCCCTACACACAAATTAAGGTACAATTAATATATATTAGTCAAGTACTAAAATAAATTTTTTGTAGTTGTCTCAATAAATATAAAAGGTTTGTTTGAAAAAGTTTGGTAAATTATAGATTGGCTTTTTAAAAGAACTATTATTTTGGTGAAAAATAAAAGACCAAAAATACCAAAGATTAGGAATAGGGGAGTAATATTTTTTTGGGTCCAAAAAAATGGCATTGGGTTGGGGCCCTATGCGGTAGCATGACATGCATGGGCCCATGGCTGGCCCTATTAAGCGCTTATGATATAAGCGCTTATTACATAGGAACTTATAAATTGTTTATATAATAAATGATAAAATAATATCAAAACTGCTCTGCATTTCCCATGCAACAAATAAGGTGGTCCTCTGCATATTTCCATGCAAAAAAATAAGAACAATTATGAATCATGATTATTGTGGTGGTAGTAATTGATGAGATAGAGTAGCAGGCCAGGGGCAGGGATAGGGTATACTCATACTCATATAATCCTAAAGTGCCACGTGGAAGGAGCACATTGAATGAGGGTACACACTGAAGACTGAACACAGAGACGTGGGCTATGTTATGTGGACCTGAAAGTCAAACCACTCAATACACATGTTGCAGGCTTTTGTTTTCTTTTGTTACCACCACCACCATAGCTACTAGCTACGACCCCCTATCTTCCCTTCTACCACTACATGCCAATCACCCCTAGCCAAACAACTTTCGACTCCCTTATCTTTGTCTAAATATTTTTCAGGAAACTTTTGGGATTCCTGACAGTCCTCATCATCATCATCATCATCATATCCTACATGGACCGCTTTGAATGGAGTATTTTGATTTGATCCATCAACCATTTTCGATTGGGAAAAAAATGGTTGATTAACATTTCAAATTTCAATGCTAGGACCCCTCTTAGCTATAATACGTCATATAAAACTGCAAATTTTTCTTATAACAGAGAGTAGATAGAAAAGATGAAGTCCTACGATGAAAAGCTACTCCTTTTCAACAATGATAAATAGGATCGCATCACCAAACACCAAAATCATTTAAAAGTAATAATGGATCCTAATTAAAGATCAATGAAAATGGATCAATGAGCTTTATGTAAAGCATACGACTTTTAGTTAACTTTTAATTGAGAAGACTATCTTGAAATGCTCTTTGAGCTTTAAGTGGAAGGGAGGAAGCCAGCAATAATGGCTCGTTGTGGGGGAGAAAGTTTCTTGTTTGATATATTGTCATTTCTTTTGTGAGGAAAATGAAAAAAAAAATACTATTTTGACACAAAAATTACGCCATACACCTTACACAACAAAGTATAAGAAAAACTAGATTTATTTGGTTCTAACCGTAAAAAAATATAGCAAAAAAAAAACACAACAATTTAAAAAATCTATTTTAATCGACTCAAAACCCTCCTCCGTACTAGTATAAACTAGCCCCACGACCCGTTCGATGGACGGGTTGGCTAGCGGTTGATTAATTAAAACACATTGGAATAAAAGCAAGTAGAAATAATAGCCATGAAGATTAAAGGTTAACGTTTGTTAAAGACATGCATATGTGATACACAACAGAATCAAAGAATAAACTTAAAGCAAGTAAAAAATTCTTTCAAATTTCAAACTTAGATATGAAACAATAGGAAGAAGGAATAATAATAAAAAGTATGTTTAAAATAGTTCAAAAGCATAAACATTTGTTAATGAATATCCGACAGTTTGGATATTTAAAGGCCAAGGGCTATTGTTTCAGTAGAAAGGTAAGTACTACAGTTAATTATTTCTACCAGATTTCCTAATGATATCAACAAAAACAGTCAAATGGGAGTCACCAATTTCCAATTTCAGCAAATCTCCTACTCGCAGTTTTTTCCCCTTAACAAATGACACCCATGTGGCACCTGTTATGTATTTTTCATCTCTTGAAAGTTTGGCGAAACGTAATGCGCACACATCAAACAAAATCTAAGTATTTTTTTTGACTAAACAAATTCTAAATATTAGAAGGACATCACATTTAAAGAAAAAGTCACACATATTAGATCAAGTCATAACACAAACAGTTTAAAATTGGAGCATAAACAACAGCCTAATCACACAGATTAGATGAAGTCATAACAAAATCAGTTTAAAGTTGTAAAATAAACAACAACCTATAATAACATTATCCATATTCATCAAATGTAACCATAAAAACTTAACCCATAATACTATCTTACCGGTTTGAGGGATTAGTCTCTAGAGTTGCAGGTAGAGGATACCCAGTTTATACCAAAAAAATGTACACATGAAAACTTAACTCATAATTAAAGAGAAAAGAAGACAACATAATTAAAAAGTGAAACACGTACGTAGGTCTCATGCAGAGATTGATTTAAAAGTAAATATCAATTTAATTATGCTTCTAATACTTTTTGATGCGAAATTATCTAAATAAAGAAGAAACTACCAATTAGGACATCTAATTTTTTTTTTAATATTCTAAAGTACCCCAAAACACACTGCCTAGAATCACACTTTATGTATTTTGCCACCAAATTATTTTTCCATCAAATAGATTATTGGCAAACGAAGTGTTTCAATAGTTAAAAAATTTCTGAATACTAAAGTAACCCAAAATACAATATCTAACATTTCGCGTTACACGTTTTGCTACAAAATAATGTTGTCCCCCATCAAGTACACTAAAGCACACTATTTAGCATCAGATTTTAAAATATAAAAATATATAAAAAAATGTAGATTAATCATCGGTAAAACTCTGTTGGGAGGATATAACCACACACGCCGACAAAATCGATATTCGTGATCAGCCAACTTTTCCAGTGTACATTAGTCATCGTTAAAGCCGATGAAAAACTGCACACTAATGAGATGGTAAGAAAAAAAGTAAAAGAAAGGAAACAAAAAGTGAAAGAAAAAAAAAACCAATTGACTCCGATGGACGGGTTGTCTAACTATTGATTAAATAAATTACTTTTAAACAAAAACAACAGTAAATAATAATATCAAACAAATTCTAAGTATTAGAAAGACATCACAATTAAAGACAAAAGTCAAACATCTTAGATCAAGTCATAACACAAACAACTTAAAGATGGACCAAAAACAACAGTCTAATCACACATATTAGATCAAGTTATATCACAAACAGCTTAAAAGTTGTAACATAAACAACAATCCATCAAGAATGACTATTCTGGCTTAGTTTGCTCTTGAGGTTGATAGATCCGTCCTGAGCCGGTTGTAGGACTCTGTCGATCATGCACGGTTTGATTTAAAACTAAACACAAATTTAAGAATGCTTCTAATACTTGTTGATGCGAAATTATCTAAAAAAAAAAAGAAAATACCAATTTGGTCATGTAATTTTTTGATTCTAAAGTACACCAAAACACACTACCTAGAATCACACTTTATGTATTTTGTTATGAATTTTTTTCATCAAATAGATTATTGAGGAACGAATCGCTTATTTAAACATCGTAATTTTTTCATGCACTTCAACTTCCCCAAAATACACTCATTAACATTGCACTTTACGATTTTGTCACAAACTTATTATTTTTTACCAAACCAGCTTATTTACGAAGAAACTTCTAGTATTTTAAGACTTAAAAAAATTCGAATCCTAAAGTACCCCAACACAACTGCGTAAAATTTTATGCGTTACGCATTTTGCGATAAAATAATTTTGTCCCCATCAACTACACCAAAGCACATTGTTTAGCATTTCACATTACTTTTTTTCTTACGAAATTAAACATTTTTTCACCCAAAATTTTCATATTTCATCATGTAAGATTTTTCTAGATTGTAAAGTACCTCTTAAAATATAAAAAAGAGAAAATGCAAAACCATAAAATATAAAAGAAGAACCTTGGGTGTGACAAAAACTCTGTTGGGAGAAGATAACCACACAAGCCGACAAAGCCGAGTTCTCGTGGTCAGCTAGTTTCCTCGGTGTAGATTAGTCATCGGTAAAATTAATTTTTTTTTCTAAACCCTAAAGAACCCCTAAGCACACCGCTTAACATTTCACTTTACACATTTAGTTACAAAATGATTTTTTCCCCATCAACTACACCAAATCACATTGTTTAGCATCACACTATATGTGTTTTGTCATGAACTTAAATAGGTTTCCACCAAAAATTTGCATATTTAAACATCTAAAAATTTTCGAGACTGTAAAGTACCTCTTAAAATATAAAAAATTAAAATAAAAAAAGAAAACCTTCAAATATAAAAAAAGAACTTTGGATGTGGTAAAAACTCATTGGGATGGGAGACTTGTGGTTAGCCAAACTCCCAAACAGATTAGTCATCGACAAAGACAATGAAAATTACGTACTCAATGACATGGTAAAAAAATAAGGAAATAACAAAAAAATAGAAGCAAGAAACAAAAAGAAAGTGAAACAAAGAAGGAAGAAGAGAAAAAAAAACCAAAAAAAAATGAACCAACAAAAAATCATGCCACATACCAAAAAATTATTCCCACCAAAATCCAAATCAATTTATATGGGCATGCCAAGCCGCATATAGTTTAAGATCAATGTTTTTAATACAAAAACAACCTTCATTAGATCAATGGAAGGTGCTTACGAACATAAATGTGTGATGAAGTATTCTCCTCCCACGACTTGACACAATGAAACATCATTACATCAGAAAATAGAAGTCATAGAAGGGTAGCTTACATCACTACAAGAATAAGCCTGATTTGCCACAAATCGCTTGCCACACACTGATTTCCGTCGCCAATTTGCGACGGTGTGTATACAGACGGCCACGAATCAGAATGAGAAAAGTGTTTGTAAGTTTGGTAAGGATTTGCCACGGACTTTGATAATTTGCCACCAAATTCCGTGGCAAACCCGCGGCAAATGTTTGAATCGACTTAATTAAAGGGAGTCTAGTCGATCCTCTTTCTTTCACGCTCACTCTCACTCTGGCCGTGCTTCCTTCTTCTTCTCCCTTCCCTTTCTCCTCACCTCCGCCTCCCTCAACCTCCACCGCACATCCTCAACCTCCACCGCACCACCCTCATCAACCTCCACTTTG
Organism: Oxytropis ochrocephala; assembly: GCA_020916435.1. Lineage (NCBI taxonomy): Eukaryota > Viridiplantae > Streptophyta > Magnoliopsida > Fabales > Fabaceae > Oxytropis > Oxytropis ochrocephala. The sequence goes on along the minus strand of CM037090.1, from coordinate 31,865,428 downwards.
CCACCGCGCCTCTCCTCACTCTCACTCTCTGGCTTCCTTCTTCTTCTCCCTTCCCTTCTTCTTCTTCCTCTTCTCGCCCTCATGAAAACGGTGAGTTTCTTTCTCTCTTCCCTTCTTCTTCTCTCTCAGCACCTCCTCAGTTCTTCTTCTTAAAGGTAAGTTTGTTGCTTCTATTTTACTTCTATTAGATAGAAAACCCCCAATTTTTTGTAGAATCAAAACCCTAAATTCCTCTTTTCGTCGATCTTACCGTGTATATCAATGGAGTGGCACCAATTGGTATCGAGGAGCAGCGAGGGCTCAAGAGCTAGAGGATGCTCTTCTTGATGTCCTTCCCCAAAACATTGTTGGGTAATAGAGGTGTTCTTTGATTACTATTCTTATTTCATTGTTTGTTGTGTATTTTGTAGCTATCAATTGGTTGATTTTATTAATCTAATATATTTTCGCCTCCCGATTGTTGTTTCTGTGTGTTTTGTAGGGTTACAAAAATAGTGGAGTGTTATTTCCTTTTAAAGCCTCCAATCGTCATTGGCCTTTTCTGCCAAGACACAATGTCCCATTTAATTGGTTCATCTATGCCAAGGCATGTTGTTTGATCCAGGTTTCTATGGCTTACGGGCATATATATATTCTCTTATATTTGTGTATTTTACTTAAGCTATTATTGATTTGAGTTTTCATACACGATTATTTCAGAACATTGTGTTGAGTTTTCTCGAGAAACTTGGCAAATTACATGATGACATGTTTTCAGTCCCAATTTGCCTTGCCTCAAGAAATTTTATGTCAATAATCTATTCATTTTTTTTGTTGTGCATTGTATGATATATAAATAAATGAAAGTTGTTTCTTACAATGTTTCAATGCTTTTTAAATTTTATGCCTTATTTGGTTGCTTTATAGGATATAATTGTCATGCGGGCTCTGAGAGTTTAGGGATATGGCTTGGCTGTTTTCTTTTGTTTTGCCCCCTCATAGCAAATGAAATTTCAATAAGAACAGATCCTTCGAAGGTGAAATTGTTTTTAAAAAAGCATTTTGAATCATTCTGTTTCGCTTTGTTCTTTCTGCCTTGTGATTCTAGGGTTTAGACAAGAGATTTTTTGGATTGGAATTTCAGTTCAAGTTGGATGAATAAGGAGGTCTTTTTTTGTTACCTTGATAATGATAAGCTTAGAGTGAAAATCTGCCATCTTCTCCATATCATTTCATATTCCTCTTTTGTCTCTGTTGCTTTTATGTGATGTGATTTGGTTCTGCATATGAAGATTTTAAACTACTTGGTCTATTTTTGTTATCTTTGCTGGAAAAGCTCTGATAGAGATCAAAAAGAGTTTGATTGATCCCATGAACAAAATGAGCCATTGGAATAAGGGTGATCCATGTTCATCAAACTGGACTGGGGTTTGGTGTTTTGATAAACAGGGTCCTCATGGTTACTTCCATGTCCATGAGCTGTATGGCTTCTTTGGCCTTCTGCTTTCTTTTTGTTTTGAATTTTTCATTTTAATTATTTTAATATTATAAACTGTTATTATTTATATAAAGTAGAGGCTTCATATTACACAGATTTCTAAATTTTACATTTTTTTTGTTCTTGAGTTATGGTTAAGCTACCTAATGACTATGAAACTCACGGGAAGTCTAGCACCTCAGCTAGGTCAGCTATCTCATCTTGCGACGGAAAAATTTGTCACGGAAAAGTCCGTGTCAAACGATTTATGACGGCGTTTTTTTACCATTTTTTTATCCGTGGCAAATATTGTTTCTTACGGAAATTTGTACATTTGCGACGAAATGTCCGTGACAAATCAACAATTTTCTTGTAGTGCATGGTCGAGTGAAATGGACTTCGTTGGTGGAAACGTAGGCATACATGTTTTGAACCCCGCTCCTCCATTCACTCTAACAACTAACACACTAATTATTAACCACTTTTCTTATAAATAAAAAGAAGTGCATTACCAAGCCAATAACTGAACCCTAACAACCAATCTAATTTCTTCCACACAGATAATGGAAAAATGAGCCGCGCGCAATCTATAATTTTATCCAATTAAGAATAACTAGTGCGGTGACCCGCCAATACTTCAGGTTCTATGGAGAGAGGGGACAATGATTTAGGTTATATTAAAGACAAAACTTAACTTATGTGGCATGATTATTATGAAACTAAAGTTAAATTTTCAAATGGCATACATGTAAAAATAGTTATTGACTATAAAGATTGTAATAGTTTTGTTATTTTATGGAAAATTTTAGAACGGAGATAGAAGTTATTGAGATGTTATTTAACTCAGATCAGATGAAAAATATGGCGATATATTTGCAAAGATGGAAGTGTTTCAGAAGAGAACAATTGACAACAAATCATCGAACAAAAATAATTTGTGTTAAAGTTAGAGTAAAGGGATGAGAAGGTGAGATTTTGAGGAAATCTTGTAGGTCCCTACAAAAGCGAGACTCTACAATATTTATATTCTTAGATTAGATTAGATTTCTTTGACTTCTACATGCGCATTCCGACTCTTGAAATTGGCCAATTTCTTCACATGTATCCATTTGAAGGGCTAACAAGATACTAAAAATGGTGGTTGTCTCACTAAAATCTGGATGTAACAAACCAGTCCCTAAAACCCAGAGATACAGAGGTATTTCAACAAATACAATTGATGCAAACTTAATACAGACTAATCCTAACCACAAGACAAAAAAGACAAAACCACCAACAAACAAAAACATCCATGGGGGCTTCGGTGTTGGTGAGGGTAGATCCAAATTTGCAGGTGGAGGAGCTTCAACGAGGGTGCGGAGACGGAGGATTGGGTAGCGATCACACGATCTCAAAGAAGAAGGAAGGAAGGAAGGTGGTGAGCGAGATCCCTTTGAAGTTGACAGTGGTCACCTCGTGACGAAGGCATCAACAAGGAAAAAGGGGCCCTCCATAAAAGAGGGAGAGAGGGCTTCAGAAGATTGGAGGAAGGGGTTCTCTCTCATCTTTTGCAATAGTACATAAATCAATCTTTTTCCTGAATCCACTTATAATATAACTAAAACAAATCTCTGTATATACTCATATGCAATTTGTTTTCATGTCTAAAACGATTCTCAATCAAGCACAGAATCATCAAATTTTCACATGAATATTCCCCAATTTTTGTTAGGTTCCTATAGTAGTAAGTATACCCTTGCAATCTAAAATCTTACAAAGTGACAAAAACATCGGAAGTTTTCAAGGACGGACATATGGTGAGTGCAAATCAGGTGGAAAACATCGAATCTTTGAGTTATATCGATGCCGGCTTAAAATCGAACATTAATCTAATAGAACACAAAACGACAACTCTTATATTTGAGAATCTTTTTCAGAAAAGATAGAAAAGACTTTTTTGCTTCAAATTTTCTTAAACTACTCCTGGCCCGGCCTATCTACAAATGGCAATGGTACAAAACGAAAAGCACAACCCAAAAAAAGAAAGAAACCACATGGGGCTGGTAGCAGTAATAATTGGAGTATAAATTCAACCTAAACTTAAATTCATTCGTCGCAACAAACATGATGTCGTATTAGTGTTAGATACTTGAGTCTTTTAATATTTTTTTTTACAAACAGACAAATTGTCTGAATTGATTAAAAAAAAGAAAAGAGAAAATGACAGAGAAAATTGAGGGGGACATTATTAATGGGAAAACTCGATGAGACTTGAATGACTAGTCATGTCTTCAAGTAGATAATTATCTGGTCAGGATAAGTCCCATGGCAAACTATTCGGTAGCGGTGAGCATGAGGTCTATGCGCCCTGAAAACTAGGAGAACTTCTCCATAACACCCACTAGGTACGAAAAGTGGATTGAAACTTCTAAATATTGTAAAGACACACGATGATAAATCAAACTTGCAATTTTCAATCAATTTACTTCCTACTTACTTTTCATTTACCTTTATGCATAGCCTTTAGATAATCCTAGAACTAGATACACGTCCCTCACACTAAACCTAACTCCCTTTGGAGTAATTAGGGAACCCATAAAGAGGAACATAGGTTCTTCCTCAGTGAAACCGTTTGAAGAAAGGAATCAAGAGTTCAAACTCTTAGTCGATCCTCAGCTAAATCTAAAGTTTGACAATAAATATTAGCACACCCAGTGGGTAACATAGGTAAACAACCTTAAGGGTTTGATTCATCGGGTTTGGACTATCATTGGTGTATTTACCTGCGCTCTGGCAAGAATTTCAGTGGCGTGGAACCTGCTTGATTGCTTCTGCTTCCAAGAAGGGACATTCCCGCAGGAACAAAGGCAATGAGCAACCAGGTATATCAGGGGCTATAAACTATGATGTACCCCCTCCTGTTACTACAACTGAACAACCTCAAAATGTTAAAATGGAGCAGCCTATGGTTATGATGACATCATGTACCAAGCGTCGCTACTTTTTCCACTATTTAATTCAGTAATTAAATTGATTAATTATATTCATGCATTGATATACTCTTTTGGCCTTGTTTATAAGAAAATCACATAACTTCACACTTATTGAGAAATGAGTTAAGTTAACTTGATTGTTTCAAACTATAAGCTGGTTTGTTATAACTTTTTTTAAAAGATAATAATTTTTTTATAAAAATAATTATTGTAGAAGTTTTGCATCAGTTTGTTTAAACTTTTCTAAAAATTAAAAATTTAATAATAATATAAAAATTATTATTTCACACAAACACAATTTTTTTTGCTTTTCTTTAAAAAATTTAAAAATTAATCTCTAAATTATTTAGCAATAAGATTATTTATTTTTAAACGGTAACAAATGGGCTGCATCTAAGAAATGAACTATAATTACTAAAAGGCCCTTTTTGTCTTGGGGCTTTAGAAGAAGAAAATTAATAAGATGTATTTTTGGAACAATGATATTAAATAGAGTTTAATCTTGTGACTTTTGCTTATATTTGAGGCTAGCAAATTATTATTATTATTATTATTATTATTATTATTATTATTATTTGCTTATAAATTAGACCTCCAGAGTATATTTTATTTTAATATTTGGTATTTAGTTACTACTCTAAAATGAAATATAAGTAAATTTTACGGAGATGATTTTCGCAATTGAAAATTTCACCTGAGAGTCTCAAGTGTCAAATCTATATCATCCATTACACTTTATCTATTTTTTCATATGTTAAAGTTTCTCTCTTTGGTTTATTAATCAATGATCGAGATTTTACATTACAGTAATGTCACTTGAGAGAAATCATTCCCAAATTTTTGGTATAAACCGGGTATCCTCTGCGCACAACTGTAGAGATTAATCTCTCGAGTTAGGTAGGATCACAATAAACGGCAAAGCTACGTCATATATTTTTGGCATGAAATATAAGCGATATCAACCACTCCTCTCCCATTTAATGACGATATCTCTAAAATACCTTTCCTCTAGTTTAACTTTTTGTATTTTCATGGAGGGTCGTATAGACAATAAAATTAATTTCGTAATGAATTTTTGTGGCTCATCATAAAAGTTCTTAGTCACGGAGGGTGGTATAGGCAATAAAGTAAATTTTTTATTTGAGATTATAAGTTTAAATGTGATTTACTAAGATTTTGTTTGGCAATGTTAATCCGCTAGTTTATAGCGGATGAGCCATTTTTAAATGTTTTGCAAGATTAGTGTATAGTGTGTTTTAGTAGCTTATAACATTTTTTCCATACGCTACTTAAGGTAACGTTTGAGCTTATAGCTTATAGCATTTTATTTTTTCTCTCAGTTTTACCCTTGTTACTTAAATTAGATTCTCGATTTATCCTCTACTAAATGAATATTCTCTCTCATATTTGACAAGATTCTCTCTCATATTTAAATATTAATTACAAATGTCTATTTATGTCGTTTTATATTTATAAGTTAGTTCAACCGCTAATTTTACCAAACACTTTAAATTTAATCCGCTAGCTTACCCGCTATAAGCTATATATCATCCGCTAGCTATCAACTCATCGCCTATAAGCTAATTTACCTGCTATCTGCTATCCACTCTTTTTTTGCCAAACAGAGTGTAACCGTAAATTAGGCTTCTAATTCTTTTTGGAGGGATTACAATATGGCAGTGAGAGTGGAAAGCAAAATGACCCTTGGTTAATCAACATCTCTTTTTTAGCTATTGTAAACTTAATTGAAAAATTTTGTCAAAAAAAAACCTTGATTGGAAGTTTAAACTTCCAAGTCTTGCTTATTTGGCTAGGAACAAAGTATAAAAACACTAAATGTCCGGAACAACAATCAGAATTTTTGTCGGTAAGCTTAATCCAAGACATTTACTTCTAATCAATGTTTTCTTTATTTTGAGACACACAATTATGAGCACTTGCAGCTCCAACTTTATGAGACCATGCAAAAAGAAATGATCATTTGTTTTGTTCCTTTTTACTTGGTGTATGTTAGATTTTGTATTTTAGCTTAATCCAAAACATCTATTAATAAATTTTGGTTTTTATAAAATTATTATTCTTTTTCCTATGATACTATTGATTGTTTATAATCCCTCTTTATAATTACACTATCGCCTTTATGCAACGTCTTAAGCGGCAATCTTTTGATCAATGTTGAGCTAATACATGTATGTGCATCACCTATTTAATGTATGGTATGGTATGAGTTCAGGCAATTGTTATTCATTTCACAAAAGGGATGTGTATGGTGTTTTGGTTCGACATGTATGTGTGTTGTTCATAGTGTGTTTATTTCAGCTTGTAATCAATGTTGGGTGGTTGTGTCACACCACCTAAGCTAGAAGTGTTTATAGATAGCATGTGCTATATACACAAAACAGTGGTGAGACTGAGATGTAATTATGTCCTATGGAAGGAGTGTAATTTGCAGTCTGTGTATTGCCAATTTAGTCGTCCGTGCATGAGGTGACATATTTGCAGGCCCAGTCACGTCAAAGGAATACACGACAATGAGCTTCTTTACTCCATCTTTGTGGAAAAATCACAATAGGCTTGGACTGCGGTTTTTGTTTCACCAACCAAATCGTGAGTAACACTAAGGCTTATTAACTTACACTACAAAAAAAACGGTCATTAGCGAGGGAATATTCAGTCGCTAACATGACCAATTCCCTCGCTAATTGCCATTAGCGAGGGAATTAGCGAGGGACCAGTTCGGTCGCTAATTCCCTCCTCGCTAATGCAGTTAGCGAGGGAAATTGTGTCAGTCGCTAATTAGCGAGGGACAGTCCCTTGCTAATTCCGTCGCTAATGCTGACAGCACGCTTCCCGAGTCTGACTGGCACACTTCTCAATCCGAGTTTATTATTATTAGTATTATTATTATTATTAGTATTAGTATTATTGTTATTATTATTATTAGTATTATTATTATTATTATTATTAGTATTAGTATTAGTGTTATTATTATTAGTATTATTGTTGTTATTATTATTGTTGTTGTTGTTATTATTATTATTATTATAACCAAAATTTTCAAAGAGAGAGAGAGAGAGAGGAGTGAGAGTGGTGGTGGTGTGGTGGTGGTGGTGGTGGTGTCGTAGAGGTTGTGGTGGTGGGGGTTGTGTGGTGGTGGTGGTGGTGGAAGAGAAGAAAAGAGAGTGGTGGTGGAAGAGAAGAAAATAGAGTGGTGGTGGTGGTGGTGGAAGAGAAGAAAAGAGAGTGGTCACTACGCCAGAATTGTAAAAAGAGATCGCCACCTTTAGTAGCGTTTATAAAAAAACGCTACCCATTTTAATAACACGCTACACCATTAGTAGCGTTTTAAAGTAAAACGCTACCTATTAGGTAACACGCTAGACGGATCCCTAGCGCTTTTACTCAAAACGCTAGCAAATTAGAAAACACGCTAGACGGATCCTAGCTAGCGCTTTTATTCAAAACGCTAGCCAATTAGAAAACACGCTAGATAGATCCTAGCGTTTTTAGAAAGCGCTAGCTATTTAGAAAACACGCTAGATGCAGGATCCCTAGCGCTTTTATTCAAAACGCTAGCCAATTAGAAAATACGCTAGATAGATCCCTAGCGCTTTTTATAAAACGCTAGGTATTTAGTAAACACTCTAGACATATCCTAGCGCTTTTACTCAAAACGCTAGGTATTTAGAAAACACGCTAGATAGATCCCTAGCGTTTTTTAGAAAACGCTAGGTATGGTTAAATAATTTTTTTGTTTCCCATTGAGCTACTTCCTCTTTCACTAACAACACTCTTACCGTAAACGCAAAAAAATCACTCACCCGTAAACGCAAAACCCTAACACCCTAACTCAAATTAACATCATCTCTCTCAACGAAAATCATCTCTCTCGGTGAACATCATCTCTCTCACTCGCACAACATTGGTGAGTTTTCTGCTCCTTTCTCTGCTTTCTTGTTAGATATTAATTGTGGGTTCTAGTTTAGAAATATATTAGTTTTGTCACTTGTGCACACTAGACTCTTCTTCTTTTTTTCACCACTAGCCTCTTCTTGTTACACATAAATTAATTGTTTGGAAGACTAGACTATATGGTTCCTTTGTCTTGACCAAAGGACCGAGAATAGAAATAGAATATGATATAGATATAGCTTGGGAAAATAAGGAGTGGAATTGAAAAAAATTTAAAAGAGGAAATTTTGTTTGTTTTTTTATATGAATTGATTCTTCATTATATTCGAATTGCTTGATGGGTCATATGTTAAAGTTCTCTTCTCGTAATTTTATTATAAATATTTGGCAATTATGGATAGAAATTGGATGTCCGCCAATCGCTCTCATCCAAGGAGTATGCATTTGGAGTGGATTATTTTGTGAAATTGTGTGTTGTTGAACGTTTAGGGACTTCTAGTGGTATGAAATGTCCTTGTTTAAGGTGTTGTTATGTAAAATCGATTCATCGCAGAGGAGTTGACCACGACATTTAAAGGCGAATGGAATTGATCAAAGTTACACTTGTTGAATAATGCACGGTGAGAAAAAGGTGAATCTTCAAATATGAATGATATTAGTAAGAGATATGCGCGTGCGGTTGACACCGGAACACATTCATTTGATGCGAACGAATTTGAAGAGATGGCAAAGGTGGTGAAGAGGATCTTAATGATTGTCTGAAATGTTTGAGAAGTTGATAAGCGATGCAGAGACACCATTGTATGCGGGTTGTAATGAATTCACAAAATTATTGGTCGTGATCAAGTTGTATAACTTGAAAACTCGCCACGGATGGACGGATAAGAGCTTTACCGATTTACTCTCACTTCGAAAGAAATGTTGCGAATGATAATGTGCTTCCTTCTCGGACGTATGATGCAAAGCAAATGTTGGGGTCTATTGGCTTGAACTATGAGAAGATACACGCTTGTCCGAATGATTGCATTTTATTTCGGAATGAACATGCGTTGTTAAAGTCGTGTCCTAAAATGTAATGCACCGCGGTATAAGAAGAAAGAGTCCGCTCCACAAAAGGTGTTGTGGTATTTCCTATAATTCCTCGATTTAGGCGCATGTATCGTAGTTCGTAAGATGCAAAACACTTGACATGGCATGAGGATGAAAGGATTAAAGATGGTATGCTACGACATCCTAGCAGATTCTCCGCAATGGAAAAAATCAATATTGAGTATCCTAATTTGGGGATGACCCGAGAAACCTACGCCTTGCATTGTCTGTGATGGATTTAACCCGCACGCGGTATCGAGTAGCTCCCACAAAGACATGGCCCGTGATTTTGGCGATTTATAACTTACAAATCGTGGCTTTGCATGAAACGCAAATATATGATCTTTGTCTTTGTTAATTTCTCGGCCCAAACAACCGTGAAATGATATTGATGTATACTTGGCTCCTTTAATTGAAGGCTTGAAGCAAATGTGGGAGATTGGGGTAGAGGTGTATGATGGGTTCGTAGAAGAAAGTTTCACCACGAGGGCTATGATCTTTGGCACAATTAACGAATTTCCCCGCATACGGCAATCTATCAGGTACAATAACAAAGAGGCGCAGTGCATGCCCTATATGTGAAGATAACACGATTGGATGTGGTTGGAACATGGTAAGAAGAATATCTATCTTGGTCATCATAGATTTTTGCCATCAACTCATCACTATCGATTGTGGAGAAAGGCATTTGATGGGAATACAGAAACACGTAGAGCTCCCCGCCTTTGACGGGCGAGCAGTGTTTTGAAAAGGTGGAAGATTTGAACATTAAATTTGGGAAGCCTTTTGCAGGAGAGATTGCCAAATGGGGGTGGAAGAAAAAGTCGATTTTCTTTGAGTTGCCATCTTTGGAAGTCATTATATGTAAGGCATTTCATTGATGTGATGCATGTTGAAAAGAATGTCTTGAAAGTGTCATTGGTACCTTACTCATATATGGGTAAGACTAAAGATACCATCAACTCAAGGTTGGATTTGGTTAGTATGGGTTTGAGACCCGAATTGGGTCCGGTAAAGAAGGGTACACGTGCATATCTACCTCCGTGACTCATACTCTATCTAGAAAGGAGAAGACTGTCTTTTGTGAGTTTCTTCATGGAGTTAAAGTTCCGAGGATACTCTTCAAATGTGGCGACTCTTGTATCGATTAAAGACCTCAAGTTAAAGTCTCTAAAGTCCCACGATTGTCATGTTCTCATGGAGAATTTGCTACCCATTGGTATACGATCCATTTTGCCTAAGAAAGTGCGTGAGACCTTAACCAAACTTTGTTTATTCTTTAAGGCGATTTGTAGTAGAGTGATTGACCACGGAAAGTTGCCAACATTGCAAAGAGAAATTACTCATCACTTTGTGTGAGCTTGAGATGTATTTCCCACCTTCCTTTTTCGACATAATGATTCATCTAATAGTTCATCTGGTTAGAGAGACACAATTGTGTGGCCCATGTTACATGAGATGGATGTATCCGTTTGAGCGTTACATGAAGATATTAAAAGGATATGTGAAAAATCGATCACGACACGAGGTTGTATTGTTGAGCGCTACATAGTTGAGGAGGCTATTGAGTTTTGCACGGCTATCTATCTAGTCTTGAATATTCTGGTGGACCGCCAAGGTCTCGTCATGCGGGAAGGATTAGTAAAGGGATGACAGAACTAAATTAGTGATGGTATCAAGGAAAGAACTAGAGCAAGCACACTTGTACGTTCTTCACATGATAGTGAGGTTGATTCATATGTTGCCAAGCACAAGGAGATTCTTAAGAGTCAATTCCTGAAAGAAGCAAGTTTGGTTAGCAAAAGAACACAATAGGAGTTTCATAGTGTGGCTAAAACATCACATTGATGGTGAGTGTGTTTGAATCCTACTTGATTTCAAAAAGATTGAGATGGTTAGCAAAAGGTCCAAATATACATGTCTTCTCTTACAACATGACTATCTAATGAACGAGTGCACTTTCTATACAAAAGAACAAGATGATCGAGTAAAATGCAAAATAGTGGGGTGACTCTTGTAGCTCATTCTATGCATGCATCCAGTGCAAAAGATAGAAATCCCATATATGCGAATATGTCTTACTTTGGCTTCATTGAACACATATGGGAGTTGGATTACAATATGTTTCAGAGCCCGTGTTCAAATGTGAATGGGTTGACAATAATCTTGGTTTACTGATTGATGAATTAGGGTTCATGCGGGTGAATTTCAACAAGTTAGGATATAAAGATGAACCTTTTATTTTAGCATCGCAAGCTCAACAAGTGTTTTATGTCACCGATCCAGCTTAATATCAATTGGTCTATTGTTCTATTGATCGACAAAAAATTTGTGTATAACAACGATGATGATGAAGCACCCGATGATGTTGGTGTTGAGGACGACCACTTTCTTGTAACATCGTAACCAATAATAGGGAAAATACTTCTATAGAGGATGTTGTATATTTTAGAAAAGATCATAATGATGGAATTATTATTCGTCGGAAAAAAATACCAAGACGCTTGAATTGCAAACAAAATTTTATCTAGGAAAAGGAAAAGGTAATATAGACTTAATGATATCTCGTTATTTTTTATTAATAGATAATATTTATATTGTTTTTGTAAATTTAACAATAACATGGATTATGTTATATTGCAGTCGATGGCATCACTTAGTGATCATGAGATCTAGTGGTCAAGACAGTAGTCATTGAGGGTTGTCTTTATTATATATGTTTCTAGCTTTAATTTGTAGCTACTTTTGAGTTTCATAATGTAAGTTACTTATTATGTTGTATGATTTGGATATATATTAATTATGTTGTAAGTAATTGTTAGTTTAATATGGTCTTTTGGTGATATGTACATATGTGTGTGTATCTATATATTGGATTGTAATGATATATTGGCTGAATTTTGTTGGAATGATATTTGATGAATTTTGTTGGAGGGAATGAATTAATAGGTTGTAATTAAAAGGAGAATAAACAAAAATAAAAAAATATTTAAAAAAATCAGTCAATACATAGCGTTTTAAAGTTAAAACGCTAGAAATAAAATTAAAAAAATCATTCAATTCCTAGCGTTTTATAGAAAACGCTAGGAATTGTAAAGATGAGCTAGAGGATCCCTAGCGTTTCAGTAAAACGCTAGGAATGGTAGTAAAAAGGTGCTATAGCATCCCTAGGCGTTTTTACATAAAACGCTAGGAATGTTAGTAAAAGGTGATATAGCATCCCTAGCGTTTCTGACAAACGCTAGGAATTGTAAAAAGCGCTATAGCATCCTAGCGTTTTTACATAAAACGCTAGGAATGGTAGTAAAAATTTTAATAGCATCCCTAGCGTTTTACATAAAACGCTAGGAATTGTAAAGAGGCGCTATAGCATCCCTAGCGTTTTATGTAAAACGCTAGGGATGCTATTAAAATTTTTACAAGGCGCTCTCTCATCTCCTCTCACACACTCACGTGACGCTCTTCATCTACCTAACTTCTCTCCACGACCCAGAAACCCTCCACGAACAACCCGAACCCGAACAACCCGCACGGAAACCGGAAAAACCCGAAACACACTCACGTAGACGTCTCGTTCATCTACCCTCTTCGTTCATCGTACCGTTGCGAACCTCCACGACCCAGGAAACCCTCTTCGTTCATCTTCGTTCATCTCCACGCCGTACCAGCTCTCCCTCTCTCTCCTTGGTGCTACGACCCAGGAAACCCTCCCATTTGTCTCCTTTTTCTCACTCTCTCTCCTTTCAAAGGTATTTCGCACTCATTCTCCACCTCTCTCACTGCAATGACTATTTCATTGAGTCTATGAAACTTGAACCGCCCATGCTTTTACTTGCTTTGTGGTGTTTCACTATTTTTAATATTCGAGTTGAAAGGGATTCAGATTGCTTGTGTGGTGCATTTTCTACTAGAGTTGTGTGACTAGATTTCTGTGTATGGAGTTTCTTTTTAAAAATATATCAATAATGCTCCAAAGTCCTATATATCAAAATGTTTTTTGTCCATGCATGTTCATTATTTTCAATGTTGTATTTAATTAGTTGTTAGATTAGTCTGGCTTAAATAGCATTATTAACTTGACTAGTGCATGGCTTTCCTAGTGCATGGCTTTCCTAGTGCATGCATGGTTTTCTCTGTTTAGTGCATGACTTTCATATATATGTTTACTCTAGGTTCTTAGTGCATGGCTTTCATATATATGTTTACTCTAGGTTCTTAGTGCATGGCTTTCATATATATGTTTACTCTAGGTTCTTAGTGCATGGCTTTCCTATATATGTTTACTCTAGGTTATATACTTAGTGCATGGCATGGCTTTCCTATGTATGTTTACTCTAGGTTACTTAGTGCATGGCTTCTTCTATATTTTGTTAAGTGTTTGTTGGTTCTAAACAATTAGAAAGCTAAAACTCACCGAGTCTATTTCATTTGGGTCATTGCAAGTCAGATGGCATCACATAGTGATCATGAGAGTAGTCAGGGTGGTGATGGGGGTGATAGAAACACAAAGAAGTTCACTCCCCGAGGAATTACATCGAAAAAGAATATCGTCCATCGGATAAGTAAAGGACACGAGAAATATAAGGTAAGTTAATTACTAATTATTAATGTTGTTCTCTACTTTTCCAAGTTATCTAATTATTTAATGATTTAATTATTTAAGGTCCGATGGAGTGTTAAAGGTTTGCCAATTGGAGACAACGGCACAAATTTAATTAGCTTTATTGGTACTAAGGTGAAGCAAATCTTTCCAATTTCAATAAAAGTTGGAATGAGAAAGATAATACTGATTTTGCCTAAATGAAAGATGATTTTTGGTCCTTAATACAGGTATATAATTTTAGACCTCTTTAATAATCTTATTTAGTGAATTTTTAGTTGTATTTATTTAATCCATTTTTATGTATAAGTAGAAACACTTTGATGTCGATGATGCCCAAGAGATTGGATACTCAAGGAAGCGGGAAGGTTGCATCGGGCATATAGAACTCGATGTGGGGAAAAAGTATACAAAACATCCCGATGGGACCATCGAGACAGAGCCTCCAAAGATTTGTATGCCTAATTATAACTAAGGAGGATTGGACCAAATTTGTAGATATACGCACTCTGAGATCCGGATTTCTGGTTAGTATATTAATTATTTAAGTTATATATATATATATATATATATATATATATATATATATATATATATATATATATATATATATTTTCACAACAAGATATCATTCATTAATGTATACTTATGTTTTTAAATAGAAAAAAAAGCAAAGCCAATAAAGTGAGAGCTTCTAATCCCGAGTACCCTTATAGAGGAGGTTCAAGTGGATATCAAATTCTTGAAGAAAGATTGGTAAGACACAATTAGTTTAATTTATTATGATTTAATGAATCTTTTAATTTACAGTTGATTAACAATTATTAAACTTAAATAGTTATTGCAAGAGGAAAGATCCAACTCAAGAATCCTTTGATCGTTGTCTTCGTCTGCAGTTAGAGGCCCGACAAAACAAGGATGGGGAGATTGTGGATCCGAAAACTAAGGAGGTCAAGGACAAAATTGTAAGTATTCCAAAATTCATGTATTGTAATTTTAATTTTATGATTCCTAGCAAGTTGGAATTTGTGTCTGACTATATTTTTTTAATCCGTTACTCGATTTTTTTGACACGTGAACATATTTTTATTGTCGATTAAATTTCTTTGACACTTGTTTATTATTTTTATCCGTTACTCGATTTTTTTGACACGTGGACATATTTTTATTGTCGATTAAATTTCTCTTGACACTTGTTTATTAATTTTATCCGTTATTTATGTTTGTGCATCAACAAAGCATATCACAATCAGATATCACAAGGAGATTTAACAGATTGTGATGGTCAACAAGATGTCCTTGCTCGTGCCTTGGGAAGGGAAGAGAGACAGGTCGGATTAGAGGTTATGGATATGGGATTCCTCCTACAACCGTGTTTGGGCCAAAGAGCCAAAGCAAGGGTGCGGGATTGTAAAGTCATAGCGGCAAAGTATGACGAGCTATCCAAGAATGTTCTTTGTATTAATGGAAGAGAGACAGGATGTTTAAGCAGCTCTTGGCACAAAGGATTGGTGCACCATCCCCGCTTGCACCACCCCTGCTTTGAACCTATATCACCTGCCGCACTTCCATAGCAGCACGCGAGATAGCTGCACCATCCCTTCAACACGGTATTTAACAAAACTCGACTGCTTTTTTTGTACATATGTATTTGATAAAATTATCATGTATATTTATTTTTCTTTATAATTGATTTAGGATAATCACAATGTGAGCTATATATTGCAAACCCACATCGAAAGGTTGCGATGGGTTTGATATGTAACCAATTGAGTGCCACAATGCACAATTTACCCATGCCTGAAAAC
Organism: Oxytropis ochrocephala; assembly: GCA_020916435.1. Lineage (NCBI taxonomy): Eukaryota > Viridiplantae > Streptophyta > Magnoliopsida > Fabales > Fabaceae > Oxytropis > Oxytropis ochrocephala. Next base: position 31,849,591 of record CM037090.1, on the reverse strand, counting down.
CATTTGAGAGTTAGGGTAGACTATTCAATAGAGGGGTCTGCACCATTGCCTGTTCCAATTGCTAATGCGGATATATTTACTGTGGATCAAGCACTTAGTACTTTTGTGGCATGGTCCGAACAACTTGTCGTTGTAAAGTGACAATATTTTTGTTAATAAATTAATGACTCATTGTTATATATAATGTGTGTTAACTAACTAATTAATCATTTTTTTAATATATACTAGGTACCCCAAGTGTCCCGACCTTCCCCTTCTATAAAAGTGTCCCGACCTTCCCCTTCCACTACCAAAGTCTCCCGACCATCTACTTCTATACAGCCAGTCCAACATGTTGTTCAATCTCCCGTTGATGAATTCCAAAAGTCCATCGATTCTCTAAAGGTCCACATCACTCAAATGAAGCCCGACGACCAAATTATGTTACCTACGATAACATTGTGGGATCGAAATAGTTGATAATGATCAAAATGGAGGATCCGAAAGTCAGTAGTTGAAATGGATTGGGCCACTGCCACTGATATTAAAAGTATACCAGAGGTATGTATTAAATTATTTGTACACAATAGTTGTTTATATTAGAGTATATATTAGAGTATATATATGAGGAACTGAAAAGTTGTATATATATTATTTATAGGTTTTTGTACAATCATTTTCTGGTCCCTTCGCAACGGACACAGAAGTTTTTCTTCTTGTGTCCAGATTGTATCGTTGTGTTTCACCGAGGTAATACAGAGGAACGCATTATGGCTATGAAGAGTGAAATGGAAAGTTATATCCTTTCACGCTTCATGGATGCCAAGCATTTGAAGGATTTAATCTTTATTTTTCGCACCACTCAATAATGGGTGAGAAATTTAGTCTTCAATCACTTGTTTAATTATTTTGAGGATTGTATTATAGTGTAAATGTGTACTCATTCGTGATTCATTTACTTGCAGGCAACATTGGGTACTCTTTGCAATAAACCCTAAGCAAAATGTTGTCTACTATCTGGATTCACTTCAAGGCCATTACAGTCTACGTGAGACTTCGTAGAGATGGTTGAGAGGTGTGTATGTGTAACCCTCACATTTTAATTTGTATAATTTAATATATGTATTTTGTTCAACTTAACGTTATATATATATATGTATGTATGACGTTACAAAGATGCTTTGAAAAATACTTGGGATTATCTACGAGTAAAACAAGATGGCTAGCCATAATCTGTAAGTTTTTAAAAATCATTCTTATAATTTTAATTGAATTTTTGCTCATAAAAATGTGACAATTAACTAATCTTTTGCTTTGTAGTGTCCTAAACAACCCAATAATAATGATTGTGGGTACTACGTTATGAGGTATATGAGAGAGATTATCACTCGGACAGTAGTAATCCCAATGAAGGTAACTACTTAGATTTATTTTTATATTGATATTATAATACTTACTCACATTTAATAAACATTTTAATTCTAATTTGATTTCATTTTATTTTTCAAAGATTTTCCATTCAGTAAGAACATCCAAAGATTACTCGATAAACAACTTACAACAATAAGGGGAGTAGTGCGGTTTTGTTTCTAGATTTTTGTAGCAAGTTTTGAGTTAATTTCATAATAGTTAGTTGTTGTATATATTGTATTTATATTATGTTGTAAGAACTTCTTAGAATGATATTGGATTGGAAATATTTGATGAATTTTGTTGAATGAATTTTGTTGAATGAATTTTGTTTGAATGATATTGGATTGGAATGTATTTTCTGAATTTTGTTGGAAGGGAATGAATTTATAGGTTGTAATTAAAATGGAGAACAAACCAAAATAAAAAAAAATATTTAAAAAAAAATTAGGTAGCGTTTTAGAGTGAAAACGCTAGAAATAAAGTTAAAAAATTCATTCAATACCTAGCGTTTTATAGATAAAACGCTAGGAATTGTAAAGAGGAGCTAGAGGATCCCTAGCGTTTTACAGAAAACGCTAGGAATGCTAATAAAAGGTGTTATATCATCCCTAGCGTTTTATGTAAAAACGCTAGGAATGGTAGTAAAAAGGTGCTATAGCATCCCTAGCGTTTTACATAAAACGCTAGGAATGGTAGTAAAAAGGTGTTATAGCATCCCTAGCGTTTTTATATGAAACGCTAGGAATGGTAGTAAAAAGGAGCTATGAAATCCCTAGCGTTTCTGAAAACGCTAGGAATTGTAAAAAGGCGCTGGTCAATGGCTAGCGTTTTACATAAAACGCCACGTATGTCTAAAACACGCTTTGGGTCAATGGCTAGCGTTTTTTGAAACGCTACTAATGGGGTGTACGCATTAGTAGCGTCAGCTTCTCTAGCGTTTTAAAACGCTACCAATGCCCAAAAAAAACGCTGCAAATCCTAATACGCTGGCGTAGTGGGTGGTGGTGGTTGTGGTGGTGTGGTGGTGGAAGAGAAGAAAAGAGAAGAAGAGAGTAAATAAGAGAGAGTGGAGTGAAAAGAGAAGAAGAGAGTGGTGGTTGGTGGTGGTGGTGTGGTGGTGGAAGAGAAGAAAAGAAGAGAGTGGAAGAGAAGAAGAGAGAAAAAGAGTGTAAATGAGAGAGAAGAAGAGGTGGTTCGGATTAATATTAAAAAAAATATGACAGTTTGCGAGGGAATTAGCGAGGGACCCAGCTAATTCCGTCGCTAACTGTAAAGTGTACTGTCAATTGTCTGAGCGTACTGCAAAGTGTACTGTCAAGGTCAGAAATTAGCGAGGACCCGTAAATTCCGTCGCTAATCGCTTTGAAGTGTGTGTGTGTGAGAAATTAGCGAGGGACCCAGAAATTCCGTCGCTAATTACTGAGTTTGCGAGGGACCTAATATTCCCTCGCAACGTCCCTCGCTAATCACCTGTTTTTTTGTAGTGTTACAATCATCCTTACAAACTTACTAGCCCAAATCTAAGTAAAACTCAAGTCTCACACACAAAGTAGCTCAAATTTAATTAATTCTTTGACTTACAAGCCATCCATTTTGTTATGCTATATTTAAAAATTACAATAAAACATTTAATTCAATTTCTTTTAAACATGGTCTTAACTATCTTAAAAGAATTGAAAAAGAGTAATTTATATACTACATATATTAGAGAACATATTTTTGTAAAGATTTATGTTAGCCGTTTTTTATGTTAATTAATTTTAACTTCGTTTAAAATTATGTTTTGTCTTGGAAAAAACCGAACTGATCCAAACCGTATTCGTTTAATCTTGCGGTTCAGTTCACTTTTTGTCTCAAAATCGAACCAAACTACACCGCGAACACTCTAATTTTTAACTAATATTTTATAATGTTTTACCGGATATCTTACTATCTTAGTATGTGGAAAAAATCTATTTATTATTAATGCGTATAAGAGTTATCAATTAGTTGGATCCAACCCCAACTATTTTAGTTTCCAAATTTTCTCATCTCAATATCTGTATGGTATCATATATCTAAGCCTTTTAGTCGATAATATTTTAGTTAGTAGTTATTGCACCTTTCATATATCTGAGCTTCTTAGTCTGTAACACATTTCATATAATAAGTAATATATGGGCTCCTGAGTCACGAGTTGAAGCTCAAGGTGGGTGTCCCAGTCATGCTTCTAAGGCATGTTGATCAAATTGTAGGCCTATGCAATGGCACACGCCTACTGATCACTCACCTTGGTAGATATGTCCTTGAGGGAAAAGTTATATCGGGTCGCAACATTGGTTTCAAAGTTTATATACCTCGCTTATCACTTACACTGTCAGATATGCGAATCCCATAAGTTTCAGAGGAGGCAATTTCCCATTGGAATATCTTTTGCATTGACAATTAACAAAAGTCAGGGTCAGTTTTTAAAACATGTTGGTGTGTATTTACCGAGCCCTATTTTCTCGCATGGGCAACTATAAGTTGCTCTATCCAGGGTAACCTCAAAATAAGGGCTACAAGTTTTGATTGCGCACAACGAAAGTGATTCACCAAATACTACGTCAAATGTTGTGCATCATGAGGTCTTCAAGAATGTAAAATAAATTATTAATGTAATTAAAGGTTGCATTTTTTAATATTATTATCAGTTAACTACTTAATACCTACTCACTACCTATATCGCTAATCCTAATTGATCATCATTTCGTAACCGATCAGGCTCGTGCAGAGCATGAGTGTGTGTCCCAGTAATAATTAAGAGCAGAATTGAGAAACAAGTATTGAATGTAACTTTAAACAATTAAAATAACAAATAAAAAATACAATTTTTTATTAAAAACTGATAACTAAAAAAGAATGGAAGGAAATAGTAAGTTTTTTTCCTTGAGGTAACATTGCATTGAACTTCCCCCTAACTTTATATCTATCTATCTCTTTTAATACATTCTCTCTCATCTTATTTCTCTCCATTTCCCTCCATTTTTATTTTTCTCTCTCATCAGAAAAACATTAAAGTTAGGGAAATGTAGATGATGAGAAGTTAGAGGATCCAAATTCAATCTAATACCCTCCCCCGATCCTTTTTATAAGGTACAAATGAGTTTTTTTTGGGTCAAAAAACGACTTATTCTTTGTCCTTACTGACAATTTTTTTTTATATATTATAATTGTTAATTTTATTTTTACTCTCAGTGAGATGTATATTAACGACTTATTCGTTCATCAAAAAAAATATTAACGATGCGCATGTGGAATGATTCAATAATTATATACATCGATTTGTAAACATGGCAATTTAAAAAAAAAAATCAATCTTTAAAAAAATTTATTAGAAGAATCAAATTTCAATGTAAGTTAACCTGAATGGAATAGTTTTGGTTCTTATAATAACTACTCAAGGATTGTAAAAAAAAAAAAAAACTACTCAATAGTTTCTATCTCTTTTTGATTAGTTAGCCCTAGAAATTTATATAAAAAAGAAATTGGTATAGACAATTGTAGACTATAATTCTCGTTCAAGGACATTATTTGATTTTGTCTCTTTTTTATTTGAATATTGTAAAGTAGTCATTTTATAATTTGTCCTAGGATAGAGTGTTTTAGGAGGCTTTCAGTTAGAGACTCCCTACTACTGCTTTGACTTTTGTCAATGATATTGGTCTAGTCACTCATTGGGCTCTCTTCTTTCATTTTTCTTTTCTATTTTTTTAATGAAATTAGGGGAAAGTTCTCTTTTTCCTGCTTGATGTTACTTTACAGCAAAAGGATTTAACGAGACTTCCTTCCTCCTATTTGCCAAAAAAACTAGCGGATAGCGGATAATTAGCAAACTATGGATTTGTTTGATTCACAAACAGGTAAGTACTGGCCAACACAGTACTGGACAGTAAGTTGTCCAATACACTGTTTGGTGAACACTGGACAACACAAGCAAAAAATGTAAAACTTACTATAATTCTCTTTATGCAGTTTATAATGATTTTATATAACATATTATAATATAAGGGTAAAAGTGTCATTACTCACCGTTTCTCTCTTTTTCTTCTTACACTCTCTTTCTTACTATTACACTTTCTTTCTTACTTTTTTCCTTTCTTCTTACACTCTCTTTCCTTCTTTTTACTTTTCTCTTACACTCTTTTTCTTCCTTTTTCATTTTAATTTTCTCATAAACAATTCTTCTTTCTCTTATCTAATATCTATTTATACAAATAATATCTATTTATCTATTTATACAAACAAACCTCTTATGAAATTACCAATTTGGATATCTTACTAATAGGACACATATATAATCTAAGGGTAAAAGTGTCATTACTCACTATATCTCTCTTTTTCTTCTTACACTCTCTTTCTTACTTTTGCACTCTCTTTCTTACTTTTTTCTTTTTCTTCTTACACTCTCTTTCCTCCTTTTTACTTTTCTCTTACACTCTCTTTCTTCCTTTTTCATTTTAATTTTCTCTTAAACAATTCTTCTTTCTTTTATCACTTCACTTTAGGTTTTTGACTAAATTTCTAAATCTAATTATACAAACAAACGTCCTATGAAATTACCAATTTGAATATTTTATTAATATGACACATATATAATCTAAGGGTAAAAGTGTCATTACTCACTATTTATCTCTTTTTCTTCTTACACTCTCTTTCTTACGTTTGCACTCTCTTTCTTACTTTTTTCTCTTTCTTCTTACACTCACTTTCCTCCTTTTTACTTTTCTCTTATACTCTCTTTCTTCCTTTTTCATTTTAATTTTCTCTTAAACAATTCTTCTTTCTCTTATCACACTTCACTTTAGTTTTTTTGATTAAATTTCTAAATTTATACAAACACTACTCTACTAAAAGTACCTATAAAAATGTAAATAAGTCACACTAAAAAAATTCACCTTAAAATTTAAATTTTTCTCTCCAAAGTCTGTTTACAACCTCCTATGAAATTACCAATTTGGATATTTTATTAAAATGACACATATATAATATAAGGGTAAAAGTGTCATTACTCACTATTTCTCTCTTTTTCTTCTTACACTCTCTTTCTTACTTTTGCACTCTCTTTCTTCTTACACTCACTTTCCTCCTTTTTACTTTTCTCTTATACTCTCTTTCTTCCTTTTTCATTTTAATTTTCTCTTAAACAATTCTTCTTTCTCTTATCACACTTCACTTTAGTTTTTTGACTAAATTTCTAAATTTATACAAACACTACTCTACTAAAAGTACCTATAAAAATGTAAATAAGTCACACTAAAAAAAATTCACCTTAAAATTTAAATTTTTCTCTCCAAAGTCTGTTTACAACCTCCTATGAAATTACCAATTTGGATATTTTATTAATATGACACATATATAATCTAAGGGTAAAAGTGTCATTACTCACTATTTCTCTCTTTTTCTTCTTACACTTTCTTTCTTACTTTTGCACTCTCTTTCTTACTTTTTTCTCTTTCTTCTTACACTCTCTTTCCTCCTTTTTACTTTTATCTTACACGCTCTTTCTTCCTTTGTCATTTTAATTTTCTCTTAAACAATTCTTCTTTCTCTTATCACTTCACTTTAGTTTTTTTGACTAAATTTCTAAATTTATAAATTTATACAAACACTACTCTACTAAAAGTACCTATAAAAATGTAAATAAGTCACACTAAAAAAAATTCACCTTAAAATTTAAATTTTCTCTCCAAAGTCTGTTTAAAATCTTATTGAAAATCTATTATCACCTCTTATTGATAATCTATTATCTATCTTTTACTATCTATTATAATCTACTAATCAACTAAATAATCAATTGAAACTACGAGATAACTGCATTGATATATAAAAAAACACGGGATAACTACACTAATATATAAAAAAAACACGAGATTAATAGTTGTCATTGATAATTAAATTTTTTGAAGACTACTACTACTACAAACCTACTATCTAAAAAACAAGAAGACTTAACGACTATTCAAATTATTAATTAATATTTAAAGTAATTATTTCTTATTAATAATCTACTATCTAACTTTTACGTACTATCTATTATAATCTAATAATCAATTGAAACTACGAGATAAACTGCACTAATATATAATAAAACATGCGATAGCTGTAGTGATATATAAAAAACACGAAATTAATATTGGCCATTGATAATTATAATTTTTGAAGATTACTATAAACCCACCATCTAAAAAATAAGAAGGCTTAATGACTATTTAAACTGACTAATATTTAAAACACACGTGACAAATATTTGTCACTAATACCTAAGAAATGACAAATAATTGTCACTGATATATAAAAAATATGGGATAAATATTTCTTATTGATAATTTATCTATTATTCATCGTTTACTATCTACAATAATCTACTAATCAACTTAAATAATCAATTGAAACAACGAGATAACTACAATGATATATAAAAAAAACACGGGATAACTACACTAATATATAAAAACACAGGATTAATATTTTTCATTAATAATTCAAATTTCTGAATACAACTATAAACATACTATCGAAAAAACAAAAAGATTTAACGACTATTTAAAACAAATATTTATTACTGATCAATTGAAAATACGAGATAACGGCACTGCACTGATATATAAAAAACATGTGATAACTGCACTGATATATAAAAATACAAGATTAATATTTGTCATTGATAATTAAAAATGACATAATTGTCACTATTTATACCTAAAAAATGACTGCGCTACAGGATAACTGCACTGACAATTTAAAACACACGTGACAAATATTTGTCACTAATACCTAAAAATGACAAATAAACACGGGATAAATATTTCTTATTGATAATCTATTATCTATCTTTTACTATCTACTTTAATATACTAATAAACTCAAATAATCAATTGAGACTATGAGATAATTTCGCTAATGCGTAAAAAAAACACGAGATAACTTTACTGATATATAAAAAATACGGGGTTAATCAGTGAATGATATATATATATATATATATATATATATATATATATATATATATATATATATATATATATATATATAAACACGGATAATCAGATCGATATATAAAAAAACACGGGATAACAACACTGATATATAAAAAGACGCTACACTAATATATAAAAAAACACGGGATAAATGCATATTGTTTTTAAATGATACTTTTACATTTTTAGATTTTAACATTTATCTTTTTTAAAAAAAAAACTCTTTTTTTATCTACTTTAAGTTTGCATTTATTTTCACGGGATAATGTTCAGACTTTTTAAATACTGTCTAAGTTCATTTACAAAAAGAACATGACGGCACATCGTGTGTATGCACGTGTATTCTACTAGTATAATTAAAAAATTAGAGTGAAAATAATATGAGAGAGAGGATAAGAGAGAGGGAGATAGAAAAAGAGGTCATGATATGAGACGATGTATATAAGATAAATGAGAGGTAGAGGGAGGGAGAGAGAAAGGAGACATAAAAATGAGATAGGAAAGAGGTCAGAGATGGAGGGGGATAGAGGAGAGAGAGAGAGACGGTGAGAGAGGGAGAAATAGAGAGGAGAAATTATATGAGAAGAATATAGAAGGGAAATCAAATGTAGAGAGAGAGGGAGAGGAGAGAGGAGAGTGAGATATGAGAAAGGGAGGGAAAGAAAGAGAGGATAGAGGAGAGAGAGAGAGGGATCAGGGGGAGAGAGAGGAAGAAAGAGGTAGGAGAGAGAATAGAGGAGAGAAAAAATATTTAGTATGAAATAAAAATAGTATTTTTGTAATTTTTGGGGTGGACATAAAATTGTGTTGTGGAACCGAAAATTGTACTGTGGTTTTGTGAGGGACGAGAATTTAGAGTTTTGTCCAGTCCCTTGCCCACATTGTTGTCCAGTACCATGAACAGTTCTCAAATCAAACAGATACAACTGGAGTTGTCTAGTCCAGTCCACTATTTTTTCCAAATCAAACGCACCCTATGTGCTTGGTAAAACTAGTGGTTAAACTAGCTGATAAATATAAAATGACATATTTAATCACGATCATTTTTTTTGGCAAAAAAGAAGGATGGAAGCCTCATCAAAACCTTCTAATGTTAAGAAACATCAAGAAGGAAAAAGAGTACCCCCCCTGATTTTATTTTATTAAAAAAGAGAAAAAGAATAAGGACATAATAGAGCTAAGGAGGGACTAGACCAAAACTCTTGGCAAGAAAAGAAAATAAAGTCAAGCAATAATAGTGAACTCTTACTAGAAGACCCCTTAAAACAATTCATCCTAAAGACAAATCATAAGACAATTTAAAGAACTAAATTACCAAAAACAGATCAAAAGGAGACAGAGACGGAACCTGGGAACACCAGGTCGACCCCCTTGTGTCCCAAAATAGCTCAAGCTACTGGGCCAACAGGATTGATGATCTCCATGTCTCATTTAATGCGCAAGAATATGCAACAAAATAATCGGGGTCGGTCGGCCTCGTTCGAGCCAAAGACAAGTCTAGGTAGGGTTGGGCCAGAATTATTCCAAGCCACTATTTACTGGTTCATCCCAGCCCTATGCGAGTTGCGGGCCAAATGGGCCAGCCCATGTGCCAAAAGTTTGCGCTCAACTAATTTTATTTTTGACACATATTAAACTATGTTAAACAAAATAATATTACACTAAATATATATTAGCATTTGGGATGAATTGATAAATGAAATATAGTATTTAAAGGACATATATTAACGATCTATCTCATAACAAAATATAATATCTCATCATAATGCTACTAACTAATTAAAAATAAATCATGGATTTTTAAGTGTAAAGTTATTTGTTTATCACTATGGCGCCAAATTCTCTTTTTTTTTTCCTCTTCTTTCTTCATTTTTTTTTTGGTTTTTTTTGTTTTTTGCTTTTGTTTTTTGTTTTGTTTTTTGCTTCAGTTTTTTTTATTATTCTTTTATATTGCTTCACTTTTTTTAACTTCTTCTTTTTTTTAACCCAAAAGCACTTGGATAAGATGGTAGGAGTCACTTCCAACATAACCAATGTCATGAGTTCAAATCCAGACTTGAGGATACAATAGTGTTAAATCTCTTGAGGGGGAGTTTTGCCGCCAATTGTGGTCCTATACGGCTTGAGGGATTAGTCTTTATAGTTGTGCGCAGAAGATACCCGGTTTATACCAAAAAACATCTTCTTCTTTTTTTTTTAGTTTTTTTCCTTCTTTTATATTTCAAGGTTTTGCATTTTTTATTTTTTATATTTTAAGGGATACTTTAAAGTCTAAAAAATATTAGATGTTTAAATATGCATATTTTGTTTTTGAATACTCGATTCGGTGAAAAATTATTTAATTTCATGACAAAATACATAAAGTGATATACTAAACAGTGTGTTTTGGTGTACTTGATGGTTAATTTTTTTTTTGTAACAAAATGCGTAAAGTGAAATGTTAATCGGTATCTTTTGGGGTACTTTTAGTATTCAGAAAAAAATTAACTCTTCAAATACAAGAAGTTTCTTCGTAAATCACCGATTGGTAAAAAATAATAATAAGTTTGTGACAAAATACGCAAAGTCTGATGCTGTATTTTGGAATAATTTAGGGTTGTCTCAAAAAAATTTAATTAGATGTTCAAATACATGAAGTTTGTTCCTCAATAACCTATTTGGTGAAAAACAAAATAAATTTATGACAAAATACATAAAGTGTGATATTAGACATTGTGTTTTGGGGGTATTTTAAGATCCAAAAAAAATCACACATGTCCAAATTGTTGTTTTCTTCTTTATTTTGATAATTTCGCACCAACAAGTATTAGAAGGATACTTATATTAGTGTTTAGTTTTAAAATCAAACTCGGCATGATACCTACGTACGTGTTTCACTTTCTAATTGTGTTGTCTTCTTTTCTGTAAGTTTTTATATTTCCGATGAATATAGATAACGTTATTAAAAAAAAATTAGACTTTTTCTTCTTTTTATCAGTAGATGTTCAATTCCATTGTCTTTGTTAATTTTTTTTGGTATACAAAGAGAAATAAATGGAAAAGAAAACCAAAAAAATAAAAAACTAAAGTCTTATGAACTACACTCCGCTAGCATCGACATGCAATAAGGCAGAATGCCAGGAGGAGCAGAGTCAAAAATAATCCATCTGTGAGTCGAAGAAGAGCCAAACTTAGCCAAATAATCTGCACAATAATTTCCTTCCCTAAGAGTATTAAGAAGCTGAATTTCCCAGTTGCGTCAAGTAAGTCTTTGATATTCTGGATAATAGAAGCATAAAGGTGCAACAAGTTGATGTTGCTGGCGACCAACTTGATCGCAAGAGTAGAATCAGAGTATACACAGCCTTTTGGTAGCCTTTAATCCAAGCATACTTTAGCCCATGATATAAAGTCAGGAGCTCAGCATGCAAATTGTTGGAATTCTCTATTGACCCGACAAACCCCGAAAGCCAAACACCATCCTCATTCCTAAGAATACCACCAAAGCCAGATGGGCCCGGATTACCCAAACTGCTACCATCAACATTGAGAACCACAAGAGGGGCTCGAACTAGATGCCAAGTAGCTATCCGAGGAGTAGGAGTGGGGTGACCATCAATAGTAACATTTCGAGAGAGAAAATCTGCAAGAAACAAACCTTATATCGAAGCTGAGAGGGATGAATAGATTCCTGAGCCATACAAAAAGAATTATGGGCACGCCAAATACACCAAATTATTGGAGCATGTACTTTTTGGAATTTAGTGAATAGGAACTACACTTGATAATTGCATTATTTACAAAAGTACCACTCACACTTTTTACGTACAACGTTTTTGGCGGGAGTTTTCCCGCTTCTCATAACTTCTCATGCAGATAGAGAAGCTGATTTTTAAGCAGCTTGACTTCCTGCTATTATATGTGAGGGATAACTTTTCAAAATTAGCAGTATTAAATATTAATGATTGAAGAGTTATGCATAAAATATTAATTTGAGGCAAATTTGGAATAAAAATATGAATATTATAATTCTAAAAAAATGCATTGTCCTTTTTTCTTTCTTATTATAGGTTAATTTTTTGTATTTGTATGAATGTTGATAATTATTAAAGTTCTTTAGACTTTTTATTCTTATTTTATCTCCGAATGATGTTCAATTTAAATGTCTTTATTAAAGTTTCTTTTAAATTTATAATATTTGTTATTTAATTAATATTTATAATTTAATTTTTATTCACAGTTATTAGATTTTATATTTTGTAAAATAACATCATTTGCCTAATGGCATAAGCTACCTTGGGGCACGAGGACAACCCATGCTCTTCCTTAGCCTGATGATTATCACAATTGATGAGTTCGATCTTGACCAAAGTCATAATATTTTCTTTTAAGACGATCTGCAATTATTATTTTTCGAAAAAATTAATTACTTTCGATTATACGATTAAATTTAATGTAACTCGCATCGCATCGAGTTATAACTAGTAATTATTTATATCACAAAAAGTATTTTCATTGCAAATCATCATAATAAGCATAAAAACACGAGATCTTTTTGCAGCGTCAAGCCAAATCAACTTTATCCCATTTTTGATGTACTGTGAAGCCTGAATGTGTATAAGTGAAGTAAATTGTTAAATACAAGTTTAAAATTGAAAGTGAAACCGACATGAAATTGAAAATAAAACAAGTCAATTTTAAAAGGTGTATACTTCTTTCAACCCCTAACTACTCAATAGACACCCCCAACACGTGTGAAAAGAGCAAAATACCATTAATGAGTCTTGTGATTCAACGATAGTTCAAAGTACGGTTGACCGAACCGATTCGAAGAAGGTGCCACCGAATTGTTTCGGATTTGGTTCAGCCGAACCTCACTATCATCACTTGAATAATATAATAAACTTTTGTGATGTTAGACACTAAGTAAATAATAAATAAATAATAAAAACTAGGTTTAAATATCATTTACCTCTGTAAATATCACCATAATCCATTTACCCCCTATAAAATAAAAAGTTTTAAAATGCCCCTTGCAAATATAAACTGTTTATTTTACACTGTCAATATAATCTAACAAAGAGGGTAAATCGTAAATGAGTTATATTTGTAAGGGCATTTTAAAACTTTTTATTTTGAGGAGAGAGTAAATGGATTATGGTGATATTTGTAGGGGGTAAATGATATTTAAGCCTAAAAACTAAACCATCTTCATCTTCTCTCTTTGGCAAACATCTGACACGGTGAGAGATAACTGAAAGCGATCACAATTCACTGATTTGCATCATCAAATGACGGTGGGGTTGTTTGGGATTTGTTCTACAATTCACTGATTTTTCTTCTTTTTGTGGAGGTTAAAATAATTCCATTTTGTTGATTATATTGATTTGCATCATCAAATGCATAGGCTATTCATTCAGCAGAGAAACTCCATTGTTAGCAGCTCGATTGCTAGAAAATTTTAGGCTAAATACCATTTTTTGTCCTTTATCTTTGCTCTAAATTTCACTTTGGTCCTTTATCTTTTTTTTGGTCCGTTTTGGTCCTTTATCTTCATTTTTGTGTCAGTTCGGTCCTTTATCTTTATTTTGTTTCACTTTGGTTCTTTATCTTTCATTTATTGTTTCATTTTGGTCCTATTAAACAAAAATAAAAAAAATGAAGAACACTATGAATGTGCTCAAGAACACCAATAACACTTTGATTTCTTGTTTATTGAATAACTCTTGCAATACGCGACCAAAATGTTCTTTTTAAGAGGACCAGAATGAAACAACAAATGAAAGATACATGACCAAAATGAAACAAAATAAAGATAAAGGACCAAACTGACACAAAAGTGAAGATAAAGGACCAAAACGGACCAAAAAAAAGATAAAGGACCAAATTGAAACTTAGAGAAAAGATAAAGGACCAAAAGTGGTATTTAGCTAAAATATTATAACAGGGGTACATACATCTGTGAGCTTTTAAGTTTTTGTTGCAGTATCTGATATCAAAAACATAAACAAAGATACATAAGCATGTGTAATTTTTTCCATCATCTAATCTTAACCTCATCTCAGATCTCCGTATCTAATATGTGAATGGGATTGAGTGTTATTATTATTTTGAGAGAAATTATAGGAATCTAGCAATGGAAGAAAGGAGATGGCAGCGAGAAAGAACAGTGAAGACACAATTTTTATATATTTTTTATTATTTAATCCAAAGCTTAGGAATCACGTTCAGTATGGTTCGTTGGAACCAAATCCGAACCGGTTCGAACGACTATGCTCCGAATCGGTTCAGACGACCGTGCTCTGAACTAGTTAAAATACAGCGTGAGGGATGTTCACACGTGAGGGTATTTTGAGAATATTTAAGGGTTAGGGGTGTCTACTGAGTAGCTAGGGGGTTGGAAGAAGAATGAACCTTTTAAAATATTGGAAAGTACTGGCACCAAAATTTTAAAGTTTTGGACCATCGGGTTGGCTCATCCCATAGCGGCCCAACCCATTGCGAGACATTAAATTTCCAAGTCGGGTAGCGCTGGTTGAAAGTCTATTCACAATAGTGCGTCAAGCTGGGCTCATTTCCAGCAGATTTTTTCTGCTAGTAATGGGCGTTTTAGACGGAATTTTTTTAAAAAAAATGAAAAAACCGCCGGAAACGCATATTACCGGCGAATTTTTTAAAAAAATTGAAAAATCCACTGGAAACGCACATTACCGGTGGATTTTTTTATTTTTAAAATTCAATATTTAATTTAATAAGAAGTATGAAAATGAAGTAGAATGTGAGAATAAATGATATAGGAGAGAATGAGAATAGGAAGGAATACTTAGAATGAAAGAGAGTACGTATAGGAACAAATGATATAGAAGAGAATAAGAATGAAGAAGTAAGAAGAAATACGAATGAATGTGACTATGGAAGTAATAGTATAGAAGATAATGAAAATGAAGAAGTAAGAATGAATAAGAATGACAGAAAGAATGAAAAGGAAGAAGAAAGGGGAAATGTAGAAAATAGATATGTAGAGAAATTTATGGAGATTGGAGAGTATGAGAAAAAAGAAGAAAAATAAGATAAGAAATATACAGAGAATGAGAATGAAATAAATAGTGAAATGAGAAGCGTGTAGGAGAAAGTTTTATTTATAGGCATTTTCAGATGGTTCCAGTTGATTTTTTAAGTTACCGACAGATTCTTTTATTTTTATTTGTATAAAAACTAGTATGAAACCGATGCGATGCTGCGAAACAATTTTTGTATTATATTTTTATTAAAATGTATTGTAGAGAAAATGTTAAGGTATCCATTTTATAACCTTAAGGATTAAATCAAATTATTTCTGAATTTATGTAATTGATATAATAGTAAATTACGTAACTTTTTCAAAAGGAAAACATAATTATATTAGAATATAAAAAGTAATTTATATTATATTATAATATTATAGGTAAATTTAATGAATTTTTAAGTTCAAAAGTAATTAAAGACAATGGAAGTATCATGAAAAGATATAAATATTCATTATTTATCATCTTATATATACATATATACATTTAACACACAACTAAAGGGGCTTTCACAACAAAATAAATAAAAGGTATGCTTAATATATATATATATATATATATATATATATATATGATAATTGTAATTGGGAAAATATTTTTCAGCTTCTTGATCAACATAAATTTTATGTAGACACTATAAATAAGTCACGACACAACACACACTCTTTATTTAGGGTCCCTTTTTTGTGGTTTTTTTTAGCTTATGCAAAACAACTTATGCAAATAAATAGACTTTTATTTACTATTCATAAGTTTGTCAATGTAGCTCATAAAAAAACATATAGAGATACCATTTTTGTCAGTGAGAACTTATGAATTAACAATAAAAATTTATTTATTTACATAAATTGTTTTTCTTAAAACTATAACCTACGTGCAAATATAAAATGCTATAAGGCAAGAAGCTAATAATGATTGACTCTATTTACATTTCTACATATTTTACCATTTATATTTGCACCATCGTAAAACCATAATTTTAATATTTTGAAAAGACTAAATTTTGAGCAAAATATGTATAAGACATCAAAAGTGGTTGTAGATCTAGAAAATTTGCTATAAGGGGAAAAATGTATAATACAAACATACATATTTTTTGGTTACGTGTTATTGTGGCGCAATATTCACCGAATTTGCCGGTGACTAATCTACACCGGATAACCTAGTTGGCCACATGTATAAATCCGACTTTGTCGGTCCATGTGGTCCCCTCCCAGCATGGTTTTTATCACACTTAAGATTCGAACTCGAGACATTGGGGTGGGATCCAAGCTCAATTACCACTTAAGGTGCCTAAATATTCGGTATTGATTTTAATGACTTTAATTCTAAATATCTCATTTTGATTTCAAAGGTAAAGAGTCATTAATTCTGGATATGTAATGCACCAACCACAAAATTTGTTAGGCAATAAATCAATAGAACATTAGGATTGAAATATAAATATTTAATCCCTCAGCCAAAACAACTTCAACAATGCGAGCCAACACAATGAAATCAAATTCCTGTAAAAAAATGTGAATATTTTTTTTATAGAAATATGATTAAAACTTGACTACTAAATATATATGAGCTTGGTGATGAAATTGTTTTGGACATACGTAATGAGAAAAAGATATATACATCTTGTTCTTGGTGATGAAGATCGGACAGTGGTAAGTTTTCACTTAAAATAAAAAATCATCAAATTCGTGGGCATATACACCCATTTAGATCTTGAAAATAATTGAAAAACAAAATGAAATTATGTGTATGCGGAATATGATGATATATGTAGAATGGATTTTCCCATAAGAGTATGACATTATATATAGTGATATTTAGGTTTAAATTGGTGGGAAGCTAAAATTATTTTGAAATTTGAATTTGACAACTCATTAAAATTCAAAATCGAATTTGAATTTCAAATTTAAGTTATGTATTATAATGAGATAGAAACAGAAATTGTAATTCATTCAAGCTAATTTATTATATTTAATTATCATGTTTCATTGATGGAATTTAAAACTTTTTATTATTGAAATTGATTTTCCAATTCATTTTACATTTATAATTTATTTTTTAAAATGTAAATATTTCTAAGAAAACGTTATCTTTTATTATTTGGACAGGTTTGTGACAATGCGCCAATGGGGTGCGTTTATCTCACTCAATCATAAATGATCCTATTATTTGGTCAAACTTTATTTGAATTTTGTTGCACTGGAACCACAATTTTTTTGACTGGTACAACAATTTAAATTACTTCTTGTGTAAGATTGCTTCAAGACTCTTATAAAAAAAGATTGTTTCAAAATAAGGAATGACTAATAAATAGATTTAATTGTGTTTTTATAATTAACACCTAATAAATTCAAATAGAATGATACATGTGTACATGACAGGTGTTAATTTTTTTGATTATGTGGCCTTATTTTATGGAAATCCTAGGTGGATAGCCTAGTTGATTGACAACTCAGATTTAAGGCCCCTTGGTTCATTCTCATTTGTATATATAATAGAATCCACCGATGATTTAAAAAATCCGCCGAAAATGTTATCGGCGGATTCTTTGGATTTTTTTTTTCAAAAAATTAATCGGAAACGTTAAAAATCCACCGGTAACATTTCTGCCGGATTTTTAAAAACAATTTTTTTTCAAAATCCGCCAAAGACGTACGGGTGGAAAAAAAATCCGCTTGAAATACTATTTTTCCATCGGAAATGCCAAATTCCGCTGATAATTTGTGTTTTTTTTTGTAGTGTTTACTGTTTTTACTTTAATTAAATTTCTTATTTATCCTCTATTAAATAAATATTCTATCTCTTTTTCAATTATTAATTACAAATGTCCATTTATGTCATTTTATATTTATAAGTTTGTTTAGCCGCTAATTTTATTAAACACTTTAAATTCAATCCGCTAGGCTCTAGTTTATCTGCTATAAACTCATCTATTTTTTTTTGTCAAACAGAGCCTAAGCAAACAATTCTGGAGAGGTAATTATGAAATTAAGTTAAAAATAAGCTATGAATATGTTATAAACTGTTTCTATAAAATCTCTTAAACAGTCTCACGAGTATTTATATCGATAAATAAACTCAAATAGTTCAATCCAACCGATCATCAAAACCTAAAAACTCTAGAAGACCGAGAAGAATTTCAAAAATTCCCTACCATATACCTAGAAATACTGTCGCCGGTGTGTATAACCATCATTGAATTAGACCGAATTAGACATTTTCGACCTTGTATTCCTTTAATTTACTGTACTTACCTTAAGATTAATCATGCATAAGTCATAAGTGTAAATAAGAAAAATCAGAAACACACAAAAACATGCTTTTAAACGCGCATGCAAGCATGCTGGAAGTTAAAATGAATTTTTTATACACACAAATAAGCTGAATCCCCATTGAGAAAGAGTGATTATTGGTTTATAATCTCCAAACACGTGAGATGGCAGGAAGTAGACAAACATACATAGGTGTTTCATGTTTGTTTGTTTGTTAATCAAAGAAAGCCAGAAAGGCTGGCTTATCTTGGGATTGGAGTTCTAAAACTATGAAAAGGCATGGGGTTCAGTTACAGTATAATCCTGACAAAACAGCTACTATGAACATATAGTAATGTATGAATGAATATTGAATAAGCCAAATCCCATCAAAATGATCAGAATTTGGCAACTCAACTGGGTATTAAAATATATTTAAGTTCCACGAGCGAGTTTTTGGGGAATGTAATGAGTGAGTGAGGATATGGGTAATGGAAAGGGGCGTGTGAAATAAAAATGATATGTTTCCTATGTGTATAGCAAGTGTGTCGAATAAGGGAAGTTGGATGAGGACACATTACATTAC
Organism: Oxytropis ochrocephala; assembly: GCA_020916435.1. NCBI lineage: Eukaryota > Viridiplantae > Streptophyta > Magnoliopsida > Fabales > Fabaceae > Oxytropis > Oxytropis ochrocephala. The sequence continues at coordinate 31,830,318 of CM037090.1, read as the reverse complement.
ACATACAATACAAGTGATAGATAGATATAAGGCACTATCCACTTACTATGTTTTTTTATTCAATCATCAATTCACATTGCTCAACAGCACCACTAATCTATACCACCATCTTAAGTAGTAGTAGCTTCTGCTACCCATAACTTGCTCACCATAAACTATTTTTTTTTGACACTGATAAAATAAACTAAATTGTCAGCATCTCCCATCCACAACGATTAATTAATTGATGTATCCTTTTTTTTTTTTAAAAGAATTAGATTATGTTTTTCCCAATTATGGAATGTTTAGTTTTTGTCCTAAAGTTTAAAAAATAGCTTCTTCATCTTTGGTATCTTAAAATATGTTAGAGTTGGTTATCATTGTTCTGTTTTAGTTCCTGCAATATGTTTTTGTTCGGTTTTAGTGTTTGGAGTTTGGACTAATTTGATTTGTGTTTGATTTGCTAAAAAGTAAGGGAACAGACATGACAACTCAAGTTGTATCTTGTTTGATTTGGAAATTGTTTATAGTACTGGACAATTGTGAGAGCAAGAGATTGAACAAAAACCCATATTCACGTCTCTTACAAAATTACAGTGCAACTTTCTGTCCATCAAAAAATAAAAACACCAAAATACTATTTCACTTTCCTATTCAATATTTTTTCTCTCCTATATCTCTTCTCTATCTCCTCTCTCCTCTCTCCTCTATTATCTCTCACTCTCTCTCATCTCTTATCTTCTCTCCCATATTTTTCTTTATAATTTTCTAACTATATTATATAACATATGTTTTTTAAAATCAATATAAACCTTATAAAGAGAGTTTTAGTAAAAATTTCATTTTTTTGTTTGTGTTGTTCAGTGTTCACCAAACAACGTACTGCACAACATGTTGTCCAATGCTGTTTTGTCAAGTACTCTCTGTTGTCCAGTTTAGTACTTACTTGTTTGCAAATCAAACAGACCCTTAGGGTTAAATATATTTTTGGTCCATATAAAATTTGAAAATTATGTTTTTACTTTCTATAAAAAATTTACTCACTTTTAGCCCTTACATTTTCTTCCATCAATACTTTTAGTCCTTGACTTTTACTGGCGCTTAGGAGCGTTATTAAAAGGCTAAAAAATGCTATTAAAATTTATGAGGGACTAAAAGTATTTACGGGTGAAAATGTGGAGACTAAAAGTGAGTGAATTTTTTTTATAAAAACTAAAAACAAATTCTCAAATTTTATAAGGGCCAAATACATATTTTACCCTTTTATTTATGTTTAATTAATTTTTGTGTGATAAGGGTTACATGAATTAAAAGGAGAAAATAACTTGGTGTGGGTAGCACTAGTGTGGTGTATATATGGTTTACTAGGAAGGCTATTAATTTCGGTACCCCCCTCATTCCCTCCCACACCCCCATAATGTCCCAAATGGACAAAAATACCCTGAAATTTACAAAATCACATTTCACATTTCACAAAACATAATTTGAAAAAAGTAAGTAAATTGAAGGGATTTTGAATTACTAGGTAATTAGAAAAGAATTTGAAATACCTCGAGAAGGAGGTAATTAGGTTGTATTTTCGACCGGAATTACCTCCTTCGAGGTATTTCAAATTCTTTCTAATTACCTAATAATCTAAAATCCCAATTTTTATTTTTTTTTCAATTTTAAATATTTTCTAATTACATTTATTTTTTTAACGATGGCGAGTAGACGATCGGACAACGTAGAGCGGCGAGTCTTCCCGAAGCGACAAAGACCACGCGTAAACGGCGAGCACGGTGATTCTGGGAGGCGAGTAGTAGCGATACTCCTTCTCCGAGACACTTTACGAGAGGCTACAGAGGATCCCTAGAGCACCCATTTCGGTAATGCTCCTCTGCGCGACACAGATCATCAGAGTTCTTGATGTATCGAGTTGGCGCGGACATTTTGGCGAGCTAGTAGATTGGCGGGCTACCACGGCGAGTGCGATCCCGATTACCTTCCTTGAGTACGATCGGTAACGAGGTGCGTCTTACTCCTGCTGCACCCCACGCAGCGAGCGAGCCACGCGGCCGGCTCGGGATCCACCATATCATCGAGGAGCCTGCTTTGTCCCGAGACATATGAGGAGAGGTGCAGAGAGCAAACAGATTGACCGGGATGCCTTAGATGTCGCACGTTCACCCACTTCACGCGCTTATTTTCGATCATTGTTAAACATTTTGGACCATATAGTAGTTGTATTTGTACATTATATTATTTTTTATGTTGCTCATTTTATATATTTTGACGTATTGTTATTTAAATCGTAAACCGTTAAGTATCATAGTTCCAAAATATAACGCGTTTAAATATTAATTCAATATACAAAGTTTAAAAAATTAATAAAAAACTAAAAATTTGAATTACCTTTTTTAGAGGTAATTCCGAAATTTTTTATGTTTTATGAACCGGAAATACCTGTTTTAAAGGTAATTCCGAAATTATCAATTATTTTTTGAACCGGAATTACCTTATTTTGAGGTAATTCCGAAAAATTTGAATTTTTTTTTTTTTTAAAAAGGCAGGGGTATTCTTGGAATTTTTTGGATTATGGGGGTGTGGGAGGGAATGAGGGGGGTACGAAAACAAAGACCCTACTAGGAATTATATGTTGTTTAAAGGGCTGTTGTTAATGTACCTAGTAAACCATATCAAGTGTCTTTATGAGATGGTTTATTAGTTAAGTGGGTAAACATTCAGGTTATTATGTTACAGATTGGTGGTATAAATCAATTTATTGTCTCAATAGTCTGCGACACTGACACATCTCTTTGCAGTGTGTGTTTGGCTCGGCGGTGGCGAGAATTATTCTGGCATAACTGATTTTGCATAATTAATTTTAGTTAAAAGTAAGTTGAACGCGGCATAATTTTGTTTGGATACTTTTACTAAAAAAGTGATTTTTGTTGATTATTGTTGTTTGGATAGGTTGAGCCAGAATTACTTTTAGGTATGAAATTACAAAAATAATTCTTACCTTAAAATTACATTAGAAACTTAAAACTTTATTAAATAAACAACATAAATACTAGTTAAGCATGTAAAATATCTAAACAAAAATTACAATTAGAGAATATAATTTAAATTGTAATGCAACTTAGTGAATGAGAATTATGGAAAATGTAAATATAGTAAAGGGTAATTAGAGAACATAATTAATCCTTTTTAATAATAAATTCTTGTTTTTTTTCCTTTTATGGTGTTTTTTTTTTTCTGGGGGAGGATGGTTAGTGACGCATTCCTTTTCTAGATAGAAACTTTTTTGTATGATTTGTACAATACTTTTGAGTAAAGAACCAATACAAAACAGAACAAGTGGAAAGGAAGAAGGGGAACAAAAATGCCAGTGTTGCACTTCCACATAATTGGCACTATAATGACTAGTGACTGGCCACGACAACCTATTTTTGTTGGATAAGCTCTAATATTTCCATTTTACATAATAATCTCATGACAAAAACCGCACTAGTTATCAAAATTTTGAGATGGTGGAACTATCAGAAATGTTAGCCTCACACATTCTATTACACTTTTTTTAAAATATTCTTTGTTTTAGTTGATATTAACTATAAAATTATATGGGATTCACATGATTTGTAGGATTTATTCGAGATTCAATCATTACAAGAGTGTGTGTTGGAAAATCAACATTAGAAAGTATGCCCCTAATAGCGTGTTGCACAGTTAGAAAAATGAATATCAGAGACGGACGAAATCCATCGCTAAACAAGGAAATCCGTCACTAATCATTTTAGTGACGTAATTTGTGACAAAGCAAAATCCGTAACAAAATTTGGCGTCACTAAAATATTTGCGAGGGATTTCCAAATACGTTGCTATTAGCAAGTGATATTTCCCTCACAAAAATTCAAAAATTGATAGCCGTCTCTATCACTCATTTCCAAACATATACATTCTCTTATTAATTTGAATTTCAAACGAATTTTAGTTTGATTTGATGTAATTTTAAAATTCTAGAATTCAAACGGAATCGTCCAATATCAGATTGGTTTGATACAGATTTTAGAGAATAAAATGTAAAATCATAATCAATTCAAACCGAGTAATTATAATTTGTACGAACAACAGGGTTGGTGAAATGGGTAGTCCCGGTGTATATATCCCCACGCCCATGTAGAAATTGACATGCTACTCATCTCTTTCCTTATTGTTATTTTTTTTTTGTCTCCACCACCCAATGAAAACCTAAAGAGGTGATGATTGCAATTATTTTAGAAAAGAAAAAGAAAAACTCATAGTAGTACTTACTCCTATATCGTATAATTAAGACAGATTAGAGGACCAATGAAGTTAATGTTGGTAATGTTGTTTATAAACAACAAAAGACGATGATTACATTACATGTAAAGTTGTTTTGTTTATGGGAAGAAAGAATGTGATGACTGAGGATAGTGATTAGGCAGAACAGAACACAAGGACCTTAAGTTGGGACCACAACAATAGTTGTCCACCCGCGCGTGCTTCCAAAGCACTCACGTGCGATGGAGAATAGTAGATATGAAGAGGTGAGTGAGGTGCTGCTTGCTTATGTTGTTGTTTATATAAAGCCAAAGGGCATTTAGATATTAGATAGTGTAACGGTGAAGCAACCAACCAAGCAATAGCATTGTAGGGAAGATCATTCATAGTGTTAATTTTCCCTTTATAACATAACACATTCATGCTTGATTTCTTCTTCCCAATAGCTTATAAGAAGTGTGACACAGACACAGTGTGCTTATTAGTGTGAGAATCTAAAGTGAAAAAATTAAACTAGGTGGTAGCTTACAAAGAAATAGAAGAGAAATGGAGACACATGGTGAGATAAAAGTGTCAAAGTTCAAGAGGGTTTGTGTGTTTTGTGGTAGTAGTCCTGGAAAGAAGAGTGCCTATCAAGATGCTGCTATTGAACTTGGCAATGAATTGGTATATACATATATTCATACTTTACACTACATTATGCTTCTTTTTTCCCCTCTTTTGTTCTTTAAATTTTACCCTTTTGTTTTGTTCATGACATGTTTGTTAGTTTAACTTGTTCTTGCCTTTCTGCAAATCCAAATTCACACATTGATTATTTGGAAACTCTGCCTTTTTCTCTTGGTTTTGTTTGTAAATATCATCTTTTTAAGCCCCCCTCTTCTTACTGATTGAGTGTTAGAGAATCATTTTCAGTGACTTTTACTTTCAAACAGTTAACCATTTGTTTCTTTTTCATTTTTGACATCATCATATTATTAACTATGATCACTTATAACAGTCGTGAGAAATTCTTATTATCTGCTTCTGTTACTTGATGAAGGTATCAAGAAATATTGATCTGGTTTATGGAGGTGGAAGCATTGGTCTAATGGGTTTGGTGTCTCAAGCTGTTCATGATGGTGGTCGTCATGTCATTGGGTATCATATCATATCATATCATATCACTCTTTTTTTCACCTTTTCTTCCATTTTTAATTCCTAATATTTTTTTTATTAGTAAAGATTTGTCCTAATACTCTTTTTTTATTAGTAAAGATGTTTGGAAAAAGGAGGATCAAGAAATCAGAGGCAATTGTTGTTATGTTTGTCTCTATCTTTTTCCATTGACACTAGTATTATTGTTTCTTGCAGAGTTATTCCCAAGACACTCATGCCTCGAGAGGTATGTCCGCTTCACCCATTACAAAAGCTTATAGTCTTTTTCTTCTTCTTCTTTGTAAAAGTATTCTTTCTTTTTGCCAATTTTTGTACTATCTATCTATTATCTCTCATCATTACTCAGCTGTTTCTTATTTTCTGTTCCATCATCCTATGTCCTTTGATTCCTTTTGTAGCTAACTGGTGAAACGGTGGGAGAAGTAAAGGCTGTAGCTGATATGCACCAAAGGAAGGCAGAGATGGCTAAGCATTCAGATGCTTTTATTGCCTTACCAGGTTAGCCTTAGCTGATAATACTTACTAGTATTAAAAAATAAAGTAGAAACATCAAAGCTGTAGCTTTCTTATTTTGATGATGTTGCATTGACCATATCTCAGTCTTTAATGTTATCAAGAATAACCACCTGTCAAACTTGTTTTTTTTTTTTTAAGATTTTTGACTTCAACAATACGAAAAGCTTTACCACGCCTAATCATGAATGTAACATGTTGGCAAGGCATTAACTATATTATGTGGAGTACTCTATAATTTGAAAGTCATACTACTTATAAGATAATGAGGATTAGTCCCCTCCACTTTGTAATTTTTAAATTTGACAATTGATATCATAATTTTAAACTAAAAGTTTTAAGTTAGTCTTCCATACTGATCATATCATAATTATGATTTTGAACTCTTACTTAAAAGTCATACTTAGTAGTCCTCAATTTTGTAATTTTTAATTAAGGAGAATCAAATCAATAATATGTGACACTGCTGCAAAATGACTTTATATAATTGCAAAAATCTCAATGCTATGATGATGATTATAGAGTGACCCTTCAAAAGTATCTGATTCTGATTCCTAGCCTGAGCTGAGACCTTAACATATTTGGCTAAAATATTGAACTGCTACGGCTCTGAGTAACTGTGGTTCTCTGGTTGAATACCATTTTTGCTTAGAACTATGACGTGTTTGTATTTGTACCAAACTTTGCTACCTTTGATAGAGAAGGGAAGAAAAAGTAAAAGAACAACTGTCTCGATATAATGTTTCCAACTAGCACCTGTACCTTTCATGGAAGACTTTTATTTCTGCTAGTTACTACTATCATTCTGAGAGCAATTGAGTCCTGAAAAATGAAAATTAGTGACACATATACATATACAGGGAGCATACAAAGACAAAGTTGTCAATCACTCTTTCTTGTTCTTGCATGAAAGAGTGAAGCCAAATCCATAATTCATTTGAACACTTTCACAAAGCTGAGAGTACCAATCAGCATATACTACCTGCACTCCTACATTGAACAAAAGACAAAACAGTTTAAATAAAATGAAACAGTGAAACATAGTTTTCAAATCATTGAAATAAATTCAAACTTCTTTTCAATCTTGGTTAGTCTATCTGTCATGTGTTTTTTGTACTAAATTGTTTGGAAAACTAATGCAAGTTACATGATGCAGGGGGTTATGGGACCCTAGAGGAGCTTCTTGAAGTCATAACATGGGCTCAACTAGGGATTCATGACAAACCGGTAATTGACTTGTGGACCATTTCGTTTCGTCGAAAAACACTGTGCTATTATTAGCCTAACTAGATTTTGACACTCCACAACTTGCAGGTTGGATTAGTCAATGTTGATGGATACTTTAACTCGTTCTTGACATTCATCGACAAAGCCGTGTGGAAGAGGATTCATTAGCCCAAACGCTCGCCACATAATCGTATCGGCATCGACATCGAAAGAGTTAGTGAAGAAACTGGAGGTAACATTTAACAATAAGCATATTTCCATCATTATGCAATCACATTTTCTTTTGCAGAAAATGATATATATATTTTGTATGTTTGATTCACGAGGATTATGTTCCTTGTCACGAAGGTGTTGCTTCCAAGTTGGTGGCGGATGGAAACAACAAATGGCTTTTCTGAAAGAGTGTAACATCTCGAGGTAGTAGCTTCATTTCGATTTACTTCATGTGCGATAAAGAAGAGGATAGATAGAATTTTGGAGGTGGAAAAAGCTATGATGGAATATATCGATCTTGTTTTTATTTTTGGGAAGGAATTTTTATTTTGTAAAAATCTTGGGATTGATCTGAAAATGTTAAATTACTACTTTGTAGTTATAGCAACCTTCTTTTTGAAACCGATGATTTCCTTCTAAGTTGTAAGTCTTAAGAACTTCAACTTATTAGTCAATCTTGGTCAGTAACTAATTTTACCCTTTAATCTATGCCTTTACCCTTGCTTCTAGTATAATTTGGTGAACAAAGTATTAATTTGCAAACACACTCCATCAAAAAGATAAAGAAAGAGCAAAATTCAAGATGAGGGGTAATGAACAATTTACCACATCATCATACAAGACACTGCATTCTTAACAGTATACCTATATATACAACCTTGCTGAGTTTTAGTATTGAATCAAGTGTCGATGATTTAGCATATACTATAAATTTACCAAAAACATTATTCCAAAATACACCTAATTAAGAGAGGGAAGGGGTAGATACATTGAAGGGGCCTTTGTTGTCTAGCAAATGCAACAATGCCATGTGTTACTAAGGGCCACCTATGTGGATTCCAACTAAATGTTAATGCATCATGTATGTACCACATGAATCTGAGGACAATTCGATAGCCATCATCGTTGGTCCCGGGCCGGTATCATCTATCATTTGCCAGTGGTTGAAAAAACTCCTTTTTAGTGGTTGTGTCCTTGCTGCTATGAAATATCATCCCTGATAAATCATTCAGAAGTTCTTTAGTACTTGGTAACATCTTGTTTTATACTATAGATACTTTCAATTGATCTGTAAATCAAAAAAATTAGTATTGGCAAATGACTAGAGCACAAAATGTTGAGTGTGTATCATGTAGTGTTAGTTTTGGCAAACATCAACATCATATTAGGAAAATATTCATGTTAGGTAACATGGTTTTTTATGTATATGGCTTACATACTTTTTCCTAAGTAAAAGGAAGGATATTGGTAGTATAACATTGTCAACAAACTTTTCATTCCACATATCGATGTTAATTTGTGTTGGATAAGGAGGTTATCGACATCAAATGTGGATCCTATATTGATATGTTTTCCTATATACAGAAAAAAATGAAGTGTTTAATATCAGCAAATGTTAATATTCCAATTATGTCAGAATTATTATTCCTTCTTTTCGTTTGTCTTTTATCACTTTCTATTAACAGAAACAATGACTCGGACACCCCCCTTTAAATTTCTTTTAAGTTAAATTAAATTAAAAGTCACATGTTGCTTTGTGTATGTGTGTGTTTTCTTTTATCTTTGTCTTGGTCGGGTGTCCTACATCCTTCATCTCCGTGTTCCTCCTTTTGCTTTTTCTTATTGTACTTAATTATATATTATGTCTACTAAGTAGTTACTTTCTTCTCTTTTATATTGAGATGAATTTGTGAAATACTAATGCTCATTATATATGAAATGAAGAGTAAAAATGAGAAGAAACTCGGAAACCAATAGTTAGTTAGTTGTCTAAAGTCATTCCTTTATATAATGGTATAGATTAAGACTCTCTTTGATAAAAAATAGTAGATAACAAATAAGCAGATGAGTAACTAGCGGATGAGACGCGCCAAACAGAGCCTAACTTGCATCGCATGTTGCTGCTAGCTTTGCGTGGCTTAAATTAAATATTGATATGGCGCTCTTAACTAATATTTGTGTTGGGATTTATGCTATTTGTACCCAAAATTGGTGATTTGTGTAAACAAATACAAAACATTTATATGCCCCTTGGCTTGGCATTTTTGGTTTTTAATTTTTTAAAATCATCATCATAATGTGGTTTTACCCCTTGCTTTTTGCACTAATAAAGGGTCTAGCTATTCCGAAGGATAAATAGATATACATGGACTTTTGTGGCTTTCTGCTGGACAAATTACTATAGTGGCATCTTAGTATAAATACCAAAAACCAAAGAATCTTACTATAATGACATTAAACCCAAGTGAAGTGTTGTATTCATTCATTAATAGCTTTTAAAAATTGTTCATAAGCTAACGCTTCAAATATTTTCTTGTTTTCTATGGGAGCTACATGAAGTTTTTCTTTTTGAACATGTTAACATATGAAAAATAATTAGTTGGTAGCTGAATAAAATAATCAACCGAAAATTTATAAGGAAAAAAACACTTTTTATGTTCGTTTTTAATAAGCGATGTATCACAGTACATAATATTGAGTTAGTAAATATTGTTGTCTAGTTTGAGTCGTCGAATAACATTGGTTGTAAGCTAATTGGTTGAATGTCAAGAATCGTAAATTTGATTAAGTCTTTTCATTGTGGACAAAGGTGTGATTGTATTTCAGCTATTTGATCTTCTCGCTACTAGATTGCAACACTAGGAATTTGTTCTAAAGAAAAATCTTGGAAAAATTCTCCAACCTCTCTTTGTTTTGTTCAACTTCTTAAGCTCATTTCTGATACTTGAACATTCCTTCTCTAACTCTGACACACGATCCCTCAAGTTTTCACCACCCTGTTCTGGGTCAAGTTGACCACCACCAGTGCCAATATTCCTATGGAGACCAAGGTTTTGTGAGTTGTCAAGATTGTCTGAAACAAACAACCAGCCAGTTACTGATGTCCGTAGTCGAAGCTGTTCAAAAAACAGCACCTGCACTATTACTCGTAGTGGTAATCTTTCATTTTGTGCAGCATGTGTGCTTGCTTCCAATGACAGTTTTTGACAGTTCATTAGTCTACAAAATTGTTCCCTTTCTGAATCTATTAGCCAAGGATGTGCCTGTAGTAGTTGTCATAAATGTTTACATTAGAATCATCAAATTAAGACAGATGGCCACAATTGAAATGACTAATAGTAATAACCTCTGTAGCACCGAACACTTCAGGTTGAAGATGTGTCCGGTGTCCGACACGTGTTGTGTCAGACACTGACACTTTAATGAGTTGCATTTTTTAAATTAAAATTGGTGTCTATGTATTCGTGTCGGTATTGTGTCAGGTGTCTGTGTCGCTGTCGGTGCTTCATAGGTAATAAGGCAAAGATAACTAATTTCAACATCTAAAAACAGAATCATCACCTTAAGGTATACATCAATTGCATGATATAAACCATCATCCAATGGTCTAGCATACTCAGGAATTGCAACAGCAAGGGACTGAAACTTAGGCAACTTCAAATTAACATCCATAGCCACTTCAGCAAGATAATTATCTACCAAATTGGCAACCATTGTCAAAGGTGTAAGTGCATCAGCTCCAGCTATGAAAGGCCCATCTTCAGTTATACATGGAGAAGTTGATGCAGTTGAAGGCTGATACATAGACATAAAATGATCAACAATCCTCTGAACACATTCTATATCATAAAGTGTCTCAACCGAATACCCCATATTTGGTATCAGAAGATCCACTAGCTCAGCTTGGTCAAGCTGAAATCCAACCATTTTCTCCAAATTTTCTATACATGAAGGACTTGCATGTAATATCATAGCTGTCCTAAGCAACCTAAGAAGATACTTAGAAAGTGTCACACCCTTTTTATGAGGAAGTAAACCCACAATTTCTTCCAACAATGCCTTTTGATTTGATTCAGAACTTCTACTAGGTGATGTACCTTGGCTAACACTATTGAAGCTTGCTTGTCTATTCATCATAGGGATAAACCTTCTAAGATAATATATAAGTGATCCAGCAACATTCTCAGGTTTCATACCTTTAGCTTCAATTGATAAAATAAGTCGTTTATATAAAGGTAAACTTAACAAAGACAGATCCTCATACCACCAATCATCACCTGAAATTGGTGATTTCATTTCAGAAGAATTTGCATTAAACACATTGTGTTCAGAACATGCCTTTATGGTCAAGGAATCAATGCACCTTGAAATAATATGGAGATCTTCTGCATAGGACTTAACTTCTTCACATGTTTGAAAAGCTTTTATTGAGTCTGACCAATTGCTGAAAACTTCATTGAGAAATGATTCTGTGTGTGAAATTAAGTTCCCTTCACCATAGTTTTCATTCATTTGTAGATACTCTGCTGCACATCTTAGTGTGACTACATTTAATGATGTGATTTCTATTTTTACACCGTAGCAAAACCTCGTTACTAGGTCGAATGTTTTGTCGCCACCTGTACGTCGTGGAGTTGTAAAACACTAGTTGATCCATCTTCATTTGAGGAGTCTGCAATGAGTTTCTTCAGTAATCCACTTCTAGAAAGCAATGGGAACTGCATCATCAAACAATTATTACAAGAGAAATAGGAGAAAAAGAAATCCTAAGCACATCATTTAGTTGGGAGGGTGCTAGAAATCTTAAACAGATAGTAATAGTATAGGCTTGCATCAAAGAATCAATTAATTTCAAAACGCACCTTGTGAAGAAAATAAGATGATTCACCTACTTCAATGGTAATATCACTTGTAAGTCCAGTTGTACAATGCCTGAATAATAAGAAATAGTGAATTTAAAAAGTTTAACCACGACCAAAGAGGGATGTAACCAATGGAAACCCTAACCATCCCAAAAGATGGTACAATTAATTTTATTTAAAAAGAAATTTGCGTTGATCAACAAAGAGCTTATTATAAACCAGAAAACTCAAAATTATATAGAAAACACATTTTGATTCACTGATCCAAGTTACGCAACCCTTTAATTGAAGCAATGTATGTATTAGATTGGTCTGAATTTGATAATAATACCAAAGAATAGAAAATAGTTACCATGTTTGGCCTTCACGACGAAATATATCATCAGATTTGGATCCAAGCTTTAGCAATGCCATTCATTAATTGCAGCTTTTGGTTACGTTTAAATTAATGTGTTGATGTATGAAGAATAGAAAACAGAAATGGAAAACATGGATGCGATGTGATGCAATGCGAGGGAGGAGGAAATTAAAATTGGATTTGGATTTGGAAAGTAAGAGATGAAAACAGCAGAGTGCAGAGTTGTTAATTGATTTCATTTCATTTCATTGTGATGATTAATCTAAAATTAATGATTATGGTCCACAATACAACACAACACAACACTCACAATTCGCGAGTCTAAAGCTGATGATAACTGAAATAACGGAAAGAAATGGTTCAGTCTTCCTGTCCCAATTATTATTAGTTATTGCCACCCATATAACTGCATGCACATTAACTATTCACAATTTTTCATCCCACTCTTGTCATGGTACAACAAAAGAATGTAGAATATGTTTAAGTTAGTCTTTCTTTTTTGTTACAAAAGATTAAAAAAGGGAAAATAATCACGATCTCTAATTTAGTGCATTTTTAGAGTAATTATATTTTTTTGTAGTTCCGTTTTATTGATTGTATCTTTTGTGTGTTGAGTACAAACCCTAATGAGTTTAAATAAGCTATTCTACATGTGACAACCCTGTTGGCCTGGGCGAATACATATAAATAAACTTAGAGACTCCGATTCGGTTGAGGACTTAGAGACTCTTGCTTGCTTCTTACTTTTCCATGAGATCAACGAAGAACCAATAAACATGCACCAACCAGTGTCAGAGCGGCGAGTGCCAAGACACCCAGCCCAATCAGCATCACTATAGGCAATCAACTTAAGAAGGGTCCCACTAGGAAAGAATAAGCCCCGTTGAGAGGTACCTTTTAAGTAGCGAATTATCGACGAACATTGCCAAGTGAAGATGACGAGGAGAATGCATGAACTGACTTACTTGCTGAACAACAAACGAAATGTCGGGTCGTGTAATGGTCAAGTAGTTAAGACTACCCACGAGTTGTCGATACAATAAAGGATCTGTCAAAAGTTCACCCTCGTCACGGTGGTATTTAACATTAACTTCAAGAGGAGTATCCACTGGATTAGCAGATTGGAGGCCAGCCATAGCAGCAATAAGGTGCATGGGCATACTTATCTTGATGGAGAAATATACCCTTAGAAGCGATGGCGGATCTTGGACGAAATATTGAGGAGAGCCGTAAGTATCAACTGTATTATTATAAATAAATAAAATCAAGAGATGAAATTAAAGTAAGACAACTTAATTGATCTTTTATTTGACATGTTTTGCATATTTATATCATGGGTCTTGTTGAATGATATAATTACAATAATAAAAAAAATAGTAGTTACTAATATTGTATAATTATTTTTTAAAGAATAATTTTATTATAAAAAAAGATTGTATAATTATGGTCCACATTGAATAAAGTCCTTATTGACTACAAAACCATAAAAAAGAAAGACAGCCGCGAAACCAAAAATAAAAAAACCATACAAAAAGAGAGATAGCCGCATCTCTATTTAATTTTTTGTAGAAGATATATGTGTCAAAAGCATTTATAAAAAGAAGGAACGAGGGGATCGAACTCGTCACCAACTTAATATCCCAGGTGCGCTTTACCATTGCGCCAAAAACGCTGTTTATGATTAAATCGCAAACAATAGTATATATTATATAAACATAGTTAAGATAGGGGCAATATGGTAAAAAAAATTCTATTTTTTTGACGGGTGCCGTGGCTCCCTTCGGCTGTTGAGAAGATCCGCCACTGCTTAGAGGTAGAATGAACCTGGAGTCCAAGAAAATAATGTAAAAGACCAAGGTCTTTCATTTGAAATGAGGCTTGAAGTTTTGGTTTAACTTCCTGTATGGATGCTGCATCAGAACCAATAATGATCATATCATCAACATAAAGAAGGAGCAAAACAATGCCCGTAGATGTGGGGTGAATGAACAAAGACGAATCATACTGACTTTGAGAAAAAGAGAACCCAAGTAGAGTGGAACGGAATTTCTCATACCAAGCTCTAGACGTCTATTTCAAATCATATAGAGAGCGTTTGAGCTTGCACACCCCCTTAGATGAAGAGAATAGACCCTGAGGGGGAGTCATATAAATATCTTCAGTCAGGTCGCCATGAAGAAATGCATTCTTCACATCCATTTGGTGGAGAGACCACCCATGAGAAGCAGCTATAGAGAGCACCATTCTAACAGTAGTCATTTTAGCAACTGGTGCAAATGTCTCATCATAATCAATACCATATTTCCGCTTGTTGCCTAAAGCAACCAATCGAGCCTTATGCCGATTGAGAGATCCATCGAGTCGGTTTCACAAAGTAAACCCATTTCTGACCTATGGGTTTGATACCGGGAGGAGCGAGGAACAATATCCCAGTGAAATTGTCCTGAAGGGCCTGAAGTTCCCATTCATGGCATTTACCCAAGACACATTTTTAACAGCCTGTGAGTAACAAGTAGGAATAGATGTGCTAGATAGAGAATGTAGTTAAAGCAGTATGTGAGGAATCAAACTGTGCAGGGAATATCTATCAGGTGCTCGAGACGTTCTACTAGAGCGTCGTGGTGGAGGAGCGATGCGGGATCGGGGATCCAGTGGTGGATCGACATCGGAAGGGGAAGTGGGAATCGCACTGCTTGTGCTTTCTACACTACTAGAAAATGTATATTTAGAGAGGATTTTTGAGATGGATTAGTATCCTCACTATTAGTGAGGATTTAGCTACGAAAAAAAAGTAAGTGTCTTGGCTTCGTTTGTGTGAAACAGAGACCAAAATATCCCTCTCTAATAATTTCGTGGCTAAATTCGTCACTAAATGTTGAAAAAACGGTTAGAGAGGGATTTTAAGCCTCACTAATAACGAGGAACAGCTATTCCGTCGCTGATGAAATAAAAAAATCTAAAATGAGCGCGTTTGTGAGTAACAACTAATTTGAGTTTTTTTTAATAGTGAGGAACATCTATTCTGTGGCAATAAAAACCCTTTTATCCTGCAACCTTTCATTCACTCTCCCCTCTTCTCCCTAAAACTTCCCAATTCTCCCCTCTTATCCCTCGAACCTTGTACCTCCACCACCTCCCTTCAAAATTTTCCCTCTAATTCCCAAAACCTATTTCTCAGTTGCATTTGATTTCAAAGCCCATGACTCTTAAACTCTTAGATTCCCAATCAACTCCCTGCGTTGTCGTAGTCCTCGCTTTCTCTTTGTGTTGTTGTTACTGTAGCCTGCTGTCATCGTCTCCTGCCATCGATGTCGCTTGTCGTTTCCATCGCCCTCTCCCTGCACTGTCGTTGCCATCGCCGTCTAACAGTGAGTTCTTTTGCTTTTCGATTCTGATGTTAAATTCGTTCTTCGTTTTGTGCCTGTGTGTGTTTCCTTGTTTTGATGGCTTGGTTTGGATCTGAATGAATATGTGTGTGTTGTTTGTGATTGGATTTGGTAGATCTAAGAGTAATGCTTGGAATCCAAATCCCTTCAGGAATTTCTGTGTTGATTTAGGTATTTCCGTGTTGATTTACGTTTGGATTATGTTGTTTGAGGTTAATCAATGATGCATGTAATGATTTTTGAGTTTGATTTTCAGTCTGCATATCCGCTTGAGTTTGAGTTCCAAAAGGGATCTTTCCTCAATTTGCTTCTTCAACACTGGAGACGACAAATCAGACACAAAGTTTGAAGACAATGTGCCTGCTTTTATTACCCACAGACATCCACTTTCTTATCTGTTAATTTCTTTTTTTAAATTTTAATTAATGGTTATCACGTGAATTGCTTTATGCGTTTGAATTTGCATGAGTGTTGAACATAAAAAAATGTTTATAACTTTCTATGCAACTTGTGGATGTTGTATGATAGGGTGATGGAAAGGGATGGAATAAATCATAATTGGGTATATTATTTGGTTTGTTTCAGATAGAAGGGAACGGATTGAAGTATAATGAAATGAATTCCATCTTATTTTATCAATACCTCACTTTTTGTTCCCTATCAATTTGGGAGGAATGGGATGGAACTAGTTTTTTCCATAGTAAGAAAATCGGTTGTCAAGCTATGGAACATAGGCACACTTGCCGAACTTTGCTAACAATCACTTGGGCTCCTTGTGTGTGATTAGATATCTGTGTTGATGTATCTAACACATCTCCATTAGATATTTAAATGTGCTATGATAATATGTGTCCATTTGCATGAGTTAATTTGAGTCTACTTCAGAGACAAATATGTGGTTGAAGTCTTTGTATTGTTTATTTTTGTTTCAAGAATATAAGAATATATGAATATAGGTTATATGAATTGTGTTATTCTTTTTTTTTTTAGGAATCTGGATTGGGAATGGCAAACAGTTTTGTTTACCTCTCTTGCTTGTAGATTGGGGTGTTTTTAACAAATACATATATGTTCGTAGACGTATGCATCAAATAAGTATGGATATATCTTGTCTAAACTCAAAATTTGTTAGCCCTGAATCAGATTTAATTAAGGTACTTTTTTGTTTATATGTAGCTACTTGATTCAGGAAAGCTATTTCATTGTTAGAGTTTTCTTTAGGGCCATGTCATTGTTAGAGTTTTCTTTGTTAAGTGCATGTTGATAGCAAAGCTATTTCTTATCATCTCAGTAACATTATTTGGAACAATGAAGTTTATAGTATATTCAAATATGGCCTAGTCTTTGATAGTTTATAGTATTTTCATTACAAAGACATTTAGCAATTTGGTATATTTTTGCTCATGTTTGATTTTTTTTTTTCAGAATGAGTATGAAAGCTGTATTCTTGAAAGAGATTCAAAAGAGGCACTAGGAGGAGATGACATGTCTAGCGAACAATTTGACAACAATATCTTCTTAGAGGTTGTTGGAGGTGTCGACAAGAAGAAAAGAATATTTGGTTTGCGTACTGAAGGAGAAAACAAATTTTCTTCTTCCACACAATCTGCTAGAATCTCTATGTCTGAATATGTGCAAATCAGGAGAAGATGTTTAAATTTATGGAAGTTTTTTATCAGAGTCATCCACGTCCGCCTTCACCTTCACCAAACGAGGAGGGTCAACAAAGATGATAATGTGTATTTTGATGAACTAGATGGTTGATATGTTTTTTTTTTCAAACAATGATAGGTCTTTTGGATTGTAAGTTGAATTAACATTACTTTTTTCGCTTGTATGAATTATGGTTACACGTTTTAATAGTAATAGATGTTTGTGTTTTTTTAGAAATTTTGTAGCCTATGTTTTAAAGAACCACTCCTTTGAGATCAAAAGGTTTCTTACAAATATAGGTGAAAATAGCTAAATTAAAATAATTGGTATTTGGTAGAAATAGATAAATTAAAATAATTGGTATTTGTAAAAAAAAAGTGTTGAAATCATCCCAGCATTAGAGAGGAATTGTTCTCTCATTTGTTATTAGACGGAAAATATCCTCTCTATTAGCGAGGGATATTGTCCTCTTTATTAGCGATGACGTGTATTCCTCAATATTAGTGACGGGTATCTGTTTCCTCGCTATTAGAGACGGAACAGTGTCCTCTCTATTAGCGACGAATTTTTCCTCCCTATTAGAGACGGATTATCAGGATCCCTCTCTAAAAAATTTAGTGACGCCAAAATTAGTGACGAATAACAGCTCGTCGCAAATTCCCTCTCTAAACCAGTTAGTGACGGATTTTGGCTGTTTAGAGAGGGATTTTGGGCATCTCTAATTTCTGTTTTTTAGTAGTGCTAACATATACGAGTCATGGTTTAAAACGTTCTATTGGTGAACGCGGGGTAGAAAATTGGGGAAGTATAGCAATATCATTCAGACCAGGAGAAGGGCAAGGAAACATAAACTGATTATCAAAAAATGTCACATTCCTAGAAATGCGAAAACGATGGTTAGAGACATCATAACACACAAAACCCTTATGAGAATGACTATACCCCATAAATGCACATCAGACAGATTGTGCTCCAAGCTTATGTCTTTCAGTGGATGGTAGGTGAACAAAACATACACACCCAAAAGTATGCAAACTACTATAATCAGGCTGAGTTTTAAAAAGGCGAAAGTAAGGAGAATCAAACCCAATCACGGTGGAAGGAAGACGGTTGATCAAAAAGATAGCTGTGGAAAGAGCCTCCACCCAAAATTTGGGCCAGACGAGGCTTTGTAGAAGTAAGGTACGTGTCACATCCAACAAGTGACGATTCTTACGTTCTGCAACACCATTTTGCTTTGAGGGTATTGGGACAAGATCGTTGAGAGAATACACCTTTTTCTTTGTAAGAACTTCTAAAACTCTTGAGACATATACTCACCACAAGAATCGGGCCAAGAATTTTACCTTTGGTTTGAAATTGATTTTCAACATACATCGAAATTTCTTAAACATAGAAAACACTTCAGATTTAGATTTAAGGAAATAAATCCACAAGAATCTTGACAAAATATTTATAGTGAGCATGAGAAGCGACAGTCGAGATTCCCCAAACATCACTATGAATCATTTCAACAAGTAGAAGCGCGATGAGCACGGACGGAAATGGAAGTGTTTTACTTTTAGCTAATTTGCAAGCAGAACATGAAATAGAGGCACTAGAATCCATAGGTTTAGTACCTAACAAGCCGATCTTAAATAAGTGAGATAAAACAACGAGTTTGGATGGCCTAATTTCCTATGCCAATCCTCACATACATTCAAAACACTAGTACAAGCAAGAGATAAATGATTTGGAATAAAGCGGAGCGGAAACACTCTCCCAACTTAAGGCCCGCCGCGATCACCTTCCCGACACCCGATCCTGCACAAGACAACCACTTGAGGTGATTAACATCACAACCTTCATCCACTAATTGACCAAAGAGACAATAAATTTGAGGCAAGCCAAGGTGCTACCAACACATTTCGAAAGGTAGAATTTATGTCACCAACATTAGTTATAGGAAAGGTACTACTATCAGCAATTTGAATTTTCTGATTACCAATATAAGACCGTAAATTGTGCAAGAGTTTAGAGGAACCCGTCATGTGATTCGATGCACGAGTCAAGTAACCATGAGATGAAAGAAGACATACCAGTAATGCCCAAGGTAGAAAGAGCAGAAAGTACCGCTTGTTGAATTAATTCAAGTTGTAGAGCGCCACCATCAGATGCACCAGTGGCAGAGCTACCAGTGGTGGAAGGATCAGCTGCAGAGCTATTAGTGGCATGGAATGCCTGCACGATAAACAGTGGTGCGCTTGATATACACACAAATGGACAAGTATACACAATCGTAACAAGTAATAAAGTGAAAGTAGAGATTGTTCCCACGAGGATTGGATTAATTTACAAGTTTAGAATCAATAGTTCACTAGTGAAAAGGTAACCACTATCCTACTCACAAATAGGTGATGTTGATAAACAAACAGAATGTAAATAAGCAATAAAAGATGTAAAGAATCAGTGGAAAATGATAGTTGAGATGTCTTCACCAAATAAGTCACTTTCAAGAGTTTAGAGTTTCATTACAAGCTCTTATGATCTTTGCTTTTTGCAGTAAAGAAAAGAGTTGTCAATTCCTCTCTTGCCTCCTAACAATGATCCAAGTTGCTAAATAAGTTCACTCTTGTATTTGCATCATCCTAAGAACTATGCTATCCTTCGTCTCTCTCTCTCTCTCACAGAACTAGCAAACCATGAACACAACATGTAATTAACTTTTATTGCGATTCTGATTTTAGGGTTTGTTTCAAGTTTTATGGATTGTTGTTTATGGATTGTTCTTCATCTCAAATCAAGGTTTTATGGATTTAATAAATGTGTGTGGTTTAAAAAATGAGTCAATAAACAAATCAACCTAGTACTTGATTTACAATGCAGCATCTCTGATTTTTTAAAATTCTTTGATCATGTGTTTTGCATGTTTTCCATTTTTTTCTTCATGTTTAAATGAATGATATGTGTGTTTATATGTTAAAATTAAAGTTTATTCTTTATCAAGGGTCAATGACCGCAGGAGAATAACAATCAAGACCCTAACTCTTATGATCCATAAAACCTTGATTTTGAGATGAAGAACAATCCATAAACAACAATCCATAAAACTTGAAACAAACCCTAAAATCGAAATCGCAATAAAAGTTAATTACATGTTGTGATCATGGTTTCTTTGGTTTACTGAGAGAGAGAGAGAGCGAAGATGAGAAGATGAGTTACGGTTTGATATGGAAGCGTTGTGTTGGAGATGGAAAAGTTGATATGAGGTTGGGTGGGTCTTTGAGGAAGAAGAAGGGGATTTAGATTTTTTGCAAGGGGTAAAAGCAAAACACACCCTATTTGCGGGGGTAAAAGCGTATTTAAAAATGGTACATAAGCGTTTTTAACGTCCATCTAACAGACGGACTAAAACCAAAAAAGTTGATTTTACAAGGATTTTTAAAAAAAATTTGCGAGGATAAAAGCAAAACACCCCCATTTGCGGGGGTAAAAGCGTATTAAGCCTTTCTCACACTCTTACTTTTCTTTCTTACACTCTCTTTCATCATTTTCTTCTTTTTACTTTACTTTTATTTTTCTCAAAACAATTAATCTCTTTCTCTTATCACTCTACTTTTATTTTTTTTTAACTAACAATCTAAAAAATAAGAAAATTTAATGACTAGTTAAACTACTGATTAATATTTAAAACAAATATTTCTTATTAATAATCTACTCTCTCTTTGACTATCTACTATAATATACTAATCAACTAAAATCATCAATTGAAACTACGAGATAACTGCACTGATATATAAAAACACGGGATAACTGTAGTGATATATAAAAATACAGAGGATTAATATTTGTCATTGATAATTATAATTTTTGAAGACTACTATAAATAAACATACTATCTAAATAATCAAGAAGGCTTAATGACTAATCTAAACTACTAATTAATATAAAACAAATGTTTCTTATTGGTAATTTACTATCTAACTTTTGTTATTTACTATAATCTACTAATCAACTAAAATAATCAATTGAAATTACAAGCTAAGCATTTGCGATATATAAGAAAACACGATAGCTATGATGATATATGAAAAAACACGAGATTAATATTTGCCATTGATAATCATAATTTTTTTAAGGCTTAATGACTATTTAAACTGATTAATGTTTAAAACACACATGACAAGTATTTGTCACTAATACCTAAAAATGACAAATAATTGTCATCGATATATATAAAAATACGAAATAAAATTTCTTATGGATAATCTACTATCTATCTTTTACTATCTACTATAATCTACTAATCAACTCAAATAATTAATTGAAACTATGAGATGACTGCATTGATACATAAAAAGCAAACTCGGGATAACTGCACTGATATATAAGAAAACCCGGGATAACTGCATTGATATATAAAAATACACGAGATTATCATTGATAATTATAATTTTTTTAAAGCTTAATCACTATTTAAACTAATTAATATTTAAAACACATGACAAATATTTGTCACGGGTATATAAAAAAACACGAAATAAATATTTCTTATTCATAATCTACTATCTATCTTTTAGTATCTACTATAATCTACTAATCTTTTTTTTATCAAAGTGACACTAATGGTCATTTTACAACTGTTCCCAAGGGGATTCTAACTAAACACCTTGAGGATATACGGCTAGCTCTTACCACTGAGCTAGCACCACAAGTGTGTATAATCTACTAATCAACTCAATAATCAATTGAAACTATGAGATGTCTGTATTGATAGATAAAAAACAAACACAGGATAACTGCACTTGTTTGATATATAAGAAAACATGGGATAACTGCATTGATATATAAAAATACACGTGACTAAAATTTGTCATTGATAATTATAATTTTTTAAGGCTTAATGACTATTTAAACGGATTAATATTTAAAACACATGTGACAAATATTTGTCACTAATACCTAAAAAGCACAAATAATTGTCACTGATATATTAAAAAACACGAAATAAATATTTCTTATTGATAATCTATTATCTATCTTTTACTATCTACTATAATCTACTAATCAACTCAAATAACCAATTCAAACTATGAGATAAGCTGCATTTGATCATAAAAAACAAACACGGGATAAGCTGCGATATATATAAAAATACGGGGATAACTACTGTTTGATATATAAAAATACGGGTATATTAAAAAAACACTATACTGACATATTAAAAACACGGGAGAAATGCAAAATTGTTTTAAAATGATACTTTTACACTTCTAGATTTTAATACTTATCTATTTTTTTTATTTGAAACTCAATTTTTATCTACTTTAAATTTGTCTTTATTTTAGGGATAATATTGATTATTTAATCTTTCTAAGTTTATCCATAGAAAAAGCATGATAAAGCGGCGTGCATGCCGCACGGGTATACTACTGGTGATAAGAGAAGTAGAGTTGTTTATAGCAAGCCTCAAAGCGTAGGCAGGAATGTGTTCTTTGGCAATACAGCTGGAATTGCGGGCCCTCCTCAGCCACCAGACCCCAGCAAGAAAGAGATGGGGATTTGGTCTCTGAATAGCAGATTTAAACCAAGTAAATGGGAATCCAAACTAAATAACCTGCATCCTAGAACCCAAGGCTAGACCATGCACATAGAATGAGCAAAGGGAAATCCTTAAGACAGTGAAGAACAGTCTCATCATCATGATGGTGCAACAAAGAAGCCATAGGAATAATAGCATTATGACTAGCAAGCCAAATTAGAAATTTGATCTTTTCAGGTCCAGGAATGGACCATATCCAATTCCAAGAATCATTAGAATTGTTACTTACAACTAACTGATTGATGTTTGCTCATAAGCCACTAGCTAGTATCCCTCCCTAGCCGTATAAATACCATCAAGCTTACCTCTCCAAATGTTAGTACAGATGTGTAGGTTATTGATATACTCAAGGATGTTATTTGGAAGACTAGTATATATATAGTTGGTCCAGTTGCCAAGTATTTCCAAGGAGAAGGTTAATTGCGAGCCCATGAATGAACTGGCTTATGGACCAAGGCTGGCAATTGAAAGAAGGCCCACGACCTATTGAAGTATTTGAAGAGGATCAATCAGGTAAATAAGTGTGTATTTGGGTGAAAAATAACTCCATAAACAAGTGTGTCATAAAATATGAGACGCAATATTGATCACGCAGTTCGGCCAATCTTTGCCTACGTCTGCGACTACAGAGCAGTTGTAGTTCCGTTTTATTGATTGTATATTTCTTGTCTTGAGTACAAACCCTAATGAGTTTAAATAAGCTAATGTGTCAACCTAACGGGCCTGGGCCGAATACATAAATAAATCTACTATTTACAAACTTCATTATTTCCTTATTCACATCCCCCCTCAAATTGATGCGGGTCATCAAGGAGCATCAATTTGCTAACAAGAAACTGATGGCGCGGACGAGGAACAGCTTTGGTCAAAATATCAGCAACTTGAAATTGAGTATTGATATGAGGGATGGATATAACATGATTATCATAGGCTTCACGAATAGCATGACAGTCAACTTCAATATGCTTAGTACGCTCATGAAAAACCGGATTTGCAACAATCTGAATGGCACTTGTATTATCGGCATAGAGAGATGTCGGTTCGGTTTGAGAAATCAAGTTCACCCAAAAGACCACGAAGCCAAAGTATTTGGAGCATGCTTGGTAGAATAGCACGATACTCGAGATTCATTGAGGACTTAGAGACTCTTGCTTGCTTCTTACTTTTCCATGAGATCAACGAAGAACCAAGAAACATGCACCAACTGTGTGATGAGCGGCGAGTGTCGGGACACCCGGCCAATCGGCATCAGCTGTAGGCACTCAACTTAAGAGGGTCCCACTAGGAAAGAATAAGCCCCGTTGAGAGGTACCTTTTAAGTAGCGAATTATCGACGAACCGCCGCCAAGTGAAGATGGCGAGGAGAATGCATGAATCGACTTACTTGGCGAGCGAAAGCGCGAAATGTCGGGTCGTGTAATTGTCAAGTAGTTAAGGCCGCCTTACGAGTATCGATACAATAAAGGATCGGTCAAAAGTTCACCTCATCACGGTGGTATTTAACATCAACTTCAGAGGAGTATCCACGAGGATTAGCGGATTGGAGGCCACCATAGTAATAAGATGCGTGGCATAATTATCTTTGATGGAGAAATATACCCTTAGAGGTAGAATGAACCTCGAGTCCAAGAAAATAATGTAAAAGACCAAGGTTTTGGTGGAAGTGCATTCATTTGTCTATGCTTGCAATAAGGTTAGTTGTTTAATTTCTCTATAATTGTGCAGGTGATGCAATGATAAAGCGTATTTTGGACAAAGTTATACTATGAAGTCAACAAGAGGGTTGAACCATTATGTGCTGCAAGAGAAGAAAGCGAGGAATCGAGAGGAAGGCAACATCGACGATATATCTCGGTACATTGCTTCAAATGTAACTATTCTTGGCGGTGGAATGCTTAGCAACTCACGAGCGAAGGTCTAAGGAATATGGTTTTTACGAACCTTAGGAAACTTGATGAATGGAAGTGTATTATCTTGATTTGTTTTCTTTCCTTGAATACTTTTTTTGTTTGTGATAGATGGATACACTCTACTAAGAATTCAAATTAATGATGTCTTATTTGTATTGCTTGAAAACTCCGAATATTTACAGTATTTTATGTTCTTTCTATAAGATACTACACATAACTTCTATGTTGGGAAGGAATGGACCTTTGTAATCATTTTTGTATTTTTTTTTCATTTTTATTATCTATGGCAACGTTTTTGAAGTGTTGTATTTGTTGGTGAAGGCAACGGTTTTTGCATGTTGCCATAAATGGCAACGGTTTTTGCGTGTTGCCATATATGGCAACGGTTTGCGGCTGTTGTCGTTGATTGAAAATAAAAACCGTTGCGCTTAAGTTATCAATGGCAACGGTTTTGCATGTGTGTTGCCTTTGGTAACAAAAAACCGTTGCCTATAGTTTAGGCAACGCCGGCATAAACAACGGTTTAAAAACCGTTGCCGAAATCTAAGGCAACGGTTTTTTAGCTTTACGCAACAGTTTTCAGGCGTTGCCTTTGGGCCAAAATGTTGTAGTGAGTCCAAGAAAATAATGTAAAAGACCAAGGTCTTTCATTTGAAATGAGGCTTGAAGGTTTTGTTTAACTTCCTGTATGGATGTTGCATCAGAACCAGTAATGATCATATCATCAACATAAAGAAGGAGCAAAACAATGCCCGTAGATGTGCGGTGAATGAACAAGGACGAATCATACTGACTTTGAGTAAAAGAGAACCCAAGTAGAGTGGAACGGAATTTCTCATACCAAGCTCTAGGCGCCTGTTTCAAACCATATAGAGCGTTTGAGCTTGCACTCCGCCATAGATGAAGAGAATAGGCCACGAGGGGAGTCATATAAATATCTTCAGTGAGGTCACCATGAAGAAATGCATTCTTCACATCCATTTGGTGGAGAAACCACCCATGAGAAGCAGCTATAGAGAGCACCATTCTAACAGTAGTCATTTTAGCAACTGGTGCAAATGTCTCATCATAATCAATACCATATTCCTGCTTGTTGCCTAAAGCAACCAATCGAGCCTTGTACCGATTAAGAGATCCATCGAATTCGGTTTCACAGAGAATAAACCCATTTACTGACCTATGGGTTTGATACGGGAGAGCGAGAGAACAATATCCCAAGTGAAATTGTTCTGAAGGGCCTGAAGTTCTTCATGCATGGCATTTACCCAAGACACATCTTTAACAGCCTGCGAGTAACAAGTAGGAATAGATGTGCCAGATAGAGAAACAGTTAAAGCAGTATGTGAGGAATCAAACCTGTCTGGGGAATATCTATCAGGTGCTCGAGACGTTCTACTAGATCGCCGTGGTGGAGGCGGTGCAGGATCAGGATCAGGTGGCGGATCAGCGTCGGAAGGGGAAGTGGGAACCTGCACACTGTGTTTTCTAACATATACGAGTCCTGGTTTAAAACGCTCTACGGGTGAACTCGGGGTAGAAAATTGGGGAAGTATAGCAATATCATTCAGACCAGGAGAAGGGCAAGGAAACATAAACTGATTATCAAAAAATGTCACATTCCTAGAAATGCGAAAACGATGGTTAGAGACATCAAAACACACAAAACCCTTATGAGAATGACTATACCCCATAAATGCACATCGCATGAGTTGTGCTCCAAGCTTATGTCTTTCAGTGGATGGTAGGTGAACAAAACATACACACCCAAAAGTATGTAAACTACTATAATTAGGCTGAGTTTTAAAAAGGCAAAAGTAAGGAGAATCAAACCCAATCACCGTGGAAGGAAGACGGTTGATCAAAAAAATAGCTGTGGAAAGAGCCTCCACCCAAAATTTGGGCCAGACGAGGCACGGAGAAGTAAGGTGCGTGTCACATCCAGTGGTGACGATTCTTACGTTCTGCAACACCATTTTCTTTGAGGGTATTGGGACAAGATCGTTGAGACAATACACCTTTTTCTTTGTAAGAACTCCTGAAACTCATGAGACATATACTCACCACGAGAATCGGGCCAGAAGAATTTTAATCTTTGGTTTGAAATTTATTTTCAACATACATCAGAAATTTCTTAAACATAGAAAACACTTGATTTAGATTTAAGAAAATAAATCCAAGTAAAGCGACTATAATCATCGATAAAGGTGACAAAATATTTATAGTGAGCATGAGAAGCGGCGGTGAGATTCCCCCGAACATCACTATGAATCATCTCAAAAAAAAGTAGAAACACGATGAGCACGGACGGAAAAGGAAGTGTTTTACTTTTAGCTAATTTGCAAACAGAACATGAAATAGAGGCACTAGAATCCATAGGTTTAGTACCTAACAAGCCAGTCTTAAATAAGTGAGACAAAACAGTAGAGTTTGGATGGCCTAATTTCCTATGCCAATGCTCACATACATTCAAAACACTAGTACAAGCAAGAGATAAATGATTTGGAATAAACTGGAGTGGGAACACTCTCCCAACTTTAGGCCCCTTCGCGACCACCTTCCACGACACCCGATCCTGCACAAGACAACCAGCTTGAGTGAGATTAATATCACAACCTTCATCCACTAGTTGACCAACAGACAATAAATTTGAGGCAAGCCTAGGTGCTACCAACACATTTCGAAAGGTAGAGTTTATGTCACCAACATTAGTTATAGAAAGTGTACTACCATCAGCAATTTGAATTTTCTGATTACCAATATAAGAACGTAAATTGTGCAAGAGTTTAGAAGAACCCGTCATGTGATTCGATGCACCAGAGTCAAGTAACCATGAGATGAAAGAAGACATACCAGTAATGCCCAAGGCAGAAAAAGCAGATAGTACCGCTTGTTGAATTAATTCAAGCTGTAGAGCGCCACCATCAGAGGCACTAGTGGTGGAAGAACCAGCGGCAGAGCTAGATGCACCAGTGGTGGAAGGACCAGTTGCAGAGCTAGTAGTGGCATGGAATGCCTGCACCGGACGCTTAGTAGGTCGTGGAGGACGGGTAGGACATGCAGAGATTATATGACCCTGCTGCTTGCAGTAATTGCAAAATTTCTTAGGACAACTACGAGCAACATGTCCAAATTGTTTACAAGAGAAGCATTGAGTCTGTCGCATATCACGGCCCTGACCTCTATTTTGCGCAGCATATGCAACTGTCACAGGTTCAGAATGGACGGGATCATGAGACATGGTTCCTTGAGTATGAAGGCGTTGTTCTTCCCTGAGCAGTTCACCAACACATATATCCAAGGAAGGAAGAGGTTCCTATTCAGCAAAGCACCTCGAACAGCTTCAAACTCCGGACGAAGTTTCATGAGAAATTGATCTCGTTTACTAGTATCATAAACATCTCGGACGGCCGAAAGTGATGTCTTGGGAACAACAACATAGATAATAGCAGAGTGTTCTGTCCATAAATTCAGAAAACCAGAATAATATTCTTGAATAGACAAATTACCTTGTTTGTAATTGGCGATTTCTAACTCCAATTGAAAACGCTTGGCTGTATTGCCCTGGTTGTAAATACGCTTCAAATAATCCCACATTTCTAGAGCAGTTGAAAATGCTCGCAAATTATTGATCATCTGAGGATCAATAGTACTGAGGATCCAAGAAATAATCTGAGCATCTTTGACTTCCCACGCGTCTAAGGCAGTTTTATCTTCCGGCGCCTTAGAAACCCCATCAAGGTGACTCCATAACCCTTTCCCTTTTACATACATCTTGAACTGAAATTCCCAAGCAGCATAATTCTTGCCGGTAAAACGAACACAAAAATTATCCCTTTCTTTTTCAGAAGCCATGAGAACAAGTGTTGCAGCTAAAGCCAAAAAAATTGAAAAAAAGAACAACAAAAGGCCACGTGCCTGGCGAGGAACTACACAAAAGGCCAATTCCAAGAAGCACAACACGATGTAAATTAAACAACGAACAAATCTGAATCAACGAACAAAACGCTATCGAAACAACCAACCAGAAGACGAGCAACCAGGAGCAGCGAAGAAGGATTCAAATCTGACCCAAGAGCGACCAAGACGAGAAACGACACCCACCAACCAGAACGGCAAAGCCACGAACTGCGTTTGGGTGAGAAATCCGCGAACAAAGGAAACAAAACCGTGAAGGGTCAAGAACGCAACCGAGAAGTAGACACTGGCTAAGAGACTCGTAAAGCAAGTCGCATGTCGGAGACCAAGAACCAGATCAAGATGCGAACTAAGGAGAACCAGCAAACGCAAACCACGATCAAATCACCGAATCAAGCAACGAAGACCGAAAGGTGTGGATAACCTAGCTGATACCATGTCATAAAATATGAGACGCAATATTGATCACGCAGTTCGGCCAATCTTTGCCTACGTATGCGACTACAGAGCAGCTGTAGTTCCGTTTTATTGATTGTATATTTCTTGTCTTGAGTACAAACCCTAATGAGTTTAAATAAGCTAATGTGTCAACCTAACAGGCCTGGGCCGAATACATAAATAAATCTACTATTTACAAACTTCATTATTTCCTTATTCACAGTGTTTGAATGAAATATTTGAAGAAGATAAAGTAAATAAGTGTGTTTTTGGATGCAAAAGAACTATATAAGTAAGTGGGATTTTATTGAAATATTTTGACAAGGACACTCTTGGCTACTAGAGAAACTAGTCTAAGTTTCTACAAGAGAAGAACTAAGAAAAATTCTCTTTACAACTTTTTTCTTAATTTTCTCTAGTGTTATTTCATAGGTGGTTCCTCTGTCAATGCTTCATATGACACCCCTAATATGATACTACATAACACATTCACCTTCACATGACACTTTCACCTTCCCCAACACCTTTTACTTTTTGTCTTTTATAGTATTTTCTTACTGTCAATTCTTGAGCACTCTCATGATCTATGCATGCAACCTCAACCTTCCACGATGGCTTCAAAATCTTCAGATTCTCTTTCATTATTTGACGATGTTTCTTTCATGCATCTCTCACATGCATGATTGTTGTTCGGCTTAATACTTGTATTATGGTGTCACAAAATTTAGTAATGATATTATAGACATATCTAGCTCACATTTTCCACTACTAACCTCTCTCTAATTTTGCTTCTTTTTTTTTATAAAGTTGTGATAACTGGTAGAGGAATGGATGATAAGTTAAGTAAATTGAGCCGGTGTAAAAATCAAAGAAACTCATACAGGTCACCATTGGGCCAGGTTTATATTAGGGGCTCCCCTGTGTTAGTGTATATGAACATGAACATATATCTATCAAATTTGCTTAAAGCCAAAACCACAAGGATTGACCTAATAGAGAATGCAGGATTTATATCTGGCAGGTCTTGTATTCAAATCCCCACTAGTCGTCTTGGTGTTAGTGGGGCGTCATTCCCTCACCAGCATATTTTTTCTACCAAAAATTTGCTTAAAGCCTGAATAATGAATAATGACACAAATATGAGACCTAAACGAGATAATTTTTCACTGAGGAAGGTAAAAGACGAGAAATTATTATACTAAAATTCACCTGTTTCCAATGCCAGGTATGAGGAAGCTGGCTTGCCTCCAAGTTATAGTCCCATACTGATAATTTCAAATGAACGAATGGATGGTAATGCCATCAATGGGACACCACATTCTAATGTGTGGGAGATTTTTTTGTCACTCCCTTTGGTTTCATTCCCCGTTTTCCCAACATATCCCATCCAACAATAAAAATACAAACACTAAATAATGAAAAACAGATATCTCCAAAAAAAAGGGGCCTCCCCTTGTTGTCTTGTAGTTGTCAAATTAACTCAACCTTAGCCCATGCTAACACTCATTCACTGCCACTTGTTTTGTCAACTTAATTAATTATCTATTTGTAACTCAATAAGTATGAGGATTAATATTGTAGGTTTGTTAACTCGCCTAATAATTTCCTTCAAAGCCAATTACAAGAATATGTGATCAAATCCCATCTTTATCTTTTCATTGGAGACACAATGTGACCCATATACCCCTCTTCTTATGAGTATTTCAAGCATGTATTGACGTGTGTGTAGTTACTACTTGTGAGTCTGTCATATACTTATTGGGTTGATATTATTAGCTGGCAAAGTTGGGGTGATTGGGACGGATGCAAATTAAAATGACAAATTCATTCCAAAGAAAAAAAATGAGGAGACAGAGATTCACTCACCTTCCTCTTCTCAAGCACTCATGCCTCAAATTGAATGACTCCATAAACATGAATCAATCGAAACAATCGACATCATTCGCATATGACAGCTATTCCTCCCTTGCTTCTCCAAACAAATTTATGAATCACTCACTACCATCCTTCTTTATGTCTCTTGTCAAGTCAAACTATGGACTCTATCTATATGGGCTAGAGCTTGAGTCTTATGATTCCATTTCTTTAAGTAATTACATTAAGGAATGAACTTTTTTTTCTTCAGCTATGGGTTCTATAACAATTCAAATAGCGTTAGGATTAGACATAGGAGATTATTTAACTAGGCTAAGACTATTATAAGGCAATGCATAACATAAAGGAAAGAGTAAAATGCTTGAAATATCTGATGATTTGATTGAATGTCGTGTGTGCAAAAAATATTTACTATTAAAGTATTTATATGCGATGAGTGCTCTATAGTCATGATCACTAGTCTACACCTAACCACGATTGCAAAAAGTGGTTCTGGGCTAAAAAACATATATTAAGCCCGAAACTACATAAAAACTCTAGGAAATCGCTTACTAATGCCCATTAGCAATGATCATGGAAAATATTGTCATCTCCTAAATCTTAAGCACATAAACGGGTCTTTCAACCGCTCCACACTTTGCTTTGCAATCTTCAACATAACTTCCACACAACTAGCTTGCTTGCTTACAAAGTATACTCTGTTATGTCTGTAGTAATATCCCCAGCTACCAAATCTTCAACTGTTGGATCCAGTGGCGGATCTTGAGTGAAATATTTGGGGGAGCCAAAATAGTACTCCTTCGATCCCTTGATGAATCTCTTGATATGCACCTCCTCGGTGATAGGTAAGGGGTGTACCTAGAGAGTTGTGTAAAACGTGCATTGTACTCTGAAATTGACCTGCCGTTTGACTGCTCCAATCGTTCAAACTTATAAACCAACTCATCTCTGACACTCTCTGGAAGGAAGTGAGCCATGAAAAACTAGGAGAACTCACCCCATGCTAATGGTGGTAATCTTGTTGGTCTTCCACGTGACACTATGTCAAACCAGTCATACGCAACACCCTCTAACTGATATGATGTCAACTCCACTGCTCTAGTGTCTGAGCAACCTAATGCTCTCCACAACCTCTCTAGACTGTCAATGAATTGTTGTGGATCCTCAATCGCTTTAGATCCCGAAAAAGTAGGGGATTTGAGAGCTTCATGAATTCTGCTATAGGAACTCGAATACCTCTAGCTGTAGCATTTACCGGCTGCTCTTCGTGTAAAATCTCTAGTTGATGTTCTTGACCTCCTTGCCCTTGATTACCTTGTTGTTGCCCAGCAACTATCCCAAGAAGCTGTTGCACAACCTATTGTACCCCCTGTAAACCAACAGCAAATTCGGCCATGCCTGGATCTCCTCATCTACGCCTAGGCATCTCAACGGTGGCTGCTTCGACATCCAATCCACGCCGACCAACAACATCTACAACTCTACCACGACCCCCTTGGAGGAGGATTTGGATGTTGGGTAATAGATTCATGAAAAGCTTCATTTCTAGAAGGCAACCTAATCCTGGGTGACATCCTCACCTAAAGAAATGACATTTATCAAATATTAGACAAGAGTATAATGAGAATATGGTAAACAAGAATGACTCAGATCCAACTCTAGACAACTCTAGGACCATCAAAAGGTGTAAATAGCTTCTTACAAGTAAGTTGTGCTCGGGTACACAATTTATTCGCGAGAATCCTATTATCACCTTATGTCTGCAGCTATTAGGACGTACAACCTAGGCTCGGATACCAACTTTGTCATGACCCAAAATCTCCAATCGCGACCGGCGCACAGACTTAAACTCTTAGCATGACAAGCCTAAGAAAAACAGCTCTTGAACGACAAATAGCTTAAACAAATAATATATCCACCAAAATTTTGCCAAAGTCTCCCTTGTATTTCAAACATTCTCAAAATACCGAACATTCGAACTACAACAACATATCACTGTCAAGTTTTCAAAATCATGTACTACATCTCTAATCTCTAATGAGATTAAAGACAATATACATTCCCAAAATAAAAGTCTCACTAAACTTTCCTATAGCTTCAGAGTATATCAAAATACAAAGGATCTCAAATGTAGTGACACCATTCTAAGAGGCCTACCAAAAGATGAACAATTTTATGCATACGTATATCCAATATATATCAATTAATACTTATTTCTCATACGAAAGCTTTAAAAAAAAACAATAAACTATATTTTGTATGTTTAAATCATCGAAAGGGGTTTATATGTGCAATTTTTATTATGTATCAAAATGAGGATTTGGAAGCCACCCTCTCTCAGTCCCTCTCCAACAACAAACATCAGTATATAAAACCAAGTATATAATCTTAGTACATTACTAGCTAGCAAGTTAAAACAGTCTGGCAGATAAACTAAATCTGATACTACGTACAACAAAAGCGAAAAGAATAAGAAAAAAAATTGTTGGAACTGATTGGATGGGTAACAAGAAGACACATGCTCAAAGAAGATGGAAAATGTTCCCAATTAATTGAATTAAAACCGAGTAAATTCAAATGCTGAGGTTGAAGGGTCGATGACAGAAAAACTAGAGCTAAGTTAACATCAATATGTAGACATGTCATGAACATTGTATTTAGTGTTGGTGGGCATTGGTTCCTGTAATTGGTCGTGCAAGTTTCCAGCTAAAGAGGAACGACAACTTCCTAAATTTGACGTCTATTCCATGTGTCTTTAATGTTCAAGTACTTGTTCCAAGTAGGTTGGTCGGTTGATGAGGTAGGAGATATCGAAGGAGTTTGAAGTAAGAGGTTCACATTCCAATTCTGAAAAGTAACATTTTCCCACTTTCTAATTAATTAACTGCAAATATTTATCTAGTGTTCGGACGCCATAGCGAAGCCGATCCGGGTGGAAATCTCTCACCCAATAGTTTGAACAGTTGGAAGTCTCAGACACCGCATGGCGACTCCGTTGGCGTCCGTGCTTGTAGCTATCAACAGCTAAGAACGCATGTCTGAATCCAACGGGTAAGGCCAGCCATACCATGTCCTCCATGCGCGGGGAGCACTTCAGGTACACCTGGCGCCTATATTCAACTTCAATATAATGATGCCAACCAGAGCCCAGCATCACCACCAAGGCCAAACCAAGTTAGTTTCCATGATAGTATTATATTATCTCTCTTTCCTCAATCCCCACCACTTATATTTCATTTATCTCTTTGCCTAGTGCATGGCTGGACCTTACCAAGATTATTATTATTGTGTCCTTATTTTGTTTTGTTTGTTGGTGGTTACCTAGTCTCTTTCTTGCTTATAATTCTTTGGTTGTGTTTGGGTCTCTTTCCACTAGGTACCCGTGTGCTTTGATTGTTCTCTTTGAGGTACTAAGAAATTAATTAATAAAATTAGGATACATAGGTAAAAAATCATTAATTCAAATTATGCTAATAGTCCTTCAGGGGATTA
The DNA here is from genome assembly GCA_020916435.1 of Oxytropis ochrocephala. Lineage (NCBI taxonomy): Eukaryota > Viridiplantae > Streptophyta > Magnoliopsida > Fabales > Fabaceae > Oxytropis > Oxytropis ochrocephala. Next base: position 31,795,690 of record CM037090.1, on the reverse strand, counting down.
TGGCTTCTGGCATAATTAACACACACCCAATTTCTTTGTTGGTTGCAATCAAACCACAGAAAGAGTCAAATTAGTGCCGCTACATTTGGCAACTCTACTAGTTTTTATAATTTTGACAGGTTGGGTTGGACCATCCTATGTTGCTATGCTACTCAATAGATATATCCCACCACCTATAGTCTAGTATCAATTATTCTTTTGCATGGTTCATTTTATTTCCTTGTTTGAACTATAAATCAATGTTCACAACAACAACCAAAAACAAAAGAATCAGTGAGGGGTATGTCTTTCACCTTGTTGGGTAAGTCGATTAGGAGTCTACATACACACAAGTTGATTTTGATACTACAAGTTTACTTAATTACTATTTGACCACAAGACAAAATAAAAGTATAATGGAAGTAAACCTCAATGGTATTACATACTTGAACCTATGTAATTGGCACTTCAATTAGCCATTTTGAGTAGGTGTCTTGTGAGCCAAATTTAAATTCAGTTTATTCCCTGATTGTTAGGTTTTGAGTAATGACCGTCGAGCAGCAATCAAGCGTTAATGGTGTATTTGATCGTATAGGTAGAAGTACAAGTGCAAAGTTGTCGACCGACTAGGCAATGTTAGGTCGGTTGACAAGGTATTGTCTTGTCGAATGTTGGGATAAGATCTATTGTAATTTGTAACTATCCTCTCCAGCTCCCTCGCTTCTCCATCGTTCTCACAGTCGCTCTGTCATCGTACCCTTTTCGAGCTTGCTCCGTCTCTGGTGATGCCTTAGTGGACATTGTTGTTCTTTTACCGTTGGTGTAACTTGTGATGCACTAAAAAAAACTGGGATTAGCGAGGGAATTTTTCGTCGCTAACAGGGCATTTTCGTCGCTAACGACCATTTGCGAGGGAATTAGCGAGGGACTGGTTCAGTTGATAATACCCTCCTGGCTAATTGCCATAGCGAGGGAAATGTGTGTCAGTCGCTAATTAGTTAGGGACCATTCCATCACTAATTCCCTCCCTAAGTCTGACAGGCACACTTCCCAAACCCAATTGGTGATACACTGGTATGAAATGATTTAAATTATTATTATTATTATCACCAAGCTTTCCAAAGAGAGAGAGAGGAGTGAGAATGGTGGTGGTGTGTTGGTGGCGTGGTGGTGGTGGTGGTTGTGTGGGTAAGAAATTTGTGAAGAGAAGATGAGAGAAGAGTGAGGGTGTTGTGAGTGAGAAAGAAGAGTGAGTGGTGGTGGTGGTTGTGTGGTGGTGGGTTAGGATTTGTAGGTGAGAGAGAGAGAGAGAGAGAGAGAGAGAGAGAGTAGAGGAAGAGGAGAGGAGTGTTGGTGGTAGCTGTGTGGTGGTGGTGGTGGTGGTGATTGTGTGGGTAAGAAATTTGTGAAGAGAAGAGGAGAAAAGAGTGAGGGTGTTGTGAGTGAGAAAGAAGAGTGAGTGGTGTGGTGGTGGAAATGTGAAAAGAGGGTTAAGAGTGAAAGAATGAGAGAAGGGTGAGAGAATGAGTTTCTGCCAAAAATCAATTGGCCATTAGCAAGGGAATTGAAGTTTTGTCGCTAACTGTCCCTCTGCAACAGTCAGATCAGTCTGCAACAGTCAAATCAGCCTGCAACGTTCAAACATTAGCGAGGGACTTGAAGTTGTGTCGCTAATTCCCTCATTGATTTGTCCTCGCGCAATCGGATCGACTGCCGCGATCAAATCGACTGCAACGCGTTCATATATTAGCGATGGACCTGAAGTTCTGTCGCTAATTCCTCGCTAATCGTCCTCTCCTGCAGCGATCGGATCGACTGCAACGATCAAATCGGCTGCAACGTTCAGATATTAGCGAGAGACTTGAAGTTCTGTCGCTAATTCTCTCGCTGATGGTCACATTTAACGAGGGGCCATATTCCCTAACTAATTAAAATCGCAAAAATGCTGTTTTTGCGAGGACAATTTTTCCCTCGCTAATTTCCTAGCTAATCCTCGTTTTTTTGTAGCGATGGTGCTAATAGCATTGTCTCCTTCAGTATCCACCTATGGTTTCTGAGATTGTGAACATTTTTTACCGTGGCCAAACCCTGTCGTTCCCAAGCTCCAACGAAGGTTCTTCTTCTCCTTTCATTATTCTTTCCTATGATTTCTTTTTTCACTTTAGAGTGGATATGCTCTATTTTTTCTGATTTTTGCTCTATTTGTTCTCTTGTTTTCTGATATTACAGTGGAAGTCATGTACTTTTCACTATACTCGTTTTTTCAGTGAATTTGTACTACATTCTTCTTTTCAAAGTTAGTTCTCTTGATTCATATTCTCTTTAGAGTTTTATCGATTCATTTTAGAGTTACTGGAAAAGCTATATATGTTTTATGTTTAATATATCCATTTTATGGTAATAGCTAATCAAATTTTGAATTAATTAAAAAACCATCATTAATAATCAACCAAAATGCTTGTCATTTGTTCACCAACTCTGTATGGATTCAGATCCTCTCCCTACAACACTTGCACTAGTGCAGTGACCATAGTGGCAGGGTGATGAATCTGGAATGTATTCGGTTAGATCTAGGTATGTGGGGCTTATGGAACACTCTTCTTTAGTGGTCGGCTTCTCTGATGATTAGGTGACAGTTCTGGGCAGCTTCTTCTGGATCGACATCCTACCAGATTGAATCTGGTCCATCAAAGAGTCATTTAAGATCCTGTTCTCGTCGTCTGTGGCCTGTGTGGGGGCTTCAAAGGAATCTGTCTGCTATCTATTTTTGAGGTACCCCTTGGCACATTGGGCTTGGTATGTGATTTTTTATGGTTGGGTTGGCAGTTTCCACTACCAAATGATTTATTTTTCCTTTTCTCACTTTTCGGTTCCTTTGGTAGAGGGGCAAGGGAACCGATGAGTTTGAGCTTGATCTGGCATATTGTGCTTTGGGTGCTATGGGAGATGTGAAATAGGTGTGTCTTCTTAGGTAAATCCCCAGACAACGACTTTGTTGTTCATAGAGTCAAATCCCTTTCCTGGCTTTGATTTCTGACTAGGCCGATGGGTCCACAATGTTTGTATTATGAGTAAAAATGTTGAACCCATGACCGGCCCTAAATATATCAAGAGTTTAATGTATGATTGTTGTAAAAGGTTTTTACGTAGGTGAGAAAAAACTCAACTATTATTAAAAGTGTGTCGAATTATGAGTTTTTTTGGTATAAATCGAGTATCATCTGTGCGCAACTGTAGAGACTAGTTACTCGAGCTGGGTAGGACCACAATTGGTGGTAAAACACTCACTCAAGAGATTTAACACCGATGCATGCCTAAAGCTAGATCGAACCCGGACCGTGGTTAAGCGGAAGAGAACCCCACTTTCTCATCAAGTGCTTTTGGGTAGTATGAATTTTTTTTTTTTACAAAATGTCAAATTATATAATTTTTTTTACAACATTAGTTTATATAAATTAATCCATATATCAAATACCCCTTAATTTTGGAAGAAAACAAATTCAACTTGCCTTACTGTGCATTTCAAAATCTATCTGCACTATTCCAAACAGACCTCACCACTAATTCAGCTTATTTTCACATATTTTTGTTGTTTTTTTGCTGGCTTCTAAAGATTCGGGTTTTACTTTTTCAGATCCGACTGAAAAGGCAAGAGAAAAACTTACATAGGTTAAAAATATTATTATTTCTTGACAAAAAAAACTATTGTTATTTTATTTATTTTGTTAATCAGCTAATACACTATCCGTTGGTAATCTATTGTGGTTATTACTTTCAATAATGTTATTAATTGTAAGTTGGTTTTTGTCTATTTTTGTTTAAATATTTTTTGTCCAAATAACATTGTTGTTATTACTTTTGGTGTTTTATTTTTGTTTCAAAATAATGGTGTTTTTAAAAAGTCAATATACGGTTCACCAAATTTTTCTAAACACGTGATTTATATTTATTAAATCTTTTAGAGATCTAAGACAACTATTAACTCTTTTATTTCGATTTTAATCATTTCAAGCAACTGCAAATGTTTTAGTACTCCATTCGTTCATAATCTTTGATACTTTTAGATAGTTACACATAAATTAAGGTATCATTCATTTCAATTAGTTAAGTACTAAAATACTCTCTTTGTAATTCTCTTGGGATAATTGAAGTAGAATAAAAGAATTTTAGATAGTTGAATCATATTTTGAAACTCTTAAAGACTCAATAAATATAAAGGTATATTTGGAAAATTTGGGTGAATTATACATTAAAATTTTAAAAGTACTATTATTTTGAAGAAAAAAAATAAGAAGCTAACCAAAAATTAATAATAGATGGAGTACTTATCTAACACAAATTAATTATACCTTAATTTGGTGTAACAAACCAAAAGCACTAAAGATTAAAAACCGATAGAGTACTTTACTATTCTCTTTACTATTATGTCTCTTTCACATAAACAAACATTTACATCACGTATATTAAGAAATTACATTGAAATGAATAAATCTTATTTAATAAGATTAAAAATTTAACTTCTTTTTAAAATTATTAAATAAAGATTTATACTCGTAATTAATAACATCTAATTTAATAATATTTGTTTATATTTCTAGTAATAAATGATATGTGGAAAAAACACAATTTATTTATTAAATTGTGGATAGGAAGGAGTGCTTTAAGAAAAAAATGAAAAGGTACCATTAAAAACCATGTAATTGAATTAAATAAAAGAAAAAGGAAGAAAGCAAAGAGTCCCACACACACAGTATTGTTACGAAAGTCCACCCTTTGATATTTCGTTTCCTTATTAAAACCAAACTCATTTATATTTGAGTAATATTATATGGACAAAAAGTTTCAGATAAATATAGATAAAAATCAATTCACAACATCAATTAATCAAGTTTTTAAGGTTATTAATCAACTGGTTTTTTAAGAGTTTATTAAACGATAAACTAAAAACTTTATTAATTGGTTACTTGATTAATAGTCTAAAAAATTTAATTAATTGGTATTATAAATTAATTTTTGGCTATATTTGTCTAAAAAATTTTGTCCAAATATCGTTACTTTTTATATTTTTCTGTTTAGTTTTCGTGTGACTAGTACTGTGCCTCTGTGTCTCTGTGCTTTTGGAATCTTGCATTGCATTGCATCATCATCATCCACAACCAAATTTACAAAACCTCTCTCTCTCTCTCTCTCTCTCTCTGAGAGTGTGTCTGTTGCGTTTGCCTTCTTATCTGTGAATCCATGTATGTCGGCCAGTATCTCGTGCCTGCCTTTGAATATGTGAATCCAGAATATTCTCTTTTGTTTTTCTTCACTCAGATTTTTCTGCTTAATTTTTGGAGATCTTCTTGCAGAATTTCATGTGTAGTCAGTTACTGATATTTTTTTTTATTTTTCTCCACTTTCTTTGCTTTCAACACAGGACATTGATTGAGACTCTTGTATTCTAGCATCCATCTTCAACTCTCTTTATTTAACAACCTCTTCAGGTTTTTTCAATCACCTAATTTCACTCTCTCTCCAACCTTGCATTCAATTTCTCCCTTTGAAGCTTCTTCTATAAACAAAAAATTAATAAACTTGGTGAGCATGTATGAACTATTTCCATGAAATTTTAATTTTTTGGTAACTTGGTCCTTTTACTTTTCCCATGACAGCTACCCTTTGACATCTTCAATTGTCCAACACATTAGGGTTTTCATGGTGGGTGTCAATGTTTTCAAGAAAAGGTGAATAATTGACAGAAAAATTGAAGACAAAAAAAAAATCAAGCTTCTCAGTTCTGTGCAATCACTATTCAGGTAGGAAACTCAAAATGTAATTTCACTCATTTTTTTAATTCATGATGGAAGATAAAAACAAATGTTTTTTTATGTACAAATCATCAAATATTTTTTTGGTCACCAATCAATATTATTATTATTGCCTAATTTGGTATTTTAATACGGTTGTAGAAATTCTGCAGTGAAAGGTTGTGTGAGATGATTACTTTTATGGAAACAAGGGAGAATTCAGAAGAAGTGGTGGAAAGGTATTTGGATCCTCAACTATGGCATGCCTGTGCAGGTGGAATGGTTCAGATGCCAGTTTTGAACACTAAAGTTTATTACTTTCCTCAAGGCCATGCTGAACATGCATGTGAAACTGTTAACTTCAGTAATTGTCCCAAGGTTCCACCTTTAATTCCATGTAGAGTGGCTTCTATTAAGTACATGGCTGATCCGGAGACAGACGAGGTTTATGCCAAGCTCGGCCTTGTTCCTCTCGATGGAAATTCATGTAATTATGACCATGATGTTGTTGGAGGGATCAATGGTCCTGAAAATCAAGATAAGCCTCTTTCATTTGCAAAGACACTTACACAATCTGATGCTAACAATGGTGGGGGATTTTCTGTTCCTAGGTATTGTGCTGAGACAATTTTTCCTCCTTTGGACTATGATGCGAACCCTCCTGTTCAAACCATTGTTGCTAAAGATATTCATGACGAGAAATGGACATTTAGGCATATTTATAGGGGCACGCCGAGGCGGCATTTGTTGACAACTGGGTGGAGTAATTTTGTCAATCAGAAGAAACTTGTTGCTGGAGACTCCATTGTGTTTTTGAGGGCAGAAAATGAGGAACTTTGTGTTGGGATTCGAAGAGCAAAGAAGGGTATTGGTTCTGGACATGAGGATTCCTCTGGTTGGAATTCTGCTGCAGGAAATTGCCCTGTGCCTTGGTTTGATCAAAATGAGAACAACATGGTGAGAAATACTAACAACAATGGTTTGAACCGGGGTGCGAATTTGATGGGGAGGGCAAAAGTGAAGCCAGAAGATGTTGTAGAAGCTGTTAGTCTTGCTGCTAATAAGCAACCTTTTGAGGTTTCTTACTATCCTCGAGGTAGTACACCAGAATTTTGTGTGAAGGCCCAGTTAGTTGAAGCTGCGATGCAAATTAGATGGTGTTCTGGATTAAGGTTCAAGATGGCCTTTGAAACTGAGGACTCCTCACGGATAAGTTGGTTCGTCGGAATTGTATCTTCAGTTCAGGTTTCTGATCCCCTTGTCTGGCCTAACTCTCCTTGGAGGCTTCTCCAGGTAACATCATATCAATTAAACTTGATGCCTTTGCACTTCACTAGAATAGAACATTGCATACTACTGAAATAGGCTGATTGATACTCTAAACATCGCGATCCCTGAAATTCTTTCTCCACAATGCTGAAATCTTGCTAGTATTTAATTTATTTTACACTGAGATAGCTTATCATGAACAATGTACTTAGCTAGTTAGGAATTTTGGTAGAAATGGCATTGTATAATTTATTTTGTATCCTTCACACATTGCACTGTGGATACATGCTGAGTTAATAATATTATTAGAAATATGAAGCTATTGAACACTACAGTTACTAATTAGTAATTACTAATTCAACTTCCTTTTGGAGAATTCAGCTATTAATGAGCTCTACTATATTGTTTTGTGCATCCACTTCCACTTAAGAATGTTCATTTTTTGTAACCAATTCTGTTTGATAGCAACTTGCCATAGAAATGGTTTCATTTCTGTATAATGTTTCTACTTTGACTAATTTACAGAAGTTATATTTGTAGGTTACATGGGATGAACCAGATTTACTTCAAAATGTGAGAAAGGTGAGCCCATGGTTGGTTGAATTAGTACCAAATATTCCTTCCATCAACCAATCCCGTTACTCGCCACCGCGGAAGAAATTGAGGCTGCCTCAACACTCCGATTTCCCCCTTGATGGCCAGATTCATGCGCCAACATTTCCCGGTAACCTTCTAGGCGCCAGCAACCCATATGGTTGTCTACCCGAAAGTACTCCTGCTGGCATGCAGGGAGCCAGGCATGCTCATTATAGTCTTCCCATATCAGATCTCCACCTCAGTAGAATGCAGTCGGGTCTATTTCCGGCTGGTTTCCTGCCTCTTGATCACGCTGCTCTACCAGCGAGTGTCACTAATAACCGACTATTGCAGAAGACCAACATGAGTGAGAACATCTCTTGCTTACTATCTATGGCAAGTTCCACTCAGTCTCCAAAGAAATTGAATGATGAGAAGACACCCCAGCTTATGCTTTTTGGCAAAAGAATTCTCACTGAGCAGCAGATCTCTCAGAGCAGCTCTGGCGATACAGTCTCACCAGTTACTGAAAATTGTTCATCAGATGGAAATGACGATAAAGCGACTAATTTTTCTAACGGTTCTGGACACACTCTTCATCAGCAAGGCTCGTGCGAACGCTCCTCTTGTGAAAGGTTCCAATGGAATAAAGATAATCGCCAAGAAACCGAGGCTGGTTTGGAGGCTGGTGAGTGTAAAGTTTTTATGGAATCAGAAGATGTTGGACAGGCAATTGACCTCTCTTCGCTAGAGTCTTATGATGAACTATACAGAAAGCTGGCAGACATGTTTGGCATAGAAAAATCTGAGATGCCAAATCATGTGCTGTACCGCGATATAACGGGAGCAGTCAAACACATTGGAGATGAACCATTCAGGTAGGAATCACAATCACTGCCCTCTTCAATTATCAATTATAAAATGAAATTCATGATCCTATAGAGCATGACATGTTTATCTCTTTTGCAGCAACTTCACAAGAACAGCAAGGAGGTTGAATATTCTAATGGATTCTAGCAGTGACAATTTAGTAGTTTAGTGGAAGAAAATAAACCATTCTTTCAATTGTACAGCTGGTTCATCAAGTCTTTTTAATTATTCTCAATTTGACCCTTTTCCTAAATGTTTCTCTTCTATCTCAAAGGAGATGTTTGGATTTTGGAATTTTCAATCGAGTGATCATAACTAGCATCAATCTCTTTTGTTTGGTTTATTTTTAAACGCATAAGTATTAAACCTGAATACTTATTGGAGCATTCAGCTTTTCAGAGATTGCACCATTTGTCTTATTGCTGCCTTATACATATAATTTATTGCAATTACAGTATATACAACATATCCATCACCTGTAGATAGAGTTAGCTCATGTCAACAAAATAATTGAATGAATTGGGGTCTATGATCTATTTTGGTTGGTAGGAAATTGGTGTATGATTGGATATTTCTTTATCTGAGAATAGTAATGAGCTAGAAAAATAGTATAGATATTCCAAAGACACATTATTTTATTTTCATGGATGCACCCCTAATCTTCCCAATTGATCTTTTCTTGCATGACCAGTAAAATTGAACAGAAGAATAACACTAAAAAATTGAAAATTGGTTTGAAAATGTAATCACAGGGGAGAAACAAACATAGGTGAAGTTGACATCATGGGCAGTCAAGAAACAAACAGATGTTACACACGGCAACATATTTATTTACACAGATGAGATCAGTTGAGATCACGAGGGCTAGTAATAATGTGCCACATGGAAGACATTGGCATGTAACAACAAAGAAAAAGTCACCAACAACATATGGTTCATTTGAGGTTCCATGCTAGCTCACCAGAAAATGAAAACAGTAAAATTAAACCAAACATATGCTGATGGCGCAAAGTATGGAGAGAGATAATTAAATATTAATTATTAATGTAAGAAACATAAGTTATGGGGGCATTGGGATTGCAAAAGCTAGCTAGGAGAGTTGTGAAACAGAAAGTCAAATAATGTTAGATTCGGAGTGTGACACACCCATAAAATATTACAAACATTATAGTAACAAGAAAGGAAGAGCTGGAAAGCAGAAGAAGACACATTCCTATTTGACTAAACACAAGAAAAGGATCAATAAAAAAATATTAGTGGCACACGTGAGAACGTGGGGCCATGCATTGCATGGGATGGTAAAGTAAAGGTAAAGGGAAAAAGGTAATAATGGTTCACGTGTGGGTGGCGTCATCGACGGTGAGAGTTTACGCATGTGTTGCGGCGTGTTGGCGACCGAGCTGTTTTTTTTTGTTGCCTCTGCTTCATCTTGGTTATGTGTACGTATGTATATAGTGACATGTCCTCATGCATTTATGGTTTCTTTGGTTCCTCAAAAGAAAGTAGTGGAAAGAAAGTTTCTACTCTTAACTCATTTGTTTGGTTAGGACGATTGTTACTATTGACGCAGATGATTAATCTATACTTTAAGAGTAAGTTTTGTGATAACCAACTCTGAGTTTGTCCACTACAGAAATTGAATTCGAAAATACCGAGTTGATCTCTTGTATCCCAATATAGCTTATACCATTGTTCTTAACTCATTATAATCACACATTTTATCTACTTTTGCATTTATTAAGAATGATAGTTTTTTTTTTACAATATTAAGAAATAAGAATGATAGTTAAGTATGTTGGTGATCTTTTGGTTCTGTTTAGTGTGTAGATATTTGTTACATGTGACGATGTTGTACGCCGGCTAGATAATCTAGGTTAAAAATCGGTTTCCGGACAACCTACTTCGATTGTCCCCAAATCATAGCCATTAATTCTGAAAAAACTTATATAGGGACTGCAGAGCTCAAAATCTCAATCGTTTACAGTTTTTTATTTTTATTTTTAATTTTTCGTAATATTCAAAAAAATCTAAAAAATTTGCATAACCTTCTTTTGATTTTATTAGATTTTTAGTGGTGTTTTATAATTTTCAGATTAGTTTCAATAGTTTAACGAATTTGAGTGGTGTGTTTTATAACCGTTTTTTGAAAATTCAAATAAAATAAATTTTATTTTTTAATACAAAACATATTTATTATTTTAATAGATAAATCTAGTTTTAAAAAATACAAACAGATTTATCTATTTATAAGATAAATCCTGTTATGGAGAAATTACACACATACTATTTGCACCCCTCTCTGCATAAAAGGCCAACTGATTGGGCCTTCAACAGCCAAGGCCCATAAGCGTTCATCCAACAGCCCACTATGCACCTCCACAACCAATGGTTGGATGATGACACCCAAGTGCTTCCCAAACCTATAAATCGCATTTAATCCAAGGAGAAGTGCGCATTAATTATCACTTATTTGCATTAACTCCATCAAGCATCGACTTCAAAGATCGGAGTGTTTATGCAGTACACCCGCCACAAATTTCGGAACAACCAGCTCGGAATAATCAGCCCGGACATAACTCCAAATTGATCAAAACCATATTACCTACCAACTATCTCGGATATACTTATCTTAGATACGGTACAGAACATTGGCGACCACAGTGGGAGCTTTCCCCGAACTCATTAAAAACTTTATCTTTTTATTTTTGATCAATCATGGATCCCGAATCACAAACCGGGGTACGGATAGCAAGTGTCATCCGATCACAAGATGAAGGAACCCCAGAGGGGGTTGCAGTAACCCAATCTGTTACTGACCGAAATGTCAATAACAGAGAGTCAACCTCTTATCGAGCTCCTTCACCTCCTACGATTATTCCGTTCCAAGAAACACTTTACAACGACTTGTTCAAATTCTAAATCGGCATAATGAAGCATCTCGAGCCGAGAGCCTCGCATTTGAAATTAGAAGCGAGGTTGCGAGTTATCGGGCCCGAGATATTGCGGATCGGGTTTCTCGCGCAATGATATGATCCCGGATTAACCCGATAGACGCGAGCTCGAGCAACCGGAAGAACCATCGAGCTCAAAGACGACATCGTTCTCCTCCGAGACGCACGTCATTATCATCGATCTCCACCTGAAAGACGAGGAAGAGAAGAAGAGCGAGGCAACTCTTAGAAATATAGAGGACTCTGGCGAAGAAGATTCTTCTAACGCATCATCCTCGCCACGCGGACAACGGTCTAGGAGCAAAGAAAGTCCTCCAAGCGCGGACATCACTACTATAAAGAGAGCCCCTAAAAAAAACAACATCATTCCAATTACCAACCTCGCAAAACTAGAAACCGGGAGAAAAGCGACAGAATTACAACCACCGAGAAGAGGCGTTCACTTGGAAATAGATTATTTCCTATTCCCGAGGTTTAGAGAAACCTCCGAACACTTGAAAATTTATGACGGACTCGGAGACCCGGATGTTCATTTAGAGTACTATGAAACCATGATGCAATATCGGAATGCTCCGGTGAGATCATGTGTAGACTTTTTCCTCACCCTTGAAAAATCTGCGGGTTTATGGTTCGAGAGACATCCCAAGAAATTCAATCTCTTCACGGGAACAACTTTCCAAGTTATTCTCGTGAAGCTTCGCACATTCGAAGGTAAGTAGAAATCATGGATGGTGTTGCATGCAATCCACCAAGCCGATGATGAATCTATCCGGTCTTATATTGCAAGATTCAATACTGAGCCGGAAAGGTGCATGGGTTGAATGAGGAATTTCGTCAGTATTTCCTATCCCGGGGTTTACGCAGAGGCACTTTATTCCAAATCGACGTAAGCATCAACCAACCTCAACTTTAGGAGAGTTCCTCCGTCTCTTTCCGAGAAGTACATCGACCATGAGGAAGGTGATGAAGCTAGCAAGTTCTTTGTGAAAAGCGTAGCAAACCAAACCAAGAGAGCCGAGGACTCGAGTCGAAAAGTCAAATCCAAATATTGAAATTCCTCGGAGATTCCAGACCGGCGGGCCATCTAGGGAATTCAAACCTCGACAAGGGCGACATCGAGACTACACCGAACTCATATGTGGAAAAGAGAAGATCTTGCAAGAATGTCAGAACAATGAGTTTAAACACATAAGGTATCCCGATCCTATTCCCAACCGCGGGAATGAGGAACAACAAATCTTGTCGTTATCACCAAAGCGCCGCCATGACACAAATCGGTGCAACGCTTTAAAAGACGACATTGAAGACCTTATAAAAAAGGTAAGCTCGGGCAGTATGTCAAGAAGCCATTCCAACAAGAAAAAAGCATCAAACAAGAGAAAGAGGTTGACGAAGTAAGAGGGAAAGAAATCGTAGATTATAAGGAAGAGGCAGACACTCGAAGGAGTAGAGGCCGACCTGTGGTAATGGTAATCTCAGGTGGTGAAGTCCAAGGAGCTACAGCAAGAACAATCAAGAGAAAGTGGAAGGAAATTCAATGTGTAGCATCTACATCATCGCCACAACCAAAGAGCAACTTCGTCCCCATTGTCATTTGGAGATGACGATCTTCTAAACGGGAAGGTAAACGAAGACATTCCACTTTGTTAATCTCGTGATAATGGCCGAGAAAGAGATAAGAAGAATTTTAATTGACCAAGGCGACTCTTGTGACATCATGTTCTTGATGTACTAGAAAATTGGAATTACACCAAGGAACTTTTTCCTATCACGAAGCGGACCTCTCCGGATTCAATGGTTCACGAACTAGACCGATGGGTTACATAGACTTAAGGGTCACCTTTGGAGAGGAACCTTTATCTCGGACAATTCGGTTAAATTCATGGTATTACCTTGCTCATCAATCTACAATTGCATCATTGGGAGGCCGACTTTGGGGAAACTTCGGGCGGTGACTTCTCATCAGTACATCCGAAAATGAAGTTTCACTCTCAAAATAACGAGGTAGTAACTATCAATGCCGATTTAGAATCTTCCGAAAGATGCTATTACCTCCTTCTCAAAGTGAAATTTCTGCGAGAGACAAAGCCGAGCTTGCATCAAAGAATACGTCTACGAAAGAAGAGAAAGTGAAGTTTTTGAGAGGTAAATGTAATGGATTTAGGCGCGCGCCGATCCCGAGAGCTCGGACGAAGAGAAAGACGACACTCAACATCCTCATTCGAAAAAAAGGCGAAACGACCAAAACCGGACGGGAATTCATCGAGGGTAATGTTGGGCGATGATCCAACAAAAGCGGTCAAGATCGGTGCGGACCTACGGGACGAAATAAAAGAGAAATTAACCCGATGCTTAAGGGAACACGCCGATCTCTTTGCTTGGTGGTGAAGACATGCACAGTATACCACACAAGTCGCTTGCCATCATTTGTCAATATATCCGATGCAAAGTGGGTTGCCCAACGCAAAAGGGTTCGAATATCGAGAAGACGGAAGCAACGACCAAAGGCGGTGAGACGATTTAGTTAAAGCTAATTTTGTAATCGAGCTCAAATATACTACTTGGCTCTCAAACCACAGTACTTGTTAAAAATCAAATGGAAAATGGCGCATGTGCATTGATTATACCGATCTTAATAGGTCATGTCCTAAAGATGCTTTTCCGGTTCCAAACATTGATCGACTAGTCGATCATGCATCGGGATTTGGTTTATTATCATTCATGGATGCATATTCAGGATATAACCAAATCCCAATGTTTCCCCGATCAAGAGAAAATCGCTTTTATGGTCGAGAACGGAAATTTTTGTTCTGAGTTATGCCTTTCGGTCTCAAAAATGCGAGGAGCAACGTGTCGAGAGAATGATGAACGAGTTTTCAAAAACCGGATCGGGCGAAATGTAGAAGTATACTTAGATGATATGATTGCAAAAAGTGAGCAAGCAAATCGTCATGTTACCGATCTCAAAGAGCTTTTTTCAGAGATAAGGAAAAACAGGATGAGATTAAATCCGGAGAAATGCACTTTCGGGGTCAAAGCCGGAAAAATTCTTGGGATTCTATCTCACCGAAAGAGGGATTGAGGCAAACCCAGACAAATGCAAATCGGTGACGGAGATGAAAACCCCAAACACCAAGAAAGAAATTCAGAAACTTAACGGCATGATTGCAGCTCTATCTCGGTTCATCTCAAATGCTGCTTTTAAATCACTACCCCTTTTTAAACTTTTAAAAAAGGAATCTGAATTTATTTGGACCACAGAACGGGATGAGGCACTCACCCAGTTAAAAAAGATATTATCAGAACCTCCGATATTAACCCGACCTGAACCTGAGGAAGTATTATATTTGTATCTCTCAATATCTGAGGAAGCATTAGGGCGACAGACAGTCCGGAAACAAAAGAGGGACAGAGCCTTGGTTTACTTTGTGAGCAAAGCTTTACAAGGGCCAGAACTCCGATATCAAAAAATAGAGAAAATAGCTTTGGCTTTAGTAATAGCTACTCGGCGACTCCGACATTATTTTGTTTCTCACCAAGTTGTCGTTCGAACAAACCATCCGATCCGACAAATCCTACATCGTCCAGACCTTTCGGGAAGAATAATAAAGTGGGCGATGAGAATTTGTCCGAATTCGATATCAAATATGAATCAAGATCGGCAATGAAAGCTCAAGTGTTAGCCGACTTTGTAGCGAAAATGACTTGGCAGAGACGAGAATGAAGTATGGACGATCCATGTTGATGGCTCTTCCAATCCCAAAGGGAGTGGGGCGGAATTATCCTTGAAAGTCCTTCCGGTGGTTATAGAATTGTCACTCACTTTCAAATTTACAACTTCAAATAATCAAAGTGAATCTGAAGCATGCATTCTTGGCCTACGTTTGGCTTCGGATCTACGTATCACTCGGCTAAATCTCCATACGGATTCACTTGCTCGTGGTCTCCCGGATCGGGGACGATGACGAAGCAAAGAGCCAATCCTCCAAAAGTACGAATCATGTCAAGAAACTCCCGACCGAATTTGATTTCGCGAGGTTAAGCATGTCCCAAGAACAAACAACGTTAGAGCCGATGTTCTTTCCAAATTAGCAAGCACCAAAACTACTGGAAATCACCGGTCGGTTATACAAGAGATCCTCAAACAAACCTAGTTTTGGGGGCGATTTACACTCGATGTCATCGATTATGCGTGATAAATGAAGATCAAACATGGATTGCTCCTATCTTGAATTACATCATGTCGAGACACGGAACCTTCCGATCCTGCAAAAGCCAAGATCGTCAGAAGAAAAGCGGCATCTTTGCGGTATTCAATGAAACGACTTTACAAGAAGGCACTCTCTGCACCATTATTGAAATGTCTAGAGCGCGGACGGAGGTTGAATATGTGTTAATGGAAATTCATGAAGGAATATGTGGCCAACATTTAGGTGGTAGATCCTTAGCCGGGGAAGGTGTTAAGGGCGGGATACTTTTGGCCAACCATTGAAGGCGATGCAAGGAACTATGTGAAGAAATGTCCGAATTGCGATTCACGCAAACGTTCACATTGCACCTCCTACCGGTCTCACAACTCTCTCCTCCCCATGGCCTTTTGCATGGTGGGGATAGACCTTCTAGGACCTTTTCCAAAAGCCCGGGAGAATAAATTCTTAATTGTGGCGATTGATTATTTTACTAAATGGATTGAGGCCAAACCACTATCTATTATTAAGGCAAAGAACTCGCATCTCTTTTTCCGAAAAGAGATAATTACGGTCGGGGTGCCCGAGGTGGTAATCACGGACAATGGAACTCGATTCGCGGATAAAGGATTCGAGGAAGTTGATGTCCGATCTTAAAATCAAACATCGATTCACGCGTCGGTAGAACATCCCCAAACAAATGGTCAAGCGATAAAGAAACAAAGTACTTCTCAACGGATTGAAGAAAAGGTTAGACAATGCCAAAGGAAATTGGGTTGAAGAACTCCCTTATGTCTTGTGGGCATATAGAACAACTCCTCAAAGCTCCACGGGAGAAACACCTTTCCGATTATCATATGGGAGCGAAGCTGTCATCCCAGTCGAAATCGGAGAATTATCTTGGAGAACTTCAAATCCGAAATCACCAGAAGACAACGAGCAAGCTTTACGAGAAGAACTAGATCACGGTAGATGAAGTCCGGGATCATGCATCCTCAAAGAAGCCATCAACAAACAAATAATAGCTACCCGTTATAATCGAAAAGTCGTCCCGAGGGAGTTTGACATCGGCGACCTCGTCTTGAGAAGAAGCGGATGTAGGGTGAAAAAATGCATCGCAGGGCAAGCTAGCACCGAACTGGGAAGGTCCATATCGAGTCACGACAAAAACGGGAAATGGCGCTTTCGAGCTAGAAACCTTAGAAGGCAAGGCGATCCCAAGAACTTGGAACGCCACCAAACTCAAGAAATATTACAGTTAGACTTGCTTTGCTAAGGCATTCTAGTTCCGATCTTGTTTTAATATAGACTTGCTTTGCTAAGGCATTCTATTTCCGATCTTGTAAATAAATAGACTTGCTTTGCTAAGGCATTCTATTTCCGATCTTATAAATAAATAGACTTGCTTTGCTAAGGCATTCTAGTTCCGATCTTGTTTTAATATAGACTTGCTTTGCTAAGGCATTCTATTTCCGATCTTGTAAATAAATAGACTTGCTTTGCTAAGGCATTCTATTTCCGATCTTATAAATAAATAGACTTGCTTTGCTAAGGCATTCTAGTTCGATCTTGTTTTAATATAGACTTGCTTTGCTAAGGCATTCTATTTCCGATCTTGTAAATAAATAGACTTGCTTTGCTAAGGCATTACATTTCCGATCTTATAAATAAATAGACTTGCTTTGCTAAGGCATTCTAGTTCGATCTTGTTTTAATATATACTTGCTTTGCTAAGGCATTCTATTTCCGATCTTATTTTTAAATAGACTTGCTTTGCTAAAGCATTCAATCAATACCGCTATTTTCAGATGTTAAACTTGTTAAAAGCGAAGGAAAGAGATATCCGAGATAAAAATGTAGTCACAAAGGAAGCCAAAAATATGGCGAGTTAAATATAGAGATATCATTACAAAAATACCGATTCTGGCGGATCCTCGATCCAAAAAAAGCAGATGAAAATTAACAAAATTACACATCTTTCTGGATAAACGATCCTTGACACTTCGTCGGATTAAGGTCAAACTCAACAATATGACCATCATGAACCCCGTACTCGGGTTAAAAATATCACGATCGGCAACAAAGTCGGGAATAACCACAGACTTGGTCAGGCGTTATTGAAAGCCGACAATGCCATCTTGACCCATCCGAATAGCCTTCTTCCGATCTTCCGGAGCTTCAACATTTAGAGCGATAAGTTTCTCAATTTGCTCTTGAAGCTCGGGAAAGTTATTTGTCGAGGTCGGCCGCGTCAACTCCGCGATCTTAGCATCTTTTTCTTGAAGCTCGACGACGACCTTTTCAAATTTTTCATTTATGCCTTGATCGGCCTCAAGTTGCTTCTTTTCGGCCTCAAGTTGCTTCTTTTCGGCCTCAAATTGTAGACGCTTAGATTCCAAATCTTCAGCCATCTGCTTGTAGAATTCCACATCTTTTTGAGATTTATCGAGATCAGCCCGAAGTGGACTTACAGCTTTCCGAGCTGACTCGTACTTGGCTTCAAGATCTGTACAAATGGATAAATACATAAGTATAAAAGAAGTTGGAAGTCCGGGTAGGTCAATTTTGAAAACCAGAAACTATACCTTTAATTTTTAAAGCTGCAGCCGTTTTATCCTCCCTCACTAAGTCGACCATCCTGGAAAAAACCGAGAGTGAAACTCAGAAGGGTCACACAAATTCCTCGGTCTTGAGGTTCATGTATGCCCGTGGATCAAAGGGAGCGATGAGGCTTATGTTTTTGTGCTTTTTTGAATGGTCGCTCGGATCAATCACATTTTCTCCGATCTTGAGGTTTGGACCTAGGAGGAAGCCGACCGGATGGTTGCTTCCTTTTTAGTGTAAATGGCCGAGTTTCCTCTTCCTCTTCCCCTGGGATTAACCACGGTGATGGGCACACACCGAAGTGACAATTGCGGGAGAGTTTCCTCGGCTTGAACCCCGCCGCTACTTCCAACTTGCGGCATGACAGGGGGGTAATTTCTTTAAGTGCTAAGGCTTTCAAAGCCGACATATTCCGCTCCGGGGCCATGCTATCTGCAAGATTAAGATTGCAAAATTATGTTAAAAATATTATGCGAATCAAGATCGTGGATATTTAAAAACAACAAACATGGTAAAAATAAACTAAGAGAAACGTTTTAAAACCGACCTAAAGCTTTCTCGACATGTTCAAATTTAACGGATGCCACCAACAACTTGGTATCGAAACCCCACGTCGTCGCCTATTCTCGTTGTTGGTGACGATCCGATCTGCAATAAATTGGAGCATTTTCAAGGTATTCTCGATCCTCCTCTTTCAACCGATTCTTTTCAACGGAATGCCTTTTCGCCTCATCTCGTCGTCGGGTCCAACCAAGAGGAAACTTGGTGGTGAGCGATGTCATTTTCGGCATTAAATGTCCCAACTCGGTCTACACAATCGGCAACACCGGTTCGACCCGAAAAAAACTTATTCTTCCATTCATACTTCAAACTTTGAGAATATGGCGAAAAACCTTGATTCTGAGTGCGGATCGGAGGGCATAATGCTCTAAGCGTGCAGGTTTGCCGCTGTTCTTCTCGGTCCTTCTGTTTATTTGAAACATATGCAAGAAAAGTTGAAGGGAAAGGGGCCGACCTAGATGAATACATACCAGCTCAAAAGCTCGTACGAATGCCCAAGCATTGGGGTGAAGTTGAGATGGGGCTATTTCTAACCTGGCCAAAACCGACTGTTGAAAGGCCGTGAATGGAGGACGGATGCGCATATGAGCTAAAGTCGTCCAGTAAACAATAAACTTGAGAGAATCTGGGTAAGTGGCCACATGCTCGCCCTTTTCCATTCCAAAAACACGCCAGCGCTCGGGATCTTTTGCATAAAGCCTCTTTGAATAATTGCTGATATCGATCTCCGGAGTCAATAGCGAGTCTGTATTACGAAGTTTCTCGGATACCCAGGAGTAATCACGGGGCGAGCCCAAGGGGGGAACTACGGGGAGGTCGACGTTGTTAACCCCGGAATCTTCATACCCGTATAACAACTCAAAACTTCCGGTATCTTCCGGCTCTTTCCCTCTTCTATCTTCACCAACATTTTCCTCTTCTGGGTCAACAGGAGGGTCGTCAGCATTTCTTCCATCTGATTCAGTATCAGATTCTGAACTCGAATCAAGATCGGAGTCATCTGAAGAGCTCGGATCTGAATCCACGTCCACTTGAGCCTCTGAGTTCGGATTGTTGGGGGCGGAAGGGGTGGACGATTCTTCGTCGGAAGCTCTTCTACTGTCACTTCCTCTAGGCCCGGAAGACATTTCTTCCTGTATTTCAGGTGAAGCCATACTCTCCCTATCTAATGGATTAGAATCAGTTCTAGATGCCATTAACTTTCCGATATCAGGACCTCTAGACTTGCGAGCTTGCTCGGCTTGATCTATAAGTCGGAGCGTTTGGTGCGAGTTATGCATTTTTTGTTTTACTTGATTTTACCTACGAGGAATGGGGGCAAGCTATCGAGATAAAATCATAAGAAGATGTTGGGTTCACGAACAAGGTCGAACCCGACACAACCCCATCTGGCAAAAAAGATGGCGGTGAGGGCTAGATCTCGGCCAGTGGAATTGAAAAAGCGAAGCGCAGCGAAGAATAAATTATACAAAAAACACAACAAAAAGTAAATTCCAATAGAAACACTAACCTCGGAAGAAAGTCTTGAGAAAAATGCGAGAGATTTGATGTCGAAATCGAAGGAGCGAGCTCGGCGAACTTAAAACCACGAAATCGGTAGCTCTGAGTGCGTGAGAAAACTAAAAAGATAAATGAATTGCCTCGCTTGTATTTATAGGGTTACGAGATATGGCCGATACTATTCATTGAGCGACGCACTCAATCGAATCGAAGCGACACAAGAATCGAGGAAGTCATCATTGAAAAGACGCCTCGAGTATCGCGTGAGCGGTCACATCGATCAACACGAGCATTTAATGCTCATCGAAAAAAGAAATAATATTAAAATGAAGCGTCACCAACACACACCATCTTCAAAGATCGGTGAGTACAATTCGGCAACAACCATCTTCAAAGATCGATATCTGATTCGGCATCAACCATCTTCAAAGATCGGTAGTACATTTCAAACTTCAAACCATCGGTAAAAATCGGTGATCTGATTCGGTTTGAATCATCTACAAGATCGGTAAGAAAGTCCGAATACATCTATTTTTCTCCAATCTCACTTAAAACGATTCACTTTTTACACATATTTCAAAGTCTAGTTTGACCTAACATGCCAAACCGACTTGGGGGGCAACTGTTATGGAGAAATTACACACATACTATTTGCACCCCTCTCTGCATAAAAGGCCAACTGATTGGGCCTTCAACAGCCAAGGCCCATAAGCGTTCATCCAACAGCCCACTATGCACCTCCACAACCAATGGTTCAGATGATGACACCCAAGTGCTTCCCAAACCTATAAATACTGCATTTAATCCAAGGAGAGAGGTACGCATTAATTATCACTTATTTGCATTAACTCCACTGCTACTGACTTCAGCATCGGAGTGTTTATGCAGGTACACCCCGCCACAGCTCGGAACAACCAGCTCGGAATAATCAGCCCGGACATAACTCCAAATTGATCAAAACCATATTACCTACCAACTATCTCGGATATACTTATCTTAGATACGGTACAGAACAAATCCGTTGTGTAAATTATACACAACAAATTTATCTATTTTTTAGGTAAGTCCGTTTTGGCAAAATTCAGGGGTAATATAGACATTTCATAGGATTGTGGGGGTATAGGTAGTCATGGTCGGGGTAAAAAAATCCAGCGTGAGAGCTAACTTCTTTCCGATACCGACCCTTCAATTCTGTGGATCACATGAACTAGGTGGCCTATTTTGTGGGTCATTGCTTTTCCCACACTCCCTCCCACTCACAAAACACCACATAACCCTGCGAAATGACCAAAAGGCCATTAATGAAATCAGCGCTGTGTCTTTTTTTTCTAAATTTTTTAATGGTTCGTACGCGGGCAACAAAACAGGTTCGGCCAGGCCCATCCGAACGTGTAATATGTTGAAACACACCCCTCTTTTGAATTTGTTGGAGACATTTTAACTGTTTCGGTTTCCCTTACCCAAACGTGTGCGGGAGGCAGTAGCCGAACGTGTTCGGATCCCCATCCCTAGACGAACAAAATAATAAAACACACCTCCTTCTAAATTTTTCTAATGTACGGCTGACGTTAGCCGAACATGTTCGATTGTTCAACCGAACCGTTCGTTAACGCGCCCTCCATCAGATTCCTGGAGCGTTTCATGAGAGGGTATTTTTAGAATTTTTTGAGTGAAAGGGTGTGTGGTGAGTAGGGAGGGATCTGGGAAAAGCAGTATCTTTTTGTTAAAGAAAACGGCCCAAAACACGTTTCAGCCTTATTATAAAGCAGCTTCGCGTAGACCAAAAAAAAGGCAATTGCTTTTCTCACTCCCCCTCCTACTCACCGCACACCCCAAACAAATTTTATTACAAAAATAACCTCGCGTGGAACGCTCGTGCAGGACGTGATTAGTGACGGTTCGCATGACCTTGTTCGAACACGTTTGAACACATGTATCCGTGTTAAGGAATATTGGTGAACGTGGTGTGAGGGTCCATTATTGTTTCCTTGGTTAACAGCATACGAACAGAATAAAATAGGGTGTTCGAATACGCCTATGCGAACCGGTGCGATTGGTGTCATCCGAACCTATTAAATTTTGCACAAGAGGGTGTGTGTGTGTGTGTGTGTGTTAACACACTCAGATGACTCTGTTCGATCAAGTTCGAGTGCTCGTATTCGAACCGGTGAAATTTTTTGAAAAAAAAGAGGTTTTAGTCTTTTCCCAACTTTATGGGGTGTGTTTTGAGTAAGAGGGAGAGTGGGAAAAGCAAATGCCAAAAAAAAAAAAATCAGTTTTGCTTTATCTGTTCTTGTTCTGGAGTGGACTCAAGGCCCAATACAGTCCAATAGGCCCAATACTGTAGCTATAAATGTGGCATGAATCCCAAGAGATGAGGTACGTCATTATTACTTGTGGTCCTATTCACTGTTCACTGCTGACTTGGGCGTCGGAGTGCTTTCGCAGGTACCACCCGAGGCGACCCAGACTCAAGGACATCAACACCATCAGCGACCGAGCTAAAGGACTACATCAGCATCACTACATCCATAGATCAGGAACGATCATTGGCGACCACAGTGGGAGCGAGCTAAACACTTCCACCATGCAACCAAGGAAGCACGACACGCGAGCTTCGTCGCGAGCCGACCGCCTCCGGCGAGCAGCGCTTCCACAACAAACCCGGCGTGCCACTAACCATCCGCGAATCATTTGGACAACCTCGCCAAGAGCCTTGATGCAGGCGGCGGAGACCGATCTTAGAGCGAGATACAACGGCCGCCCAACGGCGGCCTCTCGGGCGAGGGTTGATTGACGCAGGGATTGATGCATCCTTGCCCGAGCATGTAACTCAGGCCTTCCTTCAAATCCTACAGAACAAGAATCAGATCATTGCCGACCGAGATGCGCTTCTTTCCCACTATGAAAGGGGATCCATTCCAGCCGCCAAATGGCGCGGTGAAGCAGTCAAACGCGTCCTTCCCACGGGCACTTAACTCCATACGGAAGAAACGACCGTCCTCGTGGAGGCACATCACGCCGATCCCCTGCACGAAGAGTCCGGGCGCGTAGGTCCCCCGCTCGAAGGGGCGTGCGTAGTCGCCATTCCCGTTCTCACGACCAGGATTACGCAGATTCTAGCTATAATCCGGAATCGAACCGCTCGCCCACAAGGTATTCCTCGTACGAGTACTCCGGTTCTCGCAGATCAAGAGGCCGGTCGTGGAACTCTTATGACGAGCTGGATAGCTCTGCAGTAAAGGGAGATCGGGGGCGTCTCCGTCGGTCGAGAAGCGAGGAGGCGCCGACATAGAGGCTAGTCGTCGTCCCATACACCTCCGTTGTATGGTCAAATAGGCGGCGGAGGACTATACGAGCGCCGCCAATCCAAGATGAGCGGACCATGTCTTGCGACTTTTTGGGGCGAGAAGAATTAGCGGCCGGTCATGGGCCATTCACTAGGGAGATACGTCGTTATCGTGTCCCCGAGAGACTTGAGAAAGCCCCCAAATCTGAACAAGTTCGACGGCCGAGGAGACCCCGACAAGCACTTGAGATACTTCAATAATTACTGCAGCTATAGGGAGCTAGGAACGACCATGAAATGCAGACTCTTTCCTGATCGCTCGAGGATTTTCCAGCGAGCAGCGGAGTGGTGGGAGAGCACGCCGCCCAACGCCATCTCGTCTTGGGGCGGCACAGTCGAACATTCTTGGCCAACTACACGGCCAACAGCGGATGCCTAGAAGCGGCATGAAGAGCACTTGGATACGATTATCCAAGGGGACCACGAATCATTGAGACATTACATAGATTGATTTAGGGGAAGGCGATTCAGCGCAGAGATAGAACCGATCAGTCGCGCCGTTACCTCGAATTTAAGGGTCTTTGGAGGTATGGACCGATAGAGACAAGTGAAGTATCTCAAGCGTGGGATCGAGGCCAGGACCACGGCTTTGCGAAAGAGTTCGGCCTAAATCGTTACATGGATCTAACAGTGTTCCTCTGAAGGGCCAACAATCATATGGCTTATGAAGAAGCCTTTATTAGCTAGAAAGGCGCGCGTGCGCGCGAGAGAAGAAGAGGATAGGTCGGCGAAGAACAAGACGATCCTTGTGATAACGGGGCGGTAACAATCTATGAATAAATGGCGGTAGCGCGCTCTTTTTCCACACGGGGTTTTTCACGAGGCGAGGCCTTTAAAAGTCGTACTTTGTAATTTATTTCGCATGCAAGAATGTATGATTGGTGCGCTCTCCATGCAAATAGCGGCGGGGCGGCCATAGGTTCCGCCGAGTGCTGTCGAATGGCACAGCGTAGACCGGCGGTCTACAAAGCGCGTAGCCCGGCGGCCTGGCCGAAAGTGCCACGGCGGCCTGGCAACCGAGTGCCAGCTTTGTGTTGTACGATCGAGTGCCATCGAATAGCGCAGCGTAAACCCCGAAGCGATCTACAAAGAGCTTGTGCCGGCGGCCTGGCAGAAAGCGCCACCGTGTTGGCACGATCGGCGCCACCGAATGGCACAAGCGTAGACCGTCGCGGTCTACAAAGAAGCGTAGGCCCCGGCGGCCTACAATCGAGTGCCACCGTGTTAGCGCGATCGAGTGCCATCGAATAGCGCGGCGTAAACCCCGGCGGTCTACAAAGCGTGGGCCCCGGCGACTTACCTGGCAAGTGCCACGGGGTTGGCGATCGGCGCCATCGAATAGCACAGCGTGAGACCGTCGCGGTCTACAAAGAGCGTAGGCCGGGCGGCCTCTGGCGAGTGCCACCGTGTTGGCGCGATCGAGTGCCATCGAATGGCACTGGCGTGAACCCCGGCGGTCTACAAGGCGTGAGCCGGCGGCCTGGCGAGTGTGCCAGCGTGTGGCGAGGGTCAAAGAATGACCCACGAGCGAGCATGGACCCGGCGGTCTACAACGCGAGTAGGGCGTCGAGCGACCTACACAAAGGCGGTACACAAGCGGCTCTGACGAATGACGATCAATGAATGGTCTACAATAAACATAAGTGGCGGCGACCACACCCAACGATTCTGACGGGTCACTCCACAGCAGAGTGACGACCGCGAGGGCTAGGCGGGGGCAACATATCGAGCCTCGAATAGACCGCGCGGGATCGCCCGCTGCGGTCGGCCACACATGACTCGAGGGCGGCGACCCGAGATTTATCCTAGTCGGCGACTTAATGTGGCGCATTTCCAAGAGATCAAGGTTGTTACTCCTCATAACCCGACCACACGGCACCACTCGGGGCAATGAATCAAGCCTTAGCAGCCCTTGGCGACCCGGGCTTGGGGGCAAGCGATGCAGGTGGACTCGAGGCCCAATCTGATCCAATAGGCCCATCTTTGTAGCTATAAATGTGGCATGAATCCCGAGATGAGTGCGTCATTATTACTTGTGGTCTATTCACTTTGTTCACTTCTTGACTTGGCGTCGGAGTGCTTTCGCGGTACCACCGGCGACCGGACTCGAGGACATCAACACCATCGTCGGCCAGAGCTAAAGGACTACATCAGCATCACTACATCCATAGATCAGGAACGATCAGTTCTCAATATCTACATCTACACTATATTTATACATCTAAACCACCTATGATTTTACCAATACTCTTATTCTATATAAGACACCTCAAATCTTTGAGGGCACAAATGTAAATTTATTTACTCTTCCCACACTTTCTTATACTACTATCTTTCTTCATTTTTTCTCTTTCTTCTTACACTCTCTTTCCTCCTTTTCACTTTTATCTTACACTATCTTTCTTACTTTTTTTCTCATTCTTTTTTTTCTCATTCTTCTTACACTCTCTTTCCTCCTTTTCACTTTTCCCTTACACTCTCTTTCTTCATTTTTTTCTTTTTTACTTTACTTTTATTTTTCACATAAACAATACTTCTATTTCTCTTATCATTTCACTTTAGTATTTTTACCTAAATTTATACAAACACTACTCTACTAAATTTGTCATTGATACTTTTAATTTTTTAAGACTACTATAAACCTACTATCTAAAAAAATAAGAAGGCTTAATGACTATTTAAACTATTAATTAATATAAAACAGATATTTCTTATTGATAATTTATTATCTAACTTTTACTATCTACTGTAAACCTACTATGTAAAAAAAAAGATTTACTGACTATTTAAACTACTTATTAATATTTAAAATAAATATTTCTTATTGATAATCTACTATCTCTCTTTTACTATCTACTATAATATACTAATCAACTAAAATTATTAATTGAAACTGCGAGATAACTGCATTGATATATAAAAAAACACAAGATAACTGCAGTGATATATAAAAAAATACGAGATTAATATTTGCCATTGATAATTATAATTTTTGAAGACTATTATGAACATACTATCTAAAAAAATATGAAGGTTTAGTGGCTATTTAAACAACTAATTAACATTAAAGAAATGTTTCTTATTGATAATTTACTATCTAACTTTTACCATCTACTATAATCTATTAATCAACTAAAATAATCAATTGAAACTACAAGATAAATGCCTTGATATATAAAAAGCACGGGATAACTGCAGTGATATATAAAAAACACGGGATTAATATTTGCCATTGATAATTATAATTTTTGAAAACTATTATAAACCTACTATCTAAAAAAATAAGAAGGCTTAATGGCTATTTAAACTACTAATTAATATTAAAGAAATATTTCTTATTGATAATTTACTATCTTAACTTTTACCTTCTACTATATTTATTAATCAACTAAAATAATCAATTGAAATTACGAGATAACTGTATTGATATATAAAAAACACGGGATAACTGCAGTGATATATAAAAAAACACACGGGATTAATATTGGCCAATGATAATTATAATTTTTGAAGACTACTATGAACCTAAAAAAACAAGAAGGCTTAATGACTATTTAAACTTATTAATATCTAAAAATGATAAATAATTGTCACTGATATATAAAAAACACAGGATAATTATTTTTTATTGATCATCTACTATCTATCTTTTACTATCTACTATAATCTACTAATCAACTCAAATAATCAATTTAAACTATGAGTTAACTACACTGATACATAAAAAACACGAGATAACTGTATTGATATATAAAAAAATACAGGGATAAGGATATATATATATATATATATATATATATATATATATATATATATATATATATATATATATATATATATATAAACTGGGATAGTTGCACTGATATATAAAAAACACGCGATAACAATACTGATATACATAAAAAATACTGCACTGATATATAAAAAAACACTGGATAACTGCACGATTTTTTTTAAATGATACTTTTACATTTTTAGATTTTAATATTTTAATATTTATCTATCTTTTTTTTGAATTTTTTTTTATCTACTTTAATTTTTTTTATTTTCACGAGATAGTGTTCAAACTATTTAAATACTGTCTAAGTTCATTCATAAAAAGAACATGACAGCACCCGTGCGTATGTACGAGTAGTTTGGACAAAAAGGGTGCTGAAAGTATAATTTATGGCTAACCGAGTTATTGACATAGCAAAAACATTATAATTTGTTTTTGTCAAAAAAAAAATAATATAATTTGATGAAAAATAATAAATTTATAAATTTGTACAGTAATAAAATATTACCCATCATCTTTTTCTGAATAATTATAAGTGAGATTTTACCACATATTTCTCAGATAGGAAATTATACCATGTGTTCGTGTTATCTTCACCTTCATACTCTTTTTTTGGACAAAAGAAAAGAATCTGGTTAAAATCTTGATACAAATCCTCTGTAAAAGACATTTTAACAGAACCAACTGAAATTAGTTGAATAAACTGAACTCAGTTACAATCAGGGCCGTCCCAAACAATTTGGGGGCCCTGTGCGAATTTTAAATATTGAGCCCTTAATTGGACACTACAATTTTTTTATTATATAAATATATTTTTATACTAAGAATAATATATGTATTTTTACTTGCGTTAGTATTTTAAGTCACAAGTGTTGGTCTAGTGGTATATATGTGAGTTTTGCATGCACAAGTAAGAAGCATTGGATCACAAAATTGAGTATTTATGTTCAATTTGCTCTTTTTTTTGCTAAAAACAACAATAATCCGAAAAATCTTGATCCGAGTTCGAACCCGGATGCACGATCTTGTGCCAAACACCTTTACCACTTTGCACCAAGGAGGCTGTTCATGGTATTAATGGAAATAAAACCGTATATCTATCGTATTTAATTTGGGGCCCTAAAGCGGTGGAATTGGGTGGGCGCGCGTGCGTGCAACACACCATGCCACATAGACCCAGGGCGACCCACAGTTACAATATAGAGCTTGCACACTAAACAACGAGGTGCAACTCGGTTAAGAAAATACTTGGGCCAACAATGACTAATAAGCTAACAGTTTGGGTTTTGCTTTTCCCACTCCCCCTCCTACTCAAAACACACCCCATAAGGGTGTGAAATGACCAAAAGACCAGTCAAAGCGTCTTTTTTTTTCAAGAAATTTCACGTGTTCGAATACGGGCCTCCGAACGACATTGTTCGCGTGAGTTAAATATTGACTTCACACCCTCTTGTGCGTAATTTGACATGTTCGAACGGGGTTACTCGAACATGTTCGCATAACCTTGTTCGAACTCGTTCGAATGACATCGTTCGCTGAGTTAAATATTGACTTCACACCCTCTTGTGCGTAATTTCACCTGTTCAAACGGGGTCACTCGAACGTGTTCGAACAAGGTCGTTCGAACCGTTATTAAACACATCCTCATAGCGTTTCACGCGAGGTTATTTTTGGAATAAAATTTGTTAAGGGGTGTGAAAGAGTAGAAGGGGAAGTGGGAAAAGCAAAACCCCACGTTTTTTTTTGGTCCAACAAAACCCCACATTTAGTACACAAACACAATCTGGGTTTTTTTTTGTACCCCACCCTCTCCCCTTAAACCCCACCACGCTGAAATTCCCAAAATGCCGCTTCAAAAAATCTTTTTTTCACTAAATTACACAAATCGTATATATCTTTTTTTGTGCCCTATATCGATGGGGAAAAATTTGACATCGTATATATGTTCATTGTGCGTATATCACGATTGATGCGTTTAAGTCAATCGTATATCGCAAAATGAACTTATATCTGATAGGCTAAAATGACATCGTATATATGTCCCAAAAGAGATATATCGATGGGCTTTATTTTTGTTAGCGATTATGATTTTATTACGATTATAATTTGAAGTCTCGCGATTTGATTAACATCAGCGGTGTAGATATATTGGATAAAGTAAGCGCGTATAATTACAAAAAGCGCGATATAGTATATATACGTGTAATACAAAATATGTGTGAATCTATCTACAAGCCGTCAATAGAATCATCGGCTAAATCTATACATCTAGGCATCATCTTTGTGGTGGGAGGCGCGCGGGAGGACACATAGGCGCCATAGGGTAAAGCGTCAGGCATACGGATGCAACCATGAAGCGGACTCGATGCGTAGTCTTTGGTACCACCGCCGAAGTCTTCATTTGTCTTTTCAAAGACCAATGCAAGGATTCCGCTCACGAAATAATAAACAAGCGTAAAAAAATCGAGTAACGGATAGAAATAATAAACAAGTGTCAAAGAATTTTAATCGTGAAAAAAATATGTCCACGTGTCAAAAAAATCGAGTAACGGATAGAAATAATAAACAAGTGTCAAAGAATTTTAATCGGCGAAAAAAATATGTCCACGTGTCAAAAAAATCGAGTAACGGATAGAAATAATAAACAAGTGTCAAAGAATTTTAATCGGCGAAAAAAATATGTCCACGTGTCAAAAAAATCGATTAACGGATAGAAATACACATTGGTTGTGGAATTCCCCAAGTGTGGGATCTGGTTAGTCCATCTTTGAGATAAATCGCTCCTTGTGCGTGGTCAACCATGTGTCGTGCACATATTTAATGAGCGCGGTTTATCGAGCAAGCGACCTCAAAAAACTTGATTAGATAGATACTCGACTCATCAACGAATCAATAATACATAGCGGAGAGATTCAACCTCCTCCCGTCTATCCTTGTGAACCAACTCCTTAATCTTGGCTTTGACATTTTTGTAACATGCCAATGACACAATAAATTTTTAGCGGCGGGAAAGACATCAAGAATAGCGGACATCTGTATGAGATCTCTGCATGCATCAAGAAAACTGAGTGAATAGAATGCAACTCACATATACCTCGCGGTTGCTCCAATACCCAAGAAAAATGAATAGCAAGCTCACCCCAATATAAGCAAATGCAACGTGGAAGCTTATCTCGGTGTTTGTGACTCCTGATCTGTAGAAGAGGCAAATTATATCTGTTGGTCTTGTAGGTTGAGTCGAGAATGAGAACTTTGGGAAACAACTTTGAGCAACTTTATAGAAGTGGGATGCGCCCACATGATATCACTTGGCGACATCAGTTGCGGAATCTTTCTAGACCAACATAGATAATTATGGGATTCAATCAATCTCGAACACCTCACAGAATGTCCGTTCTAGGACCCCTCTTAAATGAGACCGATTATGCGTGGCCTTTACTGCTATAAACTTGCGAAGACTAGTCACATTCTTGGATCTAGCTTCTTCAAGCGGTAATAGTAGATTTGGTCCGACATCAAGATCTGCATGCTTGTTAACGGATCCTTTTGCGCCTCGACGAGGCGCCCAAAATAAACAAGTACCAGCGGAAGTTTTGAAGCAACTTCGTGCGTGTGTCTACCACATTTAACAAGTGACACACCAACCCCCACGGCTAACGATGCAAGTAGCTTTCAATCTAAAAGGACAACCTCTCCTTTTAGAGCCGAAAACCCTGAATCATTAGTAAACTGCATTGTTTCTCGCGACCAAAAACAATCTTATCTACTTCCCCTCTTTCCAAATTTGCTTTCTCGGATCTCACAATAACAACAACTACTGCAGATAGTTCTACCAACGACTTTGGCCCGCTCTCCACGACTGTCGTGTAGAAAATATCTACAAAATATATAACTTACTAAGTACTTAAGTAAATTAATTCCATTTACCAAACTTGAGTAACAAAATTATCTGAGTATCCGTCGTGAAAGTTAATGTAGTATCAATATCAACGGTATGGTGAGAGTCGGCATCTGCTGCTTTGTAGGCGGGTCAATATCTGTTCCAACAAAACAAATAGCAACTCGATAAAAAAGCGAAAAAAATAGCCCGATCGTATATACCTCCTCAACCATGTATATCGATGGGTATTTTTCACATCATATATACATGGCCCGATGTATATACGATTAGATCTTCAAAAGCCCACTCGTATATAACCTATATCGATGGGTAGTCAATGAAGCATTTAATAATGCAATCGTATATATCGCCTGAAGGACATATATCGATGAGTAATCAACGAAGCATTTAATAATGCAATTGTATATATGTCTTGAAGGGCGTATATCGGCAAAAATCTTTTAGTCGGCGTTCATTAATTAATGTAATCGTATATACCTTCCATCGAGGTATATACGATGCGTTATCTTGTGGGTCCCAGTCAAAGTGAAATAAATGAAAGTCAAAAACTGATTAATGGCAGGGGTATAATTGGAATAACAATAATGGGTGGGGTGGGAGGGGATGGGGTGGGGGTATAAAAAAACAAAGCCACACAATACAACCAATATATGGGCCAGTTACATTTTCTGGGCCCAATTACTATTTACAGAATCTACGTCTTTTTACGTTCATACCTATACAAGAATTTCTCTACAAAAAAGTAGTCGTTATCTTTTAAGAACATAAATACCCCAAACTTAATTAATTAGTTGAGTTTATGATTACATTTATGTTAACTTAACTAAACTGGTTAAGGTCATTTGGGAAGGAACGACTCTGATAGAAGCCACTTGAAAACTTGAAGAGTTTTAAGATAAGTATTCATATTTGTTTGCATGTATGTTGCAACTTTTTGTGGGGATAAAGTTTTAAAAAGGAGGGAAATAATGTGACACTCCCACATCTCTTAAGTTAGGTTGTTATTTTTCACACCCCCTTCATCATCAATCTCACCCCCATAATATACGTTTTGGACAAAAATGCCCCAATAATATATAAAATTTGGAATTACCTTAGCGAATTGGTAATTCGGAAGAAATAAAAAGATTTCGGAATTACCAAAAATAGAGGTAATTCCGGTTCTAAATGTGAGCAGGAATTACATATTATTTTAATTCAAATCTTACCCCACCAGAACTACCTAGTTTTGAAGGTATTTCAGAAAAAAAAATTAAAAATTAAAAACAAATTAAAATTAATTAAAAAGCGTTTTTCAATCACGAAAGCGATACAATACATGAAATTGATGAAAAAAATAACATAACGCAACAACAAACGAAATAAAAACACGGTAGAAACTAGTGAGATGGTGGTTGGAGGCGTCGAAGGACCTCGACAGCGGTCATTACGGTTTCGACATCTGGTGAATAGGACTCGCATCGAAATATGTCAAAGCGGTCCATCATGACTCGAGCGTCATCGTTGTTCTTCACATCCATGGACCACTTTGAACCACGATTATTATCGCCCGTAGTCGGAGTAGCGATAAATGATCGGGTGACTTCTTGCTCGTCACCCTCCATTGCACCTTCGTTGTTATTTTTTCTTTCAGAGCTTCAAAGGTGATGTCGTCGTTAAGCCTGCATAAAATGGGGTTTGGACTCTCGAAATAGACACCATTTTCTCTGTTTGTGATTGTGCTCTGATGGTGAAAGGCAGTGAGTGCAGAATCACGAGAGTATTGTGTATTCAGAGTATCCATGAGAGTGTTGTGTGTGTGTGAAATAAGTGAAATGGAAGGGTGTATTTATAGGGAAAAATGAAACCCTTGAATAAATTTCCACCGTTGATGAAAAGTGGTCGGCAAAATCTGGACCCTTTATAGTGTCGGCAAAATCTAGATCCTTAAAAGTTGTCGGCAAGATCTAGTCCGTTAATTAGTAATGAAATAAAAAAATGTTTTATTAGTTTAAAAAAAATGACTTTTTAACTATGTTCTGGTCAGTTTTTACCATGCGTAATTTTTTTTAAATTTTTTTTAAAAATTACAAACTTGTAGAAAAAGTATAATACTACGATATTGAGGTTAAAAAGACGAGTTACAAAATTATTTACGAGCTGTAATTGTACATCAAAGTGGCATAAAAAACATGTTTTATTACTTTAAAAAAATGACATTTTAACTATGTTCTAGTCAGTTTTTACCATGCGTAATTTTTTTAACTTTTTAAAAAAATTACAAACTTGTATAGAAAAGTATAATACTACGATATTGAGGTTAAAAAGACGAGTTACAAAATTATTTACATGCTGTAATTGTACACCAAAGTGGCATAAAAAACATGTTTTTTAGTGTTAAAAAAGACTTTTTTGACACTTGTTTATTATTTGTATCTGTTACTCGGTTTTTTTTGACACGTGGACATATTTTTTTTCGTCAATTAAATTTCTTTGACACTTGTTTATTATTTCTATCCGTTACTCGATTTTTTTTGACACGTGATATATAAACAATTAAGATGTGATATCTATATAATCATATGGTGTCATTGGAACATAATCTGGAACAAAAGAAGACCATAACTGCATGCGTCCAGCGTATGGATATTGCCACGATCTAGCTTCATCACGGGCGTATCGACTCCAAGAAGGATGTGCAGGAGGGATAGGGCTAGTGTGGTTCAACTTGACAAGAATCCAATGATTCCTATGGATGAACCCAACACAAACCAACTGACTCTGACTGGAAACACAATCTCCCCTCAAAGGGAAGAATGTCCAGTTCTCATGAGGCAACTAATGAATCTCTAATGTTCTGAACATTGTCACCCATAAGCTGTGTGTACTGAAACCAGTTGGAGTCCATCTCACTAATTAAATCATTAGAACCATCATGCGCGGTATGCTCAGGCCGGTCTAGTGAAGTAGAGATGCATCTAAAGCCATAGTTTCCATCCCCCGCGACATTGATAATGTCGTCAATATACCTATGTAAGAAATCTGGAAAGTGACTTACCAAGTGGATGTCATGTTGCGCTCGCTCCTTTGCTGACCTCTGTGACGGTAGCTCTGATGGTATTTGTGATGCTACTTGTAAAGGCCGTCGGGAGGTATCTTTGTGATGCAATGTCGATGGTACTTATGGGGCCAGTCGGGAGGTATCTGTGTGGGTTTTTCTAAAGATGCATCCACGTGCTCCCACATGCGAGATGGATCTCTCTTCACATCATACTCTTTCTTCTTCTTCCCCTTCTTGGTGCACCCCTAGTTTTGACTTTGTGGCTAGGTGGAACCATGGATGTAGTGCCTCGGAATACATAATCATCAAGACCTCTCTTCCAAACACATCTCTCCTCAAGATGCATGTCATTCCATTGCCTCCAAATCTCCTCTCTTTGTATAACTTAAGTCACCTCCTTACGGCTTCTTTGATCAGCTCCTCGTCCATTGCCTCGAAACCGTCTCTTCCAATGAGAGTCAATAATGTCAATGGTATTGGTAGTCCCATTAGGTGTAACCTACCAAGTTCACACAAGAACAAGGTAACCCATGAGTAACTTTAATGACACAACCGACACACTTTTTCTTATCCGTGCCCACACCATCCATCATGTTATCAAACTCCCGGCAATATGATTCAACGCCTCAATAGACACCAAACCATGTAGATTCTTGTAGATGTGAATGTTGTGTTGGGCATCTATACGGTTGATGCTCCTTTGAAAAGAATCCACAATTTTATTAATCATGTGCATTGATCATCCCATGCATTGACTCCCACTTTTGCATAAATCACCACCACTAGAACCCAATGATCTCTTCAATGCCCAATGGGCGACCTCGACCCTATGTACGTAAGGAAAAATTAAGACAAAGAAACCACAATCATATACTTAAAGCACATAAGAAAACAATTTGCGTACCTATTAGTCGTGGTATTTCCATAGTGTCTTACTTTATCCGTCCACGGGCCACAAAATATTTCCTTGTGAGGATACAACCATTGCTTCTTCACATATGCAATAAGCTGGGGTATGTCAGTAGACGATTCCTCCAAATCATGCAAAGCCTCACTAAACTCATCATCAAATGTAGCATCAGCGACATGATGCCAAAGTGTCGTCGATGAATCCACTCTATCTCCCTTCACCAACTTCTTAATTTGAGCATGAACATTTTTGTTGATATGATATCGACAAAGCAAATTCATTGCCTCCAGAAAGACAACCTTGATAGCACTCATCAAAACCTCCTCACAATCAGTGAGGATAACCTGAGAAACACAATCCACACGTTCTATTACAAATGGAAAAAAATAAAAAAAAGCGATAATGTAACCACAAAACTAAAGTCATTTAGCATTGACTTACTTTAGGAAGTGCAATATCACCACGACATCAAATCTAAGTAGGCTCTGCGGCACCCGCGTGTAGTCATCATAACGCTCATGAGAGCGGATATGCAAGCGCAGCGAGAAATGTCAGCTCGGTGGAAGTGACACCAACAATCTCCAGCGGAGGCAATGCATACTTGTTGGTGCTTAAAGGTACAATCCATAATCAAAGCGATGGGAAACATCCTCGATAACTTAATACTATCGGGATGTGACCACATGATCTCCTCAACAATATCGGTACCTTTAAGTCGTCTGCGTCCAACACAAGTAATGGTTTACTTTGAATCGGTGTCATAAGGCTGCTGCATCTCGGTCATATTACCTCTCTTTCCACTTAGGATATTGCTTGGGTTCTATACAAGCCCGAGTAATGTTGCTCGAAGTTGTTCTTAAATCTGGTCTTTAATGCTTCAAGACTTTTGGATGCTTTCACTCCCAGGATAGATGCTCCCCAACAACTAACTAGCTCGTCCTTGGTAAACTTACCAAATATAGGCACTGCTCCAACAAAGTCTTATGAGGCTCGTGATTGTGAATCCCATCCACCACTCTCACCTTCCAATCGAACTAGGAGGTAAGAGTGGTTTAGCTTCAATGCAAACTTACAACCACATCTTTTGAACTCTTGTGTCTACCAGTGAGAACACCCAACATCTACTCATTTGTATGTGCCCCGTCTCTCACGACCATAAACAACCTTGTTCTTTTTCCACTTTCCCGTTCTCAAGTCGTCTCTGTTGAACAATAACCACAATGACTCCATTCGCTTTCCCAGTATCTCTAACCCAACGTGTCATTGCATCACGAGTGGGAAATATCTCAAATGTCGTAAAGGCACCGGTTAAATCCATAATAACCATCTATTTAAAAAAATGTTAAAAAAATTCGGAAATACCTTTTTAATAGGTATTTCAGGTTCCTATATTAATGAGCAGGAATTACCTCTGAAAAGGTATTTCGAAAAATATCTAATTTAAAAATGCAAAATTTCGGAATTACCTTTTTTGGGGATAATTCCGGTTCAAAAATTGTGAATCGGAAATACCAATTTTCTGCGCTAATTCCGGAAAAATCACCTCCAAACTTTTGGAAATACCTCTTTTTTTTGGTAATTCCGGAATATTTTTTTAATGTAGGCCCAGTTCGTTTTTTTTTTAAATTCCAGGGGCATTTTAGGGATATTGCTAGTTATGGGGGTGGGATAGATGATGAGGGGGGTGAAAAAATTAAAACCCCTTAAGTTATTGTTAACTTGTGTTCTGGAGGTATATACGACTTTGAATATTATAGGATCGTATATACCCCCACAACACATATATACTATTCTTATATACAAAAACCAACGTATTTAAGTCCAACCACAGTATACGATGGCATAATTTTGTGAGTCGTATATTGTTCGTATAACATATATACGATTGAATTTTTTTTAAAAAAAATACGTTTTTAAATGGTATTTTGAGGTT
Organism: Oxytropis ochrocephala; assembly: GCA_020916435.1. NCBI lineage: Eukaryota > Viridiplantae > Streptophyta > Magnoliopsida > Fabales > Fabaceae > Oxytropis > Oxytropis ochrocephala. The sequence continues at coordinate 31,758,493 of CM037090.1, read as the reverse complement.
TTCAAAATATGTGGGTTAGATGGGGATAGGGTGAGGGGTAAAAAAAAACCAAGTTTTGGGCCACATAGGAACTAGGCCCAGTTACAACCCATCAAAGGGACAACAAAATAAAAAGGTTTTTTTACCCTACCACTATCCTCCTTATCCCCACAAGACTTTTTTTGACAAAAATACCCCTAATCAAATTGGACACCATCGTATATACATATGGGAGGGGTATAAACGATTTTGAAAATTAAAAAATCGTATATACCTCCACAAATACGTATATACGATTTATTAATTGTTATTAAAAAATGAATTGTATATACGTATTTGTGGGGGTATATACGATTTGTAATTTAACAAGGCGTATATACCCCCACCCATACGTATATACGATTTGTTATTTAAAAAAAATTAATTAAAAAAGGTTATAAAAAAGCTACTAAAAAATCGTTAAAGAATCAAAACTAATCAAAATTATAAAAAGACCACTAAAAATCTAATAAAACCAAAATAAGGCTATGCAAAAAAAATTAGAATTTTTGGATACTATGAAAAATTAATAAAAAGCGATGCTTGATGGAATTTGGGATTTTGAGCCTCATAAGAAGTCCCTTCTAGAAGTCATGGTCCTTGATTTTCTCGGATTAAATGGTCGTGGTTTCATTACAATCGGAGTAGGTTGTCTGAAAACCGATTTTTTAGCCTAAATTATTCCCTCGACGAATAACATCGTCACGTTGTAACGAACTACACCCTATACAGAACCAAAAGACGTTCAATATTCATATTTAATTTATTTTTCTAAAAAAATTATATTTTTACTTTTTTAAATGATTTATCTATTTTTATTTGGGTTACAAAATCATATATACGTAGGTGTGGGGGTATATACGACTTTGTAATTTAACAAATCGTATATACCCCCAACTTATATACATATATACGATTTTAATTTTTTTTTAATTTTAGGGGAAAATCGATATAGGTATATATGATTTCCCTTTTTTTGGGAGCTAGGGATATGTTGGGGTTTTTTAAATTTTGAAAAGGGTATTTTGAGCTTTTCGTAGGGTACGTGGGGGTAGGAAGGATAGTGGTTGGGATATAAAAAAAGGCCCAAATAAAAAACAAACAACTGAGGTTACAACCCAATATAAAATTGTTGAAAAACAAAGACTATGATGAAATTTTCACTAATATTATACTTCCTTTGGACTCCTTTTAAGCAATAAGTAACTTTTTAGTTCATTGAAAAAGTGATGTATTTGGACTATCATCACTTTTTGGTGAATCTAAATTGTTTATTGCTTAGAAACAAATCAGTAGTATAATAGAAGCGCTAACACACGCAAAAAAACCCAAAACACACAATTGTTATTTAACTCCTAACAAAAATATTTTTTAGTGTATGGAGATGAAAAGTGTTTTTGATGAAATTGATTTTGGTTAACTACAAGTAGAAAATAACGTGATTTTTGTTTTTGTTTTGATAACTAAAAGAGTTTTATTGAGATAAATTTAGTTTTGACATCATATGTGCAGACTTTACTCACTTTTTATGAAGGGTTGCAAATTATGGCATAACAATCTATGATTTTTGTTGAATATATTCAAGACAAAAGTGATTTTTGACAATCTTGTAGTATAGATAAGATAGATTGAAATTACTTTGGGTGTAAATTTACTAAAATGAGTATAGACTTCATATATTTATTTGTATTTGTGTATTCAATTTTTTTATTTATGTTTTTTTAATTGTATGTTGATTAATTTATTTTTTTGAAGCAAACAAAACTCAAGTCATTTCATTCATTAAAATAGAGGTGATACAATGAGGAATATAGTAATGTACTTGGTGACTAGCAAAATATTGAGCCACCCTAACTAAACTATAAGCAACACAATTAGCTTGTCGCTGAATATAACTCAGTGAACAGTTTTGTAAACGAGAAAAAGTATCCTTGCAAGTAGAAATTATTGCTCCGAACTTGTTGACTAATCTGAATCCACCGTTGATGGCTCCACTACAGACTAGCAGTCGATCTAGAAATCAACATCATGACTATCCAGCTGAGTCAACCACCTAAGAGCTTCTAATAGGCCCATTGCTTCAATTTCTTTTGGCTTCAAACAAACGACAAACTAGATTGTCTTTGCCTTTGAGAAACATGTCGTCATGGTCCACTTAAACAAATTCCCAAACCACATCGAGGCATTGCGCAAACCATGCTCGTCTATATTACATTTTTACGACTGCGGATGGCTTAATCCATCATTTCTTTGAGCAGAATCTTTGGTGTAGCATTTTGGTTCGGTCTGTTTGTTGTCGAGGCCTCGCTAAAAAAGCCAAAAATTGCAATCAACGATTTGACTTCGTGTAGAAAATGTGCCCAGCAACAAAAATAATAATTCCTGGGCTCCTCCGGCTCTCTGATACTCTGGGTGTATGCGATTCAACAACCAACTTCATGCCACACCTATTGAGCCTTTGGACAACCAAAGAACATATGTCATTCATTCTCAGGAGCACTTTCAAACATTGGACAACTAGCAGTGTATTGCACGCCCTTTCGTTGCAATCTACAACGAGTGGGAAGGCAGCCTCGAACAATGTGCCATAAAAAATTCTTATTTTGTTTGGAGTTGTATGTTAATTCTGACTGGTGTGTCAACAGAATTGCGACGACACCAAACACCAGCTGCAAAATTGGAATTGTCCACGTTATCATATGCACCCAACAACAACAAAAATTCCCGAGCTCCTTCGGTTCTCTCATACTCTGGGTGTATGCGATTATTCCACAACCCAGCTTCATGCCACGCCTGTTGAGCCTTTGAACAGCCAAAGAACAGATGTCATTCATTCTCAGAAATACTATCACACAATGGACAACTAGTGAGGCATTACACACCTATCGTTGCAACCTACAGCGAGTGGGAAGGCGACCCTCGAACAATGCGCCATAACAAAATTCTTATTTTGTTTGGAGTTATACGTTATTTATTAAATAACAAGTAAATAAAGTTTTTGTTTTATTTCATTTCAACTTATCAATTTAGATGTACTATTTATTTTTAAGTTTTATATATTAATTTGTTAATTAAATAAGTTTTATGTCCAACGTTTTATGTCCACCACAATTTGTAGAAAGATATTGATTTATGTACCTCACAGATGAGCAGCATATCTCCATGAAATTCCTTTATCCCCATCTCACCCCTCTTACTTTTACTACATGGGTGTTATTTTGGTACCCCCTCATCATCTCGACACCCCATAATATCCCAAATGGACAAAAATACCCTACTTTTTCCCAAAAATTACATGGTTTGTTAAAAAAAAATTTGGAATTTGGAATTACCTCTAATTAGAAAGATTTTCGAATTACCTCGAAATGAGGTAATTCGGTTCTGATGTGAGCAGGAATTACCTATTTACGAGTAGTCAAAAATTAATTTTATTTGAGCGAATAATTTAGGCTAAAAAATCGGTTTTGGACAATATACTCTGATCGTAATGAAACCACGACCATTAGAAGCGAAAAAATCAAGAATCAAGACTCAGTAGAAGGGACTTCTTACGGGACTACGACCTCAAAATCCCAAATTCCATCGTTTACTATTTTTTTACGATTTTTTTAATTTTCATAGTCTCCAAAAATCTAAAAAAATTTGTATAGCCTTATTTTGGTTTTGTTAGATTTTTAGTGGTGTTTTTATATTTTTAGAGTAGTTTTGACTATTTTTAGTAGCCTATTAGTAATAAAAATTAAAACAAATCGTATATATCATGCTTTGCCAAATCTGGATTGGCAGGGATGCCTAGATGTCGCCGTTCACCTACTTCACGTGCTTATTTTCAGTCATTTTTAGACATTTTAGACCCAAAAAAAATTAAAAATTTGAATTACCTTTTTAGAGGTAATTAGAAATTTTCATGATTATGAACGAAATTACCTTTTTAGAGGTAATTCCGAAATTTAATTTTTTGAGCCGGAATTACCTTATCTCTATATTTACATCCGATGGGAGTCTCCACGTAGGCATCCCACAAGCTTAGCGCCAATTTACAGTTGTTCCTCCAAATTTTTACGCCACTTGATGATCGCCATTTGTGCCATGTAATGTCGGTGGTATAGTTTTGCGAGATGAGCTTGTGCAAGCCTCGGCATCATCAACATTTCTGGTTTTGCTCTATCGGCGGTCCATGCGCGACCATCTTCAAGTAGTGAAGATATTGGCGAATTTTTTTGCTTCGTAGATATTTCGCCATGTGTGCCTTTCTATTGCTCTCTCTCTTCTTACGTTCTCATCACTTTTTTCCTTGGCTCCTATTCTCACTCTTCTCTTCTACGTGTCTTAGATATTACTGTTTTTACTTGATATTCACTCTAATTTACGTTTCACTCCTTTACTCGATACGCGTTATCACCACTTACGAATCTTTGCAGCGATCGTAGCATGCTCATTTTTATCGTAGCATGCTCGATACGTTACCATCCGCTTTGTAAGCATGCTCATTTTTATCGAGAGGTTTGCTATTCTTGATCATCATCGCTATGTTGTTTTGCGACTCTATAAATGCACGCATTTAGTGGCATCAACACATTCATCGTATCGGCTTGATTAGGTGCTTTTTCTTTTAGTTATGTTTTGTTTATTCTCCATTTGCCACTGGTCCTAATGGTGCTCATTTTCGTTCCTTTTGCGTTTGAGAACTTGCTTTGTAATCCATTTCAACTCATTCTTTGCTTATCAGCGTAATGGCATGTGCTTTCTTCTCTTGAGTAAATTTTGTTGTCTTCTTAGCTTCTTATGAATGCACGATAATCTAAGTTTACCTATTTAATGCAACTGCGTAATGTAAATCGTTTTCTTCATATTGTTCCATCAATTATATAGTCATTGGTTTCCTATATTAATTTCACCCTCCTCCTAATTTCTTATTGTTTATGGATGATGGATTTTCCCCTTATTTATTGATTATATCTGTTTGAGTGGAAGCATTATTTTTATTTGGTTGAGCTTCTGCTCTTGGATACACTCTATATACTACATTGGTGATTGAGTCAGTGTATTTGTTTTTATTTTAATGAACTTTCATTTTTGAATGAACTTTTGTGTAGTATTTTGGTGTTTTTACTTGAGTTATTTTGATTCTGGCCTGTTTTGTTTTAATTCGCATTGGTGATTGAGCTTCATTTCTTGAAGTCTGTTTTTTTGTATTTACTGTTTGGACATCTGTTAAAATATTTTACTTTTGTGTTGCAAGTTCATTAGTTGGTGTGAGCTTAATTCAAAAGTAAACTTTGCTTATTTTCTATTCTTTGTAGGTTGATGATAGTGTTGTTTGTTTGATCAGATGAGTTCTTTGGCTGTTTTGAATATGGATCCATATTTATTTGAGTGCTACTTGAAATACCATACCTATCGGTTTGAGTTTGTTCGAGCTTTGTAAGCTTTCCTCTGCTTTTCTACATCGGTGTGCCTTCTTTTAAGCTTATTGTTGTTACTAATTTAGCTCTATTTTGACTTGATCCATGCAATCACTTCGATGCTTTTTTGTCGACTTCTATAATGAGATCCCAAAAATTGTGCACCTTATGGATCCTTTGGGAAACCTCTTCATCATCTCTATCAAAGAAACGTCCAGTAGGGTCTACTTGCATCATGGTTCTTCTCGCATTGGTGAGGTTTACAAACTTTTTAGTGGTGGTTGGATCACTATCAAGTATCTACATGGTAGTACCTTTAAAATGTTTGTGAGGATCGAATGGGTAGCGATTATGTATCCATTTCCTCCTAAAAAATATGGTCTTGGAGAACCGGGAATTCCAATGAGTGTTATTGATGAGGCGTGATGAATTCGTTTTTAGTGATGCCATTCATTTCTACCATTGTTTGGTAAAAAATGTTCTTTGTTGAGAAATTAACAGTCCATTCTGGTGTGTTTCATAGACTTTAAGAACGAGAATCTTTTTGTAATCTCATTTAGTTAATTTAATCTTATGTTGCACTTATTTTTAATGTTGGTTATTTTTCATTTACTTAATTGTTTTGGGTTATTGTATTTGCGGTTCCTTCATATTGGATTTTGCAAAATTGCATTTGCTACTTCAACTACCTCTATTGTTTTGGTAAATTCACGTGGGAGAAAATGGAATTGTAAGTTTCAATGGAATAGTGAAAGCTTTGATTATTCTTTGTGTTTACGATGGTTTGAGCTACTTTTAAGTGGTTTGAATGGCCTTCTTCGGGGGTGTCTACCAAAGTTGGGTGTGGCTAAGGAAAATAGGAAATACTGTTTGTCAAGGTGCTTAATCCCACTTTTGCAAGAGTTGAAGATTTACATGGACTTAATGACGAGGATTCTCAAATTCCGGCAACGAGTATCCATCACTTCACGAGATCAACCAATGATGCTTTTAATCACGTCTTGTATTCTTGCCAAATTCTTCTTTGTTTCCTTGACAAATGGTATTGACTCATTATTTTCATATCATTTATCTGTTGATGTCATGAAATTTGAAGAGTTACATTTACTAAATCAAATTTATTAAACTTGCAAATAAAGTCAATTTTGGCGCTGCATGATGTGTTAGAAAACAAATGTAGGCTACAAATGAAATTGTTGAAAGTGTTTTGCGTTTTTGCATCCTTGGTTTCTCAATTAATAAAGTGATTAAATCTGAGATTTTTAACTTATTCTCTTTTCTATGTAGTCACTAATTTTTCTTTTGCGGTGGTTGAGAACTTACCTTGCTGAATCTCATGGTCTGAAATTCCACCATTTCATGATCCATCCATTAATGAAGTAATACATGGCACTTTAAATTACGATGCTATATTGCTACCAAATTCCCCTTTGATCCCATCTACAAGTGGTATAGACTACATTTGTTGTTTATTTCATTTATCTTTGCATTTCGTGAAATTACGCTAACTTAATTTCTGCTTAATTTTTGTTTGAATATTTTTCTTTTATTTGTAGGTGATGAAGCATCGTCTTGGGGGATATTGGTGATCCACAGTAGATATGTCAATTTTGTGGTGCACTTATGTGGTTCGGAGAAAGAGTCGAAAAAAATATAAGCCGCGCTTTCCAAAATTCTCTTTATGTTGTCGACAGGGCGAATCACTCTACCTCTTTATGATCGTCCTCCCAAGTATTATATGATCTATTCCATACTCGTGATAGAAGAGGAAGGTTTTTGGCAAACATACGATCCTTTAATAGTATGTTTGCATTCACTTCAATGGGGGTAAAATTCATACCAAGGTTAATGATGGCCGTGGACCTCCGATTTTTGTCTTGAATGGAGAAAACTATCATCAAATCGGTAGTTTACTCACGATGCGAATAAAGAACCTAAATTTGCTCAACTTTATATACATGATCTTTGAAAATGAAGTGTCTAACCGCATGTCGGTTGTTAGGTATGTTTATTGTTTTTATTATATTTTTATAAGTATAATTTCTATTAATCATTACTAATATATTTATTAATCATCTACTCTAGGATGGAAGATTTATGACTTAAATTTGAGAACTCAAATTGTCATGGATATTAAAGATTGTCTTGATTCATGTAATCCCTTTGTGAAAACATATAGAGTTGCTAGAGAAATGTTGTCTCAAAACCCCACACCAACCATTAAGCTTCAGTATTTTGGGGAAGAGGCATCGAGATGCTAGGCAATACAACTTACCTCTTTGCCTCGGAGGTTGCCGCTTTAATTGTTGGGGATTTTGATCTGCTTTGGATTTGATAGGGATGTTATTGTCGATTACTTATTCAGAGTACTCGAGAGAATTCCTATTTTAAGTCTTTGGGTATTTGCCACTACAATATCCTTTATTGTTTCCTTATGGGAAGATGGTTTTTCGTGAGAACATCAGTGCACTAAGAACTCAAAGAAACCAGTAAAAGAGAGCATTTAACTATTCGAGATTGGTTGGCATATAGGATTCAAAGACGAGAGAGATTGATGGAGGTTCACTTTTATTTTACGGGCGTCTCTTCCAAAGAATTTTTAGTAGATGCATATACCATGATTGAATCTTCTAGATTGAAGTGGGTTAAAAACAATCAACAAGAACTAAGAGTGGCGTTTACAAAGGTCTTGAAGAATCTATTCTTAGAGGTGAAAGAAACACATCAACAAGCGGGAAAAGAATTATATTGCCTTCTTCATTTGTAGGAGGACCCGTTATATGTTTCAAAATTACCAAGATGCTATGACTATTTGTAATTGGGCAGGCTACCCTGAATTATTTATCACATTCACCTGCAATCAAAAATGGCCAGAGTTAACAAGGTATTTTGCAAAATATAATTTCAAGTCTGAAGATCGATCTGATGTTGTATCTCGAGTTTTCAAGATAAAGCTAGATCAATTGATTAAAGATATAAAAAAGGGTGATATTTTCGGCCGTGTTGTTGCAGGTAATTTTATATTTAGAATTTCTACATTTTTTTCCTATGGTATCATGTGTTTTGAAGTAACATTGATTCATTTATTATTGTTTAGTTGTGTATACAATTGAATTTCAGAAACGTGGACTCCCACATGCTCATATCTTGGTATTCCTTCATTCATCTGCTAAGTATAACACTGTTGATGACATTAACAATGTCATATGTGCTGAAATTCCTGACAGAAAATCTGATCCACGACTATTTGATATTGTATCTACATCAATGCTTCATGGGCCATGTGGGCCCCAAAATCCAAACTCTCCTTGCATGGAAAATAAAAAGTGCACAAAATATTTTCCAAAAAAGTTTAGTGACCAAACAGTGATTGATGATGATGGTTATCCTGTTTATAGACGAAGAGACAATGGAGTATTTGTAAAAAAAGGTGAATGTTTTCTGGATAATAGGTTCGTTGTGCCGTACAACAAATCATTACTCCTCAAATACAATGCTCATATCAATGTTGAATATTGTAACCAATCTAGAGCAATCAAATATCTCTTCAAGTATGTGAACAAAGGTCATGATCGAGTGACAACAACTTTCTACGGTCTTCAGGGTCCAGGTTCTAATGATGGTGTTGTAATTGATGAAATCAAGTTGTATTATAACTGTAGATATTTAGCTTCGTCTGAAGCAGCATGGAGGATCTTTTCATTTAACATTCATTATAGAGAACCATCAGTGGAAAGGCTGCAATTTCATCTTCCAGGTGAACACTTACTTATTTATAGAGATAATCGGCCTATTAATTCAGTTCTTTCCAAGCCAAGTATTGGGAGCTCTAAATTTTTAGCATGGATGAATGCAAATAAAATTTACCCACAGGCACGTGAACTAACTTATCTTTGAATTTCCAACGAAATTTGTTTGGAATGATGAGAAAAGGGAATGGTTTCCGCGTAAATCTGGATATACTATCGGGAGACTCCATTATATACCTCCTGGGTCTGGGGAACTGTATTATTTAAGAATATTGCTGAATTATGTCAAAGGAGCACAATGTTTTGAACACCTTAGAACAGTTGAGGATTTTGTTCACCCAAATTTTCAAGATGCTTGCTATTATATGGGCTTATTGGAAGATGACAAAGAATATATAGATGCTATTAAAGAGGCAAGTCATTGGGGTATTGGAACCTTCTTGCGCAAGTTGTTTGCGATATTATTAGTGTCTGGTCAAATTTCAAGACCCGAAGTTGTCTGGGATGCTACGTGGTTCCATTTGGGAGATGACATTTTACATAGACAGCGTTGTCTCCTACAATTTCCAGGTTTTGTTCTAAATCCTTTCTAATCTGCATTTGTCGGTTATTGCTTTGCTGTAAAATTATTAATTTTCCTTATTCTTATTATTACAGAGTTGCAATTGTCTACTCATGAACTAAAAACTTTTACTTTAGTTGAGATTCATAAGTTATTACAAAGCAATAATATGAGCCTGTCAGATTTCCCTTCTATGCCTCAACCAGATGAAGATTTGCTTTCAACAAGTGAAAACAGGCTTATTTTTGATGAAATTAATTATGATAGAAATAAACTGAAGGCTGAAAATCAGGAATTGGTGTCATCAATGACAGATGAGCAAAGAAAAATCTATGACAAAATTATGACACGAGTTGACCAAAAGAAAAATGGTTTCTTTTTTTTTTTTTAAATGGAGTGCGGTGGAGCAGTTAAGACTTATATTTGGAGAGGATTAACAAGCGGTTTAAGATCACGAGGGTAAAATTGTTTTGGCGATTGCCTCAAGTGGTATTGCATCTCTTTTAATTCCTGGAGGTAGGATGACTCACTCTCGATTTGCAATTCCACTTAATCCGGATGAGTTCTCGACTTGCAACATAAAACAAGGAAGTGATTTAGCGAGTTAATTCGTAGGTGTTCACTTATCATGCGGGATGAGGCACCAATGACTAACAAACACTTGTTTTGAAGCTTTAGATCGGACCCTAAGAGATATTTTGAGTCCTTCAAATGGCGAGCTTTGGATATTCCTTTTGGAGGTAAGGTTATTGTTTTAGGTGGCGATTTTACGCCAAATTCTTCTGTTATTCCTAAGGGAACAAGACAACAAGTTGTGCATGCCACAATCAACTCTTCTTATTTATGGAACCATTGTGAGATGTTGACGTTAACAAAAACATGAGACTTTTACATGGAACCTCAAATGCTAACATTCTTTGAAGCATCGAGTTTTGAAATGGGTTCTAAAATTGGAGATGGTGCAATAGGTGAGGTAGGTGATTACGACATTTACATTTGAAATTCCGATGACTTACTAATTAAAGATTCACAACAACCAATTCAAGCTATTGTTGAGGCAATATATCCATCCTTTCTTGATCACATGCATGATCCTTTGTTTTTTCAAAATAGAGCGATTTTAGCTCCTAAAAATGAAGTTGTTGATATGATCAATGAGCACATGCTATCTTTAATTCCGGTGATGAAAAGATATATTTGAGTTTAGATACACCTTGCCACGATGGTCCTAACATTAGTATTGTTGATGAGATACATCCACCGGAATTTCTAAATACAATTGTTGCCTCTGGTCTTCCAGCTCATAAACTTAAATTGAAAATCGGTGTTCCTGTTATGTTGTTGAGGAACATTGATCACTCTTCTGGATTATGCAATGGAACTCGATTGATTTTGACAAAAATGGGTAAATTTGTTCTTGAGGTTTTTGTCTTATCGAGGATCAATGCTAGACAAAAGTTTTTATCCCAGGCTATCATTAACTCCGTCAGATCCTCGAATCCTTTTAAGTTTCAAAGAAGACAATTCCCTTTGGCTGTTTCTTTTGCAATGACTATCAATAAGAGCCGGGACAATCTTTGAAAGATGTTGGTGTTTTTTGCCGCGTCCGGTTTTCTCTCACACGGTCAACTATATGTAGTCATTTTTCAAGAGTCACTTCTAGAAAGGGTCTAAAAGTGTTGATCACCGATGACGCAGGAAATTCTACAAATGCCACTTCAAATGTAGTTTACAATGAAGTTTTCCAACGGTTGTAGGTAATTTTCTTTTAAAATTACATCTGTGTTTTTTTGCTGGCTGAAATAATAATATGGGTTTATTAAATAGTAATTGTCTCTATTGGACATTTACATTACGGCCCAACAGCCCATTAATCTCATTTATTTTTTTCCCTTCCAATAACTCATTCTATTTGACCAAAAAAAACAACAGAACTCATCGTCCCTCCGTTCGTTCGTTTCTTTGCATACGTTGTTGTTCCTTCCTTTCCCTACCAATAGCGATTCAATTCAACGAGTTAGTCTTCTTCCACTTTGATTTATTTTCTTTCATCGGTTATTACGTAAATTGCTTTAATTCTGTTTCTCCAAATTAATCTCTCTTCCATTTTCATGTAATTTTGATTCATCTCAGTAAATGCTATCTAGGGTTGATGTGCCTTTAGAAAATAGGAAGAAACATTTAATTTGTTGTTTCATTTACCCATCCAAAATCGTTTGTTCCAATTTTGCCCAAATTCTATAACTTAGGGTTTATTGGGTTCCAATGCGTGTTCTACATCGACTTATTTTTGGAATTCTAAAAATTTGGAGGTGTTCACATGTCCTATAGGGTTGTTTCTTTGCATCATAAAATATCTCATGCGAGATAGACAATAATGCATCACTTATGTTCTCAATGATTGAACTAAGTTCCGGATCATGTAAATAGCTTCTATTGGTTCTTAAATGCAACAAGAATTCGCAAGGTCATATTCATGGGATCGAGAAGAACACTAAACCCTATGTTGATAGTAAGTGCAATCAAAATATTAGGCTAATTAATTCTGGTGCTTAGAGTTTGAGGCATGAAAATGAGAAAAAGTAATACCTCTAATGCACAAAACACAACCACCAAGAGTGACCATGCACCTTTGCCATGCAATTCATTTGTCTTTGTTTTGTGCTGTTTGTATAGATCCTTACACAATGAAGTCCATTCTCTATTGATGAGGAGTTTAATTTCTATAAATTTGATTTCCACCACAATTTATTTTGGCAATGGCACGGCAAGAAAATAGACATTTCTCCAAACATTTTTTTGCGGTTGAAGATATTAGCATTCATTAAATCTTTTTTCCCGTTTTACTTCTGAGTTCTTATGATGGATATCTATTGACTGATTGATTTGTTGTTAGCTTATTGATTGTTATTTCTATTGATATTGTTTCAGCACTTGGTTGGCCAAATTTCACAATGAGGTATGTTTTGCAATTTTTTTTTTCATTTGGTTTTGTTTCTTTAAAATTTTAGCTTTTCACTTTATTTTGCATGCTATTTTCGTTCTTATTAATCAATTTGGTAATTATTAATAGACATCTTTGTATTTCTCCATATGCATCCACGACTAAAAAAGTCTATTTTCTAAGATTGACTTCTAAATATGTTGATCATACTGAGATAGTTTTTAAAATATCTGATGACATTAGTTATGTGGATTATAAAGTATATCTTGATTATAAACTTTTAGTTATTTGAGCAATCGAATGTCACTTAAGGACAATGTTATGAATGCAATTTGGGATACCAAGATTACCAAGCATATCAAACGTAGGGGTGGTGTGATGGTGAGTTGTTTTTCTTGGTTGTTGTCACTAATATCCCTATTTACATATGTGTGACTAAGCTATTTTGTCTTCACAACACTTATTTACAGCACTTTCCCATGAGAATTGGAAGATTAATACGGATACATTGGATATGATTGAGGCATATGATCTGGTATGGATCTCTCTTGGTATTTCCAAATGCGTGTTGCTAAACGAAATAGTGGAGAAAAGTATCTTCGTGGTTTTGAATGGCGAGCCTTCTTAGACAAAAATGTTTATGCGTGTTGGAGATATCGTTGAGTGGGAAATCCGGGGTTGTCCAATCATGATGCACGTGATGATTGTGAGAAAGAAAGATAACCATAAGTTTGGTATGGTCGTAAGAAGAGAAGATCGGCTTAGCAATCATGTCTAGCAACTTCGTTTTTTGCTTTCTTTTGAACCAATGTTTTTAATGGCTATTTGGGTTGTATGACTTTAGCTTATGACTATTATCACTTAGTGTGGTGAATTCCACCCTTTTGTCCTCAGTTTATTCAACTCTCTTTAGTTCTATGATAGTTCTATGATCTATAGATTGTGATATCTTTATTTGAATTTGTAAAGTTATGTGTTTATTTAGTTGTTACAATTTCGAATTTAATCAACATGAACCTAATATAGGTTGTATAATGCTTCCAAAGTATCTGAAGCTTTGGCCCCGTCCATCGGACGGGTGAACCCACTAGTTTTGAGGTAATTCCGAAAATTTTAAATTTTTTTTTTTTTTAAAAAACACAGGGGTATTATTGGTATTTATGGAAAAATGGGGGTGTGGTAGGGAATGAGGGAGTGCGTAAATTAACACCCTTACTACATTTACAGTGTTTGCTGAATTTTTTTACTTTTGGATTTACCAAATTATGGATAAGTCCGGTATACAGATTTCAAAGTTATATACATATTTATCTATTGAATTCATAAACACTGTAATTAAATTTTTTCGATTTACGGATTTATCTATTTAATTGATAAATCTGTAATTGAAAAATTTAACTACTGATTTATCAATTCAATACATAAATCCATAAGTCACAAAAATTTAACAACGGATCCGTTATTAAATAATAGATTACAGATTTATGTTTGTAAATGATAAATTTGCAGTCTTATTAATTTTTTAAAATACTATAATTAATTTTATTTTTGTAAATACACACAAAAAACACAATCTTCATGTCTTATTTTTCTACGGTAATCTTTGTATCTTATCTTATATATATAAAGCAAATACAGCATGCTATTACACTGTAATACACAATGTTCGGAATTACAAAATTACACAAGTACATAAATATATCATCTAACTCTAAGGTTGGCCGGTTTCCCACCGAGCAAACACTGAAGTTTGTTTTTCCACCTCTCTTGCTGGACTCTTCAAGATCGAATGCCTAGAGGTAGTAACCACTAGCAACAAACCCCGACGATAAGGGTTGGTGTAACTCCATCCCCACTCTCCACGAGACCACGGACTGTCGCGGTTGAAGGATTGGAGAACGTTAAGCTCGGCCTCCGATAACTCTAATTTATATAGAGTTATTCATATGTTTAAACTTAGATTATTGCCCAAATTCAAGAAAAGTAAGTGTTAAATAAAGTTTTATAAGTAAAGAACAACATTCAAAGTTTTATGAAGGGTTTAAGAAAGAACTATGCAATTTTGCATATATTTTGATATGTTTGATGTATTTATTCAGTGCAGCTGCAGTTAGTGCACCAACACCAGAATCAGCACCTGATGCACCAACATCAGATTATAATAGTGCACCTGCACTAGGTGCTCCTGCACCAAAAACAGACAATAAATGCACAAATCATCCAATGACCATTTTGATGCACCAACACTTGACTTATGACTTCATGCTTAGTCATAAGGCGCAGGCCAACTTGCAAATTTTGGTGCTCACTATTGGAGACTAACTTGAAGGAGTCACTCATTTAGGGACATGTGGCTCTTCATTATTGGACTTCCCCGTGTGATTGAGTGTGAAGACCACTTTGCTTTATGGAAGGTCTGAAAAGTAAGCATGGTTAACTTACTTGAGTTAACATAGTCTCCAAGCAAACCCTTTATTGAAGGAAAGTTCAAAGTCTATATAAAGACCATAAATCCTCAATAATTGTTCTTACATTTAGTATTTATTTTTTTAGACTTAGTTTTTAGATAGTTTCTGATTTGTAAGGAGGTAAGGAAGGACTTGACGCCTTCTTCCTTCACTTTTACTTAATAGGAAGTTAGTACAAGGAATCGGTGCAACGCTTCTACTTGGAATCTCATGCAAAAGATCTCCTACTCGTGTAATCTTTATATTATTGAGTTCTTTTGTATCTTTACTCATTTCAATATGTTCTTTGCAGATTCTTTCTATTGTATAATGAGTAATATGAGCTAAATTCATTTAGTTGAGATGTTCTAGCCTTATAATGAACCTTTAAGCAAGTTATTGTGTTTTATGTAGTGTATGCACTTTAACTCTTGTGTAATACTTCTTCTAAAACTTATTTTGAAATTGATCACTTTAGAATAAGTAGAATTGTAATAGCAGACATGGGTTACAATTAAGAACTCAAGAGCTAATAATGATAAGTGTTTTCAACAACATCTTTGTTAAAAGTGCCATAATAAATAAAAGAATGTTAAAACCATGTTAGGTCCTAGACATAGGATAACATAGTCCTTAGGGTGATACAATGGATACTTAAGAGGCATGAGTGAACTTATTTAGCACATAGACATAATAAGCATAATGAAACTCGAAGAAAGTGACATGAAAAACACGTATGGATGCAGCTGCATTTAGTGCACCTGCACCACATAAAACACTAAATTCTTAAAGGTGACTTATTTGGCGAAGACATCTCAACTATCATTTCTCACTGATTTCTTATACATCTTTATTGCTTGTTTACATTTTGTTGATTCATTCTCAACACCCCAAAATTGTGAGTAGTATAGATGCACCAATTTATGCTTTCTAAACATGCAAAGTTTTAAACAATCCTTGTGGGTTCGACCTTTCTAAACACTATATTACTTGTTGTATTGTGTCCACTTGCACATCTTTTAGCACACCACCTCCATCATAAAGTTTCCGTTTGTGAGCCTCAGCTAGAAGAAGACAGTGGGTCAAGGATGGACGACAAGGATCACATTTCTAGAGGCGAACTAGCTTGCCTTGACTGAACTTGACTTATCAAGTTTCTGAGCAGCCTTGGAAACAAGAGAAGAAAAGCTTAGCAAAAGCAAAAATCCACTACTCTCGAAGATCAACAACTCCCACATTGATTTTTCTGGCATTCTTGACATATGATAAAACAACGCATGCAAGAATGCTCAGAAAACTCGAGGAAGTAGGGGTGACCTCAAAATAGAAACAACACATTGTGAACATGAAACGAGGAGAAAGCACCAGAGGCAAGCCAGGACGAGGACGTGTCAAGGCTCAGACCCCCTTTTATATCGAAGGAATAACAAGTTACAAGGGAAATAACTTATAAGGCAAAAAAATGATGATCAAAAGGAGAAGAAATCAAGATGACAAAGTCAAAGTCAGATGGTCATACTAGAAACATCTTATCAACCATTATTAACGCTTGAAGGTCTACTATTCAAAAAGCCGAATGACTTAACATTCAGAGGCCTGCCATTGAAGAAGCCAAATGACTTAATACTTGAAGGACTGATAATTTGACCAAGCTCCTCTTAGCATTTGAACGACTTCGCCCTCTACACTCGCCACTTGAAGGACTATGTTCCCAACCAAAACGGCCGGTATACACAAGAGCTTGACCGAACATCACTCGACTGGAAGAGAAGGAATCCACTCATCAAGTTGAGTGTCCGACTGCTGAGCTCCCACCACCAACCGCTCAGCTGACCAACTATAATGATTGTCAAAGTAGTTAATTGCAAATTCTTGATCTTCATCCTTTTGTATTGTAACGACTATAATAGCCATAATATTCATTTCATGTCAGTAATTACCCATTGTACCATGTAATTTGCCCTCTAAAACCAATGAGAAGGATCCCAAATTCATTTTCTTCAATATAATATTATAATCTTACCACTCGTTCATGCTATTGTTTCAGCACTGTGTTGGGTCTCTCTCTTTGTTCTAAGCAAATAGTAATAAATTGGAACAAGTGCAAACATTGTGAACACAGAATTGAGAATGTGCGTTCGGAGAGATCAAACGCGTTACCAAACATGCATAATAGTGAATCAATTCGGCACACCAATAAAATACCCAAGTGATATAATAGTTCACAATGAAATTTGATATTATATGATGCAAACTATTCATATTTTTATTGTTAAGCCCATTATTGGTGATTTCCTTAGAAGGTGCTTGGTTATCGTTTTATAATTCGACGAGACTAAACTTTAAAATGATTTATTACCAACCCAAATAAGATTCCTCCCTTTGAATTTCACGTAATGTTTTTTATATTTTACTCGTATACTTTGAAGTATACACGAAGTTCATCCCCTCGTTCTAAAAAAACTAATAAAATTTAAAAAGTATATCCATCTACAAAGAATAAAATACGGATTCCCGGATGATGCTACTTTACCAAAGGATAAAAAGTGGTGTCGTTTGTGAATGAGTATGGGAAAAAGTAGTAAGAATGGTTAAAGTAATATTCAACCCTTACATGAATGTTACTCAAAGTCATCTTATAGCCAAGCAGTACCTTTCTTACCAACTTGTACGTTAAACCACCAACCTCTTTCCAATGGAAGAATAATTCACGCCCACCGACGAACGTTTCCCACTTCTCAACATCTTTCTTCTTCTAACTTCTTTCCTTCTCACCAACGCGACGTTACATATCGTTGCGTATGAAAAAATATTTGTTGAGAGAGTTGAACACTTTAAATAAATTTTCAATATATCGAATGATTAGTCTCTACCGCTGCTGTGGAGGATGTATTGATTTGAAAATTTAAAAAAAAAAAAAAAACTTTCTTTCCTTCTCATTCAAAATTATCCAACCAATACATTAAACACAAAGGATTAATGACTCAAAAGAAAGAACAAACATGCATAGCCATGACAAAGTACATGAAATTAACCACACTTTAACTCATAAATAAATATGCATATCATATAAAAATTTCAAGAGCGAGGTCTAGTTCATTACAAACATGAGTGGTCCTTCTATAAAAATGTTAAGACACCCAAAGTGAGAATCGCCCATTTCCTTAATTAAAGTACGAACCAACATGAAAAAAAAAATACTAACATGAACTAAAAATTCATCCATAAAAAAAAAGGTCCATGTCCACCTACCATTTACCAAGAACAAAGCATATATAGATCTAATTTTCAGACATGCATAAACCTAATATATAACTAACAGTCATGAAACTAAACCAAAATTTCCCCAAAAAAATGATGGATAATGGGATCCATATATGTTAATTTGAGATTAATTAAATTAATTAATTAATCAATCTTCAAAACCCACTTTCTCCCAAATAGCATTCCTAACACTGCGTAAATCTCTGCCTTTGAGAGTCCTTCCAATCCCTTCATGCACAGAGAGAGAAGCACCTCTAGTCCTTGCAAGATACTCATGAGGGGGTACTCTAATGCCATGATCCTCACCACCATCTTCATCATCATCATCATCATCATCATCATCACTTTCCCACTTTCTGTGTTCCTTGTAATCCCCCTTCAAGATCTTGGGCCAGTCAGGTATGTTCATAGGCAATGAAGCTGGGCCCACTTGGCCCACCTTCCTCGTCGATCTCTTCAAACCAGATCGCGAACCCGTCATGCTATTACTACCTGCACCACCACTTTTCTTTGCTTCACCTCCATTAATGTTGCACGAGTTCCACAACTCAGCTTCATCGAACTCAAACTCAAACACACCCTCTTGAGGAGAAGATTTTTGGGTTGCAGCAAAATTGTAACTTTGCTTTGAAAGAAAGCTCTTCCTTGACGCCATTGAATTTCTCTCTCTAAAGTTGTGTTAGTTTTTTCAATATGTCCAAGTCTTCCATATCTACATTTATTTATATTGCTTTGGTAGTAATGGATAAAGCTAATCCATCTCCTTTTATTGAATGCAAATGTACTTACCTCAATTAACGTGAAGTTGCCGTTAGATTTGATCCATTTGGCTTGATGGTGATGTTACATACCGTGGGAAATGGAGGGTGTATGGTAAGAGTGTGGGGTGGCACGTATGGGATGTTGTTGTGACAAGTAGGATAACATTGTGTGTGGGGATAAAACTAATGGAGGAAAAGACACGTAGGAGTATTTGTGGCCCATGCTCAATCATCGTTGTTCAACGATGTTGAAACGTCTGTTTGTTTGGGACCGTGAGTGTTAGAAAAAAGACAGATAAGGGGCAAAGTTATCCAATTCCGAATAACTCACACGTGGACCAACCCAATGTTTCTCTCTTTGATTACTGCAAAAGAAGTAGAGAACTTCTTAAATGTCGATTGAGTAAGACAAAATTTTCACATTTATACATGTATTATTGTCATCAATTATTGTTTGCCAAATAAATTTTATTCTCTTTATTGGAGATGAGATGAGGTACCATACAGAGGATTAGGTAGCCGTAGCGGATAAAATTGAAAGTGATGGTTAAAATTAGCGGTTGAAATAATTTATCAAAATAAAAGTACATAAATAGACATTTGTAATTAATGCTTAAAAATGATAGAAAAATTCATTTAATGAAAGATAAATGAGGAATTTAATTAAAATAATGAGATTAAAATTTAGAGAAAAATGAAATGGTATAAGCTATAAACTAACGACTAGCATTGCCAAACATAGCATTAGGATGAGAGGATGATCTTTCATTTAATATGAGAAATTTTTTAGACTCTTTGAATATTTATGAATAAAATTACACTTGAGATTTATCTTCATTGTCATCAATTATTGTGTCATGTAACACTAAGGAGGGATAAGGATCCTCTCCATCGACCAGAAAATTTTAGTTGGAGAGAGAAAGACATAAAGAATAAAATATTATTATATTCATTGTATTTTTTCACTCTCTAATTGGAACTCTCCTACTACTTAGGCGTAGCAATTCTTGACTACGGTTGAAAAGCGATACTTTCATATCACACGCTTTAGTCAAAAAAAAAATTATTTCATATTACTTGACGATATCAATGAAACATTAATTTTTCCTTTCCTATCATAATTTATCTTTCTCACACAAAATTAATTATTTTTCTTAATTTATGTGAAATGACCAAAGCGTCTTATCATATGGGATAAAGGGAGTAAGTAATTGTAAGTGTACCTTAATTATTGTATCGCCTTCTAAAAACTTTACTTAATTGTAAATTAATTTTGTAAATCACGTATAAAAAGAAAAGGCTAAATTACTGTTTTGGTCCTTTATCTTTGGCCTCAATTTCATTTTGGTCCTTTATCTTTTTTTTTTCGTTTTGGTCCTTTATCTTTCATTTTCGTTTCATATTGGTCCCTGCCGTTAGTTTAAGCTAACAGACGCCACGCTGGCAGTTAACTGCTGACGTGGCGTCTTAAATTAATTAAATGACGTGGCAAATTAATTCTTCTTCTTCCTCACTGTCAAGCTTTGGTTTTCATGTCCAGTCCACATTCATCAAATTAATTCTTGGTCAAGCTTTCATGTCCAAATCCACATTCATCAAATTAATTCTTCTTCTTCCTCACTGTCAAGCTTTGGTTTTCCCCTACTTATTCTTAATCATCTTTTCATAATTCCTTTGTTCCACTTTCGTTTTTCCCTTCTTATTCTTCCTTTCGTTAATGATCTTGTCAAGCTTCGTTTTTCACATCTTTGATTCTTCTTCTTCGAAACCCAATACAGATCTGAAACGAAAATCAAAACCCATTACACGTGTATAGCTGAAAGTAACGAAAACTAATCCCATTACTGAGATCCAAAATGAAGAAAATCGAAACCCATTACGGATGATAACGTTAATTGATTCAACGCTCGATTTGGGGATTTGGTGCCCGAGGTGCAACAATGGGGTTTGCGGTTCGATTCCGTTGAGTTCTTTCATAGGAGCTTTCATGGATCTGCTAGAACTAGTTCTTTTTGCATCCACTTAGTGATGATGTTGGCGCCTTTTTCTAGTGATTTTCTGGAGTTGGTGTTTCGTGTAACACCCCTTATATATTTAAAAGTAGTTAACTAATAAAATCGAGTTTTAAAAAAACTTTCCACGCACCTCAAAAGAGGGTGGTACATTTAATGAAAACAACATCGACATATTTAGAAATCCAAACTCATCAAATGCATAAAAGGCATATCATAGTCACATGGATTAAAACCATCAAAACCACACATTTAGTGTTTACAAAGAATCCATCAAATAGTCTACAAAGACAAATGGAAAATAAAGCCGAAGTTCACATACTCAATACATAAGTTCAAATCGGTTCAATACATAACCATAAATAAAGTGCTACTAAGACCCCAACCCCTGTTTACTATCGAGTGACTCAATAAAACCCAAGAGGCATGGCATCATCACTTGAATCACCACTGTTTGTCGCCACGCGAGCAGCAACAAGAAATGCTAGGGTGAGTCTCTTTACATAAATTATAACAAGTCGGATAAGCATTATAATTAGAAAGCATCTAGGCAATCACAATTCGCAATAATAGATGAATCAATCACTACAATATTTTATGAAGGTATGAGTATATGCATGTGTGCAATATGCATGTGGATCCATAATCATCACCAAAATCCCGTCGGTTTGGCGAAGCCACATCACCATTCACCATACACCACGTAATGCATATGAAATATGTGACACCATGACAATGCATTCACAACATCACAATTCATCACCACAATTATTCAACTCACCATTTTGGCGAGAAGCCACAACACCATTCACCTCATTTAATAATCATCACCTCATCATTTATTAATCATCACCTCATCATTTATTAATCATCATCTTAACACTTATTAGATTAAATCCCACCTAAGGGCCAAACCCCTCCTAAGGACCCTTTCTTCACTTAAGGACCAATTGTGACACACCAAAAATTAATTTAGGGACTTAGGAAAATATTTGACATATTGGGACTAATTAGACACTAAGGGACTATTTTGTCGCGCCAAGGATTAATTTAATTCTTAGGGACTAAATTGTCACACCAAGGATTAAATTAATTCTTAGGGACTAAACCATCACTTAGACACATTTGGGTACCTAGGCGCGAGGGCGGCCAAATGGCGCCCATAACCAACCACCAAACAACCACACCCACCAACCAAAGACCGGGCGCCAAAATGCTAGCAATGGCGCCTCCCCGCAACAACACGCACAAGACACACACGCCACACAACAGCGCGCAAAGTTGCCCAAAGAATCGCGCCCCTCCTACACACACACACACACGTTTCGGCCATAGCGCCAAGTTGCCAAAGAATCGCCCCCCCACACACACACACACACGATTTTGATCCACGCGCCAAGTTGCCCGGCAAGAATCGGCGCCCCCCACACACACAATCACCCGGCCAGCGCCATTTGCCTAGGCATTTGGCGCCCCTTCCTAAACCTCACCCAACACACCTCAAACTTAATTTTTTTTTTCTCAACAACTCATTTCTCACATAACAACACCAACATAGCCATTAAATATTTATTACCAATTCATCATATTTACATACTCATTCTCATATCACCATTTCATCAAACATACACCATGCATCAATCACAACTCATGCTCTTACAACCACAAACAACATGTTATGACCAAATTCAAGCATTCCAAACATCAATCAACATACAATCAACACAAGGTCACACAACACATCATTCCTAGAGCTATTCTCACTATAATACACATCCTACAAGCTATAAAAGATGTATGGAGAATCCACAACCTTGGGTGAGCTTGAAAACTTCACACAATCACCAAAATCACCAAATAAAGCAAGTTTCCCTCAAAATGTAGCTATGGCCGAATGTTCTCTCTCCTTGGGTAACCATAGAGAATTCAAAATAACAAGGATGAGCTTATGTAACTCATGGAAATGGAACATGGAAGGAAAACAAGGGTGTTTAAGGCCAAAGACTTCACTTACCAACACAAAACTTGAGAAAAGTTTCCTCCTTTTTCTCCTTCAAGTCAAAACGTGAACCTCTCTTGCTTTGGGTAGCCATGGAAATTCAAAATGGAAGGAATAAGCTCATAGAACTTAGAGGATTTGAAATAGGGAATGAAAGGATGAAGATTAAGACTAAGAAGTGACTTACCCACCAAAAACTCAAGCAAGATACTTCCTTTCCTCCTCCTCCTCTTGCGCTTATTCTTTGCCTCTCCCCTCTCTACTTTCTATTTTCTTCTTTCTTTCAAAATGAGGTATGGATACCCTAGTTTAGGACCCCTACCCTTTATGACTACTATTGGGCCTCATTAATGGCCCTTGGGCCTTATTCCCACTCCTCCATTTAATTTATTCCACCTCCTGAAATAAAAATAATTCTAACTTAGTATTCCTACTTAAAATAAATTAGACTCTTTTTAGATAAAATAAACCTCAACTTTATAATTAATTTAATTTAAGGTTGCAAGCCTTAAATAACTTAATTAATTAAATAATTAAATTATTTTGGGCGTTACAACTCTCCCCCACTTAAAGAATTTCGTCCTCGAAATTACCTGAATCGAACAACTCTGGGTAAGACTCTCTCATCTTGCTTTCCAACTCCCAAGTCATGCTCTCGCCCACAGCTCCTAACCAAACTACCTTCACCAACTTGATCTCTTTACCTCTTAAGACCTTCACCTCACGATCCTCAATTCTAACTGGCATTGTCTCCACCGTAAGGTTATCTCTCACCTCCACATCGTCCATCTGCACTACATGAGATGGGTCTGGCACATACTTCCGCAACTGAGATACATGGAACACATCATGCAGATTAGCAAGATTAGGTGGCAAGGCCACTCGATAAGCAACTTTCCCAACTCTCTCTGAAATCTGATATGGTCCAATAAAACGCGGAGTTAACTTCTTAGACTTCAACGCACGAACCCCACCTGTTGTCGGAGTAACTCTTAGAAATACATGATCACCCGCCTGAAATTCTAGATCCTTCCTTCTCTTATCATGGTAACTCTTCTGTCTACTCTGTGAAGCCTTCATCTTCTCTCTAATCAACTTCACTTTCTCTGTGGTCTCACGCACCAACTCAGGACCTAGCACTACACTTTCTCCGGGTTTAGGTGCCAACACAATGGAGTCCTACACCTCCTCCCGTATAATGCCTCAAAAGGCGCCATACCGATACTCGAATGAAAATCATTATTGTAAAGTGAATTCAATCGGTGACAAATGTGAATCCCATGAACCTCCTCGCTTTCAAGAACACATGCTCTTAACAAATCCTCAAGTGATTGAATTGTCCTCTCTGCAATGCGCATCCGTCATGCGTGGATGATATGTTTGAACTCAACCTCAATTTGGATCCCAAAGCCTCTTGCAAACTTTTCCAAAACTCTAAGTAAACCTAGGATCCCTATCGGACCACGATACTCAAAGGTACACCATGCGGCTTCACAATTGTCTTAACATAGATGTCCGCAACTTCTGAATCGATCGAGTAATGTTAATCGGCAAGAAATGAGCGATTTCACAACCTATCAACAACCACCCATATAGTATCAAATCCTCTCTGTGTAGTCGGCAAACCACCACAAAATCCATGGAGATACTATCCCACTTCCATTCAGAACATCCAAAGGTTGCATCAACCACGCTGCTTTTGATGCTCTATCTTCGATTTCGACATGTCGTGCAAGCATACACAAACCGAGCCACATCACGCTTCATACTGTGCCACCAAAACGGCTTCTTCAAATCTTGATACATTTTCGTAGCTCCCGGTGAATACTCAACCTCATCACGATGACCTTCTTCTAGAATTGCTCTCTTGATCTCATCATTACTAGGAACACAAATTCTCCCACTGTACCTTAGCACATCTTGAGCATCTACCACATAATCTTCACTCGGGAGTGGTCAATCCCAACCGCGATCTCAACTAGCTTAATGTCCCTCTTTTGAGCTTCTCGAATAACATTCAAAAAGTCATTGTGAATCTTCAACACACCCAATCTCACACTCTTAGGTGTCACCTCATGACTAGACTCAAATCTCGAACTGCTCAATTAGTTCAAGCTCCTTCACCATCATTGCGGATACATGTAAGGACTTTCTACTCAAAGCATCACTACCACATTAGCTTTCCCTGGATGATAGTTCAAGCTAAAGTCATAGTCTTTCAAAGAATTCCAACCATCTCCTTTGTCTCATATTTAATTCTTTCCTGTCAAACAGTAATCGCAATCCTTTATGGTCACCGAATACCTCAAACTTAGAACCATACAAATAATGTCTCCAAATCTTCAAGGCAAAAACAATTGCATGAAGCTCCAAATCATGGGTGGGGTAATTCTTTTCATGAGCTCTCAATCGTCTTGAGGCATACGCCACAACCTTACCATTTTGCATCAAAACACCTCCTAGCCCCATTTTAGACGCATCGCAATATACAACAAAAGGCTCTCCAGATTTGGGTAATGTCAAACAGGTGATGTTGTCAACCTTCTTTTCAATTCTTGGAAACTTTCTTCACATTTGGAATCCCACACAAAAGCCTTCCCTTTACAAGTTAATTGAGTTAGCGGAAGTGCCAACTTTGAAAACCCCTCAATAAACCTTCTATAATATCCCGCCAATCCAAGGAAACTTCTAATCTCCGTAAATCGACTTAGAGCCTCCCATCGCATCACCGCATCAACTTTGGATGGATCTACCGCAATCCCATCACGTAAATAATATGACCTAGAAAGCTCACTTCCTTCAACCAAAAGTCACACTTTGATAGTTTAGCATACAACTTTTTCTCTTTCAACACTTCTAGCACTAACTTCAGATGCTCTGCATGATCCCCTTCGGACTTGGAGTACACCAAAATATCATCTATGAAAACCACCACAAATCGATCCAAGTAGTCATGGAAAATACGGTTCATGTACTCCATAAATACCCCGTGTGCGTTAGTGACACCAAACGGCATTACGTAATACTCATAATGTCCATATCTGCGTCCCGAATGTTGTCTTCAATATCCTCATCTTTCACTTTTTATCTGATGATAGCCCGATCTCAAATCAATTTTGCTAAACACCTTAGCACCAACTAACTAGGTGATCCATCAAATCGTCAATTCTCGGAAGTGGATACTTGTTCTTGATTGTTACTTTGTTCACCGTGTCTATAGTCAATGCAAAGCCGCATACTTCCATCTTTCTTCTTCACCAACAAGATCGGGCGCTCCCAAGGTGACACACTAGGTCTTATGAACTTCTTCTCAAGTAAGTCCTCCAACCGACTCTTCAACTCGAGATAATTCGGATGCGGACATCCTATATGGAGCCATGGACACGGGCCTAGTGCCGTGCACAAGATCAATACCAAACTCTACTTCTCTTTCAGCAGCGCACATCCGGAATTTCGTCGAAACACTTCAGAAATTCACGAACTATTGGCAACTCTTCAATCTTAGCTTGGCTCTCCACGCACAATGATGCCATCAATGAAAACAAATTTTTAGCTTCCTCCTTCAAAACTCTATGCAATTGACGGAATGTAACAATGCGCATTCTTCCTCCTTAGAAGAAGGAAAGCTCACGGATCTATTACTAGCACAATTGATATGTACTTGGTTATCAACTAACCACCATACCAAGAATGATGTCCAACCCTCCTAAAGGCAAGCAAATAAGATCAACAAGAAACTCTCTCGCCAAAGACCGACAGAGGACATCTAGCACACATTAGGGATGTAGTTCACCGAACCTTTGGTCGGGTATCAATAACCATGTCCCTTCTCATTGTAGACAAAACAAGACCCGCTTTTTCAAAGACACAAGGCAAAGAATGAAAGAATGTGTTGCACCAAATCTCTGAATAGCTATTAAAGGAGTACCATTAATGAAACATGTACCTCTAATTTCGTTGTCCCCCCCGGATCCCGCCAGAGCAAATACCTTCCCTTTAACCGCTTCTTTCTTGGACTTAGGACATTTGGTGCTAACATGTCCCACCTCATGACAGATATAGCAAACAACTTCTTTCTTCTCACATGCATTAGACTTGTGGCCCTTCCCGACCACACTTGTAACAACGAACCTCGGGCACTCACCGATCCTATGGCGGGCTTCTTGCAGCCAAAACATACAATACCTGGGGATTCACCTCCCCCACTTGAACCTTTTCCCCCGCTTGCCTTCCATTTCCCTTTGCCCCCACTCACATCATATGGTTTTCCCCGGAATTGAGCATTCTTTTTCTCTCTTACCATCTTGTGCGGCCCAAAGAAAGACTGCCCCTCCTCATAAATTCTACACTTGTCCACTAGCTTGGCAAAGTCTCGAATCTCCCGGTATCCAATGGCTTTCTTAATCTCTCGGGCCGCAGACCATTCTCAAACTTCACACACTTGGAAAATTCGAATCGGCTTGGTTGTCATAGTAAGGGCAAAACTTGACCAACTCTTCAAACTTTGCTTTGCATATTCACTTTCTGACTTGTTTCCCTCGCTTTGATTCCAAAAACTCTACCTCCTTTTTAGCACGCACGTCCTCCGATAATACTTCCTTGTGAACTCCTCTTTGAATACCCCCAAGTAATTTCCTCATCCGCAGCTTCAAGTCTCTGTTTTTTCTCATCCACCAATCATCCGCTTCTCTTTCAAAGATGTGAGTCCCAAACTTCACCTTTTGTCTTTGGGGTGCACGCCATCACACGGAAGATTCGCTCAATTTCCTTCACCAGTCGGTGCTCCATCCGGATCATATCTACCTTTGAAGGTAGGTGGGTTCTCACGTTGAAAAGTAGCCAACTTGCGATCCTCAACATCTTCTACCACCCTCTGCTCCCCATAGCTTTGTGCTATGGCTTGCGAGAGCCTCAAATAGAAAAGATCAATCCTTCGGGCCATTCTCAACCTAACATCTGCAAAGCATTAACATTCGTTAAGGAACAATTAACACTACCTAGTTGTCATAGATACTATGACAGCATACACACTGGCCGGACGGACCGAATCGCTCTCGATACCACTAATGTAACACCCCTTATATTTAAAAGTAGTTAACTAATAAAATCGAGTTTTAAAAAAAACTTTCCACGCACCTCAAAGAGGGTGGTACATTTAATGAAAACAACATCGACATATTTAGAAATCCAAACTCATCAAATGCATAAAAGGCATATCATAGTCACATGGATTAAAACCATCAAAACCACACATTTAGTGT
This sequence comes from Oxytropis ochrocephala, assembly GCA_020916435.1. Taxonomy (NCBI): domain Eukaryota; kingdom Viridiplantae; phylum Streptophyta; class Magnoliopsida; order Fabales; family Fabaceae; genus Oxytropis; species Oxytropis ochrocephala. The sequence goes on along the minus strand of CM037090.1, from coordinate 31,730,071 downwards.
TTACAGATAATCCATCAAATAGTCTACAAAGACAATGGAAAATAAAGTGAGTTCACATACTCAATACATAAGTTCAAATCGATTCAATACATAACCATAAATAAAGTGCTACTAAGACCCCAACCCCTGTTTACTATCGGAGTGACTCAATAAAACCCAGAGGCATGGCATCATCACTCGGAATCACCTGTTTGTCGCCACGAGAGCGGTGCAACAACAAGAAATGCTAGGGTGAGTCTCTTTACATAAATTATAACAAGTCGGATAAGCATTATAATTAGAAAGCATCTAGGCAATCACAATTCGCAATAATAGATGAATCAATCACTACAATATTTTATGAAGGTATGAGTATATGCATGTGTGCAATATGCATGTGGATCCATAATCATCACCAAAATCCCCGTCGATTTGTGGCGAAGCCACATCACCATTCACCATACACCACGTAATGCATATGAAATATGTGACACCATGACAATGCATTCACAACATCACAATTCATCACCACAATTATTCAACTCACCATTTTGGCGAAGCCACAACACCATTCACCTCATTTAATAATCATCACCTCATCATTTATTAATCATCACCTCATCATTTATTAATCATCATCTTAACACTTATTAGATTAAATCCCACCTAAGGGCCAAACCCTCCTAAGGACCCTTTCTTCACTTAAGGACCAATTGTGACACACCAAAAATTAATTTAGGGACTTAGGAAAATATTTGACATATTGGGACTAATTAGACACTAAGGGACTATTTTGTCGCGCCAAGGATTAATTTAATTCTTAGGGACTAAATTGTCACACCAAGGATTAAATTAATTCTTAGGGACTAAACCATCACTTAGACACATTTGGGTACCTAGCGCGCGCGGGCGCCCAAAATGGCGCCCATAACCAACCACCAAACAACCACACCCACTGGCCCCAAAGACCGGGCGCCAAAATGCTAGCAATCGGCGCCTCCCCCAACACGCACAAGACACACACGCCACACAACAGCGCGCAAGTTGCCAAAGAATCGGCGCCCCTCCTGCACCACACACACACACGCACGTTTCGGCCATAGCGCCAAGTTGCCAAAAGAATCGCGCCCCCACACACACACACACACATTTTGATCCACAGCGCCAAGATGCCCGGCAAATCGGCGCCCCTGCCACACACACAATCACCCAGCCAGGCGCCATTTGCCTAGGCATTTGGCGCCCCCCCTTCCTAAACCTCACCCAACACACCTCAAACTTAATTTTTTTTTTCTCAACAACTCATTTCTCACATAACAACACCAACATAGCCATTAAATATTTATTACCAATTCATCATATTTACATACTCATTCTCATATCACCATTTCATCAAACATACACCATGCATCAATCACAACTCATGCTCTTACAACCACAAACAACATGTTATGACCAAATTCAAGCATTCCAAACATCAATCAACATACAATCAACACAAGGTCACACAACACATCATTCCTAGAGCTATTCTCACTATAATACACATCCTACAAGCTATAAAAGATGTATGGAGAATCCCCTAACCTTGGGTGAGCTTGAAAACTTCACACAATCACCAAAATCACCAAATAAAGCAAGTTTCCCTCAAAATGTAGCTATGGCCGAATGTTCTCTCTCCTTGGGTAACCATAGAGAATTCAAAATAACAAGGATGAGCTTATGTAACTCATGGAAATGGAACATGGAAGGAAAACAAGGGTGTTTAAGGCCAAAGACTTCACTTACCAACACAAAACTTGAGAAAAGTTTCCTCCTTTTTCTCCTTCAAGCTGAAAACGTGAACCCTCTTGCTTTGGGTAGCCATGGAAATTCAAAATGGAAGGAATAAGCTCATAGAACTTAGAGGATTTGAAATAGGGGAATGAAAGGATGAAGATTAAGACTAAGAAGTGACTTACCCACCAAAAACTCAAGCAAGATACTTCCTTTCCCTCCTCCTCCCTTGCGCTTTTCCTCTCCCCCTCTCTACTTTCTATTTTCTTCTTTCTTTCAAAATGAGGTATGGATACCCTAGTTTAGGACCCCTACCCTTTATGACTACTATTGGGCCTCATTAATGGCCCTTGGGCCTTATTCCCACTCCTCCATTTAATTTATTCCACCTCCTGAAATAAAAATAATTCTAACTTAGTATTCCTACTTAAAATAAATTAGACTCTTTTTAGATAAAATAAACCTCAACTTTATAATTAATTTAATTTAAGGTTGCAAGCCTTAAATAACTTAATTAATTAAATAATTAAATTATTTTGGGCGTTACATTTCGGGTTTTGCCATTACACCATTGTTGTTGCAAAGAGAACCTGAACATTTTAGCTTCTTGAAAGAATATTTTTCTGCAGCAAAACATGAAGAAGAAGATGAAGACATCACGTAGAAATAATGTTTTTGTTTTAGAAAATAAAAAAAAGTAATGACTCAGTAAAAATAAGGCTAAATTACTGTTTTTGGGTATTTTGTTCTTCTTTTTTGTATTGCTGTTGTTGCTGGATTTTATTCAGATTTGTTTGTGTTCCAGATTTGTTTGTGTTCCAGATTCGATTTTTGTGTTGCTGGATTTTATTCAGATTTGTTTGTTTTCAGAAGATGGTGATGATGATGAGGGGGTGGGTGGGTGGGAGGAAGATGAGAGTGATTCTGGGTTTTGTTTTTTGATTCATGGGAGGAAGATGGTGATGATGATGAGGGGGTGGGTTTCTGGGTTTTGTTCTTCTTCAGATTTATTTATTTCATTTTTTAGTGTTTTTTGTTTTTGTGTCAATTTGGTCCCTTATGTTTTATTTTAGTTTCAATTTGGTCCTTGTTTGCCATGTCATTAAATGAGTGTAATTAATTTGCCACGTCATTTAATTAATTTAAGACGCCACGTCAGCAGTTAACTGCCAGCGTGGCGTCTGTTAGCTTAAACTAACGGCAGAGACCAATATGAAACGAAAATGAAAGATAAAGGACCAAAACGAGAAAAAAAAAAGATAAAGGATCAAAATGAAATCGAGGCCAAAGATAAAGGACCAAAACAGTAATTTAGCCAAAAGAAAATAAGTGTACCTTTTTGAATTTTTCTGCATGATATTTATTGTTGAAGTATTGAAATTGTTTCTTAAACGTAAAATGAGATATTGAAATGCAATTTAGAAACACTATATTAATTAGGATAAGCTCACTATATTAATTAGGATAAGCTCTGTAATCGAGTTCATGGAGAACGGATGATCTTAACATCCTTTATCAAAATAAAGTACGAGTTTAACATTAAACAACTCAATTATTGTCTGCTTAAAAAAACTCAATTATATATGTACTGTCAATTTGTCAAAAATAAAAACAAATTTATTGTCAAAAATAACTTTAAAAACTAAATTTTATTTTAATATTTATTATAGTAAATGCTTTAATTAATTTTAATAAAAATTCTTAAATCAAATATATTAATTAATGATCAAAATTAAATCAAAAACAAATATTGCCTCCATTCCTAATCTTTGGTACTTACTTGTTACACACAAATTAAGGTATCATTAATTTGTATTAGCTAAATACAAAAATACCTATTTTATAGTTGTATTGAGATAATTAAAATCAAAATAAAGGTGTATTGAAACAATTAATTTGTGCTTTGAAACTCTAAAAAGCTCAATAAATATGAAGAGTGTATTTGGAAAAGTATATTGAATTGTACATTAATTTTATAAAAGTACCAAAGATTAAGAACGGAGGGAGTATTACATTTTTCAAATTAAATGATAGCCGAGTATCGATATTGGCTAAAGAATAAAAAAGTACATTTTTTTATTAAAAACATAGTTTTTGAAATAAATATTTTTTTTGACCAATGAAATAAATATTATTAATTGTTGTTGTTTAATATATATTTTTTTATAAAACAATTTAATTCCTTAACCATTAATTTTAGAGTACATATTAAGATGATATTAAATTTAAAATATATTAAATGTTTAATTGATACTTCTTCTCTAAGTGACATGTGTTTTTCGAGACTAATACCTAATGTTAGCTGTAATGACCTAAAATGTGTGATTTTTGAATTCACTCGCAACGTTCTTGGCATTGCAAGCTATGATTGCTTGATTGTTCGCTGTGACAAATGATTTTAATCTTTCAAATACGTAATGCATAAATGTGTAATGTTGGATTAGACTTACTGGTCTTGCTCAATAATATTGGCATCCCAATAATCTTATTGCAATTGCTAACAATGTTGGAATACCAACTAGTTTAGATGATACAACAAGTAAAAACTCATTTGATAGATCCTTTGGTAATTTCGCACGCATCTTGGTTGATATAGACATGAAATCAGAGCTTAGGAATCAAATGCTAATTGAGAGGTCATATTATGCTTTCTTAGTGAACATTGAGTATGAAAATTTGTCTTCCTTCTGTATGAATTGCAAGACTATCAATCATACCAGAATATGTCGCTATGGCAAAACATGTTCTAAATATGTCCCTAAGCTCCATACTACTAATAATGTGAATTACAAGCAGAAAACTCAAGTTACACATGCTAACACCTATGTGAATACGGAAGCTCTTAAAGGTGTCAATAGAGATCCCGGAGATGGTTTGGATCATAATCCTTTATTGGGACCTATTGAGCCGTCTAATGCCCAACAAGCCCTACCTATAAAGGCGCAACAACAACAAAGGGAATTTTCACCTAATGTGATTAGAGAGGAGGTCATGCAATCTAAGGAAGAATCAGATGTCCATGACTCTTTTGCTTCAGATGACGGTTCACCCGTGGTTATCCAGACGCAAGAGACTTATTTTAACTCGACTCAGAAGTTTACTATCGCTTCTATCCCTAACACACAAACAGCAGTTCAAAATAACACCTTTCTGATCTATTCCACCTCTGTAGCTACCCAAGCTAGTAGTGATTCTATTAACTTATCCTCTACTCAACCCCCACCACTAGGCTAGATTTGCTAAATGCCTCAAAGTCTAATGCTACTATAATCTAGTGGTAGCATCTGACGTGAAAATTTTAGAGAAACTTTGGAGTGATGTGTTAGACGAAGTTGCTAATCCTATGACCAAGGAACAAATGCATAGTATTATAAGCTTGAACTGGTGGTGTCCAAGACCCATAAGAAAAAAAATTGGCCAAAAAAGAAATTGGTCCAGAAAACTGTAGTCTATAATACCCGTTCAAAGACAAATACTTCTTTGTCTCTTTTTGATCTGAATATTATAAGCTAGTCCTAAAATTTTTAGAAAATGAAAAACTGACTAGAGAATTGTTGGTTATAATTCTCATTCAATGACATCTTCGGCCTATGTCTCTTTTATCTAACTATATTAAGTTAGTGTTTTTTTAATCTCTAGGATGGAGTGTTTTAGGGGCTCTCTATTAGGAGCTCCTATTATTGTTTTGACTTTATCTTCTGCTTGCCAATAGTATTAGTCTAGTCCTCCTCTTGAGCTATTTTCTGTCATTTTTTTCATAAATTCAAGGAATGTAGCCTACTTGATTAAAAAGAGTATTGATTCTCCCAATGCAAAATAGTTTCAAAGCTCGAAAAAACAAAAGTGTCAAAAGAGTCTTTTAGCATGCACAACCCTAGATATCGATAAATGATCATCTTATATTTTGAGAAAAACAAAAGTGTCAAAAGAGTCTTATATTTTGGGATGGAGGAAGTAGTATTATAAAGGATCTCTTATTTTTGAAAAACAAAAAGTGTCATAAGGTCTTACATTTTGATATTTTTCTATTATTGAGAGGTGCCCTTAAGATGAGGGTGCACTTACGAATCGCCTTAATCGTCGCCCACAACAACGAGTTGGGATTCAAAATAAGGCTCATACTTCTTACAACCCCTCTCTACTCACCAACACCTCCAAAACTAGCGAAAAGATCGTAACACCCTTAATGAAGTGCCCACTTCCATTTTTTCGAGATTACGATGGTTTAGAAGTTTACCACCGAGTGTTGTATCTTCACAAACATCCCCTAATATTGAACTTACCAGCTTCAGAAGTTCTCCACCGAGTCAAATCGGAACTTTGAAATTTGAACCATTCGAGTTTAGAAAAAAAGGGACATTTTGGAGATATTGGGGTGTTGGAGGTGCCTCTTGAGTAGGGAGGGGTTGTAAGTTGGGGCTCAAAACAAATCCGTTTGGAGTTTCCAAGCCCACTGTCATCTTACTAACCCAAGTAGCAAAACCCTAGTTTATATTTCCAGTTTCCTACTTTCCTTCGCTTCAAAACCCTAAATTAACGCAAAACGCAGAAGCACTTAGAACAGAAATCGCAGTCTTATCCAGCAGCGAATAATGCCGCCAAAGTTCGATCCATCACAGGTGGTAGATGTGTACGTTCGAGTGACCGGAGGCGAGGTCGGAGCGGCGAGTTCTCTGGCGCCGAAGATCGGTCCTCTAGGTCTTTCCCCCAAGAAAATCGGTGAAGACATAGCTAAGGAAACAGCCAAGGACTGGAAGGGACTCCGAGTGACGGTGAAGCTGACGGTGCAGAACCGGCAGGCAAAAGTGTCAGTAGTGCCATCCGCGGCGGCGTTGGTGATCAAGGCATTGAAGGAGCCAGAGAGGGACCGGAAGAAGACGAAGAACATCAAACACAACGGAAATATCTCCCTGACGACGTCATTGAGATCGCGAAAGTGATGAAGCCAAGATCTATGGCTAAGGAGCTTAGTGGCACCGTGAAGGAGATACTCGGGACTTGCGTATCTGTTGGTTGTACGGTGGATGGGAAAGATCCCAAGGATTTACAGCAGGAGATTAACGATGGAGACGTTGAGATTCCTTTGGAATAATACTGACTGATCCTTTTCAAGTAATTTTGCTTTTGTTGTCTTTAATCAGTTTTCCTTTTGGCAGTTTTGTTTCAAGTTTTCTTAAATGAAAATGAAATTGGTTTGCTCATGATTCACGAGAATGATAGTTTGTAGTTTCAGTCTCAGGGGGGACTGGTAATACTTATGAGCAATGATAGATGGATATGAGTTTGTTAATTTTGGAATTGAGCTGAGAATTGATATAATTTTGTGATTTCACATTTGTCTAGATGTCAACTCGGTTGGCCCTTATAGATTGGTGTAACAATTTTTATGATCTGCGTTCTGGCTTGGTGGACATGTTTTGGGCAGGTTTTACTTTATGTACCACCAGTGATGCTAAAGTCATCTAAATCGGTGACTGTTTTTTTATGTTCTATTAGAACTGGGGAGGGGACTCCTGAGAGTGACACGAGAGTTCAGGGATTCCTCTTGCTGCTACCACTTTTCTCTTTTGCCATTTTAGACACAGAGATATGTAATGTAATTATTATAAATAAAAGGCTCGTCTGGTATTTTGAGTTCTCTTTTATAGGAGTATAAACGAAGTAAAAAAAACATAAAGAAAAGAACACCATACAATCATTGGTAATCACTCAAATTTCAACAATGAAAATAAAATTTGCCAACTGGCCACAGTTTTTACAGAGGGAAGGGTCTTGCATCCATTGGTGAATGCATATGCTAGTGATTAGAGTTTGTGTTAATATCGTCTGAGTTACGTCTTTTCTTCTTCCCCTTTCCCTTACCCTGCCTCCTCCTTGGCCAGCTAGCCCTTTCCCTTCCATCGTTTGGATTCACTCCCTTTGCATTCTCTTCTCCTTTAGACTCTGATGCAACCGATACATCTTTTGAGCTACGTCTTTTCTTCTTCCCTTTTGCCTCCTCTTCTCCTTTAGATTAATCCAACTCTTAAACATTATAGAGCTAGAGCCATGTACATAAGCCATAAGCTTCTGTGCGAGGTTGTTGTAGACGGGAAAAACACCGTCATATCTGATTGAGTATTGACTAGTTGGATTGTAATGTATTTGGGGAGAATGAGGTAAAAATATGGAGTCAAGGAAATAAAAAATTGGTTTTGCTAATGGGTTGTGGAATAAAAGATGTGCCAAAATCTGATGCCTTGGAAAAATCATTAGTGTATAATGCTCTGACCGGAGTAACTAGAGGGGATTATGACAGGAATGGATTGCGATCCGGTAGCATATTGGTTCATTTGTTTGGTTCTCAAAGGAAAATGTTTTGTTCACTATTGTTACTTCATTACTTCAACACTGACTCAGACCTATCTAGGATTTGGGCTCTCACGCAACTCATTTATTAGTGGTCAAGACTATGAATGTAATATCATAGTACTTTAAAAGGTGAAACCCTAGCTGCAGTAGCGATTGTTGTTCTGCTAGGTTTTCCTTTGGTCTGTGAAAGCTTTCGCGGCGCCACTTCGCTCTTGGTGGTTGGTACGCTTCAAGTCGTTACTCCACGACACCGCGTGGTCGATATAGAGTGCATCGTGTCCCTATTTTCTCCTCTGGTCATCCTGTTTTGGCGATCCAACACCTTTCAGTGGTTTTCGGCGACAACATCTCCTTACGGTATGTCTAGACTCTAATGTCCCTTGCTCTCTTCGCGATCCGCTTCCTTTCTCATTGTTGGTTGCGGTCAACCACCAACAACCCACCCCTTGGTAAGCCACCTCCTTGTTGTCTGGCATGGCTCCTCAACTTATTGGCTAGATCTTCTTGAGCCCTAACTCATCCACCACCACTTGGTTCAACCTCTTTTTGGCCACCACCATCTGTTTCAAACTCTATTTGCCAACATGTCCATGTCAAACTCTATGTGTGAGCCTCTAGATTTCATTCCTCTCTGCATGACCATTCAAACATTGATGCCTATAATGTTGTGTCTGATCTCTATTGGGTATGTGTGCCTTATTTTTCTCAAGAGAGCAAAGTAGATGTTTCTCTATATTTGTCTTCATATTTGTTTCTTGCTCCTATTGTGTTTGTTGATTTGTCTCAAAGGATTTTTTTTGTTCTTCTTTCGAGGATGGGTATGTTGTGGGTAGTTGCTTGGATAGACTCGAGTCTCCAATTGATTGCTTCTTATGTTGGACAATTTTTGCTCCCTTTTCAATTCCCCCACATCATTTGAGTTTAACCGAAATTAAAAGACAAGCAAAGCCTTTTAGTGAGCCACATCTTGTAGCTTTTTCACTTCTTGGTGTTTAAGTTTTATTATTGGTGCCTATTGTCTGATTCGATCCTATTGCCTAAGAGACCAATTTGCGGACATCTCGAGCAAGGTATATGTGTAAAAACACCTCTTGTGTACTCTTATCACACTTATAAGTTATATAAGTTAACTGCTGCTCTGTCAAGCCCGCAGAATCACTGTGAAGCTTTCACAAATGACACCCCCGATGCGCTCTTCCGTAAGGTATGATGATACTATTCCAACACTCTTGTGTACTCTTATCAAATGCTTGTTAACATAAAAAAAACTCACCCTTGTGTGCAACAATTGTTGGTTGCGAAGAGGAATGTGTCTTTAGGTGGTGGTTGAATTCCAAGTTTTTCAAGCGCCCTCCAGCTAAACCGCCTGATTTGGGCTGGTCCATATGCCTTGTTGGTTGGCTTGATGAGCCTCATCTAGTCTGAGAGACTGTTAGGTCAGAAGCATCTCACGAGACTTAATTTTTATATCTTAGAGTATGCAACAATTTTGTATGGTACCCCAATAGTGGATTGATGAGGTACACCTAATGTAAGATTTTGTGACTTTCTCCCGTATGAATGAAATATTGCACTGTTTTGACAAAAAAACATCACAATACTTCCTTTCGTTGCCCAACACCTCATGATCTTCACTTCTAGAAGGTGTTTGAGGCCAGGAGTGGGGGAGAGCATTCCTAGAGACCCATAGAAATGCATTTTGTTGCTTCCAAGAAAATACTTATTTATTTGAAGGGAATTTTGGAGCTTAGAATTTTTTACAAGGGTGTGAATGACGAAATATGAAAAACTACTCTGATAGTGACTAGGGAATATTGATGATAAAAAGAGTTCCTCAAGGCATGTTCTCATACTTGGATCAAAAGTAGTTTATTGGTCTTTAAATAATAAGCCAATGGTGACTTTATCAACAACAAAAGTTGAATTATGGCTCCTGCCTCGTGTGCTTGTTAAGGAAGGGCGCGGTTAGGGAATTTTTTCTGAAAAGCTTAGGTATGCCCAAAAGAAGTGTTCATCAAGTAGTCAATAATTTGTATTTTGCGCGACCGAAGTAAACATATAAGTTAACATATAGATGTTATATTTCATTTTCTTCATGATCTAATTTCAGTAGAGAAGGAACCATTGGATTAGAGCATTGTAACTCACAGGAGAATTGTCATGTATACGAGCAAGCCGTTCAAGTTTGAGTCTTGTTCAAAGCTTAGAGATAGATTGGTGTTAACACAACAACCAGTAAAAGAAGTAATAAAGAAACGAAAACGCAAAAACTAGAACACGATATTGATGACGCAGTTCGACCAAAATATGTCTATGTCTGTGGATATAGAGCAACTGCAGTCCCATTTTATTTCAGAATGAATTAGGATTGTAGTGTTACAATTGATACTTATAATATCTCGATCTAAATTACAACAATACGACACGGTTGCTCAGCTCCCCTGCCCCCCAACCCCATAGAAACTGTCAAACTGCATGAGTCATACCCAACAAGTGGGCATGTGCAAATTACAGTTCATTTAAAGGAGGAGGATCTGTGTAAGTATGTTTTGTATGTTTACTTGTTGTATTTTTGTTGTTAGTTAGTCGCCACTGGGGGAGTTTAGATAGTAGTATTCAATTAGAGATGAGTTAGTAAAAATGACACACGGGAAATCTTCACTTTAGCTTCTCAATCAACTAACACATTCTCTCTCCTTAGTTCTTAAAATTTTGCATAATCCATCACATTAGCCTTTAGGACTTACGTTATTATTTTTATATAATTCAGGGACTAAATAGAAGAGAATGTATAAATTTAGAGACTAAATTAGGTGTAATCAATGTTACCAAACTAAACAATACAAACATTTGATGGTGAAGAGAAAAAAGAGGAGGTGCTGTGGACCTTTCAATTCGCTCTCAAAAATGCAATGATTCATTATTTTAGGTGGTGTGGAGCTTTTTGTATGGTAGGCCTTGAATTGTGGCATTGCACACGTTCGTAATTTCAGAATCTGGTTCAAGCATTCCCCCCGCTATTTCGGAAACTCTAAATTTTCATGGAACCTTCCTAAGAATATGTCAATAATAATAACATTTGGCCCAATCAGTTTCCTTCTTCAGATATTCCCTCCTCTAAACTCGTGATTTCAGCTCCTTAATCTCTATTATTAGCTTCCCTCAACCTTTATAAAAGACCTTGACACATATCACAATATCATAAACCATTCTAAATAATTCTTTAATTTCTTAGCTCAATATTCTCTCTTCTAAGCAAAAACCCTTTTCCAAAAACTCTTGATCAAATATATATATCTGTCTCTCTTCTTTCTAGATATAGGAGGAGGAGAGAAATTCATATTCATTATATCTTTCCATTACAAAAAAGATATTTGTGGTATTCAGCAAGTTATATAACATCATCAATCAATGGCCAAAGGAATCAGAAATCTTAGTTCATGGATGGAGGTTGCTCCAGCACCAATAATATTTCCAACAAAACCTTCTAATTCTCCAGCTTTGGAGACCATTAGAGAAGAAGCAGCTGAGGAACATGGTGACACACACATTAGCCATAAATGATCTCATGCAGCAGCAGCAGCAGCAGCAAATGCTGCAAGATTTTGTTGGTGATTAAGTGAAGCATGTTTCGAATTAATGTTTCAGAAAATTAATGAAAGTGGGTCCAGTTGTGAAAGTAATTACAAGTACTTTGCACAACATTGTACAGTAAATTTTGTAAAATAAGTAGTAGTTCTCTTTAATTTTTCTTCCTTCAGGATGTTTATGTTAATCTATGTAATGCAATTCTGCCTTTAGGCAGGAATTGATTTAAGAAAATGATAAAGTTTGTCCCCTGCTTTTGACAAATTTGAATGTTTTAGTTATAGTATAGTATCTGTTCTTATTATATAAATTACTTCAGTAGTATAGATTTGAAATTAACAAATGCTAGTGATCAATAATATACTAAGGTTTAAGTTTAATCAAAATATTTATACATTTAACACATGATTAAGATTGGTTAAGATCATGTTGGTACAACACGTTTAAACTTCAAAGATGAGTCTGAATCTTTGTACTCTGTTGTGGAACTTGGTACATTTTGTACTAATATGTGAAATCCTAATAGTACACGAGAACACCACCCATTATCCATAGTAAAGAATTTGCACAACATGTCCTCTCATTGTTGGTTGTCTTGCACTTTCAAATGACGTTGAGATGTTGGCTTCTCGGAGTTCGAACTCAAGCGTAGTAGTGTGTGCGTAGTATTTATTTGTTATTTCATCTTAGTAGTCAAAAACAAAAAGAATTTGCAACCCATCAGTATCTTTACTAATTTGTTTTGTATGGGTTGGTGCACCCCTAGTGCCCCCATCAATACATTCTTGCTTATCTAAAAAAAAGTATCTTTACTAATTTGTTTTTTTCTGGAAACCCTTAACAATAAGCAAGCATATTAAATGCATGTTTTTTGGCTATTACTTTGTGAACTTGTCTGGTTGCAATCCTTTTGTTTTTAGTTAGAAAGGCCCTTCAAATTAATTATCATATGTTTTTAGTTACATATGACAAGGACTTGTATATTTGCAAAACTTGTGATTTAGCATCTTCCTTATGGTGTCGGTGGGTAGTGACGTTGCCTTCAGTGGCCATTGTTCCCAAGAAGCAACCGTGGAACAGGCAACACCATAGAACAATTTTTTTTTTATTTTGGTTTTAGCTCTCACTCAAGTGAATTTTTAATACTCTCTAATGGATTTTTTTCATTTTTTTTATGGTTCCTCTCCCTTAGACACTACTAACGGTGATAATTTCCGCAAATCCAACCAAATTCTAGTATATTCCAAAAATAAAATATTTTCCTCGTGTGTTTGCATTTGATTTAGCTTTCTTAGTGGGTTAATAATTAATACAATAATGCATTCTTTTTAAACCTTATAAAAGGGCAACCACACGGGCATCATTCTCATAGCAGTGCACCACCATCAGTAGTAGTATTCTAGTGCGTGCAGAGTCAGAGAGAGAGAGAGAACCCAAATTAATAGCTAGCTACACACTTAGCTCCAATCATCACCCACTTTTCTTAATTAAGCTCATTAATGAAGTAAAGGAACTCAACACTCTTGCCACATAAGTGTAACTAATTGTACAGTTGATTGCTGCAGCTGAAGGGGAAGGATATTTCTGTTCTTGTTGGTTCCATATGGCAAAGGAAATTAAGTTATTGACATCACTTCTTGAGCTTGCACCCGCACAAGTGATTGTACTCAGAAAGATTTCACATGCTCCGGTATTAGAAACTATTGCCGAAGAAGAGGTAGATGAAGAATATGAGGAAGAGTTTGCCTCCTACTAAGCAATATTAGCTATTTGCTTGAGAACCAACTATTGTTAAATGATCTTGCTTTCTTGATTTGTCTATTTGTATGATTAATTTTTAATTGTGTAATCTAAGTTTTGTTAGATCTCATCATCATTCCATGTTAAAAAACAGCGCCAACTACGTTATGTTAAGCTGATTAATGAGTTAAACAAGTTTAATTAGTATATTAAATTAAGTTGCAAATGTTAATATAAAAATATTTAATAGAAAGAAGTTGGAAAGAAAGAAATTGCAGAAGGAGAAAATAAAGAGGATAAGGAAGGAATGTTTAATCTTCAAGGTAGTTTTTTTGTCTAGATATTTCCCACTTGTATTAGGCAGATGATACCCCCCTATTGATTGGTGAAGCCTCGTTGGAAAATTTGTTGACCATGAAGACTATCTTGAGTTGTTACCAAGCTCGGAGGTCAACTTTTGGAAGAGTGTGGATGTACAATTTTATTTTCTCTTTATGCCTTCTACTTCTAGGTTCTCTCACTGCAAATTTGACTTGTTTCAGTTCAAGTATCTTAGGCCCAAAATTTGATGCATGCAAATCCAAGGAACTTTGCAACTTGCACGAGAACTAAAATCTTAGGTACATGAGCTTTGGTGGCTAAATTGTGCTTTTGAATTTGGTCCTAAGCTGTATCTTTATTTTTGAATTTCTTGTCTCAAATGCCTAAGAATGTTTAAAGGGAGGTGGTTCAAGTTCAAAGTGAATTTCTTAAGGGTGGGGCTTAAATTTGGGGGGTTATTCAATTTTATCTTGCACGAAAGTGGAGGTGGTAGTAATTCGTTTAAATCTTGTGACCTTCTGATGATTTATCCCTGGGAGGTTTACCTTAAAAAGGTTTTAACGGCACTTTTTATTTAAAAAAGCAAAGACATGATTCAGTGAGAGATTTAGCCGGGTTCAATTTCAATAGAGTAAATGAGCTATTCTAGGTTAACATCTAACATTCGTCAATTATTGCTTGCCTTTATTATTTAGAATTGGCAGATAAGACCTTCCAATTTTTTAAGTATTTATAAAAGTAATTACATTTACCTCACCCAAGGAGACTAGTGGAGATTTGAACCTCGACCCTCTCAAATACAAATCTTATCATGCTCCACTAGACCAACCTAGATTTTTCATTCATTTCCGAATTACATTTTCTCTATACCGATTTGCTTTCTGTATTGTTTCAAGGAAGAAAAACAATTAACTGAAACTTAACTTGATTTGGATCTCTCGATAGTTGATCTACCAATCTTTGCTTCTCAATTTTCTTAGAGAAGCTTCTGCTCCCCTAGGTTTTCGATCTTCGCTTTCTAGAATAATAATTCAGTTTTCCCTCTTTTATTTGATCTGATTTTCATTGGCTATGAACAAGCAAAAACGCTCGCAATTAAAGCAAATCTGTTTTGGTTTTGTGTTCAATTTTTACATCATGCTAACCATTGAGTAACTAGCTACTCATTTTTGTAGATCAATAGTGTTGGTTCTGTAAAATATTGTGATTCTAATAGACGATCCTGGTTTTATGGTAATTTCACTTGTGATGTTTTCAATTGCGCAAATCAAGATAAATTATTTGTTTATGTTATCTTTGAATTGGAGAGGTTTATAGTTTTGGTACATTCAGTTTGGTCCCTTATAGCTATGAAGACTAGATACATCAAAAGCTTATCACTGTTGGATACGAATCTGAGATGCATGCCCAAAAGTATACAAATTTAGTTTATTCTATTTAAAATATTTCCTTCAATACTTCTCCGAAACATCTATCATATATGTTTTACAAATTAAATATTCTTCTCATATAAATTTTCGATACGCCGTACCAACCAAAAGCATGATTGTCACTCATATATCATTCATATTCATATCAAATATTTTACATCTTAGTAACTATAGACACAAAACTATATGTTTTTTGTTTCATGTTCTTAGTAGAAATAATATATCGTGATATGGATCAAGAAAATATATGTAACTTGTCCACTAATATATTACTGTTGTATCTTGATTTTTAAAAATTTCTTGTATTCATATCGTATCGTACCTTATCCTACTAAGTAGTGTTGTAAGAACCGGGCCGAATCAGACGGTTTAATCGGTTGAACCAAGAACCGTTTAGTCTAGTGATTGGTTCAACCCCATTTGGCCCGCAGTCAGGTTGAACCGCCTAGAACTGGGTTGAACCGCTTTGAACCGTCAATTGACCCGGATTGAACTGACTCAAAGTGTATTTTTTTTTATTTACTTTTGCCTCAAAAATTAATACTTGTTTGTTTTTTATTTATTTATTAGTCATCCGGTTCAACCATGATTGAACCAATTGAACCATGATTCTTATCAGAATGATATAATAGCTGTTAAAAAGTAATAGCTGTTAAAAAGTGTTTTTAGTTTCTGTTCATTGTTTTGTTTTATAGGAGAATAGAAGGAAATGAAATAAAGTGGATGATTTTGAGTTTTATTTTATGATGAACAATATTGTTACTCTATAATCTATATACAGAGTTGCTTGCTTATACAGTTACACGCTTTATAGTTTACTTTTTTTCTAGTTTCATTTAATTACTTAGCAGTTACAACTTATATTGGTCACAGAATGGCATCCAACAGGGGTCAAGGAGGGGGATTCAGCAGTTGTTGGCTGCTGAACAAGAAAGCACAACGGATTGTGAATGCTGCAAAGAATGGTATTTTTTTTTCTTCATATCTGCCCATGTTCTTGCAATATTTTATCCAATTTTCTGTCTAAATCTAATTATGCGTCTTTGTTGAAAATTTTATATCTAATCAAAGCCCAGCTTAGATTAGCTACTAAGTTGTAGGAACTTTTCAGTTGAAAAATGAGGCTGCAAGAATATCGGATGATGTTGTGGCCATGCTCCTGAAGTATGTAACAACTGTGAAAAATTAGGAACCTGTAATGAGGTTGGGACTCAAATTATGTTGATTATCATTCCGAGTTTATTTTTTGGATCTAGATACTATTATTGTGTTTTTATTCTGTAGTTTTGTCTTGAAGCACCAAGTTTGTATGTTGATTCAGCCCAAATTAATAGCTACATGATATGTGTTTTGGATAAAAGCTACTCTTTTTTGGTACAAGGATAAAATGTTACTTTGGTCTCTAATTGTGGGAACGCATTGTCACAATTGTATTAAAATTATAAATTAATCTCCACCAAAGAATACATAGGAGCAGGAGTCACTCCTATTATATTAAACTAAATAATTTTTTTAGTTTCCCCATTTTATAAAAATAAAGAAATTGTAAGTAAATAATTAATTTGTCAAAAGTTTTGTAAGTAATTAATAAATATGTCATTAGTTTTGTAAGTAAATTTTGTACGTAAAACGAGCAAAAGTTTTTTATGTCAAAAATGAGGTAATTTTTTTTTTTGGTCAAACGAGGTAAAGTTTAAATACCCAATTTATGTTCTTCCAAGTTTTTTACTTTAAACAGGTTGTCTGCAGCTTATTTTTATGCATTTCCTGAATTTAGGCAAAAAGCACCCATACTCCAATTTTTTTTTTTTTATATTCACCTTATGATCGCTACCAAAAAGTTTTTATGGCTAAATTTAGTATCCTGCAATCAAACATGACTGCAAAGAATCATGATCCCTTTTGTAGGCCTAGCCAGTCGGGCTAGTCCATTTTGCCGGTACTATGTTTTTGAGTGCTTTCCTCTTCTATTTGTTTGTCCCATAGACTTTTTTTCAAACATCCCCTCTTACTAATAAACCCCTGCTGTTTTTTGAAAAACCCAAAATACCCTTCACCCTTCCACACTCCCAAACCAACACCACACTGTGTTTAAATCTAACAGGTCCCTTATTACCGAACTGGTCTGGTACTTTGATACTGAGTATACAAATGTACGGTACGCTACCAAAGTACTAAACCAGTCCGGTACTAAGATTCAAGTGTTATGTTTGCTTGCCTGCATAGGCGTAATACCAAAGTACCAAACCGGTCTGATAGTAAGGTACCTTACCTAACTGAGTCACAATTTCTAGGTCCCCTACTAAAACTGCAGTTTCCCATAGTATTAAATTAACAATAATTCTCTTATATACCAAATAATATGGAAAATATTCAAAATACTATAAAAACATGGTAAGTATTCAACTAACAATAATGACGTGACAACTTCCATTGTTGCATGTGACAAACATATGGCTTCTTCAATCACGTTCTATGTTCGACCTAAGAGCATGCCATATCTTATTGGTCGGTGGTAGTGGACTTCCATCTTTCATAAGTACCTACAAAGACACCATAATAGCAACTTTAGGTCGATGCACATAGTGGTCACGTTGCAAAAGACTCATCACATGTTGGACCTCTGTCCTACCCTGACGTAGATTAGACTGAATCCCGATTCGGTACTAAGGTATCAGACAAAGCTAATTAAATTGCGGAAAAAAAGAACGAGAACACAGAGTCTCGTTCAAAAATGGAGGATGATGGGTAGAAACAATACATTGGGTGTGTTGAGAATGTTGTGTTGGTGAGAAGTAGAAGAATGAGGTGGGTGAGGAGGGAGGTTTGGGGTTTTGGATTGAGAGTGTGGCGGGGGTTGAGAGAAGAAGAAAGATGAGAGGAGTGTGAGGTAATTTTTTTTTATGTTAGTATTATTTTGGTATTTTCACTTATTAAGGGTTTTTTGTGTGGTCAATTTGAGGGGGTGTTTGGAGAGTACTAGGGGGAGCGTTAAAAAAAAGTCCTTGTCCCATGAATGAGTAGGAGAATTTGGGCTCCTTTCCAGCTTGCTTCTTTCGTGAAGTAGAATGGAAAGGGCCGCACCCGCATGCTTTGTATGCTAATAACACCTTACTTTCGTGGAGTAATTAATTGCATTTTTCATGTTTTTTAAATCCAAAAAATAGAGTGGTTTCTACTTCATATAAAATGGTCAACATATTCTTTTCTTCCCTCTAAAATGTTGTCTTTTGTTCTTCTTTTAATATATTTTCTTTTCAACATTAAATGCTTAAATATATAAGTAATTATCACCAAATAGATAAATCTACTTCTATTATTCTTCTAATCAATATCCTCCAAGTAAGGCTTGAACATAGTTTGAAACTCAACTAGACAAATAATTTGTTGAACTCGGTTAATGAACGAAATGAGTTGAACTTGAGCTGAAAACTGAATTCGTTAACTTGAACTTGAGCTATGTGTACTTTGACACTTTTGAAGTATGCACCAACTAGCTATAGTTTGACTCTTTTAGTGAACCAATTGGATAACACACACACACTCGCACACATCTTTTTTGTCAACTACTACTTTTTAACCGATAGAACTACTAATTGACCTTATAAAGTTTGGTTCGACCAAAATCATCCTCAAGTGAGATGTAAAAGTTAAAGTAAAATTAAGAATTAGAAGATATTAAAATATAGTGACATAGGACCTGCTGTCCTTTCATTATTTTATGAGTGAGAGTATCTAATTATAAATACAAGTTGGTATTAAAATATTTTATTTCCTAAAGAATTTTAACATTTTATTTGCAAGCTGTATATTATGTTTTTTTAATAAGCCAGTTGTATATTGTGGCATCACCTGCTCAAATTAAAAAATCCAAAAGAAATCGCACTTTTTTGCTGTCCAAAAAAATCGTATTTTGTGTGCATAACTTGATACGTTGTCTATTTTCAAAAAAAAAAAAATCTTGATACTTTGTCGTATATATAAGTCATCCAAATTGCAGGTGGTATATCATATTATCACTTGTTTCACAAAAAATCATATAACTTGTATTTTAAAAAAAAAAAAAAAAAAAACTGTTACCTATAGCTTGCTCTAGCGATGTGTGAGATTATTCAATGACAATTCAATGTGAAATGTGTATTTGGTTTGGGGACGTCATGGTCATCAACTTGGGTGAAATAGGAGTAAAGATCTTATTCAATACTTTTTTTTATTTATAAATTATCCGCGCACAACGCACAACTATAGAGATTAATCTCTCAAATTGGGTAAGGCATCACAACGTGTGCAGTTGTTGTCAAGAGATTTAACATTGTTGTATCTTTCCAGTCCTGATTTGAACTCGCTCGGGTAACCACAATGATGAGTAACAAAATTGTCCCTCAAGAGATTTAACATTACTGTCCAAGTCTGGATTTAAACTCAGGACCTTGATTAAGTTGGAAGAGATCATTGTCATCTCATCCAAGTGTTCTACTTTTATTATTACTATAGTTTTGAATAAATAAATAAATATAATATAGGAGGTCTAAATGTGTGTTCATCATCTGGTACACTAAATTAGGAGGTCTAAATGTGTGCAAAAAATCGAACCAAACCGAAACCGCAAATTGTGTGTTCATCATCATCCAGTACACTAAATTAGGAAGCCAACCGAACCAAACCAAACCGCACGCAATTTTCCTTTTCATGCGGTTCACCCACTTTTTTATCTCAAAATCGAACCAAATCCCACCGAAACACCCCTACACTAAATAACACCAAGTTTGAACTATCCCTAAGAAGCCTCAAGGATATGATCAAGGAAGCATCATCTGATTAAGTTCTCTCAACAAGCGTTTGTACTAAGCCATGCTTTTCTATTAATGTGCGTTGACCCACCCTAAAAAATATTGCATATGATGAAAGAAGCTTATGTCCGATGCAAAGCGTCTGTTGGATGAAGCATCCAGTCAAAGGTGTGTTGACTACAAGATCAAGATTATGTTCAAGCACTTTATGGCATTTAAGAGTGCATCTGCATATGCATATGACTAGGAAAATTGCAAATGTAAAAAAGAAAATAAACAAAAATGATTTTTTTTTTAAAAAAAGATTATATAATTAGTAGCGTTTTTAGACAAAGCGCTATTCATTTCATATTAACGCTTTTTAGGAATGGGTAGAACTTTTTAAGAGAAAGCGCTACCTATTCCTAAAAGTCTTAAGAAATGAGAAGTCTTCGATCAGATAAGCACTACCCATTGTGTAAGCACCTTTTGTGAATGAGCAGTGCTTACCCATGCCCAAAATGCGCTAATTAACATGATGAGTAGCTCTACCCATGGCTATCAATGAGTAGTATTGTCCATTGTGGGAGTGAAATCAGAAATACCAAATTTAGCGATGTTGTTCAAAGCATTACCCATGGTTAAAAAAAAGCACTACTCATCCGCAAACCTTGTAGTGCAAATTTCTTGAGAGCTGCTAGAGATCATGGCATCGACTAATCCATAATAGTTTAAATCTTATCAAGATCATGAACCAATCCATTAATTGAGATAAACTGACCTAAATAAAGGAAGAAACCTGACAAATTAATTTCCAAAGACTAATATGAGCAGTACTACTAGGAGCTACGGATAATCCATGTCCTTTCCGAAGAGATGGTGTTGAATGGGAATATGAATTTCAATGTGTGAAATTAAGATTCCTTCCCTACATGTCGTCCCATACAGCTGCTTACAAACTTATTGTCATGCACAACTTTAATTTTGTACTCTTTTCCTTTAAACAACCAATAAAATCACAGATAATGCATAATACAGTGAGGGGATATCTAAGCTAAGTTCAATTTTGCTGCCTGCCTGCGTACCCCATAGACTCAGACAACACACGTGCTTTATAACCCTACATTTTTTTCCCATCAATTATCAAATGACGAATGAGCCCTTGTTTTTCCTCACCTAATCAAGCTCCATAACGTTGTTTTCCCCCGACCTTTGAATTAGTTACATTAATATTATATATATACCATGATGTCGATAATTACATATTTATCATCAAAGTGGTTGAGGGGTGGTGGCTTGATTGGCTCATATAGTAGCAAGTAGCTAGCGACATGACTATCAAATATTATTCAGATGCAGGTCGGTGGGAAGGCAGTACTGCATGCTGTTGTTGGAGTGCGAAAGACGCGGGGAGAATTCATCAGCTTATCCAATGAACGAACCACCAAGAGACTTGGACACCACATCTCTACCCAAAACCTTAAGGTGTTAGGTATATGGATATATATGTCCTTCATATAAATTCATTCCTGGCCAAGAAGAGACTACTACTCACACTCAATTTTTCAACAATCTCCCCTGATCTCTGAAGCCACCCACATCGCATATTGGCCATTTCTCCACAGAAATAGAACCTTGGCTCCATATAATAAAATTTAATAAATTCAATATTCTTAATCAAATATAGTAAATCAGTATATTTTCTCCACAAACCAGTAGCATATATCTTATTAGGGGGTCCACAAAAATATGTACAAGGGGGAACCAATTGGACTGATATATATTGGCTAACAAATTGGACAGGGACCCTTCTAATTAGGGTTTGACCGTAGTTTGAAAGGTGGTGCACATGCAGATACAGATGCAGTAACAGTGTAGTGTAGAGAAGAAAACCAATTGTGGGAAGTGGTGGCTGTACCCCACAGCACCGAGGGACCATCCAAGTTTCAAGTTCAAACATGCATGTCTTTTTTATTGTTATCATGGACTGGCCAGACAGCTCTGACTGGAAATCCACGTGATCCAATCACTAGTTTAGAATTTCTAGGTCATTCCACCCATTAATTCTTAATTAATTAAGCTTCACTTTTCATTTTTATTTTTATAGATCTATCAATGCAAGAAAAGCATTTTAATAATAAGAAGATAAAACAACAATAAATACACATAAAGTTATTGTGTTATGGACAATATTGTACCGAAATGTTTTATTAATTTTGTGCATTGCAATGTGACACCGAATGCACTTATTATAGTAACATACCTTATTTTTTACCTGTAATTAAGTGTTTTTTTTGACAAAATACCTTTAATTAAGTGTTAATATATCATTTTACGACATTAACATTACATGCAGGTAAAAAAAACATTACTACATAGTAGATAATGAAAGCAACATGAATGTGTACAGTGTACTGTTATTAAATTTCAGGTTAATTCAAATAAAAATATAATATAATATAATATAAAAGACTATATAGATATTGCTTTCTATTATTTTGTACATTTTAGCTTTGTATTTGATAGGAGTATGTTTCTTCTGTTTTTTTTTGTCGACATAATGTGTTTTTCTTTGTAAAAAGCTTATTTAGTTGAAATGAAAAAACAATTTATCCATTTACTAGCTGCGGAGGAATACTTTACAAATTCAGATGAGAATCCCAAAAAGAATGAAGAAAGAAGCCAAATTTAGAACGGAGGAATATGTAAGGTGCTTCCTCTGGTTGAACTTTACGCGCAAGATCGAAAGAGAGGGGTAAGCAGAAAAAAAAACCCCTCAATTTCATATATTATACACAATTTGTGTGCTTTCGGCTGCTATTAATATTGAATATTGATAAATGTTGTTATCAACAATTAATTAATTAGTTTCTGTAAATATTTAGATATGATTATTAAACTTCAACAATTCATCAAACGCCAAAATTAAATAATCTTAGACATCACCATACATGGTACTGTTTATTTACTAATTTCGTCTAACAATAATATACCAGTACTAGAAAATGCTGCACTTAAGAGTATTTAAATGATGCAATATTAAAACCAAGAAAAAAAGTAAACTAGGAGAAAAGTCATTGATAGTATTTGACTATATATATCATATAATTAAACTTGTTGTGATTTTTCTTTTAAGGTTGATTATTAAAGTAGTGCATATATATATATAATTACGTAGAAAGCAAAGCAACAACATAGTAATAGAGAAAGAATCAGAGATGAGATCCCTTTGTCCTTTTAGAAAGTTAAAAACCAATCAAGTGGGGGATGGATTTAGAAATTGGCTGTCTTGTTCATTCCCCAGTGGACACTCACAGTCACCCACGCCACTTTCTTCGCCCCTCAACTCAATACTTTCTGGACCCATCCATCTTCTGCATACAGATAAAATCTCTTTTAGATACTTCACCCTCATCTTTTAGGAGATGCCAATATAATTAATTAAATATATCAGTTTATTTATTTATTTAATAATAAAACTGAAATTTACGTAGTAAAAGTAAAGTTAATTAGTTTAGGTTGGGTAGATTTTGAGGTTGTTTTGTTTAGTATAAGTGTAACGGTCTGAATGGGATTTGTAAAAATGGTGGCGACACCCACGTTGTTTCATCGTCATCATCAAACTCATCACTATCACTTCATCAGCAAACTATCACAATCATTTTCACAAACACCTTCTCTCTGTAGCGTCCATGACAGTAGAGAACCCACGCTTCTTTCACAACCATGCAAATAATTCCGTTTAGTCTCTTTCTATTTCTATTCCTCCTTGTGCAGTTTCATGGTGTACACGGCTTTGGTGCCATGGGACCAATCACCGCTTCGTTTGGAGAAGACGAGTTGTTCTGTTCTATAGATGCTAGTGGCAAGCAAGACGTGATATGTTGGGGGAAAAACACTACCTCTCCACCGCCTCTTCAGTCTTCTTCTTATGTTAGTAATATCCCTGCCATGTCAGCACTTTCCGGTGGCGAAGGTTTTCTTTGTGGCATTTTAGCAAACACTTCGCAACTGTTTTGTTGGGCTGCTAACTCGAGGCCGAGTGCAGATCCTGTTTTGGTTCCTCCCGAGTATCGGACTACCGCCTACTCCCACATTGCCGCCGGGAAGAATCATGTATGCGCCGTCAGGGGATCCTACTACGCCGATCGCGATTCGGGGACAGTGGATTGCTGGGAAATCTCGAAAAAAACCGCGAACGGTACCTTAACGGCCACGATTAATGACTCGTTCTACGATCAATCGGTTATCAATCTGGAACTCAATCGTATTGTTTCCGGGGAGGGGTTCACTTGCGGTGGGAGCAGAGACGGTGGTCTTATTTGTTGGGGACCAAATTCTGCGAACCTGAACGTTTCCAACGTGAAAGAGAGTTTCCCGGTTTTGGCGGCGGGAAGAACCACCGTTTGTGGAGTTTCCAATATTTCCGGTGATGTGAGATGCTGGGGAGATTCGGAACCTCCGTCGTCCATGGAGGTTCGGTTAGTCTCACTCTCCGCCGGAGCTCATCATTTCTGCGGCGTTCGAGAGGATAACCACGTGGTAGAGTGTTGGGGCAATATGAATTCCTCTTCGGTTCCAAAAGGTCACGGCTTTATGGCTATTGCTTCTTCTGATTACACTACTTGTGGTGTAAGGGAAGATGATCTTCTTCTTGATTGCTGGTTTGTGAATGCTTCAAAACCCAATATTGATCCTCCTTTGGAACTTTCAAGTCCTGGTCTTTGCAGGGCAAGTTCATGTTCCATTGGGGAGTTTGCTTTCAATGTGAGTATTCTTAATGAGCCAGATTTGACAAACTTATGTGTTAGAAACGATTTGAAGATTTGTTCTCCATGTGGATTTAATTGTTCTCAAGGCTTCTTCTTGTCTAGTCCGTGTGTTCATAATTCAGATAGAGTTTGCACCCCTTGTTCTCTTTGCCAAAATAGTTCTTGTTATGGTGTTTGTGGACTTCATTCTTCTCCTGGGTTTTTGCATTGGCACCATATCCGTAAATGGGTGATCATAATTGCCTCTTCAGCTTTGGGTTTTCTGTTGATTTTGACTTGTGGGTGTCTTGTTGTCAGAAGAAAATTAAAGGGACAACAACATGGGACAAAGAAAAGTTCCAAGTCTTGCATTGGAAAACCGGAGGAAGAGGATCATGATGTTAATGTTGCTCTTCATTCTAATCCTTCTGTTGCTTCTTGTCCTGGGGTGCCTCAGGTTTTCAGACTTTCGGAGTTGAAAGATGCTACTAATGGATTCAAAGAGTTTAACGAGCTTGGGAGAGGGAGTTATGGGTTTGTTTACAAAGCTGCTTTGGCTGATGGGAGAGTGGTTGCTGTTAAGAGAGCAAATGCTGCCACAATAATACACACCAACAATCGTGACTTTGAAATGGAGTTGGAAATCCTTTGCAAAATCCGTCACGTTAATATTGTTAACTTGTTGGGTTATTGTGCTGAGATGGGAGAGAGGTTGCTTGTTTATGAGTATATGCCTCATGGGACACTTTATGATCACCTTCATGGTGGTCTTTCTCCTCTTACTTGGACTCTCAGGCTTAAGATAGCAATGCAAGCTGCAAAAGGTCTTGAGTACCTTCACAAGGAACTGTTTCCTCCAATTGTTCATAAGGATCTTAAGAGTTCTAACATTCTTTTGGATTCAGATTGGGGGGCCAGAATTGCAGACTTTGGACTTCTTATATCTAGTGACAAAGATCTTAATGGGGACTTGGAAAGTGATGTTTACACCTTTGGGATTGTGTTGTTAGAGATTCTAAGTGGAAGGAAAGCTAATGATAGAGATTTTACTCCACCTAACGTGGTTGGTTGAATGGGCAGTGCCTTTGATCAAACAGGGTAAGGCAGCTGCCATAATCGATCGTAACGTCGCTCTTCCAAGAAATATCGAACCTTTGCTTAAGCTTGCTGATATAGCAGAGCTTTCTGTGAGAGAGAATCCAAGTGAACGTCCACTTATGTCAGAGATTGCATCTTGGTTGGAGCAAATTGTGAAGGATGGATTTATCTTATAGCACTGGTCATTGCCTTTGTTTTGATTCATCCATGATATATCCTTTACATAAAATTCTGTGAGTTGTAAATTGTTTTGAGTTTGTTCTTGTATATTGCTTATCCTTTATATTTTCTTTGGCTTCATTTTTCCTAATCTTCACGAAGTGAAGGAGATGGCATTGTTGCACTATACAAAATTGTTTATTTGTACATGTTTATCTCATTTTTTCCACTCTCATATAAGCCTAAAGACCACCTCAAGGATACAGATACAGTTGTTTTCATGTGTAACAAGTGACTGAATAACAGTCACAATATTCAATAAATGTGCAACTTTGTTATTGGGTAAAACTTAAAACCACTGGTCTGGTCATGTGTTCTATTTCCATCAGCAGTACCGCGTTTATTTTTTGCCTTGTTATATTTGTTGCTTTGGTGTACTGGTATAGACAAGTACATAGTTTAAACAGTCATTACACTAACATAAACCACAAAAATTCTAATATGATTTTGACTTCTACTATGGCAGAGTCTACAGAAAAAGTCAACTCTTCTTTAGACTCCTCGCCAGTGAGAAATAGAGAGAAAGACTTTGTTTTAGACAATCTCTCCTTCTTTTAGTAATGCTGTGTTATTGAGGCCCTCTTTTAGTCATTAGTTAGCTGCATAAAACCTCAAAAACTTATATGAGTTCATTGCAAATTCACTGGCATTGTTTACAGTGCACCTATATGAGTTCATTGCAAATTGCAATCTAGTCCTTCTTCTGCTAACCCATCCTACATCCCTTTCCATTTGGTTTAGAATTGAGCTACAACATCATCTTAACCAAAAAGAATATGACAACCCTTGAGATTATCTTCTTTTTTTTTAAATAAAAAAAAACCTAGAAAGAGTTTTGCCATGTGAATCCAACTTTTAACTTTGTTTTGCCCCAAGTAAGTATTATGAGAATTTGTGATTAAATGAAGGCTTGCAATGGCATCATTTGTTGATATCCTCTTGCAGTCGATCAACTAGGCCCATAACAGTTGCATTAACACGCCAAAACAATGTTAACATTTATTGCAACAGTCCCAATTAAAAAGACTATGATTCACACACAACATGACTAATTCAAATGCAACAATGGGATGTACTGATGTAAAAGTTTATAACTTTTCTCAATTGAATTTCAGAAAACAGTTGCTAAGCGTCACTAAAAA
Source organism: Oxytropis ochrocephala (assembly GCA_020916435.1). Classification (NCBI taxonomy): domain Eukaryota; kingdom Viridiplantae; phylum Streptophyta; class Magnoliopsida; order Fabales; family Fabaceae; genus Oxytropis; species Oxytropis ochrocephala. The sequence continues at coordinate 31,702,907 of CM037090.1, read as the reverse complement.
TTCTCATCAAAACAGTTTAAAAACGTCCACATATAAACATTAGGGAGCACTTATCTGATATTGCAAAAAGAGTAATTCAATAGGCATACTTTTAAGGACAACAATTATATAATGTTGACTGGTATTTTTTAGGCAACAATTCACACTTGGAGGAAAAAGTTTTACGAAAAGTATAAAATGTTGTGCGCGTGTGTGAAAATGCGAGTGAATTTCAAATATGAAATAGATTCTGAATGTGAATGAATGTGTGTAGAAATGCGAGTGAATTGTAAGATATGAAGTTGAATGCGAATGTGAAAGTGTGTGAACAATGATCGTTGATATAAACTGTCAGTGTATAAATGTTGTATACCATGGACCAATTACAAGTTGACATGTCATTAATTAAAAATAAGTGTGCCAACTATAATAACCACCACATTTTATGTCATTCATACAGTGAATTGTTATTGGTTGTGATTTGTGAGGGTTAAAATAGTTTATGTTGATTGTGTGTAGCACTTAAACTCAAAGACAAATACCAACAAATAGAAGATAAAAGAGTTAGGGTTTAATTTTTATACGTTTTCGGTGCAAGAGATATTTTACAATGTCAGCCAATCACAAAATGACATATCATAAAAAAAATGTTGACTTTATCTCAACTATCTTTTTTTCTTGGTCAACTATATCAACTACCTTGAAAGTCACTTATACCATGATTTTTGATTGGTTGATTATGTAATTTTTTTACAACAATATGTAAGTACCAACTAAATCTAAAGAGTTACGATATATTTATAATAACCCAAAGGTACAAAAAATACAAAGGTACAGTGAAAAAGTGGGGGAAGGATCCTCTAACTTTTTGGAGGAAACTTCCTCCTAACTTTGTATCTATCTCTCTTCTAATGCATTCTCTCTCATCTTATTTCCTTTCATTTTTTCTTTTCTCTCTCATCAAAAAAGACTAAAGTTAAAAAAAGGTAGAGGTTGGAAAGTTAGAGGATCCATTTCCGAAAAAGTGTGGTAGGGTTGGATTTGGAATATGTGTCTTTGATAATTGGTACCTTTCGTAACTTTAAGTTTTTTTAGGAGAGAGAAACATGACAACAAAAAGAGAATTTGGATTGAGTGCCTTTAGTAGGGTACATTTGGTAAATTTAGGCTTCTTTTAGAGGTGGAAAGACCTTGTATTTTTTTTCTCAATAAATTTAGGATTTATTCATAGTTGTAATATGTATTTGGTTAAATTATTGTTTTGGTCCTTTATCTTTGGCATTGATTTCATTTTGGTCCTTTATCTTTTTTTTTCTCGTTTTGGTCCCTCATGTTTCATTTTTGTGTCAATTTGGTCCTTTTTTGTAATTTTTCATCCATCACCTTAACAGACGCCACGCTGGCAGTTAACTGCTGACGTGGTGTCCATCTGACGTGTAATATTAAATGACTTGGCCAATTGAGGACCAAATTGAAACAAAAAAGAAACATAGGGGACCAAATTGAAACAAACACAAAACATCAATCACTCTCCATCTTCTTCCTCCTTCTTCATCTTCTTTTCCGACAGCCACCACTACCTCCGACGAGCCACCACCACCCTCTCCTCCACCACCACAACACCAAAACCGAACCCTAAATCCTAAATCCTAAACTAAATCCCTCAATCCTAAATCACAAGTCCTAAATTCCTAAATTCCACTCCTTCAAAACTTCTGCAGAAAAACATTTCTGCACTCTCAAGCGAGTGAACCGTACTTGTTAAGGGGGAATAATAAATACGATTCAAAAGTTGCTTGCGTGAATTTTATACCACTAACACTAACAATCAGATCAACCAAAACCCCACATACCCAATTAACAAAAAGCAAATTGTTTTATTGATAGCAATAAAAATTAAAATACAGCGGATTGATTTTACAAACAGGGTTATAAAATAGGGGAAGGGAGAAACAAAAAGAGGGGTTAGGTCAAGGGGCGGTGGTAGATTGATGATAATCAACAACTTCAGAAGCAGCATGTGAACGAGAATTAAGAACAATAGCACGACCAATAGAATTGATCCAATCTTCCTTATCTTTATCATTATTAGTGGAGAAGAACATGGTGGAACTTTGAGTGGAGGTTTTGGTGTTGTGGTGGTGGAAGAGAGGGTGGTGGTGGCTCGCTGGAGATGGTGGTGGTGGCTCAACGGAGGTAGTGGTGGCTACCGGAAAAGATGAAAATGAAGAAGGAGGAAGAAGATGAAGAGTGATTGATGCTTTGTGTTTGTTTCAATTTGGTCCCCTATGTTTCATTTTTGTTTCAATTTGGTCCCCTATTGGCCATGTCATTTAAAGATTACATCGTTGATGGACGCCACGCCGCCGATTAAGCTAATCGCAACATGGCGTCTGTCATAATGATGGATGAAAAATTACAAAAAGGATCAAATTGACACAAAACGAAACATGAGGACCAAAACGAAAAAAAAAAAAAGATAAAGCGACCAAAATGAAATCAAGACTAAAGATAAAAGCACTAAAACAAAGAATTTAAATTTTATGTATTTTAATTTGGGCCTTGTTTGTTTTGTTGCTTTGGTTTAGGGTTTAGGAGGCTACGACCTTGTGTTGTGTTTTTTTTTTACCCCCACATAATTTGAAAATTCCAAAATAGCCCTGAAAAAAGGTTTTTTTTAAAAAAAATATATAAAACCTTACAAAATAATTAATTGTATTTAATGAATTGGTTTGTAAATACGATTTTTTTTATACAAGTCATATATACCTATGGTGGGGGTATATACGACTTTGTATAACATAACATTGTATATACGTTGTCGTGGGGATACATACGATTTTATATTATACAAAGTCGTATATACACCCACCATAGGTATATATGTCTTGTATCAATTGTTTTTAATAAGATTTGTATTAATTTTAACGGTTATGATTTGATCAACAGTGTAGATATGGATAACTAATAGAAATAATTACAAAAATGTGGTACAATAATAAATACAAGTGCAATAATTGTATAAACACGTGTCAATCTATAAATCGTCAGAATCATCACACCCCAACCCCCATCGAATAGTACAAGTAGCTTTCAGTGTAAACAGATAACTTCTTCTTTTAGACCCGAATTATTTTGCTTACAAATATATATTACAAATTTATTTTGCCCCCATAAAAAAGTAAGGGTTGCCCCCATTGGTTGGTTTTTTTAAGTTAAATGTAGAAATTTTCCAGAGATAAATAAAAAAGAAAACAAGTTAGTACTAATTTTACCATGTTAGTTATGTAATCAGTTGAAAATTTAGGTATTTTAAGAATTTTCTGTTTTACAAAAAAAATTGCACTATTTTTTTGAGAAAATATTGTAGCCTACTTTTTGCACCCAACGATAAAAATTTCTGGATCCGTCACGGATTGAGAGCAAGAGTGATTTTTTTTTTTACAACGAGAGGAGGAGTGAATTTTGATCCCCACAAGTCACACTCTTAAAATAGAGTACAGATACTTTCCATTTCTTTGAGAAATCGATATATTTATTATTTTTGTTCAAAAAAACAAAGATATATTTATTATTATTTTTTTTGACAAAAGACATATTTATTATTAAAATTTGAAAAGTTAATACATTAAATATTTAAAAGAAGAAACATAAATATTATTTATTTATTTTTTGTACTAGAGACATAAATATTAATATTTAAAATATGTTAATAATAGACATCTCTATTTCTTTTGAGAAATACTGAATTTCTATATTCCTTAAAATGGACAAGGGAGCTTTAACTGTGACTAAGTTCCAAAATAAAAATTAGACTAATGAACGATCAAATGGTCAAATTCGTAGACATACTTGTAGGGCCGTCAAAAGCCCTAATTAATGTGATTTTTTTTACCAAGATAAATGTGGTTCAAAAAAGAGCCAACATTGTCTCAAATTCTTGTTTTCACCATCTCTTTTGTTATTTTTGAAAAAATAAATATCATAAAACTACATTTAGTGAGGTCTAAATATATTTTTATACTTTGTCAAAAAAAAAAATTTATACAAATAACCCAAAACTATAATTATGAAAAGAAGACACATACAGAAAAAATGAAAAGTTATGGGCTTTTTAAAAAAGTTTGCTTTTGTTTACTCATACCTGATAAGAAGAGTTTGGATCCTCACAATTACTTGTGGGACAATTTAAAAAAGAGAGATACACACACAATATAATAATAAATGCAATAAATAGCATTATCTTTTTGTTTGTGTCACTCTCTCCAAATTGTCCCATAAGTAATTGTGACACTTGGATAAGAATGAACCGATTTCTTGAGGTATTATTATTAAGAATTAAAGACAAGATTTAATTAATTACCATTCATATATACAATTAATATCGAAGATTTTTTGGGTCAAATGGAATAATATTGTGTTAAATAAGAAAAATATCTCGGTAATTAAGATATATTTTTCAAAATTATTTTATTGCCTTATCAGTCAATTGTATTCCAACCAAATTCCTATTCTATTCTATGAAATAAAATAATTTAATTTCATTAATAATAAAGGAGAAGATTGGGGGGAATTGAATGCGCTTAAAAGTGGTATTGACTTACTTTTAGAAAGAAAAAAAAACGGAATTGACTACCTACCCAATTGAATCCAATTTTAACGTTACGTGGTAGGGAAATTTTGGATATGATCAAATGTGTATCCATGTTATGTTATGTTATATTATAAATAGGTGCTTGAATAGTGTGAATTAATCCATGACCTAATTCTTTAGGCTAGTGAAGTTGGTGTGTGTGGGGAGAGAAGAGCACTAAGGTGTTTGATTACCCCACATCCCACCCATTTCAGTAGAAAGCCATGGTGGTCACAAAGAAGCATAGAATCTTCAATGGAAAGGGTAACAAGGTTAGTCCAAACAGACAGACAATGCCAAATATTTTTAGATCTGATGAAAATGGAAAAAAGGGTGACAAATTGGAGTTGTTCCTTTAGCAATCATGCAAAGCAAATAAGGTTTGTAAAACATTTACATATATTTTGTTGACTGTTTTTTCAAAGTGTATGGCAGTGTGACTTTGTTTGTTTCAGGGATGGTGTTTCTGGTCCTACTTTTGTTTCCTGTCTTACTTGAAGGGAACCCTCTGCTTCTGCATGTGCATTTTGCCCGTGACTTCTCTTTATGTAAACCAATGGTAACCCCTTTACTTTGTCTTTCAATTATTTTTACCTAGCATATAGATGCAATTCTTTCAGCTTTGTTTATCTGATCATTGAGCTCTTGTATTTGTCATTCTGAGGATGGATCCTCTTCTGCGCGCTGAATGGTGCTGCATTAGAGACTGTTAGGTCTAGAGACAGAAAATTTCTCTCTGTAGATCCAACGGTCCTGCTGATGCAAGAATATTCTGCCGTAGTAGGAGATTCGGATCCTTGTCATTCTAGATTTTCATTTTAAAAAAATCTAGTTCCATGTTCACTAGTTAACGATTGTCACCTTCTAGGGCGATCAAGTGTCTCATGTAGTCTGTGGTTAATCGATGTTTGAAAATTGCTTGAAACCGTTGTTATGTAAGTTCAGGCTATGGTCTTTCTCATCCTCACAACTGAGACAATGATCGAATGATTCGATAATATTTTTGAAAAAAAATCAAAAGGAAAAAATGAAATTGGATGCTTCAAACTGAACCTATATTTGTATCCTTTTGTTTGTCAAATTTACACTGATTAGATCATTAATTATCTCAAGTATGTGGGTGCAAGAGACTATTTTACGCATATGGATCCTATGTTGTGCAAAACACGTGTTGTCTTTGTGTGGATCGCCTAATCTATAGATAAAAGTGTTCTCTCTAGATTAGATGATCCACGTTGGCATAGCACATTTTATGCGCAGCAGAAGATCCAAATGCCTAATTTACTCGCGGGTGTTGGTGGTTTTGAGCGGTTTTTAAACATCGGATCTATTGTAGATCACATGAAATTAAAACTTCACCACCCTAACAATCAAACGCCTAGAGTTAACCACTATGTATTTATTCATGTATTATGTATTTGTGATGGTATGAAATTGAATTGAAATGAAATTATTGAGAGAGGGGACATAAAGGAAGAAAAAGAAAGAAGAGAACACAAGTACCTAAGCTCTACAACCTAATGTACCTCTCCCCTGATAGGACTGAGATGTATGTATTCATACATCACGTGTACGAAAATATATTATTATTATTATTATAAAAGAAAAGGAACAACACAAAGTATAAATGGAAAAGGACAAGGGAGGTAAAGATCTCGTTCTTTGAAGATATTCAATTGTGGGGGTGATAGGAATCTAATATGATCCAAGCATATGCAGACAAATCTTGTTTCAGAAGATCAAAAAAGAATTGCCCTTTATGTGTAATGGAAAGACCCAACCATCCCTACACTCATAATACCATCCAGTAGTAATAAACAGCAATAGCAAAGCAACACCCTCTCTCTCTCTCTCTCTCTCTCACCTTCATTCATCTCCCTTCTTTACTTTCTCTTATATTATTTGACCCCCTTACCTAGCTAATCAACTCAAACTCACCCTAACCTTAAGCCACTTTAAAAGGGTAGGGGAAAAAACATGTTCTTCCATGTACCTAAAACTTAGCTTTACTTTACTTTACTTCATGTCAAATTTCAAATCTTAATAGTAGCTTCTTAGTTGGTTGTTTTCAAAGTAGAAAACAGTAGCCTATGAAAAATAAGAGGGACCCTTTTGTCTTTTTGATGGAAATGAGGAGGAAGGTAACTTTCTTCACTCTTATATTACTGTATTTATGCTTGTCAATTACTCTTACCTACTAGTTTCAGTTTCAGATCACTTCCTAATTCTCAAGCTAGCATCTCTCATATATCTTACCATCTTTCATGTTGTGCATGTTAATTAGTGAAGTGGCTAGCAATTAATATAAAGTATGTTATATATTATTATATGCATTTAGTGTATTAATTTGTGGAGTTAAGTAGACATTATACTTTGTGTGCCTGGCTCCCTGTATGCCATTTGTGGAGCACATCACAATGGTGATGGCCTCAATGAATGGCGTGCGAGGAGCCATGCATGCTGTGTATATTTGTTCTGTACACCAAAATCTAAAAGGGCTTCAATTTCTATATTCTACAAGATCTTCTTCTTTGCATGTTTTCTTAATTACTTCTGTTAATTCTAACTTCAATCTTCTTTTGTGGTAGGTTTCTGGATCTCCTTTCTGTAGTATGGTAGTAGATGATTATTAATTATTATTATCAATTCGTGAATGAGTTAGGTTGTCCAATAGAGCTTTCTCCTCATCCAAAATGCCATTGACTTGGTCAGAGATGCATAGATAGGTTTTATTAGGTACACCAAAATTCAAGAAGAGTTGGTCTGAGGATCAAATGTTTTCTACTTTTAGTTATCAGAACACTTTTTGAGATTTTTGAGCTCATATTCATCAAAAGAATATTTGAGAATAAAACTAATATTTTTCTGATATTTAATAAAAACAGGTTAACTGAAGATAAAATATGACATTTTTGTTGTATATCTAAATATTTTTCTGTCTTTATTTTTTGCATAGAGGTTAATGATTGAGATATATGCAGACGTCGATCTGTAAAGATCATGATGACCTTCAAGTGGACGTAGTCACCAATCGTTTTCGCAGCTGTGTTGTCATTTTTTGTTGTAATTGAGTTGTTAACATCTTAGGCGTCACTTGCATTTCTTTATATATATTTTCGTTTAATTCTTCTCATTATCAGCTTAAGTTTTTTTATAAGCAATGTTAACCTAAGTAGAGAGTTTGATTTTTTAAATAAAAATGTCGGTATAGATTATGTGTTGGTGCTAAAAGAAGTAAACTATAGATAGCTATTCCCTTTTTAGCTGAATATTCTTAGTTCAATTTAGATTAATTAATTAATATAACTTTTACATATCAGATATTTACAGATTTTTTCATTTTTACGGGTAAATGACATCAATTTTTTGAGACTGTGTATGTGAAAGAAATCTAATGGTGATAGGTTGCTTTGGTTGCAGCAGTGACGACTAGAAATAGCGACTTCAATTGTTCGTCATTCATAAAGTACATTATTTTGATCAAACTTTGTTTCTTTGAAATGATAAACGTCCTCTAAATTCAATTATATTTTCAATTTTAATCTTTTCAACTAATGAATTAGTTACTCAGCTTTTCTTAAGTAAAAAATGTAGGGACTAAAATGTCCGGTTTTTGAAAACTTCAGAAAACGTTAAAATGAGGGACTAAATGGGGAGCAAGATCTGTGAGTCGCCACGGGGGAGGGGGCATCTTACCACCTTCGAGCTCCCCCTCCTCCATCCACCCCTCCTCTCCATCTTTGCCCCTCTTTCGATTCGGCCTCTACCCTCCTTCTCCCTTTCGAACCCTTTCTCGGTTTAGTGAAATGCCTTTTGCCTTGGAGAATCGCCGCCTTTGTGATAGATTAGGTTGTACACTACAAAAACACTGGCCATTAGCGAGGAATTTTCTTGGCTAACATGCCCAATTCCGTCGCTAATTGCCATTAGCGAGGAATTAGCGAGGACCGGTTTGGTCGCTAATTCCTCTCGCTAATGGAAATTAGCGAGAGAAATGTGTTCGTCGCTAATTAGCGAGGGACGACCCTCGCTAATTTCGCACTAATCGTCGACAACACGCTTCCCGAGTCTGTTTGGCACGCTTATCAATTTGAATTATTATTATTATTATTATTATTATTATTATTATTATTATTATTATTAGTATTAGTAGTAGTATTATTATTATTATTACTGTTGTTATTATTATTAGTATTATTATTATTATTGTTGTTGTTGTTATTATTATTATTATTATTATTATTATTATTATTATTATTTTGAGAGGAGTGAGAGTGGTGGTGGTGTGATGGTGGTGGTGGTGGTGGTGGTGGTGTCGTAAGAGAGAAGAAGAAGAAGGAGAATAGTAAGGGAGAAAAAGAGTGAGATGTATGTGGTGGTGGTGGTGGTGGTGGTGGTTGTGTGGTGGTGGTCGTAGAGAGAGAAGTAGTAAGGGAGAAAGAGAGTGGTGGTGGTGGTGGTGGTGGTGGAAGAAAGAGAGTGAGAGAAAGAGGTATGTGGTCAGTGGTGGTGTGGTGGTGGTGTGGAAGAAAGAGAGTGAGAGAGAGAGAGAGAGAGAGAGTGGTCAGGTGTGGTGGGGCGTGGTGGTGGTGGTGGTGGTTGTGTGGTGGTGGGTTAGAGTTTGTAGGTGAGAGAGAAGAATGAGGGTGTTGTGAGTGAAAAATAAGAGTGAGTGAGTGGTGGTGGTGGTGGTGGTGGTTGTGTGGTGGTGGGTTAGAGTTTGTAGGTGAGATAGAGAGAGAGAGAGAGAGTAGAGGAAGAGGAAGAGGAAGGGAAGAGGAGTGAGGGTTAAAAGTGAAAGAATGAGAGAAGAGTGAGAGAATCAGATATTTGGTAAAAAAATAACCGGACATTAGCGAGGACGTGCGCCTCAAGTCGCTAATCGCTACTCGCATAGTCAAAGCGATCTGCGCAGCAATCAAATCAACCAGGACGTTCAGACATTACACTACAAGAAACACGGTCATTAGCGAGGGAATTTTCGGTCGCTAACATGCCCAATTCCGTCGCTAATTGCCATTAGCGAGGAATTAGCGAGGACCGATTCGATCGCTAATTCCTCCTCGCTAGTGGGCATTTAGCGAGGAATTTGTGTCGACGCTAATTAGCGAGGACACGCAACTCAAGTCCGATTGCACGCTTATCAATTTGAATTTTTTTTTATTATTATTAGTATTATTATTATTATTATTATTACTACTACTACTGTTATTATTATTATTATTATTATTATTATTATTATTATTATTATTATTATTGTTGTTGTTGTTGTTGTTGTTTGGATGTGGTGTGGTGGTGGTGGTGGTGGTGGTGGTGGTGGTGGTGTAAAGAGAGAGAAGAAGAAGAAGAGTAAGAGAGAAGAGAGGGTGGTGGTTTTGTGAAGAAAGAGAGAGAGAGAGAGAGGTCAGGTCAGGTGGTTGAAGAGAGAGAGGAGTGAGAGTGGTTGTGGTGGTGGTGGGGCGTGGTGGTGGTGGTGGTGGTGGTTTTGTGAAGAAAGAGAGAGAGTAGAGGAAGAGGAAGAGGAAGAGGAAGAGGAGTGGGTATTGTGAAAGAATGGGTATCAGAGTGGTGGTGGTGGTGGTGGTGGGTTAGAGATTGTAGGTGAGAGAGAGAGAGAGAGAGAGAGAGAGAGAGAAGAGAAGAGGAAGAGGAAGAGGAAGAGGAAGAGAGAGGAGAGAAGAGGAAGAGGAGAGGAGTGGGTATTGTGAAAGAATGAGAGAAGAATGAGAGAAGAGTGAGAGAAGGTGGTTCGGTTATTATAATTAAATATATGACACTTGCGAGGAATTAGCGAGGACTGTCCTCGCTAATCCTCGCGTTTCCCAAGCCAACGCTACGGGTCGAATCTCGCAAAAATGTCGACCAATTAACGAGGACTTGAAAGTTCCGCCGCTAATCGCTTAAAAACGTCTTTGCTCGACCAAATCACCGTAACATCTCATTTCCGCCGCTAATTCCCTCGCTAATGGGCACATTAGCGAGGACCTACAATTCGCCGCTAATGTCAGCTTTTTTGCGAGGGACAAATATTCCTCGCTAATTCCGTCGCTAATTCGCATTTTTTTTGTAGTGTTAGCGAGGGACTTGAAATTCCGTCGATAATTCCCTCGCTAATGGTCACATTAGCGAGGGACTTGCAGTTCCGTCGCTAATCCTCGTTTTTTGCGAGGACAAAATTTCCTCGCTAATCTCGCCGCTAATCCTCGCTTTTTTTGTAGTGGTAGTAGTTTTATGGTGTCTATTGTCTTGCTCTTGGGTTTGGTAGGGGTATAAAGATGGGTTTTTGTTTTCGGGCGTTTGTCAATTTTTTCTTGCTAGGAGCCCAGAACCTTGGTAGTTGCCAACAGTTCTCCCCAAATCTCCTCGCCTTTCTCCACCATCCCCGCCATTTGGTGCATGATGGCCTTGGGGTTTTGGGTTTATGGGAGCGCGTCGTGAAGATAGAGGTCAAGCGTCCGAGATATGGTGGTTCAACGACGCCTTGTGGTGGTTGGAGTGCTCTTGTGGTTGGTTGTCGGGTTCTTTGATAGCGACATTTCATAGGCTCTATTGCGTAGTTTCATTCGATGGCCTGCTCCAACCCTTGGCTTAAATATTCCTTGGTTTGCCCTCGCTATGGGTTGTGGTGAAGTGCCTTACGTTGGCTAGAAAGGTGTGATGAATTCGTGACCGGGGTCATTTTCCTGATTGGTTTTGGAGGAGTGATCTCTTGGTGCCAATTCCTGATTCCTGATTCCCTAAACTCACCAAAAGCACTAGAAGACATAGAGTACTAAGAAGATAAAGTGTTTTACTTGAAAACATAGTTTACCAATGAAACATTGAGTTTACTTATTTTACTTGAAAACATAGTGTCCTAAGAAGATAAAGTGTTTCATCCTAAAGTGTACATTACAAAAGGATGAAATGAATTAAGATGAGGGTAAAATAGTAAATGTCAAATTTAAGACCATTTTCTTCTCACTTTCTCTCCACTTTTAGAGAGAAAACAAAAAACACTTTAAGGTTCTTCTACAGCACATAAGAAAATTTGAAATACAAATGGTGTGTAATATCCACCAGCCTTGTCAATGAACTGGCAATGGGGGACAGAGTTACTAATGATGTTTTTTTGTTGCGATGTTATGGTGCGTAATATGTACTGACTTTGTCGGTGACTAATCTATGTCAGTTTTGACTTGCTAGTGTACAATTAGCTTTGCCGATCTGTGTGGTTATCTGCTCTTAATAAAGTTTTAGCTACATCCAGACTCGAACTCGGGACCTTTGGTATGAGATTCAAACCTAATTACCGCTCGAATCAACCCTTGTCTGACGAAGATTTTTTCTCCACAAGAATTGGCGAGTTAAGCAACGTGAGAGAGGTCCAACATTCAAATCCATGAACATGATATTTCCTTAATCCTATAACTAATTACTAACCATTAACATTTACTTATAAAAAATAGAAAGTATTTAATTATAATAATTTTATTAGATAAATATTTAATGGAATTATTTGTCAAAACACACATTTAACACTCTAAAAATGAATGATCTCTTTTTTTCTTCGGATTATTGTTACTTCTTTGAATGAGTGTCCCAACGCTTTCAACAAAAGACTAATATCTATTTATGCTTAAGATCAAATTTCACACCGACTATAAGATCGAGTTTGTCCACTATAAAAATGAAATTCATGAGCACGTAGTCGACTCCAATATCTCAGAGTAGCTTATACGCCGAGCAACAATATTAGTTGTGAATAAATAGATGGCCTCTTTTATGAGTAAGAGATAATTAAATTAAATCATGTAAAAAAAGAATTAAATTATTTAAATAAAAGCAAAAGTTCACCAATAAAAAAAAGCATAAACAATACTGATGGGAGCTCTGCAAATAACAATTAGTTGTAAACTTTTGTCAAAGAATGCCGAATGCAACAAATCAATAAAAGAATGCACATTTGAATTAGAAAAAGTTTGTCATTATTTACATAAATGCCATTAATGAAAATTGCTAGTTTTCCGTGTTTTTTGTTTTCATCACCAAAACCAAAAAGCCAAAACTAAAACAGCTTTAAGGAGTTCTCATTTTTTTAAAAACACTAAAACAAAAACAATTTTTGAAAACAATTTTACAAAACACACTAGGCAAACAAGTTTTTTGTTTTTAAATTTTTGAAAACTAAAAACTATTTTCAAAACAGAAATCAAACATGCCCTAAATTAATCTTTCCTCTCCTTCTTCTTTCCTATTTCTCTCCTTAATCACTCTTTCTTCCTCACTCTCTCTTCCTCTTTCACCCCAAACAAACACACCCTTAAAGTGATCGAAGATATGTGTGGCAAAAGTAAGTCATGAGTTAGCTTATAGTTGAAAATCAATCTAATTGAAAATAAAAGTATTTAGGAAATAAACTTAAACGCTAGCTACTTGATATAACACTATCAAAATAAACTACTAATTGATAGTTACTTGGAATGATCGGTACTAAGATGTGATATAAACATCACAATAAAGAAACCAAGAAACTAAACATAAGTCAAATCATAAAAGAATTGGATTGTCTTTGACTTGGCCGCCATCTGAAAAGAGAGACAGAGAGAAAGAGAAAGGGGTGCGTGCAAAAGAGGGAAACTAATAGTCAATGTGATTTTTGAGAGAGAGAGAGAGAGAGAGAGGGAGAGGGAGAGGGAGATGAAATGGAGAGGATGGATCATGTAAGTCCAAAAGACTTGTTCTAATCACCTATACACTATCTTTGGATATTTTGAGTCTATTTAGATGAAATGGTAAATAAACATCATCTATACACTATCTTTGTTCACTCTCGGGTTTGAATTCAAGAGCAATAGCCAAGACGATCAACTGAGGAACACTTTGAATATGTATTTGCTTCACCATTGGCCATTAGGGGTCCTACAAAATTTATGGGTAAATTAATCATTGTCTCCTTGTCTCTTTCTTTTATCATTTGTCATTTCAACAATAAATTCATTCAAATTCAACTAACTTGGATATAAATTGTCTACTACAATTGAAGATTCAGCAATGAGCGGTGTGTGTCAACATGAGATTGAAAATTGCAAGTGCCCTCCACTATCAATCAGTCAAAAAAGATTATTTGTCCACAAAGAATTAAAACAAGAGAAACTAACCTACATTGCATGATGCAACCAAAAAAAAAAAGATTATAAACACTTGAACAGAAATTTCTATACACAGTGACCAATTTGGTCACTTTCCTATATGAATTGTGCAACTATAATAATTAACGAGCAAGATTGCCAACTACACTCCAAATGGAGCTAGGAAAGGATGCTCCAGAAGAAGAACTGGATTGTGGAGAGTTTGTTGTCATTTGTTGTTTGACTCTAATGTTTCTGAGATCAGCAACAAATCCTGGTTTTGCAATGTGAACATCTTTCATATCAATAATGTCGTTAGTCAACATATCCACAACCTCTGACATTCTTGGTCGTAGTTTTGCGGTTTCTTGAACGCAAAGCAGCCCCACTTTTAGACATTTTATAGCTTCATCTACACTATACTCCTTACTATTAATCACACAATCCACAAGTCTCAATAGATCATTGCCTTCATAAGCTGCCCACGCCTGAAAAAACACGTTCACATTTAGTTTGTTCACTTAATTTGACCAAATCATAAGTCAATCATACATATCTTTCTTACCTTTTCTACGATGAAACGTTCATTGTCTTGATAAGCATCTACAACAGCAAGACCAGTGACAATTTGTAAAAGTAATACACCAAAGCTATATACATCTGATTTTCTTCTTAATTGTCCTGAACTAGCATACTCTGGTGCTAGATAACCCTGTTTGTTGAACAAATTGAAGACACCCCATTAATCAATAAAATAAAAAAAAAAAAGAAATTTTTGGATTTTTTTTTGTTAATTAATTATTAGGTGACTGACTTACAATGTGCCAGCAACTCGAGTGCTGATGTAAGATGTTTCATCTCTCATTAATTTGGCAAAACCAAAATCAGAAACTTTGGGTGAAAAATTTCGATCAAGAAGTATATTTTTGGCTTTGATATCTCTATGTACAATATGAGGCCTCAACTCTTCATGAAGATAAACAAGTCCTTTTGCCACACCTATTGATATCTCCTTCCTTGTTTCCCAGCTGAATCTCATCCTTCTCTCCTCCGAACCTTTAATTATTCAATCAAACACAAAATTAGTTACTCTTTCCAGTTAGACAAGATACATGAGTTATTCAACGAAATTATAGTACAAGTTAAGAGATGAATTTACCTAAGAAAGCGTGGTGGAGGCTGTTATTGTCCATGTAATCATAAACCAAATATCTATGTGCTCCTTCAACGCAACACCCTCTAAGTCTCACTAGATTTTGGTGTTTGATATTTCCAAGCGTTGCTAATTCCGCCACAAATTCTCTCTCTCCTCGCATCGATTCTAGCTCAACCGCAAGCACTTTCACTGCCACAAAAGACCCATCGCTCAGCCTCCCCTTTAAAATTCAAAGTCAACTCCATTCAGTTTTCCATTAATCATAATTTCAAGGACGAATATACTAGAATGTAATAATATAACTAACCTTATAGACAGAGCCAAATCCACCTTCTCCGATTTTATCATTGAAATTACTAGTGGCAGATTTTAATTGGTTACAAGTAAATACACGAAAGCTCCCATCGTTCTCTACCTCTGCAGTAACAGAAACAGATGAAACATGAGGAACAAAAACATAATTATTATTATTATTATTAAACAAATGAAAAGGAACAATAGATACCGTTGATGTTGTCGTCGTTGTTGGTGTTTTGTTCAGTGGTCAAAGAAGAGAAACAATTAAGAAACGAGAATTTCATGGTTGGAGTAATAATAAATCGTAAAACAGTTGGTTGGATTTCAGGTTTTGGTGTGTGAAGAATATATTGGAAATGGAGAGCGTGTGAAGAGAAAATGAGGAAAAAGGTACATTTTAGAAGGAACGGAGAAAACACGGTCTCTATCTCTCTACTATTTTGTATTTTAATTAGCCTTTGACAGTTGACACTGCCTTAGGAATAGGAACTGTTTGCCCGTCAAAAATAAACTTCGGAATTATTCATGTCATTATCCTGTTTCCTAACGTCTTACCTGACGACTTATTTGCTTTTGTTTTGAACGTTTCTGAGGGTTTAACAAATTAAATGACAATATGTGTTGTAAGAACCAGACCCGTTAGATCAGGAATCGGCCGGTTCCACGGTTGGTCCAACTCCATTTAAACCGCGGTCCAATCGTACTTGTCAAAATCGAGTTGGATAGGAATGAACTGTGGTTCATCCACTTTGAACCGTCAACTGGTTTGAGTTGATGTAAGGTGCCCAAAAATGGGTGAACCTTCAAAACACAATGACAGAAAATTAAAGCTCCTTTCGAGGGGAGAGTGTCTCTTTTAACAAAATAAAAACTACACTAAACATTCTTTTCATTGATTTGATGATCTCATTCAAATGAAATAGAGAAATACATATATAGTCTTTAGAAAAGGGTGACTCGCCCCACTTGAGAACCTTCTAGATTAACTAACAAAAGACAAAATAAAGGAATATAAAAAGGTGACTCATATGCTTCTAAATGCTTCTTATTAGGTCACATAATTTCTTAGGTAATTTGGGTTTGGTCCTCTTGGGTTGAGTCATTACAGTTGAACCACCTGACATGCATTTCTTTTAATATAATTTTTTTCCAAAATTTAATACTTTTTATTTTTTATTTAATTATTACTCATCTAAGTGAACAAATCAAACCACGATCCTGGAGTCTCTCTTAGCTCAATCTCCGATATGGTTTTAAAAAAGACCATAACATTTTTGAAGGTCTTATCTGATGACCTTGTTTTTAATTAATCCACCAAAACAAAAACGTTTTATTGAATGTCAGGGGAGACAAAACCTTGCTTATTAGGTTTCTAAGAAATTTTAATAATGGAAGGAGGGAGATGTGTCTCCTTCACAATTTGAAATAATCAAGTGGCTGCTTACAGTTTACTAGTTGTTATAATCAGATAGACAACCCTGGTCTTTGTGTTTTCAATTTATCATTCTATCCACTATATGATTTTAATTGTAAGTATAATTTGTCATCTGAGAATATAATAAGTATATTAATATTAATATGTATTCTTAAATAACAATGATTATAAGAGCATCTCCAATTAGGGTTTTTTATTGGAGAATTTTAGTATTTTTCGTTCAGTGGCCTTTGAGTGGTGGATGGAAGGGGCTTGGATTGTGAAGAGGATGATGTGACAGGGCAAGTACAACCAACAATTGTCTTATGTTTATTAAGTTACACTAATAACAAAATTAGAAATAGCTTAATTAACATGTGGTAATAATTATAGACTACTATATAATTTGAAATGCAAATTGAGAAGAAGAGCTGGGTGTGTATAAGGGGTGAACCAAAGGTAAGAATGCAATTGAAGCTGAGAAATTCTTTTTTTGGAAAGGCAATATAATTTATTAACAAATAATGATGAAAAAAGTGAGTCCAACCTAAGCCAAGAAATAGTAGATAGATGTCTCAAATTCTCAATGCCTTCTAACATCACATAGATACATGTCACGCACGCACGCACGCATGCAATGTTAAAGTCAAGTCATCTAGTTAACACCAATACAATGCCATGTGCAATACTTATTGGGCCTTTATTTTCGGTACCCCCCTCATTCCCTCCCACACCCCCATAATGTCCCAAATGGACAAAAATACCCCTGAAAATTTACAAAAATTACATGGTTTTGTTAAAAAAAAAAAAAAATTACAAATTTCTAATTACCTCTAAAATTTCGAATTACCTCAAAAATAATGGAATTTCGGATTTACCTGTAATTAGAAGATTTTGACTACTCGAAATGAGGTAATTCCGGTTCATAAATAGAACCTAATTACCTATTTCGAGGTAATCTAAAATTTAATTTTTTTTTCGAACGAATAATTTAGGCTAAAAAATCGGTTTTCTGACAACATACTCGGATCGTAATGAAACCACACCATTAGAAGCGAAATAAATCAAGAATCAAGACTCCTAGAAGGGACTTCTTACGGACAACAAAATTTCAAAATCCCAAATTCCATCAAGCATTATTTTTTACGATTTTTTTAATTTTTCATAGTCTCCAAAAATCTTAAAAATTTGTATAGCCTTATTTTGGTTTTGTTAGATTTTTAGTGGTGTTTTTATATTTTTTAGAGTAGTTTTGACTATTTTTAGTAGCCTTTTAGTAATAAAAATTAAAACAAATCGTATATATACGCATCCAAGCGTCCCCGGATTGGCCCGGATGCTCTGGGGATGTCGCCCATTCACCTACTTCACGTGCTTATTTTCACTCATTTTAGACATTTTGGACCCATAGTTGTATTTGTACTCCTATTTTATGTTGGTCATTTTATATATTTTGACGTATTGTTATTAAATCGTAAATCGTCAGATCATATTTCCAATAAAACGCGTTTAAATCTTAAGACCAAAATACAAACTTTTTTTTTAAAAATTACAAATTTCGAATTACCTTTTAAGAGGTAATTCCAAATTTTTTATTTTTGAACCGAATTACCTTTTTTGAGGTAATTCAAAATTTAATTTAATTTTTTTTTTTTTAAAAACGCAGGGGTATTATTGGCATTTTTGGTATTATGGGGGTGTGGGAGGGAATGAGGGGGGTACGAAAACAAACACCCTACTTATTGTTCCACATCAGGCAGGTATGAGCAAGGAATTTGAACATAAGCGGAATTTGTCAAAAAAGATAAAGCAGTGATGAGAGAGAGTGGAATTTAGAGGAGATGTATAGAGGATTGGAACAAGATGATCTTTATCCTCCTAAGTCCTAACTTACACACAGACCTAAATAGGATCACGCTCATAAGCTTGTGCGAATGTGTAAATAATGTGTGATGGAACAAAATATTTAAAATATCGTTGCAATTAAAAAAATATGTCTCACCAAAAAAAATATGTAATATATAATACAACATGTATAATTAGGTTTAACTCTCTAAAATGTTCCTATTGGGCCAGCTGTAGTGATCGAAAAATTCAGATGAGGGGATCCTTCGAGGTTTGAGATGGAACCACCACCAAAGTAATTATAAGAACAAACGTTGTTGATAAGACCTTTGGAAGGATAAAGATTTTTGTAGACCAAATTTAGGTTCGAAAGTCGATTATGCATGGGGAATTTACTGTTAGCATTTGAAGTTGTAAGTAGTAGAAATTAGTTGTGTTGTGGAATATAGTGGAATAATATTGGAGTCTTTAGTAGAAAATGGAGTGCTTACAATTTGAAGCTAGAATGTAGTTTGTATTGCTCTAAAATTGGTTACAAATGACTTGATTACAAATGCACCCAAACTTGCCTATTAATTATAGGTGCTTGAGGTCCGTCAAAAAAATTATAGGTGTTTGAGGATGGTTCTAGAAAATTCTACATTATTAGAAATCTTTATTATATCCTAGATCTATCTTGTACTTGTAACTTCTAAGATTTTCTCTTTTGGTATTTGTGTAGAATATTCTAGAACCTTTCACTTAGTGCATTAATGGCAATTTATAGACTATCCTTGTTCTAGTCTTCAACATAGAAATCTAGAAATTTGCATCGCTTATTTAATACTTCTCCTTGTTGCAAACTTCAGAAATTCCGAGCATATCCCTCAATTGGTGAAACTTGTCTCTTGGTAATGCCTTTGTAAATATGTCTACAACTTGATCTTCCGTTGTCCAGTACTCGAGCCGAATCTGCTTAGTCGTCTCTACTTCTCTAATGAAGTGATATTTGATTGTTATGTGCTTTGTTCGGAGATGATGAACTGAATTATTTGCCATTGCTATAACAGACTTTTTGTCGCAATACATTGTGGTATGGCGATCTTGTTGTTCACTCATGGCTTCAAGTATTCTCTGAAGCCATATAGCTTGACTTGCACTACAAAAAACACCGTCATTAGCGAGGGAAATATCGGTGGCTAAAAGGCCCAATTCCGTCGCTAATTGCCATTAGCGAGGGAATTAGCGAGGACCGCCTTGGCCGCTAATTCCTCTCGCTAATGGCAATTAGCGAGAGAAAGATCTGCTTTCGCCGCTAATTAGCGAGAGCGGTTCCTCGCTAAATCCTCGCTATGTCCGACAAAGACACCGCCCAAAATCGGCTTGCACGCTTCTCAACTGGATTATTATTATTATTATTATTATTATTATTGTTATTATTGTTATTGTCATTATTATTATTATTATTATTATTATCAAACTTTCCAAAGAGAGAGAGAGAGGTGAGAGTGAGAGTGGTGGTGTGTGGTGGTGGTAAATGGTGGTGGTGATGGTGGTGACGTGGTGGTGGTGGTGGTAGAGAGAGGAGGAGAAGGAGAAGAGTAAAGGAGAAAGAGAGTGAGATGGTGGTGGTGGTGGTGGTGACGTGGTGGTCAGTGGTGGTAGAGAGAAGGAGAAGGAGAAGAGTAAGTAAGAGAAAGAGGGTGAGATGGTGGTGTTGGTGGTGGTAAATGGTGGTGGTGGTGGTGGTGGTGACGTGGTGGTTTTGGTAGAGAGAGAAGGACAAGATGGTGGTGGTGGTGGTGGTGGTGAAGAGAGAAAGAGAAGAAAGAAGATGGTGGTGGTGGTGGTGGTAGTGTGGTGGTTGTGGTAGAGAGAGAGGAGAAGATGGTGGTGGTGAAGAGAGAAAGAGAAGAAAGAAGATGGTGGTGGTGGTGGTGGTGGTGGTGTGGAAGAAAGAGAAAGAAGAGAGAAGATAGAAGAGAGAAGATAGAAGAGAGAGAGTAAAAATGAGAGAGAGTGAGTTTGGTTCGGATTTTTAAAAAAATACCGACATTTAGCGAGGACCCTCAATTCCGTCGCTAAACACCATTGATTAGAGTGCAACGGTCAAATGCTTCGAGCGTGACAGTCGCGGTCGAGATTAGCGAGGACCTCAATTCCGTCGTTAATCCGCCGCTAATGTCCATAGATTTGCGTGCCAGAATTTTCAAATTGGCGCCTTGACATTTAGCGAGAGACTGTTATTTCCGTCGCTAATTCCGTCGCTAATTAGCGTTTTTTTTGTAGTGTTGTCGCTTCAGGTGCTGCTATGTACTCAGCCTTTGTTGTTGATTGTGCAACTGTTGCTTGCTTCTTTGACACACACAAGAAAAATCCTGATGCCAATGAGAAGGTAAAGCATGATGTATTTTTCATTTCATCAATTGAACATGCCCAACCACTGTATATGTAGTCAATCAATATTGACTTGGTCGTGGTTTTGTACCATATACCAAATTCCTTTGTGCCATTGAGGCATCTTAGAACTCTTTTTTTTGCTCCATAGTGAAGTTGGCTTGGCTTCTGCATGAATCTTGATAGAAGACTTGTGGCATACATGATGTCTGGGCGTGTAGTAGTAAGATAAAGTAGGCTCCCGATCAAACTTCTATAGCACGACGCGCATCGCCTTATGGCACTGCCTTCCTTTTGTAACTTCTCATTTGTCATGAGCGAGCTATTGGCTTGCATTGATTCATGTTGAACTTCTTTAACAGTGATTCAGTGTATTTCTTTTGACAGATAAATATCCCTTCTTTTTGTTGTTTTACCTCTATGCCGAGGAAGCATTTCATTAAGACAAGATCGGTCATCTCAAACGTCTTCATCATGTCTTCTTTGAATTTAGTCACCATCTTCATGTTGTTTCCCAGGTAGATTAGATCATCTACATTCAAGGAGACAATGAGAGTATCATGCTAACCTAGGGTCTTTAATTACATATAGTGTTGATTCACTCTTGCTCCTCCCAAATTTTTGATCGATGAAGTATTGATCAGTTCAGTTATACCATGCTCGAGGAGCTTGTTTGTTGAGATCATATAGAGCTTTTCTTAGTCTCAATACTTTGTCTTCATTTCCTTTATTGACTAAGCCTTGTGGGTTTCTCAACATACATCTCTTCTTCTAAGATCGCATTTAGAAATGCATGCTTGACATCTAGTTGATAAATGCTCCACTTTTTTTGTGTTGTAAGAGTAATTAAAGCTCTTATTGTATCTAGACGTGCAACTAGAGCAAATGTCTCATTGTAGTCAACTCCATATTGTTGCATGTATCCTTTGCTACAAGCCTGGCCTTCTACTTTTGTATTGAACCATCAGAGTTAAGCTTTGTCTTATAAATCCATTTGACTCCTATGATATCTTTATCTTTTAGGTACACTACAACATTTTGACTCTATGGCAGCTCCTAAAAATTGTTGCAAAAAGCCCCAAAACTGCTTTCTTTCCTTTGGGCAACAGTTTCAAAATCGAGGTATTTACAGGCGTTGCCTATTCTTTAGGCAATAGTTTTTTTTAAGCAAATGCAACACCTACAAAAACATGTTGTCATTGAGAGGACAAAGAAAACAGTTTTTTAACTACTCTTTGAAAACAGTGTAAAACCGTTGCAATTAGTGGAAGCGGTTTTTCACCATGGTCTATTATCAACATCAACATATACTACACTTTAAAACTGTTGCCATAGATGATAATAATAATAATAATATATATATATATATATATATATATATATATATGATTGACACATATACTATTCAAACCTACCTACACAATTTGTCCTTTATTAATTTCGGTGAAAAACACCTATAATTGCATTTCACAACAAATTGGAAAAAGTTATTTGCAAAATTCTAGAAAACCCTATTACTTAAATGTATCCAATAAACATAAGGAAATGACTAAGTAAAACATAAGAGAAAGTCCATCTTGATGATATAACCGACCACCACTTTGGCCACCAAACCACCACTTTGACCATCATCAAACATTACCACTTTGGTCACCGTGACCATCACTCGCCACCGAACCACCTATTTGGAGACCACCACCGCCTACCACCGCAACCACCAATCACCAACCACCACTCGACGACCAATCACAAACACCACTTTTACGATCGAGATGATCATCACCACCAATCGACCACCACTTGATTACCACTCTAACTCGCGTATGTCGATAATTAGTACTTTCACTTTTTGTTATTAGTATTATTAAATAATAAATAGATTATATAGTTGTAATTTTTAATTTTTTCAAACCTAATGTTATATATTGTTTTGATTAAAAAGTTTATGATGAATTTTTATTTTTATGTTCATGTTTGAAAGTGATTTTGATTTTGAAAATTCCTAATCGAAAATCTGTTTTGGTTTTGAAATTTTTAAACTCAAAATAAACTAGTTTTTTTTTAAAAATTTCAAAACAGAAAACCACCCCTAACTGGCGTTTAGTTATCAAACCGCCCAAAAATGATTTATAAAATTTGATGGCATATAAAATTAAAAACTTAGAATGTGATGGGTTGTAGAGTTTGAATGAAGTCACGAGAGGCGGAGAAATGAAAGTTGAAGTTTTTATATGGGAAACTAACTTTTCATTTGTGTAAATAGCCAACGTTTTTAATAGTTGTTTCCCATATTATCAATAAAAATTGTTTTTTCCTAAAATTTTATAGCTTTTAACTCTTAGCCTATAAGAAAATATACAATTTAGTTGGTTAAACTAATAAACTAAAAGTGTTCTCTATTATGATTTGAGAGAATAGTTTTTATGGGTCATAGTAATAGGTGTTCTCGTAGGCCAAAAACGTTGTCGTGTGGTATCACAAAACAAAAACATAGTAGTGTTGGATAAATGGATGATAACAGTTAGCCACGGTTTTGGCTTATGTTACTAAGTTTTTCTTTAGTAACTCATACCAAAGAAATAATAGTCATTAGATGCTTAATCTTTTAATGAAATTTAATCTAATGGTTACTATTGAATAATAAGGGCATTGTTGTAATCTTAAATATTGTTGGTTTTAATAAAATTTAATTGACCATTAAATTAGGCCCTATTTTATTGGGGCGGATACAAAACTTATTCAAGACATTTTTTTTCAAGTTTCTTCTTTTATCGTTCTTCTTTCTTGACTTAGTAGGCACTTGTTTCTCGCTCTTCTCTCTTGCTACAATTTTCGATTTCACTAGTTTCTCGTTCTTCTTTCTTGTTCAAATTGATTTCAAATCGTGTTTTCGCAAGCCAAATCGTGTTTCATCTTGCGAATTCGCTTTCTTCATCTTTCAAATCGGGTTTTGTAGGTTAGTTTCTTCTTCTTATTCTTCTTCTTGTTTCCAAATCGGGTTTTGTTGCACTTAACCATTGTTATGCAAAATCATGCATGATTAGTGGCATCTAACCACGCTTATGCATATTTGTGGTTAGTGGCCACTAAACATTGCTATTGACATTCGTGGTTAGTGACATCTAATTAACCATAGTTATGCATATTTGTGGTTAGTGACCACTAACCATTGATCTGCACATTTGTGGTTAATGACATCTAACCATTGACATCTAATCAAAGTTATGCATATTTGTGGTTAGTGGCCACTAATCGTTGTTACGCACATTTGTGGTTAATGAACGATTTTTTTTTTGTGTGAAAAAAAATCACCCAGATTTTTTTAATCTGAAAGAGAAAAAACAAGGTTGAACGAGGCGTGACTTTCGATTGAAGGAGGAGTGATATTGTGGGTTTTACGATTTTTGGGTTGAAAGAAGCGTGATTTTGTTGATTTTGCCATTAAAATAGGCATTTTTTAGGAAGCATTGAATCTCAATTGATTGTCGTGTTTAAATAATTTTGTTAATTGAGGGCAAATTGACTATTGTAACACCCTCATATTTCTATCTAATAGAAATACTAAAGTGTACCTATTTAGCATACATCAGAGATAAATTTCCTTGCTTAGATTTACAATCCTTACAAGAATAGCGGAAAACCAATAAATAACTTAAACAAATTTTAAGTCATAATCGATACTGAAAATAACAAGGAAAACCTAAAGATGTAAGGAAGACTAAATCTTCAATCTTCTATTCGATCATGCCACCTACTCGTGCCATACAGACCTTCTTCTTTCCCCGTTAATCAAAAGCAACAACATTTGTAGGGTGAGATAACAAATCTCGGTGAGTCTTACCGTGACCCTCACCTATCACTCTGGCCTATTTATAAAACATTTGTTTACTTCGTGATTCAATTAGTAAACCACGCGACAATCTGCGATCGCACACACAAAGGCTAAATACAAATCGCACACACACAGTCTTGATCGTCAAATGCACACACAAAGTGCATTCATAACGCCCAACAATTGCACAATAGCGATGAACCCTATCACCGAGAGCAAACTCATATGTACAATAATTCATCCGAGCATAACACCGATCGCACATCCGCTAATCCTTGAACTCTATCGCCGAGCCTAGGTTTAGGGGCTCATGACTTCCCGCCTAGTATGTTGCGAGCTCTGGGTCGTCACCCGCTCGAATCCTAATTTCGATATTGATCATATACCAAATATCCTCTAATCACAAGACACCCGCATTGGGCCGTCTCATATACACGATATAATATATATATACCTGATTATGTCTCACACCATAATATGTTGCAATAACATATTATTATCCACATAAATTCTTAAAAATCCGTTTAGTCAACATTTAAGTTGTAAGCCATTTGGTCCCCACACGTATTTCTATATTTTACTGTTTTTGAAATACTCATAACATTAATCGTTATTTCAAAACCACTTTGAATTTGTATAAAAATTTCCAACGAAAATTCGGCAGAGTTTCCTCTCAGTCTGGACATCCCAAAAATAATAATCACCAAAAACCAAATCAGACATCAATTTGTTCAAAAATCATTAATTTTACACATATACAAAAATTTACTGCTTTTCCAATAGCTTTGAAAATTCAACCGAATCACACCAACGACTTTAAAACACATCCCAACAAACAAAGATCCCACATAAATGCTCGGGGTGGTTAGGAAAAGGATTTAGAAGAAGTTTGAAGTTCGAACGGAGCGTCGAAGCGAAACATTGGATATCGGGAACATAGGAACTTCTCGACTTAATGCCCAATTCCGCTTCCGTTTCGTTCTCCGATCGATCCCAAATCGTATTTCAATCCTAAACAACCACGCATCTGACCATACACACAAATATTCCAATCCGTGCAATACAATTCAACAATCAAAATCATATTGTTTCGTTCTATGTTCCAAAAACACATGATCTTGTAAAATACCGCTTTTTGACTCTAAAATTCTCGAAACTCCGAATTTTGAAATTATTCAAACATAACACAAATACAAAATTGGAAATTCCCTAAACGTGAGTAAAACTCACCTCGTGTGATGAAAATCACACCAAACCGCTCTCCAAGCTCCTCGATTTCAAACTTCACGAACGCGCCCGGATCCGCTCCAAACCCGAACCAACACTCCACATCGCTTGTTGAGCTTCCAATCACCAATACCAAGCTTCAATTTTACTTAAATCTCCCTTTTTCTCCATTTGAGCTTCAAAACCCATTAATGGCGAATTGAAAACGAGTAGAAATTAGGGTGTGAAAGTGGTACCAATAGATAGAGGATGAAAAATGGAAGAGAATCGGTATAAAGTTAAGCCCTCACACAGTAAGCTAAATCGAAGGAGATCTTGCTCTCCTTCCTCTTCTCTCACCTTCGCTCTCTCTTTCTCTTCTCACGGTTCCCGTTTTTTTTTTTTGTTTCTCTCTCTCCGATTTTCTTTCTTTCATTCTTTCCTTCCTTTATTTCTTTCCTTTCTTTATTCCTTTCTTTTAATTCACATAAGTGGGAATGAGAGAGTATTTGGATATTTTGGAGTCTTGAAACTCATTTAACTAAGTGGTATAAATCTCGAAATACCCTTAGAGTTCTAATTTCCACTCGGTTGTGTATTTAAATTATTTTCTCTAGCAATTTTAAATTGCTTTACAGAATAACCTCATATCCGTGACTTGATTTATTACCTATTCGAGTAATAAATCACTGCGTTAATTTCTTAATTCGAATTAACGAAATCGGGATGTTACAATCACCCTGACTTGAAAAATTTTGTCCTCAAAATTTGACAAACATATTTCAAGAGAACATATACGAATATCTAATCCGCATATCGTTCTTCAATTCCCACATAACATCATCGGTTAAAAACGATTACACAAACAACTTAAATAATCGTAATTGTTCTCGTCAAAGTGTCTACTCTCCATGATCTAAGATATTACTTGGATATGGCTTAAATGACGAATTAATCAAAGATCCATCCATTCTAACTCAACTATCTCTTGTTGATTCAAAGATCAAAACACCGCCTAAACTCTTCCCAAGGCGTCACCGAGCATTTGAAATCCTGAGGGACGATTCGAAAGATAAAGATTGAAAGTAAATCAACCTCGCTTTTCTACTCTAGAAACATTCTTCACCATCGAAATTTCATTCAAACGATCGACCTTTACAAGTTAATCAGATGGTGAAATAACTACTCGTGAGAATCTTCCGATAAACCTACTATACAAATCAATTAGTTCCAAATAACTCCTTACCTCTATGACCGATAACGGTAACTCCCAATTCATCACGAACTTTCACCCTTCTAGAATCCATTGTCACGCCCGCACCTAATACCACACGTTTCCGAATTCACTACCGCCATCTTGAAATCACACTTCGATGGCTTAGCCCATTACCTCTTTACTCAGAGTACATTCCGAACAATGCAAAATGTACACCATGATCCACATGGGTTTTAAATATATACCAAGATGTTATCCGAAAAAAAAATTTCAACAACTAGTCTAAGTACGGGTGGAAAAACTCGGTTCATGTAATCCATGAATACCGTAGGAACATTAGTTAGACCAAAGAGCATCACTACTCACTCGTAATGTCCATATCTAGTATGGAAAGTCATCTTCTGAGTAACTACAAATTTCTAACATTTAATTAAAAGTAACCCGACCTTAAACCAATCTTTGAAAACACTATCAAGCACCTCGTTCGATTAAGCAAGTCATCTATACTTGGCAAGGATACTTATTCCCAAAAGTAACTTTGTCCATCTGAAGTAATTCATTCCCGATCTCCTGCTCCCATCTTTCCTTTCAACAAGTAACACGGGAGCACCCCAACTTGTGGGAAAACTAAGTAATATCACGTTCCGATTTCATGGGAATATTTGTACTATTAGAACTTCTAAGTTAAACTCACATCACCATCGAGTTCATGACTATCTCCCCAGATGGGTAACGGTTTTGTAAAAATTTTCTTGAAAACATTTGGATATGAAATAATTTTCCCACTTACCCATAGGAGTTTGTTTCTTTGCTAACCCGACATACTAATAAGACATATCTTCACCTCGTGACTCATTCTTCAAACTTCAATTCCGAGATCCTGATGATCTCACAAAAATGTATGGCCTTTCAAAACCTATAAGTCGGATGACTATTCCAACCAATCATTCCTCGAATCAAATCTACTATTCATTCACTTAGAATCCATCAACAATAAGTGATACAAGGATGTACTCTATCACAAATATCATAATATTCTTTAGATTAGGGATCATTAATAATATTATTCAAATGTTACTAACTCAGAATCATTAATGGTAGTAACTAACAACGATAAGAGTTGATAATGTAGCTTATGAACCAAAAAATCTCGTGCATTGCGGATGGATTACGGTCAAAGCCCTTTGACTTTGTTTCATTGAATAGAGACGGCAGTGAGAGTCGAACCAACTATCTCCCATGAAAAGCAACATTTCTTGATCGATCTGTTTGGAATAGCATCGTCATAAGTTACATTATCTATAGCTAAAGCTTCGTTAAAGTATCACAAACATTCCTCGTACTCTTCTTCAAATTTGGAGCACCATACGGTTTACATATAACTATTATATACTTCAAGAACCTCATCATCATGGTCCTTATGATCATTAGCTAAGATATGGATCATATGTCAAACGACTTTTCCAAAGCCAACCATTCTCTTGAATGGAGTCTAAAACTCAATTACTCAAGCCTCACGAGAATCTAACAACATAGATTCCTTGCTTGAAGCATAACCGCTTTCCTAGCTAAGCAAAACTTACTAGAAAATTTTGAGCTTCACAACATCCAAACATAACCATAACTCCCGGAGTATCCATTCTGTAGATAAGGGTGTCTTGCTTAACGAGGTGTCACGTGTTTACACTTACTCGTTTCGGCCTTTCTATAGACAACATTCCTTCCAATACTTTAAGTACTTGGAAGTTTTACTCTTGGGCATAATGGTGAAACAGCTTCTTAGTTATTGGCTTTCAAACTCTACTTCATTTGAAAAGGCTATACCTGCTATCCACCATTTCCGAGGAATAGGTCCATTGGGAAACTTTAATGATTATCATCCTAAACCAGTTTGTCTAGGAATCTCATCTTAACTACCGGAAGTTCTCTTCCAATTCCCACGCCTCTAATGGGTTTATGTTCTACAACCGCTTCAAGATTTAACAACTTAGGGTAAGGCCGAGTACATTTGTAATACCATTGAACAATTAGTTCAAATCCTACTCGGATGTGTAGACATTTTCGTTAGCTTTCCAACGCATCCCTAACATAAAAATCGGAGTTCCGATTAAAAGTTATGAATAAAATAAGTTGAGAATCGACGAAAATTTCTCACAGATCGAGACATCTTCGTTTCATACTATCTACCAATCACCTTGAATATATTTTCCTCACATGTGACATCTCATTTTCCTTCTCATACTCATTTCTTAAAATCAATTAACTGGTCCATGAGTGCCATCCAATTATCGATTACCACGCCCGTTCCATAACTAGGTTGGAAACGAAGTTTTCGTGAATAGATTAAAAAGATGTTCCTCAAGTTCCTCATCTAAAAGTTTAACAATATAATCCAATCTAGGTGCAGTCTTTCAATAAATAATCACTCTTTCCGAAATATTGCCGTGAATGGGAAAATGTTTGAATCCCAAGACATGTCACCATCAAAGTCACCTCATCGATCTTATCTTAATTAGGACTTGGTTGAAACCGTAACCAAAACTAATTCGATCCGCATTGGGTTCTCGTAGCCAATTCCGAGATTGCACTACAACTTACTAGATCGGCCATAGCATTTCGCAGCATGGCTTTAAGGAAAAAGGAACCTTATCAATACTCGCAGCTATCCGGAGGAAACCTCTAACCGCAATCTAAGTCGGTTTATTCTATCCATAAAGTAAGGTTATATATAGGATAATATTTCCATAATCGCTAGATCGACTAATCAACTGGTCGGGACCTCGGGTGCATCAATTAATCTTAACAGTCTTACGATCATCGTCCTTGTTCATCGCTAAAGACTTTTCTTAATTGTAGTTCCTGCGCAGACCTACGATAACTTCCACCGCAATTCCACAATTGCACTGTTCATCGATTGAACATTCGCCCACGACTTTCTTGAACCAACTAGGGTCGCCTTTTATTTACTTGAGAACACCAACTATAGCCCTTTGCTTTCGCGTGCTCGCTAAACCGGTAAGGCCAAAATTCCTATGGTGTGGGTTTGGACATTTTCGGCCGAGGCAACTAATCATCATAATTCTCGTGAACTCACATGAAACATCGAGTGGATCCTCGACTCAATACTTCATATAATATACTTGAAAGGTTCGACATTTAATTGTCTAAGTCCCTAGTGACACAATCTAACCTTTTGACCATAAGGTCTCTACGTCCGACTAGGTCGAACCGCCTGATACCAAAATGTAACACCTCTCATATTTCTATCTAATAGAAATACTAAAAAGTGTACCTATTTAGCATACATCGAGATAAATTTTCTTCTTAGATTTACAATCCTTACAAGAATAGCGGAAAACCAATAAATAACTTAAACAAATTTTAAGTCATAAGCGATCTGAAAATAACAAGGAAAACCTAAAGACGTAAGGAAGACTAAATCTTCAATCTTCTATTCGATCATACCACCTACTCGTGCATACGGACCTTCTTCTTTCCCTCGTTAATCTGAAAAGCAACAACATTTGTAGGGTGAGATAACAAATCTCGGTGAGTCTTACAGTGACTTCTCACCTATCACTCCGATCTATTTATAAAACATTTGTTTACTTCGTGATTCAATTAGTAAACCACGCCCAATACCGATCGCACACACACGTGCTAAATACAAATCGCACACACACAAGTCTTTGATCGCCAAATGCACACACAAAGCATTCATAACGCCCAACAATTGCACAATAGCGATGAACCCTATCACCGAGAGCAAACTCGCTATGTACAATAATTCATCCGAGCATAACACCGATCGCACATCTGCTAATCCCGTGAACTCTATCGTTTGAGCCTAGGTTTAGGGGCTCGCGACTTCCCGCCTAGTATGCTTTGCGAGCTGCGGGTCGTCACCCGCCTCGAATCCTAATTTCGATATTGATCATATACCAAATATCCTCTAATCACAATACACCCGCATTGGGCCGTCTCATATACACGATATAATATATATATACTGGATTATGTCTCACACCATAATATGTTGCAATAACATATTATTATCCACATAAATTCTTAAAAATCCGTTTAGTCAACATTTAAGTTGTAAGCCATTTGGTCCCCACACGTATTTCTATATTTTACGGTTTTTGAAATACTCATAACATTAATCGTTATTTCAAAACCACTTTGAATTTGTATAAAAATTTCCAACGAAAATTCTACAGAGTTTCCTCTGTAATACTGGACATCCCAAAATAATAATCACTGAAAAACCAAATCCCGGACATCAATTTGTTCAAAAATCATTAATTTTACACATATACAAAATTTACGGTTTTTCCAATAGCTTTGAAAATTCAACCGAATCACACCAACGACTTTAAAACACATCCCAACAAACAAAGATTATCACATAAATGCTCAGGGTGGTTAGGAAAAGGATTTAGAAGAAGTTTGAGTTCGAGCGGAAACGTCGAAAACGAAGCATTGGATATTGGAACATAGGAACTTCTCGACTTAATCGCCCATTCCGCTCCTGCTTTCGTTCTCCCGATCGATCCCAAATCAGTATTTCAATCCTAAACAACCACGCATGACCATACACACAAATATTCCAATTGGCAATACAATTAACAATCAAAATCATATTGTTTAGTTACATGTTCCAAAAACACATAATCTTGTAAATACCGCTTTACTTCTAAAATTCTCGAACTAGAATTTTGAAATTATTCAAACATAACACAAATACAAAATTGAAATTTCTCTAAACGTGAGTAAAAACTCACCTCGCGTGTGATGAAAATCACACCAAACCGCTCTCTCGAAGCTCCCGATTTCGAAACTTCACGAACGCGCTCGGATCCGCTCCAAACCCGAATCAACACTCCACATCAGTTGTTGAGCTTCCAATCACCAATACCAAGCTTCAATTTTACTTAAATCTCCCTTTTTCTCCATTTGAGCTTCAAAACCCATTAATGGCGAATTGAAAACGAGTAG
Source organism: Oxytropis ochrocephala (assembly GCA_020916435.1). Taxonomy (NCBI): domain Eukaryota; kingdom Viridiplantae; phylum Streptophyta; class Magnoliopsida; order Fabales; family Fabaceae; genus Oxytropis; species Oxytropis ochrocephala. Next base: position 31,670,845 of record CM037090.1, on the reverse strand, counting down.
AAATTAGGGTGTGAAAGTGGTACCAATAGATAGAGGATGAAAAATGGAAGAGAACGGTATAAGAAGCCCCTTACCTGGTGCTAAATCGAAGGAGATCTTGCTCTCCTTCCTCTTCTCACCTTCGCCTCTCTCCTTTCTCTTCTCACGGTTCCGTTTTTTTTTTCTTTGTTTCTCTCTCTCTGATTTTCTTTCTTTCATTCTTTCCTTCCTTTATTTCTTTCCTTTCTTTATTCCTTTCTTTTAATTCACATAAGTGGGAATGAGAGAGTATTTGGATATTTTGGAGTCTTGAAACTCATTTTAACTAAGTGGTATAAATCTCAAAATACCCTTAGAGTTCTAATTTCCACTCGGTTGTGTATTTAAATTATTTTCTACAAATTTTAAATTCTTTCATGAATAAACTCATATCCGTGACTTGATTTATTACCTATTCGAGTAATAAATCACTCGTTAATTTCTTAATTCGAAATTAACGAAATTGGGGATGTTACAACTATTTTACCCTATTTAGTAAGAAATACTAAATATAGGCTTAGTACCATAAATCACACTCGCCACAGTCCTTATTATAAGAAATTTTTTGGAGTTAATTTTGGTCTCAAATATAAGAAACTATTCTAGTTTTTAGTGTATATTTATTGCTTAAATATCAATTTTACCCCTATTGAATGTTTTGTCTTTTCAGTTTTCAAGGCGAGCAAGAGTAGTGGAGTTATTTCACATGTGGAGCTGAGTGAAGGGTATTTTGGAGACTTTATTTAAAAAAGACAAGAATTAAATGAACTCATTGGTAGTAGTGATTTTTGTATTTTCTTCTTATAATAAGGACCGAAAAGAGTACTCGTTAGCCACATATTGGCGAGTTGATAATTCCAATTAGGGCATTTATGAGAAATGCGAATATCAGCATTGGGATCAATAGGGTTTTAACATAGTATCAATTTCCTTAACAACTAAGCATTTGGATGAGAGCAATATGTTTATAGTACTCCCTCCATTTATAATTTTTGGTACAATTAAGATACACACAAATTAATGTACAATTAATTTGTATTAGTCAAGTACCAAGAGCATTCACTATGGAGATTTCTGGAAGGATCCTCTAACTTTTGGAGGAGCTTCCCTAACTTCAGATATCTATCTCTCTCCTTTAATTCTCTCTCATCTTATTTCTCTCCATTTCCCTCCATTTTTATTTTTCTCTCTCATCAAAAAAACAATAAAGTTAGGGAAATGTTGAGGATGAGAAGTTAGAGGATCCAAATCCGGAGATTTATTATCTCTTTAGAAGTGAACTTTAATAGTGTACTTAACGTGGAGAAAAAATGGGTACTCTATCGATAGAGTTCTTGAATAGAAAGTCTTCTCTCTCCTCTTTTGTAGGGACCCACACTTTTACTTTTTAATTATTGTTAATATAAAATGATAAAAAATTACTAGTGAGACCCATTTAGTATATTTTGTTGAAGTTCTGGATTGGAGATATAGAATTCTTATACAAGTATTATATTAAAAAATTATAAATAAATGATGTGTACATGTGAAACCCATTTAAAAACTTAACTGGGGGGTTTCTCCATTGAGGATGCTCTAAATTACCCCATTTGTAATTGTTTTGGGATAATTGAAATCAAAGTATAAGAGTCTTGGAACAATAAATTCATACATTGGACCTCTAAATGACTCAACAAATATAAATGATGTATTTGGAAATTTTTGATGAAATGTACATTGAATTTTTAAAAGTACTATTGTTTTGGAACAAAAATAAAATGTCAAAAGTATCAAAGATCAGGAACGGAGGGAGTAATTTAGTGGGATAACTATTATTGGTTTCAACAAGCCAAAAGTAATTGTTCTCGTGGATAACACTCGACATATTTAATTCAAAGATTTAAATATGTTTTTAACCCCTGTAAATATAGGGTCATTTTTCTGTAATTTAATTTTTACAAAAAACTCCCTATAAAATCAAGCTATGCAATTTGTGCACTCCATCATTTACAAAATATTCATTTCGCTTTCATAGAATCAAGGAGATGATAGTAATAAAGAGACAAAAAATAAAAATAAAAAGGCAACCTAAATAAAATTTAATCTAGTAATTAATAAAATTAAACTAATAAAAATTTATCCCCGACAATCTACACAACAACAGCTTGACAGAATCATGACAAGTGTGCTGCGATCGAAATATCGAGTGTTGAACTCGGAGATCGTAGTTAATTATCGCTTTAACATTACAAGGATATGGCACAATTAATTAGTGGGCTCGTGAATTACCTGCAGCAAACATTACAAGGAAAACATCCTTATGGTGGCGTGACTTGGTGTTGCTGGGAGGTGGCTTGGAAATGGATAAATCATGGTTTAACAATGTGACTAAGTTGAAGATGGGAAATGGTGATAAGGTGAAGTTCTAGACTGATCAATGGATAAGAAGTGAGCCATTAGCAGACGTGTTCCCTTCGGTTCTGGCGGCGTGCGGTGGGAATGATCTAGCGGTGGCGGAAATGGGCCACTGGTCATCATCGGGGTGGAATTGGGACTGGAATTGGATTGACTCAGCTGCTGTAACAGATGTTGAAAGCGCGGATGGATTAAAAGAAATTTTACGTGGAATTCAACCACAAAGGGACATATTGGA